>CM068369.1:191901958-193101958 GCA_034769895.1 Magicicada septendecula | reverse complement strand
TCTTTGACTGTCTTGTTTCAGCTCGTCTATTTTTCCGCTTAATTCCTCCTTTAACAATTCCAAGTTCTTTCGGTTATCCGTTTTTAATGTTTCTTCCATCTTCTTGCTGTTGTCGTCTATTTTCTTATTTAAAAAGTCATTATTTTTCTGACTATCTGCTTTTAATTCCTCCTTCAATGATTCCAATTTCTTTTGACTATCTGTTTTTAATTCCTCCTTTAGTTCCTTCATCGCCTTCAGTATTTCCAGGAGATTTCCATCTCCTGTTTGTGTGGGTTTCTCTGGTTCCATTAGAGGTGGTATCTCTTCGACGTCTTCTACCGGCGTCGCCTCCTTTTCATCCATGTTTATTTTTGGATCCACGTCCGCTGCGCGTTTCTTAGATGTCGATCTCTTTTGGTACATGTTCTATCCTTTCCTGGTACTGCAGCTGCTTGCTCGAAATTAGGTAAAACTGATTTTGATTGTTTTTTATTTATTATTAGTTGTCCTAATTTAAGCCCCACGTTGGGTGCCAATTTGTAATAAAACCTTTTGTCGTAGGTTTTATACCTCACGTTGTATGCGTCAATTTGCAATAGAACAAATAATCTTGATGAATGTTTTTATTTGGGGTTCTGGGGTGCTAACTGCCCATTTATTTTTGTTTAAAATTTGCAATAACTTTTGCTTAATGTTGTATTATTATTGACTTATCCGGTTCAATTCAACCTAGCGTTGAATCCAACTTGAATAAGTCCGGTTGATGCACTTGAAATTATTTATTGAAGTAATTTTCTACTTCAGTTAGTTTATTTATACGGATGTTCTTCCGTTGACTCGTTGAAATGGTGGTGTTTGTTCCGTGCTGAAAACACAAATATTTTGCATCAACAATCACTTACTTGGTGAGTCTTGTCGAACTTGCAGGGTCGCTATCTCAATCCAATTGTATACGGACTTACCGTGTTTGTATTCACCGCTGCTTGTTGAGTTGACTAATGAAATTCATTCAACTAGTCTACTGAAATAAACTGACTGACTCTGTTTTCTTATGTCAAATAATATTTTATCCAATTAATGTGCTCTCTTTGAATGAGTTGAAGTATCATTTATAATAAAATTCAGAATAAGTAGCATGAGACTTTTAGTTTTATAAAATTTGCCTCAGGGTGGCAGAACTGTTTACAAAGTTAATTTATCGAAATGTTCTTTTTGGTTAAAATAATTTAATACCTTCGTGGATTCTTTGAGCTGACAGAATACCAAATCATTGAATAGAACTATCATTCAATCGTTTTTAAAGAGTTTGATATTGACTACAATTCAGTCATCACTTATAATTAACATACAAAAATAATAACCATATGTCTATTCTGGACATTACGGGTTAGCAGAATTATTAAATTCAATTGATAATAAATGGTTGAAATAAAGTTAATTGAAGTCAAAGTAATTCTTGATAAGATAATTAAAAATGAACAATAATATTATATATTGAAGCAGTGTCATTTAGTAAAACATCTGATTCACTGTTTAGTGTTACATAAATATAATTGCATGGCTGTAAGTAACCATATATCTTAACAACTTTGGTTATTATTCATAACAAGAAAAACATTGAAATGGTTATAATAGTAGATTCTTTTCCTAAATCATAAAACCTTTGCTAGCTGGAATATTATGTATTCCTTGTCATTTCTTGTTAATAAAGTGGTCTCTATTTTGCATTATGAGATGCATACTTAATGTTACTCTTATTTGGTATTTTTAAATATCACTATAGTATTGACGACTCGAAACACTAAGTTTTTTATAAGTAAAAACGTAAAGTTTTACCTTACAGCCTAAACCGGCTTTCACCTCTAGAAGGCTTCATCAGAGGCTGCCATAGGTAGCGTTGTCCGTCTTGTTGTTGGCGACGGGGTAGTTTTTCGAAAGATCGAAGCTGTGTGTGTGTGGTGAGATGTGTTCGAATAATGCGTGCGATTTGAATTGTGTCTGTTCGTTTAGGATGTCGTTTTTATTTGTTTTTAGTATTTTTAGCTCTTTTGTCGTTATTATTTAGTTGCAATAGTTAAACAATAACAGTATCTTTGTAATGGGCTTGGTGTTTTTAGTACACTAGTCCTTTCCATATTGTATATGATTAAATAATATTACTTACACCTGGTGTCACATAACAGGTGCACTTAATTACAATTATAATATATTATATCCTTTCTTATAATCTTTTTACACTAGTACAGTAGTGGTATTACACTCTACTTGTGGTATTGACATTAACCTTTTGTTTCTATTCGGTTTTATAATATGGTTTTATACAGGTTTTACATAGTGAATTCCATTTTGGTTGGTTTTGGTTCACTTTCTTTGTTTATATTCTTATTTAAAACTTATCCTGGGTACCTTATATTGGTACCTGTAGAAAGATTATTATTTCTACTTGGTTTTACACATAAAACATTCTAGTTTGGGTGGGTTATCTTACTGCTAGTTGTGAATTTAGGTGAATAGTACCTACATCTTAGGTTATGTGATTTTGTCATTTGTGCCAACAATGTGTATGTTAGGTTGACACAAATTGGTATTCTTTTAACCTTATTTTCTTAAGTTTGGTTTTAATTATGATAACTAATAACCTTTTAGTTATTCCCTTTCTTGTCTTACATGATTGTCAGACTATTTGACTAATATTTGCTATTATTCTGAGACAAATTTAATACTTCTTTATGTTACATTGGTGCTGTGCATAACATGTTACTATGCTTTTATTTACAGCTCCTATTCAATAAACATTATTGTTATTTTCATTCTTTTTATAACATATCTTGTCCTATTCATTTATAACATTATTTGTGGTATATTGGTCATCTCAGTTAGTCAGTTCTTGTCCATCTCTTCAATCTGTAGGTTGATTAGTTATTGCATATACGGGTAAGATGTTGACTGGCTCTTGGAATCTATACTTTATGCCACGGTTGTTAGGCGTCCTTCTCATAGTAGGTTTCTTCCTTGTCTTCCTTGGTTCTTCACTGATTCTTCCTTGTCTTCCTTGGTTCTTCACCGAGTCTTCACTGATTCTTCCTTGTCTTCCTTGGTTCTTCACTGACCGAAAACTATTGGGTTGTTGGTTCCTGTGGTACAATCATCGTGTGGTGCATTTTCTTTTCATTATAATGTCATTTCACTTGCTATTTACCATCAGTTTATGAACTCTTATTGTTGTGAGTTTATCTTTGCTGATAGGTAGCTCATGTAGTTTTGATGCTTGGCATGTTAGATAAATTGCTTGGTTTGTCTCTTTGGCTCAATTATTGACATGTGTAAGTATTTTAGGTTACTGAAATCTTAGGGCTCATATGTCATGTTACAAAATATATATGTATGTATATATATATATATATATATTGTAACATAACAAAATGTTACCTAACCTAAATGTATGTTATCAGATTTTATAAGGACAAAACAACAATGTAAATAGGAATATAATAGTAAAAATAACCAAGAAAGGAGAAATCAAGAAAGAAGAATGAAGCAGAAGTGCCACATGAAACAGTAACCCAAAGGCTGTTTGACACTACAACTAGACTAAGACTAAGACAAACTGATGGACAGAGTAAATTTACATTCAGCTGTCAATCCAGTCAGTAGTTGATGTAAACCGAATGTTATATGTAAATAAAAAATGAATTAATAAGCAGTTAAATACTGTGAAATCAGAATTAGCATTTTGCTGATAATAAATTTGACAATGACTAGTAAATTATGAATGCCAAAATGAAAATTAACAATGGCTACATAGTGAGAACAAAGATGTATTTCAGCATCAAATATACTTGTGAGAAAGAAAAACTAATTATAAGAGAGAATCTTATACAAATAAGATACCTCCACAAATTACCGAATTGAGAACCAATAAGTGTTATTAAGGCAAAATTCCATATAGGCGATATGTCTTAACAACGCTTAGACCAAACATTAGTCAGTAAATTGACTATTGAGAATTAACATAAGTGTAAATTAAGATACACCGAACAATGGTTATGCACACATAACAAAAAACATTATTAAAACAATAGGTTTAATCATAATTTTAATTGTTAAACAGTAGATTAGAACGAGTTAGCATAAAACGAAATGTCATAATAAGTAGGATCATTCATTACAATGTATAGAGTTTAGGTGTACACATAATGTTCAGTAAAAATGTCAGTACAGCGTTAATGGTGTTCCCACATAAACGTTTGAATAATAAAATGATATGTGAACACAAACAATATTAACCAAAACTGTAAAATCGGCGACTCAGAAAAAGCAGACGACAGTGAAAGTGATGTACCCGAACATTGGTTTTATAACAATGTCGGTCAAAGTGAAAGTAATTCGATATCGAGTGATATCAAATTAAAGAAGAAAAAACGATCTTTAATTTGATAATGATATCAACCCAATCGCAACTGTATTTAGTGCGGGAGAGATGTTAGCATCATTTTCAAAATATGTATCAGAAAACTGTTTATGAATAACAACAACAATGACAGCTATCTGTCACCTCAGCGTTTGACGGTTAAAAAAAAAAAACCGTTATCAACTGCCAAAAAATGATACGTCATACTGTCACACCTACCAGAGCCAATCAGAAAATTAGTTAGTAATTAACATTTTTACCTAAGACCGATCAAAGAAGGGGGTATATAAGAACTGAGCAGCCAATTTTGAGACAGACTCTTACCAACCATCATATAGCACAGACGTGCGCCCGCCATCTCTACATTTTTAATAACTATTAGCGTCATCTACATATAACATCGAAACAAATAGTTCAACACCAAGAAACGACTACTTCAAGTTAATCTACAGCAAACAACAGTGATTAAGTGCAGTATCATTTTAATTTTGTGCGGGAAATAATGAACAGGAATAATTAATTGTTATCATTCACGATCCATTTTAATCAGAAGAGAATCGCATTATTCTGTTCTTGTGCGAGTGTAGTGCCAAAACCCAGTAATCACTATAATCCGATTGCTGAAGTGATTAATAAGTTTTAATTAAATAATTAAAACTCAAAAGGTAACAGTGCAATTATTATTAATTTTTATCTGAGCGCCATAACCTGTACTTTTTTCAACACTAGTCTGTACTGACGCAAAACACAGAAACATTTCAAGATTACACCACGTCTCAATTTATTATATGAATTTGTTATTATGAATTAAGCTATATGTTAGTTGTAAGGGTTCTCACATGATAAATTTTGTCACTAAAGAAGCAAGCGTTGATGAACGCGCGATCTCTCAACAGATCATTTTTATTTTGTTTACTTTACGAAAGTAACCTAAAAACTTTGTTGATCAATTTTATATCAAAAAGATTATTGGATATTGTGTAGGCATAATATTCTTTTTCGTGTCTCAAAGAATTCACATCTGAGATTTTCATGATTTTAATGTTAAAAATAAATAACATCTGGACTTAGCCAGATTTATAATTCATGTTCTGAGCAAGCCGTATGAGGCATATAATAACTGTTTGATAATTGTACAACTTTGTATGTTCGCATTATATTTGTTTTTTTTGAATTCTCTATGAGGGTGTAAATAAACCCATTATTAACAGCATCACTTGATTTGATTTATTTCTATAGGATAATTAAATATTTTATTTTAAAAACTTAAACAACCTTCCGTTGTGTTTAATATTTTGGAATAACATTGCCAAAAGGTGATACTCAATTATTTTAAATTTTCTAATCATTCAGTAATTCTATGTGTGGGTTTTACACGGGATTTTCCCTGTATAAATCCGTGTGGCGCCCACTAATTAAGAAACAAGGTAATCTAACCTTGCTACGAAAGTGAATTGATGTTTGTAAACTGAGTTGACAGCTTAGTGAACTTCCAGTAAACACAACCAGGTACGTAAAAGTATATTTTTGTTTATGATATTGTCCAGACATTACGAGACAGAACATACTAAGACTATCAGCAACCTGGAGAAGAAGTTTTACAGCCAAAATCAACCAGATGTTCATCAATATCAAGCAACCAACTGATGTATTTCACATTTCAAATTAAGCAAATTTAGCACTTAATTATTATCAACTTAACTATTTTTATTTGCTTAATATAAGGAAATTCTTTTTAAACAAGTATAATTAAACCATTGTAAACACACTGTGAGTAACCTTGAATGTTACATTTTAAATTACTTTATCACGTTAGTAACCTTCAATTAGAAACAACTATTTCAAACTTTGATTTATTCCAAAAGAATCTTTCACACATCATTGAACTTTGTTTAAACAAGATCTTTAATATTTTAGACACGAACACAAATTTAAATAACAACACTTTTATTTTATTTCAAGTTAATTGTAAACACACACGTTTTTATTTTATTACAAATTAACGTAAACGTAATTAAACTTAATTTAAAAAACAATTAAACACACACGTTTTAGTTTTGTTATAAATTGGCGCCCAACGTGGGGCTTAAAAAATATTAAATAAATATATTTTTTATATTTTATATCAGCCCGGTAGACACGAAAAAATTAACATGCCACGCACACATCGATACAACACAAAATATAGAGCGAAAAGGGAGAGAGAAATTGACTATTATAACCAGGAAACAGACTGGGACCAAATATACAGAATATTGAAAATCGATGGTGAAGAATTGAATCGCAAAATGGAAGAGGAGAAGAGATGGATAAAAGAGGAGTCAGACCAATTAAGAAGTAAGAGGGAAGAAGGCTTTGCAAGACTCCACGAATGGGAAACCCCACAACCAAGAAGGAACCAGCATACAAGATGGTATAATAACCAACCAACATGGCGAAACGAAGAGAAGAGGAATTACCGTTACCAGAAATGGGAAGATGAGCATAGTAGAAAAGAAGCAGTTGAAAGAGAACTAAGAGACAATAAGATAAGACAAAATGAAGAATTATTCTATAGCCGAGCTGCACAGCAGGAGGAAGAGGAAATAAGACGCCAGAATGAGAGACGAGAAGAAGAGCATAAACGGAGGGAAGCGTTCGAAGAAGTATTGAGGAATGCCAAGAAGTTAAAAAACGAAAAGAGACGGGTAGGTGAAGACTTAACGAAGAATGGGAAAAAAACTAACGACAAAATTGAAGATGATGATAACCAGGAGGAATCCATGGAACCACCACAAGAAAATATGACTAAAGATGTCCCAGAACAAGACGTCAATAATGGTGAAAAAGAGGAGGAAGTATTAATAGCTGACCCAGAAGCCGAAATAATAACAAGGAAGGACCAAAATGAACTATATGAATCTCCAAGTGAACACAGTGAAGTCACTAACGAGAACATAAAAACCCCCTACCAAGAGGAGAAGAAAGGTAATGACACAACGGAAGAGAATGATGAAGCAGTCCAAGGGATGGTAAGCGATAACGCACCGACCGGGAGCGTCGAATATACAAATATAAACGAAAAAACAGAAAATAAAGAAGTAATGGCAAGTGACACCATAAAAAACCAACCTAAGGAAATAGCATCGACGGAGCTGCTAAGTTTCCAGAAGATGATGATGGAATGTAGGGAGAAACAGTTCCCCCACCCCATAGAGAATAGCTTTGAGAAGGCAAGGGAGGAAATGATGAACGATATCAGATCATGGAGAGAAGAAATCATCCAACAATGGAGGGAAGAAATGGAAACTAATGATGAAACCATGGAAGGATTAAGTCTACAATCCGAAGACACTGGTAAACAAACTGAGGATAAGGAAGACTCGAAAGCATTGGTGCCTGAGGATACACACCACAGGAATGAAGAGAATATTCAGCATAAAGAAGCCATCATTAAAAATGCAAAGAACAAGATAATTAAGAAAACAGGAGAGAAAGAGACAAAGATAAAAAGAATAATACGCTCTAAGCAGACAAGGATTACAAAGGAAATATTAGAGATGACTAGGAGTGGATTAATTAACTTCGTGGACAACCCAAATATGCGTCATAGAGTAAGAACCAACGGTAAGAAGTATAAACCAGACTTCATAAAAACATTAAAAATAAAGCACCATAAAACCGTGGGTAAAAAATTAAATAAGAATCCAATTAAATTAAATATACCGACAAATAAAATACACCAAACAAAAAATCAATTGACTCCTTAATGAATAACCAACCATTAAAATATTTAATTGATAACCCAGATGATGGAACGATTAAGACAATGTTACATGCCAGTGGCTATGTTATGAAGGAGAAGATTATAAACAATGAGGTATTTAAAGGGAATACTCCTAGAAGAAAGGAGCTTCACAGGGAGAAGGAAAATGATCAAGAACGACTGGACCAGCTTATTGAAAGGTACGCCCAAAGAATAAGGGAAATGCGGAAGAAGAGAGACCAAGCGATGGAAGAATCCAACCAGGAAATGAACAAAGGTCAATCCGGATTAGAAGAAGGGCCAGACATCAATAATAGCCAAGGCCCAGAGTACAATGAACACAGGAATACCAAAGATAATGAGAGAAAGAAGGCAAGGAAACGGGGAGCCAATGACTATCTGGTAGCCGCCAAATGGAAGAACCGCCTGATAGGAAGGTATCTCCAAGACCACTAGTACTGAACATATGTAAAGTATCCCGCAAATGTAATACTGAAAACTGATATGGGAAAGGACACCTGTATGACGTAATCATCCCCAATCATAGACCCAATAGAGTGGAAGAGCACAAATAACCCCATGAATATCGACTATTAAAATAAAAAAATAATTATTCTTAAGGACGGATAATATGTAGTAGTAAGCAACAATCATCACCCGAATGTTTAGGGTATAAATAGAAAAAATATATATGTTTAAAAACCATTACTGTAAACAAACTCATTTCATGTTAAACTACAAATTGTTGAAGGTAACTAATTGACTGTAACTAATCAATTTGCCTTATCGAGTTACAAAAGTGTGTAGAATTAAGATGTAAGCCAAACTGTTTGTTACTGGTGAAAATGTACCGGATCTATCACACCAAGGGATAGAAAGTTATGTAATGTCAACTAAATGATTTAATAAGAAAAGGGAAATCTATTATGTCACAAAGAGCCAGTAGTGGCATATAACTACAATTACTATACTATACCTAGAGAAAAAATGTGTATCCAAATGAATATTCTATGTAACCTAATGTTTATAAAATGATTATTGTGTACCTCTCATAAAACTCAAATATTAAATTAAATCGTCCAGAATAAAGGTTCACCCAACTAACCTTTGAAGGAGTAGAGAGGCAGTATAACAAAGTGTGTAAAATAAAAGAAGGACATTATTATGGAATGTAAGGAAAGAGAAAAAATGTTTATGAAACAAACCATGTAAACCCCAAGAATGTCTATAAAATTAGATATTAGTATGTCATTATATTGTCACATGAAATTGTAATTATAGAATATTGTATATTATATAAAATCATCCAGAATAAGTGAAAACCACCATCACTTGAAGGAGTAGAGAAGAAAAATAACAAAGAGTGTTAATTGTAAAGATAACTATTGTTATAATGGAATGAAAGAAAAGAAAAATGTTTGTCAATTATTAAATATTGTACATCACCAGAGTATGTCAGAGAACATCAAACAAAAAACCATTTAGTATACAAACAATGTATACCCTGGTAGTTCAGGATGAATATAACTTGTTAAGAAAGATTTAATGAACTATTGTGAAAACAAAAATGTTGTAGACTCTAGATAGAACGAACCAAATGCATAAGTACTATAAGCATCAAAATAAGTGTATAATCTTAAGAATGTTCAAGCGAACCAAAGCAAACTGTTAACTAGTAAATAAGTAACTATATAGCTGATAAAAGCATAGCTACGAATATCAAGTCTAAAAAGAAGTAATTACCTGTAAGAAAGAAAGTATGTTAGCTAGTATAAAGATGGAAACGTGATCTAAATGAAAACCTCTGATACCTTGAATATTATAGTGAATATATTATGTTATTGAATATGAATGATATGTGATATTTTTTTGAGTTGTGATAGTGCAACTATTGCCAGGTGCAATGTTTATTTTTTCTCAGACAGAGAAGAGTAATGCCTCTGAATCTGAGAATGTGTAGTGAGGAACGGCAGAGGATGTTAGCCATAGTGAGCCACCCTGATTCCGAAACCTCTACAACAGTTAGGGAATTATATTGTATTAAAGTATCAAGGACTATTATGAAAGAATCTGTGAGGTATGAATTATAATAACCATTAAGATAATCACGAATGCAAAGATATTTGATAAGAAAGTAGAATGTGAATAAGACAGGAAATTGTTAACTTAAGAAACGAGATTTATTGTAGTTAAATGACTTAGAAAGTAAGCAACTTGAAAATACTAGTAAGTAAAGAGTTATATCACTAGAGAAAAAAAAAAATCAAGCTAGAGTAATACACCAATAGTATGTTTAAGAAATCAAAGAGTACAAGAAAAAAAAACTATAAGAGTATACTAAGAAACTGACATGAATTGATAATTTTACCAAAAATAAATTTTTCTCAAATGATCAATTTTAAAGAGGGTGTATATGTAACATAACAAAATGTTACCTAACCTAAATGTATGTTATCAGATTTTATAAGGACAAAACAACAATGTAAATAGGAATATAATAGTAAAAATAACCAAGAAAGGAGAAATCAAGAAAGAAGAATGAAGCAGAAGTGCCACATGAAACAGTAACCCAAAGGCTGTTTGACACTACAACTAGACTAAGACTAAGACAAACTGATGGACAGAGTAAATTTACATTCAGCTGTCAATCCAGTCAGTAGTTGATGTAAACCGAATGTTATATGTAAATAAAAAATGAATTAATAAGCAGTTAAATACTGTGAAATCAGAATTAGCATTTTGCTGATAATAAATTTGACAATGACTAGTAAATTATGAATGCCAAAATGAAAATTAACAATGGCTACATAGTGAGAACAAAGATGTATTTCAGCATCAAATATACTTGTGAGAAAGAAAAACTAATTATAAGAGAGAATCTTATACAAATAAGATACCTCCACAAATTACCGAATTGAGAACCAATAAGTGTTATTAAGGCAAAATTCCATATAGGCGATATGTCTTAACAACGCTTAGACCAAACATTAGTCAGTAAATTGACTATTGAGAATTAACATAAGTGTAAATTAAGATACACCGAACAATGGTTATGCATACATAACAAAAAACATTATTAAAACAATAGGTTTAATCATAATTTTAATTGTTAAACAGTAGATTAGAACGAGTTAGCATAAAAATAAAATGTCATAATAAGTAGGATCATTCATTACAATGTATAGAGTTTAGGTGTACACATAATGTTCAGTAAAAATGTCAGTACAGCGTTAATGGTGTTCCCACATAAACGTTTGAATAATAAAATGATATGTGAACACAAACAATATTAACCAAAACTGTAAAATCGGCGACTCAGAAAAAGCAGACGACAGTGAAAGTGATGTACCCGAACATTGGTTTTATAACAATGTCGGTCAAAGTGAAAGTAATTCGATATCGAGTGAATCAAATTAAAGAAGAAAAAACGATCTTTAATTTGATAATGATATCAACCCAATCGCAAC
Source organism: Magicicada septendecula (assembly GCA_034769895.1). Lineage (NCBI taxonomy): Eukaryota > Metazoa > Arthropoda > Insecta > Hemiptera > Cicadidae > Magicicada > Magicicada septendecula. Next base: position 193,090,353 of record CM068369.1, on the reverse strand, counting down.
TGTATTTAGTGCGGGAGAGATGTTAGCATCATTTTCAAAATATGTATCAGAAAACTGTTTATGAATAACAACAACAATGACAGCTATCTGTCACCTCAGCGTTTGACGGTTAAAAAAAAAAAACCGTTATCAACTGCCAAAAAATGATACGTCATACTGTCACACCTACCAGAGCCAATCAGAAAATTAGTTAGTAATTAACATTTTTACCTAAGACCGATCAAAGAAGGGGGTATATAAGAACGGAGCAGCCAATTTTGAGACAGACTCTTACCAACCATCATATAGCACAGACGTGCGCCCGCCATCTCTACATTTTTAATAACTATTAGCGTCATCTACATATAACATCGAAACAAATAGTTCAACACCAAGAAACGACTACTTCAAGTTAATCTACAGCAAACAACAGTGATTAAGTGCAGTATCATTTTAATTTTGTGCGGGAAATAATGAACAGGAATAATTAATTGTTATCATTCACGATCCATTTTAATCAGAAGAGGATCGCATTATTCTGTTCTTGTGCGAGTGTAGTGCCAAAACCCAGTAATCACTATAATCCGATTACTGAAGTGATTAATAAGTTTTAATTAATTAATTAAAACTCAAAAGGTAACAGTGCAATTATTATTAATTTTTATCTGAGCGCCATAACCTGTACTTTTTTCAACACTAGTCTGTACTGACGCAAAACACAGAAACATTTCAAGATTACACCACGTCTCAATTTATTATATGAATTTGTTATTATGAATTAAGCTATATGTTAGTTGTAAGGGTTCTCACATGATAAATTTTGTCACTAAAGAAGCAAGCGTTGATGAACGCGCGATCTCTCAACAGATCATTTTTATTTTGTTTACTTTACGAAAGTAACCTAAAAACTTTGTTGATCAATTTTATATCAAAAAGATTATTGGATATTGTGTAGGCATAATATTCTTTTTCGTGTCTCAAAGAATTCACATCTGAGATTTTCATGATTTTAATGTTAAAAATAAATAACATCTGGACTTAGCCAGATTTATAATTCATGTTCTGAACAAGCCGTATGAGGCATATAATAACTGTTTGATAATTGTACAACTTTGTATGTTCGCATTATATTTGTTTTTTTTTGAATTCTCTATGAGGGTGTAAATAAACTCATTATTAACAGCATCACTTGATTTGATTTATTTCTATAGGATAATTAAATATTTTATTTTAAAAACTTAAACAACCTTCCGTTGTGTTTAATATTTTGGAATAACATTGCCAAAAGGTGATACTCAATTATTTTAAATTTTCTAATCATTCAGTAATTCTATGTGTGGGTTTTACACGGGATTTCCCCTGAATAAATCCGTGTGGCGCCCACTAATTAAGAAACAAGGTAATCTAACCTTGCTACGAAAGTGAATTGATGTTTGTAAACTGAGTTGACAGCTTAGTGAACTTCCAGTAAACACAACCAGGTACGTAAAAGTATATTTTTGTTTATGATATTGTCCAGACATTACGAGACAGAACATACTAAGACTATCAGCAACCTGGAGAAGAAGTTTTACAGCCAAAATCAACCAGACGTTCATCAATATCAAGCAACCAACTGATGTATTTCACATTTCAAATTAAGCAAATTTAGCACTTAATTATTATCAACTTAACTATTTTTATTTGTTTAATATAAAGAAATTCTTTTTAAACAAGTATAATTAAACCATTGTAAACACACTGTGAGTAACCTTGAATGTTACATTTTAAATTACTTTATCTCGTTAGTAACCTTCAATTAGAAACAACTATTTCAAACTTTGATTTATTCCAAAAGAATCTTTCACACATCATTGAACTTTGTTTAAACAAGATCTTTAATATTTTAGACACGAACACAAATTTAAATAACAACACTTTTATTTTATTTCAAGTTAATTGTAAACACACACGTTTTTATTTTATTACAAATTAACGTAAACGTAATTAAACTTAATTTAAAAAACAATTAAACACACACGTTTTAGTTTTGTTATAATATATATATATATATATATATATATATGTTTTTTGCTCATCACACTAAACCCTGACCTAAAGTTTCACCAAAATTAAGAAACAGTGTTGTTGACAAAAGTTCAATCCAAGTGATTTTTGAAGTTCTCTTAAATAATGTTGATCTAAAGGTTTGAAGTATTGTTTTGAAGCAGTCATTATTGTTTGCCTGCAGTGTCATTAATTTAGTGATTTAAAAATACTTGGGTTAGTTGACTCTTTTATTTACTTATGGCCAGATAAAGCTAACTGATGTTCCCTACAGAATGTAATATAACAATACAAATGTGAACAAGATGAATATGTTCTTATCTACATCTTGTTCATTATGTTTATCAAGAAATCGGTGTAACCGTCAGTGATGTAACTACAGGGGGGGTAGTCCCTCCCTCAGTTGATTGGTGTATCGGGGGACCAGTCCCTCCCTCAGAGCTATTAAAAGTTTCAGGAAAATTCCATAATCACTTAACATAAACCTATCCCCAAGCCAATTGTGTGTGTTCAAATAAGGCTTATAAATAACTGTAGAAATAAAAGGAATAAGAATACTTTTATATTGATAAAGTTGGAGTTTTCTTAATATTGATGATCACTTAATATTTGATAAATAATGTATGTATTCATAGGCTTAAATACAAGCACTCACTAGGAAACAAAGGCAGAGCCTATTAATCTACTTTTATGTTTTTTGGGCAGACACTGTTTACAGGGTTAGTCATGACTCCCTTGGTCTATCTCTGTAGTTTGAATCATCATCTTTGCACAGGTAAACTAGCAGTTTCTTGACTTTAATTCAGAAAAATGAGATGATTAATTGATTTTATATAAGTGTAACATACTTTACAAGAACTATAATTAATTGCAAGTAATAAAGATAGAATATTTTGAAGTCAGAGCCTTTCCATATTTTTTCAACCCTTATACTCAAAAACTATGAGATGTAAAGAGTTCATAAACTGTATTTATACAATTATCATTTTCTATATAATTAACTCGAAGTTTCTTGCAGTAATTATATAATGTTGTGATGTTATTCGATTTGTTTCTTCTGCAAGTAGTGTAAATTTCATATTTTCTTTATGTAAAAGAAAATACGAAATTTACACTACTTGCAGAAGAAAGAAGAAACAAATTGAATAACATCATAACATGATACAATTATATGGGAAGACTCCTGAACTTCTCATGCCCTGAGGAAAATGGGAGAAGGTCTAGCCTGCAGACTAGTCTCATCCCTCCCTCTAGGACCTGCTCCTAGTTACGCCATATATATAAAGAACTAATTTCATTGCCCGAATGTCCACTGTATTTTTTCAATTATAATTCTTCTTCTTTTGTTAAGTGTTTAAAATCTTTAATGTTGATATAGGTCTATTTGTCTTCATCACCAAAAAAAGATAAGGACAGCAAAACAATATTTTATTATGGGAATGCATGATTTTCTTGTATTACTTGTGCCCTCATGCACAGATATCTCTAAATGTATTAGAATAATATAACCATTTTATCTCTCTTGCATATTTTTATCTATCAGAGCATGATTGAAAACAAAAGGTGATAATTTGAAAACAACAATTGCTAAATCTGACAGTCTGCTAATAAGTGATACTTCAGTACAATATATCATACAGCTACTAAAGGTTATATTATAAAAATTAAGACCTACTTTAAATACAGAAACTAAAACATTTTCTAATATTATTAACTGTTTGTGTGGTTTAGTGTATAAAAAATACACAATTCCATCATGATGGATTAACAAACTGTTACACTGCAATATTAATAACAGTTTAGATATTTAGAGGAACAGAAGAATGTAAAATATGTGGAAAACAAGAAGCTTATAGAATGAAACTTCATATGGACAGAATAACAAAAGCCACAGGATAAGAAACAGAAAAAAGTCTAAACAAAAACAAAGAACAAAATTAAAAATTCTATGTTAAAGTAAACAAAAAAGTCTTACATTTATTACAGATATTAAATAAGAATACACTCTTAAACACACACAAAAATGATCTATTTTGTTGTGCGTTACCTCATTCTGCTGTTGGTTAAAAAGATGAATGTTCTATTATTCATAAAAATACTCTGATTTGTACCATTTATATTAGGATAGAGATAATTTAAATTAATAATTGTGATTTAAATTTACAATAATCTGATTCAAATCATAGTCTCTATATTTTCAACTTTAAGGGTTTAATTAGATTATTAAAAACTACTGTCTATAAATGAATTAATCTCAAGTAGGTGGTGTTAAAAATAAAAATTAATTACTATGTAAAAATTTTAGTTGTGTGTTTGGCATCAGCAACAATTGTCCTGATGATGGCAATAAACATTGTCGAAACGTCGACACAAATAAGTTAAAATTTGTGTTATTTTTGACCGATCCTCACTAACCGTTTGCTGAAAAATTCATTGATTGACGGTCACTACGAATTTAAGGACTACCTATGTTAAAAGTTATACACATTAAAGTTACACCACTTGTAAGTTATACAGAATTTATGATATATATGTAGATATGTAGATATTATATATACAATAACACAACTAAAGTATTGACACATGATTATTCATTTTAAAAACATAATTTCATTTCAATAAATTATTTCCAGACCTGTATGTGAAACAGAAACTATTCTTCGTCCGAAAACAACAGATTCAAAGAGACCAGCCACAGCAATTATAGGGAGACCTCCACGCGGAGCGTGGGAAGGTACCACACCAACAACGCCTCCGACAAGGCCACCTCCACGTCCACTGAGTGCAGGACCATTTCACAGACCTGTTCTTGAGCCTGCAAGAATCCTGAACAATGCAACATTGCAGCCATCTGATCCAGCAGTGCCACTTATTGCAGCAATTCGACAAGAACTTGACAAGTTTCCATCTATGCTTCCAGGAACATCACAGTACAAAGTCTGATTTACAGCACAAAGTGTAAAATTTATTAAGGATTTTTTCCATTACAGTGATAATGAAACAAATCTAAAATTGTTCATTGTAAATATTTATTGATTATAAATAGATTAATTTACATATTTCATTATTATTACTTTTATACACTGGACTCTAGTGTCAGACCATTGTTTCTTCTCTACAGAGCATTTTGAAAATTTTATGAATTATTATAGTTTAATAGAATTTAAAAAAAGTCTTTAATACTAATATATATTATAGAAATAATTTTCACAATTCAATTTTGTTTAATATTATTTTTAACGTTCTGATAATATTTCTAAAAGAATTCAAAACATTAGTCCATAATTAATTCAAATTTTCAAGGTGACGTTATATTAATGTTATAATTTAGTGAAATATTTATCAAGGTCAGTACCCTATACAAATAGGCAAAACTTAGTTCAACATGCTAGTGTTTATTGTAATTAACAGTGTTACCACTTTAATAATAATTTCAATCAAATCATTACTGGCATACACAATATGTTCCATCTGTATCAGTATTAAATATTATTAATTTTTTTAGAGAAATGTATATACTTTATTAAAGCACTATGAAAACAATTTTTACTTTAGGTGGGGCACAGACAGGATTTCCTTCTGGGGAGGGGGAGGGATTATATTTTTGTATACAAAACCACAAAAATTAAAAGAAAAAGAACTTGTTATATGCAGTTTATTTTGTTGTAGTCAAGAGATTATAAATTAAATTATAATAAATTATAAATAAACAAACAGTACCAGGAAACTGGCACAAATTTTCTAGAACATCCACAGAAGCTGACAGCATTAAATGTATTATTGGATTTTTTTAAAAGTTCAACTTAGTAAATATTTGTGTATACATATTTAAAGGAAATGGGATAAATTAGTTTACTTGTTTTGCCACAGAAATAAATAAGATTTTCATAAAATGGGTACTATGGTGCCTCAAAACAAACATTTACCAATCCTACTATGGTGCACAAATCATGGGTATATAAACAGCATTCTGAACACCGTGTTCAGTCCTAGTTTACATGTGTATGGAATAATGAACATTAATAAGATTCAATTTTTTGTTTGTTTTCAAAATGACAATACGTGAAATTCTAAATTAAAGAATAAAAAAAAAATTTTAAACAGATTGGAAAACCATGTAGACCTACAACAATTTTGCACATCTGTTTAAGATTCAAATAGTAAACAAAAAAAGTTTTATATAACAATTTTGTAAGTTACTGTGGAATAAATTCTTGCACTACAAATATCGTAAACCAAATTGGATACACTGCAGTAAATAAAAACTCAGAGGTTCTTCCTTACTGACTAAGTGGACATACATAACCTCAAATTTAAACAATTTCTCAAACCAGTCAACTAATAATGTTTGCACAAAGCAATTTCATACTTGCAAGATGAATATAGTGTACTGTAATTAAAAATATTTATTTAATTAAATATATTTATTTACTTAACTAGAGTACCATCTTGTTACCGGTATTTATTATGTGACTACATATTTATTTGCATGGTTTTTTATTTTTGTCATTTCCTTTTCCTTTATCCCTCTTTTTCCTTTTCTTTCAACCACCTCCCACCCTCTATACAACTGCTTTACATATCATTGCATATCAGTCTTATGAACAACTTTTTTATTGGCAAGCATGTTAATGTTCATTGTATTCACTCATGCACTGTATGATTCACTGTACTGCATCATGTATTGTGGTGGTAAACAAACACATTTTTTAATGTGTTATATTTCACATTGATTCTTCACTGTTGTCATTTCTTGACAGAAACTCTTCACAGAAAATAAATGAATCCTAGATTGCTAATGAATTGTTGTGTAGAGTTCTAAATAATTGCAACCCTTCCAAAATCCTCTGCTTTGAAATTGACAGAAGGTACAAAATTTTATTTGTCAAAAACATGTAATACCCTACTCCAAACTGTATTTCATCACAACACATTCATTAGTTTTTTTTACACTTACCCTAAATCAGAAACAAAATACTAATAAAGCTTTCCTGTAAAACCTTGAATATTTTGGGGAGCACATTCGTGTTTGTCTAACAACTCATCTTCTCTTTCTGGGTCCAGGACTTTAGGTTTCTCTTTTGCCTTGTACAGTTTCTCTATGTATTCCTTCCAGATGGAAGGAACACTTCCAGATACCCTTAACACTTCCTCATTCTTCTAAATAACTTTCAATCTTCATCTTGTTATCCTTTACACCAATGTTTTCTTTCTGTGTATGTTATATAATATCTCTCACCTTTCCTTGTACTTTCATAATATTCATTTTTTTCTTTGCGCTCACATTCACTCTTTGACCATTGACTTTTTTCATGTATTCTTCACTTCTTGGTTTATCTAACATGTATTTTAATAGCTGTTGTTATTACTCTTGTATACAAATTCATTTTTATACATTTTTATTTATTATGCTAAAAACATATGCACAGCAGCAAAAAGCATTAAAGGATATTAAAGTTTCTTTATAGCATACATACATTCCTGTTTTTGAATTAAAAAGAATAATTTTTAATAAGAAATACAAAAGTACATAAAATGGCTCTTATTGGTACAATAGCCACAAAACAAGCAGATAAAAAATATTTAATATCTGAATTTAGAATTTATAAGTTAACAGATACTTACACACTTAATGCAAGACATTCATTTGAGAGTTTGATGGAATGTGATTTCAAATAAAATATCTCTTGTGCATAGTTATATATCGTTTATTGTTAGTGTAGACACTTCTGAAACCGATTCTAGTTCTCTTATTTTCCATATGAACATGTATTAAGATTTTTGTAGTAATTAAGCAATATAAATAAACAAAAAGAACTGTACAGTATTCTGTAAGCAAAATGTGTTCATTAGGACATTTAATGTTAACAGTTTTCCAGTCTGTAAAAGAAATACGTACATATAAAATTAAGACTGGAAAGCACAATATTTATACTTGAACATTAAGCATTTATACTTAATAATAATTATAAAGTAAATAGGCCTATTATAGTAATACTTAAACTATAAGTGACTGTAATAATATACAGTATATAGTATTTACAGCAATATTTTAGTCTTCTTTATTTATTGTAATTTTTAAAAATATTATGGCTGTTGTATTGTTGTTTGATTAATTTATTGTCATTTGGTTGGTTTCTGCAATTTAAAAAAAAATAGAGTTAGTCTTGTAGTTACAATTTAGATGTATGTCACAGACTGTTTCATAAGATCACTTCTGTAGTATATAATGATACCCCATTTTATTTTGTCTTCCTTAATGTTTGTGACGCTAATGTTACCTTTGTTTTATGTTTATCTTTGTTATGTTTTCTCATCTTTTAATAATTATATGACAAGAATTTAATACAAAAAACATCATACACTCAAGTCAATCTTAATTTATGAGGACAGACCTCCTAGTTAGTGACTTTTGTATAACATACTTTATATAAATTAAATGCCTAATCAATTCAATATAAAATAAGGCTCAGTTATATTTATACATTTGCTGTATCCTGGTCTCACTCACATAATGAATTTTTTTGTAAATAACTGAAAAATAATTAAGTATTCCATAGGTAAATAAATAGCATTACCTATGTCCGAGCCATTATTTATTTACTTATGTCTGAGCCTCTTATAAGATCAGTCTCTCAATTAACACAATTTTTCAACCTAACCAGCACCAATATTTTATGGCTCAAGACACAATTCCTGTTCCAATCACTTATGCATACTCGTGGCTATTCTATGAGGCTAAAACTAAGAATGCTCAATACTCAAAGCAGGCATACCTGTTATTTTTTATAACTACTTATTTATTCCTCATTCAGTTATTTTCATGTACAATGAGAATATGTTTGTTTTTTCAATCACTTTCAAATCAGATAAATTGATAGTATTTTTTACTTTTTGGCTCTATGCAATTTCATTTGTAGACATTTTATTTTATTCAAATTGTTTTAAATTTCTTTTAACCTTTTACAATCATGTGGTAGTAACATGGCATACAAGAATAGAAGCAAGTAAGAAGAGAATATGATAAGTGGTATGAACTTATTTTTACTGTAACTGTAAGCAAATCTTTTTTCCCAGAACGAAAGCCATTTTTGCAGTAAAGAGTTGTAACTAGCCCTGAGTAACCTGATAACTTGAAACCAGGTTATATATATTTTGTACTATGGACAGCAATCATATTCCATTATCATTTATTCAGTTTTAAAATTATTTACTGTAAAAAATGTTTATTGAAATCCATTAATCTCTGATCATCACAATGATGTAGCTGAATTCTCTATAACTGAACAGGTAATGTAATATTAATTACGTATATTACCAGTAACCACATCTACATCCTTATGCACACGAGCGGGTGCACACACACACACACAGATGAGAAAGAATTTTTACAAGAACACTGTAGAGATTTTACTTAAAAAATTAGTATTCTTTATTCATCCCACATTAATAATACCCACATAATTATTCTGGAAGGCTGATATATTTCTAATTTATATGTGTAAGTTTATATGTTTATTACAAAAACTACTCAATATGAAACTTCTATTTCATTATTGTGCAGTCTTTCAATATACACATTATTAGGCATATGTTTTGGCCACTAAAATAATACTACTAGTAAGAATATAAGTACTAGTACATATTTATAACAGCATTTCGCTCTTGTAAAATGTAGTTTATTTTATTGAAGTTATTATATTATACTCGAGTTATTTTTTAAAGTTAAGTTTTATTATATAAAACTTCTATGTTGTTCTTATTTGTTTTGTTTGTTCTAAATTTTGTTCATTTCTGAGAGTAAATTATTAATTAATAATAATAGCAATTGTGTGTTTTCTACAATATACAATATTTCATTTTGTTAACTGATTTCGATTTTTGTTTTGTTTTTAACCTTTTATCAACACAGACGACATTGAAAACATTCACTGCCTATTCGACTCTCAACATGGATGAAGGTTTTTATTGTCTATATGCAACTGTTCAGAGGCTTAATATAGAAGATACAACTGTTTAGAAGTTTTGATAATATAGTTTCATTTGAATTAAATTTAATACTAGGTATCATATCTTGTTGTACTAAAAGTTTCTCTCTCTCTTGTAGTCGTCAGTTTTTCAGTATATACCTGGGGTGCGGCGTGTGTTACAGAGAGTCTCACAAAAGTTTCCTAAACTGAAAAGTAAATAATTATAGAACTTGCTTCAAAACATATTAAAAAAAGTTGTTTATGTATGTGTGTATTTATTTTAATGAGGTTAACTGTATAAACAAATGTTTACTCAGGAGGGTCCACACTCGTATGGTATGTGGGACTCTCACCCACCAAAACCACAAACTCTTACTTCTTTACATCAGTCCACCTCAGAATCGCTTTTGCATTATTTCAGCATGGCGTCAGTCATACTTGGCCTAGCAAAGAGCACAGTCATATTTACTCCTTATGTACAACACGTACTTATGTACAACACGTACTTATGTACAGCACACTCAAAGTCTGTATGGTCTGCATTGATTTCATTTTCATCTCATTTCTTGAGGTGTAGAACACCCTCTATGTAGACAACCACCTTATTCCATTGTTTCTCAATAATGTTATCAGGAGAGGAGTAATGTGCATTACAATGATGATGATGACGGCAATAATAATAATAATAATAATAATAATAACAGTAGCGGCTCGTGACCAAAAAAATCAGATGGTGCACAAAAAATTAAGCCTCAAGCAAGAAAAACTTTAGGTTTTTATTAAAATGTTATTAAAACTAATTAATTGTAAATGTATAATTTAAATAAATAAACCCCAGTTTAAATAGCCTTAACCACAGTTCAGTGGTCACTGAGTATGGAACCTTTGTCAGTGTTTTGCAGCCTTCTGCACTGAAGATGGCCGTTGAAGGCATAGCCAAAATGCTTGCACCGAACAACATTGGACCACGGCCTTACAGCCCGGCAAGCTGAAGTTCTCATAACATTGTTAATTCTGTTTGTGATTATAACCACTAACATAACTTTATTAATTACATAGTTTGAAAAACAGACAGATACATGTTGTATAGAGAAAGCATAATGACCCACAAATCCCTTTGGTCCATGAGCATGAGAATTGATTAGCTAATATATAACTGAGATTTCATCAATAGTTTTCATAATTGCTATGGATATGAAATTCAGCATGAATTACATGCTGAGCTATGGTCCTGGGCATAGGAAACTGCGAGGTGTGCAATTGGCTAACTGTTGGTGTGACAGTTCATCGTTCTTACCGGCATCTTCTCTCGACCTCACCAGTACATCACATCAGGCTCTTGCGGGTGAATCCTTCACGCTTTCATGAACTGCTCTCCTGCATGCCCATTATGCAGAGAGGAATTGCAACCTAACTTTGTGTCTAACAAGCAACTGCGCTGAACTGTCTTCGACCCGGACAACACAATCAAACCAGGCCGCAAGACATCTTCTGTCAACTTCTGTCTGTCTCCATGTAAGATGTCACAACTTGGTCCTTGGGATTCACGAATTTGCAATTCCACCAGTTTTCATTTATATGCTTACTATGTGCTTAAACTCGACTGTATTTTCATATTAAATGCCGTGGCAGTATGGCGTTAAACTTTATAAAATCTTGCTTACACGATGTATTAGATTACACTATACAAATTTATTTTACTGGATTACCTCCTTATTCCCCCACCCCATATCAGGGACAATTTGCACAGGACGAAAAAGGTTAAGTATAGGTCATATGGCTATAGTTTGATTTAAACTGGAATTGAATTGGAGTTCAGGAACATTGTTGCCAGACTTTTCACTTTTCTTGTAGTTTTTCTGATAATGTATATCTAATGTATATAAAATGTATATAGTTGTCTTGTTTGTTCATCATCTTCTTTCACTGCACTACACTTTATATAATATTGAAAACTTTCTCAAGTGAAACTTACTTGTCTGTTTTGTATGTAGAACGCGTTTCGGCGTCGTGTTCACCTTCTTCAGCTTTGCGACAGACTGCCAGTACCTAGTAACGTTTGTTGGTTGGAAGGTATAGTGGGGGTGGTGTATAGAGGAAGGGGATTGGCGCGGAGATCCGAATTATTGTTTGTTTTGTGTATAACTGTGTCAAAAAGTGTATGTGATTTATATTGCAATTGGTCGTTTAGTATGTTGTTTGGTTGTGTTGTGTGGTGTTTGTATAAAACAGTTGTTGTGTGTGAACAGTATGAAATATTGTAAACATACCTCCCCTTCCCGACACTCACTATTAATATTATGGTAGAGCTATCTGACTTTTACAGCGTCTTATTAGAAATATATGCGTATTTTAACAAGATAAACCAAAGATTAACTTATTGTTCTTTCAAAGAAGTAAACTTCTGATTAGAAGTATATTTTGTAAGCTGCAATGAATTTACTTGCAGGAAATTCACTCAACGGTCCTTCTTATTCTCAAAATTGGTTTCAATTGATCTTAATTTTCCTTTGCACGCTGAGCATATATTTTTATTAACAGAATTACAGAATCAGTCAGGAATATTTTATCATAGTGAGAAAAGAATTTAGTGTCACCTAACTTCATAAATTTTGATTTTCCTCAGAATTGGAAATAAAAATAAAATTTTTAGGGTACGTTGACCACGTTTCAGCATTTTACTTCTATCAAAATCACTCAACCGCGAAAATTGTTTTTCCAGTAGTATTCGATACTGCAATATCACTTTCACTTTCTTCTGTTAAATCTATTTTATCCTCGTGGTAGACATCACAAACACACGACAAGAAGATATAAATAGTAATAATACACACACACAAGGAGCACGAGAACGTGAAGACTGCACAAAACTAACACAAACCACATTACACGGTGCCAAGAGTCTAAATCACTTGGTGTTTCCCAGGCATGGTTAAATATGCACTAGCCCCACTACTTCCCAGCCCATAGTTGTTACATAGTTGTACCAGCATTACGGCGGGTATAGGCCCGCCAGTCGTTCTTGAACAGTAACGCCTGACCCAATGCATGAATTACTCCCACTTACAAGAATAGGTAAGTTAACTAAAGAGAAGGAAGGTGAGAAGATGCTATAACATTTCACTATCTCACTTCCATATTATCTCCCTCTCTGTCACACACATGCTTCCATTGTTCTCGTCAGCCTTGTTGCAGCCAATGTTCACACTATAAAGCACTGTACAAGACTGTTGTGTGAATCTGCAAAATAACTGAAAATTTTGTTACCTTCGCAACGAGGTGTTTGTCTACTGTGCATCAAGACCCAAGTGTTCAATTTACATAGTCCTGCCTCTACTCAGATTCCTGTCTCTGATAGCTGCAATTCTGTGCTATTATGATAAATTGCGATTTAAAAAATTTTGTGTAAGTAATCAGATAATTTAAAATGGCAAATTGTGATTACAGATTTGTTACAGGTTCAGTTTATTTTTTAATAATTTTCTAAATTTTACTGGGGAGCCTGATTAGCCGCCATTGTTTGTATCTCCACTCATTCCTACCATTTGTACTTTAGGACTTTAAAGAATGTTCTGATTTTTTATAATCTCCGGGGTCAGGTGGGTCTCTGACAGGAGAAGTATTTCGGGTTTGAACCACGCCAGGAACTCCAAAAAATTGGAATGCTTGGGACCGATGGAATTCACATTCCAGGCTACGAGCGAGAGATCTTGTTTTAGGGTTCGGTTCATAGAAGACCTATGACTTCACAAGCTTCCACTAAGAGCATAAACTTCTCAGTTGGGTCGGCAGTTTCCAGGCGGTCTCATATGGACCTGAAGGTGGATGCAACTTTCTTGAGGTCGTAGCTAGATAGAAAATTGCGGACGAACTGTGCGTCATTGGAAGTGACGGACTGGGCGGTTTGCCTGGAAACTGTGCCCGCATAACAGCGACCAGTTTTGACGGCAGATCGGGGAGTAGTGAAAGCTACTGGACCAGGGGCAGACGAAGTTGAAGTTTCAGGAGGAAAAATGCGCTGCTGCGCTTCGTCGGACTTTTACCGGGAAGCAGGACTTTTCTTGGGCTGTGGGCTGGCAGGAGCTCGGGTCCGACCATCTCTTTTTGTTTGTGTTTAGTTTTGTCTGCTCGCGGAAAACGCGGAGGTGGCAGTGGTGGCGAGGCTGACTCTGGTTCAGAGGTGGTAGTTGGTGGTTCCGCGGAGGTTGAGGGTTGGTTCTCCGGCTCCATAACCGAGATGTTAACTACAGGGCTTGTCTCTGCTGCGGAAGGTGATGCGGAGCGTTTTTGTGCCTTTGTAGGTTTAGCGGCTGGAGGTGGAGCAGGAGAGGGCTCGCGCTGGGCCGGTGGTGCCTTAGGTTTCGGCTGAGCTTGAACATTCGGCTTTTTCTGAGCTCGGGGCTGTGCGACTGGCTGCCTCGGCTTTGGGAGGGACCGCATCGGCTTTTGTTTAAGGAGCTCCTCCTTATAAACCGGGCAACTGCTACTGTTGGCTGCATGGGCTTTGCCACAATTGATGCAGCAATATTTACTTTTGTCTACCACAGTGCAGGACTGCTTCGAATGATCCAGTGAGCAACGAAGGCACGCCGGAGCACTGCGACAGACGTCGGTGTGGTGGCTGAACCTCTGGCACTGCAACAATTTGCCTGGGGGACGACTGGATTCCACCCTGACGCGGAAACCAAACAGCCGCGTCAGGTGGAAGATTTTGTCTGCTGCCTCGCCCTTCTCGAGGTAGAGACGGACTATAGGGAGCGGAACCCGGGTTTCAGAGTTAGTGAATAGGCATAAAATTGCCTGGACTGGGTACCCCAGGTCACGGAGTTCCATGAGAATCTCCTGTGGATCAATATGCGCGTCGAGCCCACGCAGGATAACTGACAAGGGCTTGACGCGGCGGGGAGAAAAGTTATGGTATTGCAGGTTGTTAGTCTGCAAGAAGGCCTCGGCCATGCGATGGTCCTCGAGCCGTTTGACGACAATCTTCACCGTATAACCGCCAAGCAGCTTCAGGTCAAGGTTGTCGGCAGACAGTCCGTGGGCCGCGATGAGCCGCCGGTATAGGGCAGCGACATTTGACACCCCATGGACAAACACGGGCGGCGTTCGACCAACAGCAGAGGGAGGCGGAGCAGCCTCCAAAGTAGTCGGGATCGCAACCGTTCGGCCCTGAGAAGGACCGATGTCCATGGTCGAGGTCCGAGAGGAAGCGGACTCGGTGGATCGGTTCCTCCTAGGCTTCTTTGCCGGGCGCCTACACAGACCAACGGTCCCGTATTCGTCCGACTCTTCCACCGGGAGGGGGCAGTGGATGAGGGATCTCGTCCGTCTCCATCGCTCGAGGCGATTCAGGCAAGTCGCCCACGTGGGGCAAGGCGGATGCGAGCGACTCGACACACGTGCCGTCGCCCGTAGTGGGCATGCTGGCCAACGTGTGTGTCTCCAGACGCCAGGCAGGGCAGTCAGACACACAGTGTGGGCGCCAGACACACAGGGCCAACGTGTGCAGGGCAGTCTCCGCCAGACGCCAGGGATCTTGGGTCCAGCCGAAGCCGAGTGACCGACGCGGCTACCCTGCTCACGGCGATGAAAGAGGAGGTGGGCTAACGACCAGCTTCGTTGCATACCAGTCCTTACCAAGAGTGGTGTCCACTGGTTCCTTTACCCCGGTGACATCTCAAGCGGTGCTTACCACTGGTGAGGAGCCCTTGCGAGCCGCAAGGATCAGCCGAGGCAGTGCTATCTAAAAGCCGTGAGCAGTTAGGAGAAAGCACTTGATATGCGGCACTCACCAAAGCCCAGAGTAATGCAGTCCTCTTCTCTTCTGGCCGGTTTGATGGTCTCCGACAGCAGGTGGTCCTTAAAAGGAGCGTAGATGGCATGATCCTAATAAGGGCTTCTTGCCAGCTGTTTCTTATACCAGCTACTCAATTCACCGGCAACAGCTGGCTCCAGTGGTCTTCTTTACACAAGGCAAAGAAAAGTTGTCCTTTTCACTGAAGGAGGCTGCAGCAAGCAGTGCTGAGAGTCACCAGATGAGCTGAGCTGATGGAGCGTCCAAGAGAGGTCCGTTCAGAGCAAAGTCTGGAAGCAGAATTCTGTCTGGAAAAAGAAGTCTCGTCATGTTGGTCAGCAAATAGTCCTGAATTGGCGGGCGATGCGATGCGATATGTCAGGTACAGCTTCCGGGACGTGCTCTCTCTTGCATCATCGTTTAAATGCATATTAAAAGTGTAAGTTACAAGGATAGTTCAACTTCCTTAAAGGTTCCACCATATTTTCGTATCTTTATACATACTTTTTATAACATTTAATAAGTGTCTCTTATTAAATGTTGTAATAACATTTATTATTAATGTATACAACATTTATGCCTCTTCTGTCTATGATCCTACATAATTTCTTTTGTCTTAAATTATCAAAAGCCTTGGTTTAGTCAACAAACAACATGGATTTCAAAATTGTATTCTCTTCATTTTCGTTTCAGTAACTTTTTTGTATATACATTATCAGATAAAAATGTTCTTTTCTTGAATTCTGACTGCTTTTCCAGCAAGATGGGATTAGAGTAGGCTTAAATCTACTTTTAACACTTTTTGCAGCATTATACAGGGTGTCCCGGGAGGAGAGGGAAATAATTTGAGAAATGGTTCTATAGTGTAAAAGGAGAAAAAAAGTTCATATAAACATATGTCCGGAAACGCTTTGTAAGCGAGTTACGACTAGCGAAAGATTTCGCCCGGGTTTTGGTTCCCCCGGGTAAATGAAGACTTTCTGAAATTCTGGGAAGGTAAATTAAGGGGCGAATTCTGTTGTTTCTTATCGTTTTTGACCTGAAAAATCGAATAAAACAGGTCGCAGAACTGTATCTTTCATAACTTTCATGATATCCGACGTAAAACAGAAAAATCTTTGCCTAAAAACGTATTGTATTGTTTTTAACCAAAATTGGAATTTTTTGTTGATTTTTATTGACTTTATTTACACCATTTTTCTCAGAATTAAATTCTTTACAAGTTTTGTTTTTAACATTTATGCATTTATTTATTGAAAGTTATGGGAGATACAGTTATGCGACCTGTTTTATTCGATTTTTCAGGTCAAAAACCATAAGAAACAACAGAATTCGCCCCTTAATTTACCTTCCCAGAATTTCAGAAAGTCTTCATTTACCCGGGGGAACCGAAACCCGGGCGAAATCTTTCGCTAGCCGTAACTCGCTTACAAAGCGTTCCCGGAGATATGTTTATATGAACTTTTCTTCTTCTTTTACACTACAGAACCATTTCTCAAATTATTTCCCTCTCCTCCCGGGACACCCTGTATATGTCGCATTAAGGAAGCTGTTCACCTGAATTTTTGTATATTTCCTCTTCATTTATAGATATTTCATCTATGTTTCTACAGTGGATTATTAAGATCTTCTTATCAGGATACTTTATTTATCAAAATTAAGTACTTTACTCTTGTTACAACAAAAAATGTTTCAGGTAAACTGCCCTTTTCCCGTAACCGATCTTCACCAAAATCAAAAGACCTTGAGTCTTCTACAACTCAGGCACACTTGTAAAAAATTATTTGATTCTGTTTGAATTTACGGCAGTTATCATTCGTCATGAAAATATTTCTCTTGTTACAACATAAAATGTTGCAGGTAAACTACCCCTTTCCCTTAACAGATCTTCACCAAAATCAACAGGCCTTGAGTTATCTACAATTTAGGGATGTATGCAAAAACTTATTTGATTATGTTTGAATTTACGGTAGTATCGTTTGTCATAGAAAAATTAACCTTGTTATCACATAAAACGTTGCAGATAAACTACCCCTTTCTCTTAACTGATCTTCACCAAATAAATAGGCCTTGAGTCCTCTACAACTCAGGCACATACGTAAATAATTGTTTGATTCTGTTTGAATTTACGGCAGTTATCGTTCTTCACGGAAAACGTTCTCTTGTTACAACATAAAATGTTGCAGGTAAACTACCCCTTTCTCTTAACTGATCTTCACCAAAATCAACAAGCCTTCAGCCTTATACAACTAAGGAAAGTATGCAAAAATTTATTTGATTCTGTTTGAATGTGCGGCAGTTATCGTTCGTCATAGAAAACATTACTGTTGTTAAAACATAAAATGTTGCAGGTAAACTACTCCTTTCCCTTAACCCATCTTCACCAAAATCAACTGACATTGAGTTCTCTATAGCTCAGAGAGGTGTGCGAAACATTATTTGATTCTGATTGAATTTACGGCAGTTATCATTCATCATAGAAAAAATTACCCATGTTAAACATAAAATGTTGCAGGTAAACTACCCCTTTCCCTAACCCGATCTTCAACAAAAACAATAGGTCTTGAGAACTCTACAAATCAGGGCTGCATGCAAAAAATTATTTGATTCTGTTTGAATTTGCGGCTGTTATCGTTTGCCATAGAAAATACCCTTGTTAAAACATAAAACGTTGCAGGTAAACTACCTCTTTCCCTTTAACGATCTTCACCAAAAACAATAGGTCTTGAGAACTCTATAATTCAGGGCTGTATACAAAACATTATTTGATTCTGGTTGAATTTGCGGCTGTTATCGTTTGCCATAGAAAAAAAATTACCCTCGATTTAAAAAAAATGTTGCAGGTAAACTACCCCTTTCCCTTAACCGATCTTCACCAAAAATAATAGGTCTTGAGTACTCTACAAATTAGGGCTGTATGCAAAAAAGTATTTGATTCTGTTTGAATTTTTGGCTGTTATCGTTTGCCATAGAAAAAATCTACTGACAGACACAGAGACAGACATACACACTTTTCGAGAAATGACTTTTTTTCATGTTTTGAGTGTAGTACAATCAGAATCTGCAATAATCTCGAACACGATTTTTTTTGCCATCACCATACTTCCATTTCCTTAAGGAACATGGAAATAAAAACTACACACAACAATACAAATACATCACACTCACGTACTACAACTCTAACACACACAGAGTTGCCAACACATTCTGAAAATACAACTACAAAATAGCATACAGAACCAACAACACCCTCAAAAGGTACCTCAACGGCACAAACAAAAACACCGACATATACAACAAAACAGGAGTTTATAAATTAACATGCAATGATTCAACAAATTCTACATAGGCCAGACAGGAAGATCTTTTTCATCCAGATTTTATGAACACACCAAAGCACTCACCAATAATAACATACAATCTACATTTGCCACACATATCCAGACAGAAAACCACAGTTACACCAATATAAAAAACAACCTTAAAATTTTACACTTCCTACCCAAAAGTCGTAAACTTTTGGTGTAAACCACCCACCTCAGAACAATTTGAAATATACAAACACAACAAAACACAACCCAACAACATACTCAATGACCAATTACAATTTAAATCAAACACACTATTTGACACAGTAATAAACAACACCTACAACAATTCAAACTCCTGCGCCAATCCCCTCCACATCCGCCCACACACAACCTGTTAACCAATACCATTATACATAGAATTATCAACAGCTTGCACATTCTGTATCCAAAACTTACTGACGAAGGAGCACACCACTCCAAAACAGCTGTATGAGTGAAAACAACAAGTAAGTTTACAAGTGAAAGTTCCATCAAAACTAATAATTACTCAACATTAAGGCTAATTAAAATTCATTGTGTGTATGGTCACCAAGTTGCAATAATTAATCTTTAAAATAGGTTAAGATACCTGTTATTCCTTCATGTAACTTATTTTGGTCAATAGGTACGACGCGTTTCAGGATCAAAGTCCCATCTTCAGGTGATGACCACTCTGGTCGAGCTCGTCAGTTCATAAAAAACACTGAATTCAATAAACACTCATACTGCGTGGGGGGATGATGCGCATCGTTGAGAAAGTAAATGCGCCCTGGCCGTATAAAGTCCAATGCAGAGATAAGTTGGTAGTATTCCTCATGTCTGTGCCAGTTTTTGTATCACAGTATCGAACAGCGCGTTGGATTTGAACGACACCATATCGTTCAAAAGGCACTCTTTCTGCTGTGTCCTAGCAGCTTTATATATCTCAAACTCTTCTAATGCATTCACATATCGGCTTTTTTTTTACAAAAGTGTATGGGTTTAAAATTAACAGAGAAGTGAGTGTAACTGTGACCACAATCAATCAGGTGTTGCGCGTAAGTCGATTTACTGTTTATTACATTCTTCATGGGCAGGTGTTCTCTTCAAAAGTCTCCCGATCTGGCCGATGTAAAACATGTCGCAATCATCACACACAATTTTGTAAATGCCAGAGCGTGTCTCTAAGCTTCTGTGTATCTTGGGACGCAGTGCATTTTCAATGTTATTTTTTGTCCTAAAGATAATTGCGATATTGTATTTCTTAAATTGGTTTCTTATGATGTTGGGCAACAAAGATGTGTACTCCACCGATATATATCTGTCAGTAGTATGCACCGCGCTGTTCGGAATTTGAGTTTTGTTCTTTTGCCTGGAGATAAGTTTATCTTATTATATTAGCATTATAACCGTTGGATATGGCAATGTGTTTTATAGTGTTTACTTCATCAATGAAGCAATCTTGCTCTAAGGGTACAGTAAGAAGTTTATGGACAAATGCATTGTATGCCGCCATTTTCTGGGACCATGGGTGATACGAATGTGTATTGTGGTGTCAGTGGTAGTGGGCTTTCTGTAAATTTTAAATTTTAAAGAGTCCTGGTATTTAATATTATGGTATTTAAAATTTTATGCGTTTGTTAACACTGTTCAAGTATTTTCTCTGAAGCTCAATTTGTCTTAATGTGCCATCAAAGACGATAAATGTGTCATCGACATACCTGTAATAGGACACGATGTTTTTTACGGTATTTATTACTACTAGAAAATAAATATTCCCTTTCGAAAAAATTAAGATAAAGGTCAGAAAGTATCCCGTTTAGAGGAGATCCCATGCTCAGGCCTTCCTTTTGGCTGTAGTATGTATCGTTGTATCACGGCAGCTAAAGAAATATTTATAGAGCTTAAAAACAAAGCCAAGGAAGTTGGGCTAGCCATAAATACGGATAAAACAAAAATGCTTATCCAAACAAGAAGTGACCAGGTTCATAACAACATTGAGTTAGAGGAGGACACAATTGAAGTGGTGGACAATTTCACGCATCTCGGAGTGAATCTAGCAAAGACTGGATCAGAGGAGCCGGAGATCCAAAGATGGACCACCATGGCTAACAAGGCATACTTCGCATTGCTGCCATCATTTAGGTCTGGGGATGTGCACAGGGAAACAAAAATGAAAATATATAGGACTGTCATCAGACCGGTGCTATGCTACGGGTGTGAAGCATGGACAATCACACAGAAAACAGTCGACATAGTAGACACCTTTGAAAGAAAAATTCTCAGACGCATTATAGCCCAATACAAGAAAATGGCTTATGGAGACTGAGATACTACAACGAACTGTATCAAATATATAAAGAGATACCAGTCTCAAAATTTATAAGAATACAAAGATTGCGTTGGGCCGGACATGTTATGAGAATGGAGGATGGCAGGAACCCCAAGAGGGCTGGGTAAATGGGAGGGAACGAGACCTAGATGTAGACCGAGGAAGAGGTGGGGTGGCGTTGCAGAGGACGCGAGAGACATGGAGATAAGAAACTGGAGGAGGGTTGCAGTGGATAGAGTGGATTGGAGGAGGAGATTGGTGGAGGCCAGGGTCCGACTTGGAGGATGTATCGTTGAAAGTGAAATAATTTTGACGCAATATTTCTTTAAGGAACATAATTAGCTCATTTACAGCCTGTGGTCTTAATATGGCATTGGCCATTAAGACTGTTTTTAATATTTCAACAGTCTCATTAACGGGTACATTTGTATACAGACTTACTATATCGAAGGAGGCTATCTTTTATTGTGGTTTCAAATTAACGTCTTTAATTTTACTAACGAAGTCAGAACTATTTATAACGCTATGATTATTATGAAGTGTATTATTTTTAATAATTTTCTGTAGTATTTTAATGGCCCTGTAGCATGGCGCCGTTGTAAAGTTAACCAATGGCGTAATGGGAATGTCATTTTTATGTATTTTTGGTAAGCCCGTAAGCAGCGGGGCTTGTGCGTGGATCATCTTCAAATAACGACGTGTGCGCTCATAAAAAATATTGGTACATTTATTAATAACAGCGTTCAGGTCTTTAACGTAACTCTTAGTGGTGTCATCAGTCAATATGTCAATGTTATTGTTAGTTATGAAGTCATGTACCTTGTTCACATATACATGTTTGTGTAGCAAGACGGCAGTATTACCCTTATCGGCCATCAGTAATATAATATTATTGTCAATTAACTTCTTACGTAAGTTACTAATTACTACGCAGTCGTTACGATATTTACGTTCGAGATGTTGTGTCTGTGTATTCAAATTTAACAGCCTATTAAGTTTATTGTTTATCATTACTCTGGCTTCATTTTGCGTGTTATCACTGGGTAAAGATTTAATGGCTGCTTCAGCGTTAATGACTTCATGTACTAAATGATTCGTACTAAGTTCGGGTAGATTATATTTCAGTCCTTTATTCAGTAAAGTTTCTTTGTCATTTGTTAGATTCATATCGGTTAAATTCGCTATCCGCTTATAAAATTTGTGTTTACATACTGTATCGACCATGTTACGTTGTTTGTGTTGTAGAGAGCAAAGTTTCTTTTGTGTGTAACGAATATTTTGTATCTGATGCATTGTATTTGTTGTTCAACCTTATCGAGTACACTATTATAGATAGCAGGATGTAATGCATTGAGTAGTTCCAAGTGTATTCTGTATAATTCTGAGTTGAGACGGATCTTTTTAACATATAAATGGTCAATTTCTTTCTTGATCCAAATTCTCTCTGCTGAACTTTTAGCTATCTGTGAGGCTCTAGATTTGTTATTAATATTGTTATGTTACTCTCGTTGAATACATATAAGCGTTTTACTATCTTTATGCCTCACTATGGTAGACGTCAACTTTGTAATGTAAATTTTAGTTTTAGTATTTTAATTAGGTTGCGTCAATTCCATAACGTAGAGTTTTATGGTGTTTAAATAACCAATTCTTTAGTATAAAGTTTGTATAATGTTGTTATGAGAGAAAGTGTTTGTATTCGTGTTCTAGCGCCTTCGAATTTTCCCGCACTTCTGGTTGACTCAGCGATAACCGCTAACCGTATGTTGCCAGTTGTAGGTTAGTTTATTTTTCTGTTGTTGGCGAGGTTATATTCGCCCTGCGTACCTGCTCTCTCCCACTAATGCCTGTGAACAAATTCTTATTCTATTTTTACGCATAAAATAACAACTCTGGAATTGGTAATCATTGGTTTCTTTTATTATTTTTTTCAGCTTATTTATCAAAACAACATAAATGGTCAGGTCTTGAATCGACCTTAACAGTTTAAAAATCGATTCGTCTTCGAATCTGCTCTTCAATGGTTTACAAGTAAAGTTAATATAAAATATTTATCTCAGGGCTTGGGTTCTTTGGGCTAGTTATGAAGTCAGGAAATGCTTTAAAAAGGAGTACAACACATTACAATTACATATAAAATAATAAAACTGAATTATTAATGTTTACAAATATAAAATGTTCAGTTTTTTCACCGACAGCGTTAACGAACTCTGTTAGCACTGGAAATAGAATAATAAACAAGACGGCCGCTTAGTCGGCTAACCAAACGTCATGTAGTTGAATGTTTTTCTGTTTTAAATAAAATAAATATCACTATAATATTGACGACTCGGAACACAAAGTTTTTTATAAGTAAAAACGTAAAGTTTTACCTTACAGCCTAAACCGGCTTTCACCTATAGAAGGCTTCATCAGAGGCTGTCGTTAGTAGTGCTGCTCGTCTTGTTGTTGGCGACGAGAAAGTGTTTCGAAAGATTGAAGCTGTGTGTGTGTGGTGAGATGTGTTCGAATAATGCGTGCGATTTGAATTGTGTCTGTTCGTTTAGGATGTCGTTTTTATTTGTTTTTGTGTGTTTGTATATTTCTAATTGTTCTAGAGTGTCTAGTTTTCGGCCTTTTGTGTGTACGTGTAGTATGTTCATGTTATTGTCGATGTTTTTATATGTGTGGTTTGCTTCAATGAGGTGGTTTGCGAAGGTAGATTCTGTAGTGGTGTGGAGTGCTTTTGTGTGTTCAATGTATCTCTGTTTGAAGCTACGTCCTGTCTGGCCTATGTAGAATTTACTGCAATTTGAACAATTTAGTTTATATACACCGGGTAGATCGAATTTGTTTTGTGCTTTGGGCATGCGTTTTGATAGTGTGTGTTCACAAATTCGATCTACCCGGTGTATATAAACTAAATTGTTCAATTTGCAGTAAATTCTACATAGGCCAGACAGGACGTAGCTTCAAACAGAGATACATTGAACACACAAAAGCACTCCACACCACTACAGAATCTACCTTCGCAAACCACCTCATTGAAGCAAACCATACATATAAAAACATCGACAATAACATGAACATACTACACGTACACACAAAAGGCCGAAAACTAGACACTCTAGAACAATTAGAAATATACAAACACACAAAAACAAATAAAAACGACATCCTAAACGAACAGACACAATTCAAATCGCACGCATTATTCGAACACATCTCACCACACACACACAGCTTCAATCTTTCGAAACACTTTCTCGTCGCCAACAACAAGACGAGCAGCACTACTAACGACAGCCTCTGATGAAGCCTTCTATAGGTGAAAGCCGGTTTAGGCTGTAAGGTAAAACTTTACGTTTTTACTTATAAAAAACTTTGTGTTCCGAGTCGTCAATATTATAGTGATATTTAGTTAAGTAACGGACACGTCATGGACAACGAAATCCAAGAATTTAAATAAAATTGTTATTATCATTAATCACTGTATTAATGATCAACAGGTATTCCAATTATCACTGTAAATTGTTTATATGGTGTAGTGAAGTTGATCTGTGTGTATTGTGGTAATGAAAATACTTCGGAGTAATATTTACGTTCCTGGCGTACTGCAAGCGGTTCCTCGCTAGCGTCTTTTGGTGTTTTTGTGTAGATTTAAGTTTCCATCGGTCAGTAATTAATTCTTTATAATTTTCTTGGAGTGTTTTTCTTACTTCTGTGGTTTATTTTAGAACATTAGTCGAGTATTACTTGATTGTTTTAATTTTTACACAAGCGTCAGCTATTAGACTCATCTCTTCAGCGTGGCGTATAACAATACAATAATTCCTTCGTCTCGTCTTTGTAACGGCTTTTTGACCAGTAAACTCGGGTTTTGATTGGTCAGTTTTCATGAGCAAGACGTTAGGCGGCATATAGTACTAAAAATATATCCTTGCCTTTACAGTCAAAAAATACTCCCTTGTTAATTTTTGTTTAAACTAAAATTGGTTTACATATTTCTGCTCCTTTTTTAAAGGTCTACATTCTGGTATATGCTTTTGTATAAGTTAACTTCATATTAGGTGTCCTTTCACCTCTACAAAATCTATAAATCTGGACTATAACACTGACCTTACATTCACTATGATACAATACTTAAATTTTTATAAGATTAATCTCATATGATACACAATTACTCTAAGACTTGTCCCTTATTAAATTCTGATCCTATTTTGTTATTATTGTATTATATTGGTTTGATAACTTAATCACCTCTGACATTATTTTATTTTACATTTCATGTTCGTCCTAGGCCTAAAATTTGACTTCATTCCCATTTTCTACTTTACATTAATTATTAAATTGTTTTCTGTTTTGAACCCCTTTGCCTGATGACATTTGTTTTAAAGATTACTACATTATTTTTTGTTTAACTTATTCTAACAACGTTTATTAACTAATACAAAACCATTAACATACTAATTAAAAATGTTGCCTTCATGGCCAAGATTAGATTCATTCATTTACAAACAATAACATAAATTATTTAATTGGTCATACTACCATTTTCTTTCTCATACTATTAGGTTCTATTCATTGACCATTATTATATTGTTTATGGGCCTCTATTTAAGTATGTTTTGGTATTATTATATTTTCTATTCTTGCCTACAGGCTTGATATTTTTCTTATATTCTTTTACACATGGTTTATGAATGCTAACAATTCTTGGCATTGACCTAATTTACGAAAAACAAACATGGGATTAACAACTATAAAATCTTTCAATAAACAATGTTACAATACTACAATTGTCTGTTCATACTTTAACATTTAGTATGTTTGTCATTTCATATTACCTATAAGAGTTATATACCTCTTACTGTATATTGAACTGTTCAATAACAGAATTTTTATTCAACAGGACGGTCTTGCAATGGGTTCACCCTTGTCCGGTTTGTTGGCCATTATCATTTTCCTGAATAACTTAGAAAATACATATTTGCTATCACCACATAATAAATGGCAACGTAACATTACATTTTATAAAAGATACGTAGATGACACATTTGTTATCTTCGACGGGACAACGAGACAGGCAAACATGCTGTTACATTACATGAATAGCATCACCAAAAACATACAGTTCACACTCGAAATAGAGTCAAACAACGCAATAAATTTTTTGGATTTAACTTTTATGAAACACAATAATAAATTTCAATACAGGATATACAGAAAACCCACCACAACTGATGGTGTCATACATGCTGATTCTTTCCACCCGCACTCACAAAAAATGGCCGCGTTCAACAGTCTGATACACAGACTATACAGTGTACCTTTAGATCCAACAAACCACAAGGAAGAAATAGATATTATTAAGCACATTGCAATTGCGAATGGTTACCGCAGCTTATTAGTTGAACACTTGATGCTTAGACACAAACGCAGAACTGACAACCCTCACCGTGTCACGATGGACGCAATATATAGGGCGGTTGATTATACTAACAACTTCTCAATGCTCATTAGAAATACATTTAAAAAACATAACATCCACATCACATTTAGAACAAATAACAATATCCAAAAAATGTTAAATAATGCCACACGAACATCAATTGAAAAAAGAACGGGCATATACAAGATGATATGTGATGACTGCGACATGCATTACATTGGTCAGACTGGCAGGGGTTTTTTCGAAAGATATAAAGAACACTTACCCACGAGCATTTCAAATATAAATAAATCAAATTACGCTAAACATCTCGTTTCATTAAATCATAATTACACAAATTTTGAGGCAAATTGCAAACCCTTACACATTTGCAAAAAGGGAAGATATATGGATGCAATAGAAGAGTTCGAAATTTACCGGGCCTTCAGAAATAATCCTAATAATATACTAAATGAACAATTGGCATTTAAATCACATACACTATATGATAAGATTATAGATAACATAACCATAGAGTACACGCCCCAACACAACAATAGATAACATGATAACTTAAATAAACTGTACAGTACGTCGTCAACCGGTGTCGAGTGCGCACTCACATCCGCGTATGTCGCTGTGTTTGTAGAACATATACATAAATGTATTGTAGTAAGGCGCAAAGTTTTATTATAATTTCGGAATTAGATTTCTTTATTTTATCATGACTGTGAGAGAGTATGTTTAATTTTGTCTCACTGTGGTTGTTAGTAAAAACCACGAAAACCAACACTTCCTATATTCCCAAGCCTGTACAGGAGGAAAGGACTCTTTTAACCTTTATACACGTCACATCGCCTTGAGTGACGACCTCTCTCCTGATTGGTTGATTAAAGCTCCAGGAGGCCCAGTCCGAACCCTGTGTCCCGGGCGTGGTCCCTTAGTAACCAGAGTCTATATAACTGACAACTTAGTGAGACTCACGGTCATTCTTAGATTCATACTCATTCTGTTCGTTTCGCTTTTGTTAGCAGTCTAGCTAAAAGGGGTGTGGGTTGCATGTGTACCGTGTGCGTCTTGACAATGTCGACTACTTCACTCCTATCAACTACGGTGTGGTGTGCTGCGTGTTGTAAGTACTGAAAGATATTACGTGATACAAGTATTGATGAGTTAAAAGAGTGCAAGCGTAGTGATTTTCACGTTAAATGT
This sequence comes from Magicicada septendecula, assembly GCA_034769895.1. Classification (NCBI taxonomy): domain Eukaryota; kingdom Metazoa; phylum Arthropoda; class Insecta; order Hemiptera; family Cicadidae; genus Magicicada; species Magicicada septendecula. Next base: position 193,062,278 of record CM068369.1, on the reverse strand, counting down.
TAAATAAAGAAGTTCTTATTGTAAAAGCTAGAAGTTGTAACCAATCATTTCACACAACCCACTCACGTTGCCTGGTAGTTTGTCGGCGATTCACCGCTCAGTCACGACAGTATTTTAGTGTCACTTTTAATGTATTAACGAAGTCATAACCGACGAATTTTTATTTTTACTCTCTGATGATGGATTAAATTAATCCGAAACGCGTAAGAAGACAGAAACCAAGCGGTCACATAGATGGATTAAGGTAAAACCTTTAAAAATTTACTTACATTCACTATGATACAATACTTAAATTTTTATAAGATTAATCTCATATGATACACAATTACTCTAAGACTTGTCCCTTATTAAATTCTGATCCTATTTTGTTATTATTGTTTTATATTGGTTTGATAACTTAATCATCTCTGACATTATTTTATTTTACATTTCATGTCCGTCCTAGGCCTAAAATTTGACTTCATTCCCATTTTCTACTTTACATTAATTATTAAATTGTTGTCTGTTTTGAACCCCTTTGCCTGATGACATTTGTTTTAAAGATTACTACATTATTTTTTGTTTAACTTATTCTAACAACGTTTATTAACTAATACAAAACCCTTAACATACTAATTAAAAATGTTGTCTTCATGGCCAATATTAGATTCATTCATTTACAAAAAATAACATAAATTATTTAATTGGTCATAATACCATTTTCTTTCTCATACTATTAGGTTCTATTCATTGACCATTATTATATTGTTTATGGGCCTCTATTTAAGTATGTTTTGGTATTATTATATTTTCTATTCTTGCCTACAGGCTTGATATTTTTCTTATATTCTTTTACACATGGTTTATGAATGCTAACAATTCTTGGCATTGACCTAATTTACGAAAAACAAACATGGGATTAACAACTATAAAATCTTTCAATAAACAATGTTACAATACTACAATTGTCTGTTCATACTTTAACATTTAGTATGTTTGTCATTTCATATTACCTATAAGAGTTGGGCCTCTTACTGTATATTGAACTATTTTGGTTTTCTCACACTTAATAGAATTATAGGGATCATTAATCTTAACAGTCTTATCTGTGTGATTAATGATCACCCTTGTTTTTTCACCTTTCACTTTTACACTTATTCACTTTTCGTAAGCTTTATCTTATTTTTTTACAATACATAGTTTATTATTTGTCACACTATTGTGCTGTACTTTTTATTTTAATTGGTTACATACTGGATTTCATTTATTCTGACTTTTGTTGTTGTTATTCGGACTATTTTTGTTAATTGTTTTGGGACTCTCATTATGTCACATTACATAATTGCTCCCTCCCCAAGACATGGTTATTTTTTTGAATCCGGGGTTTAGGGAAAAATAAGCTGTTACTTTTATTCATGGTATTTTTGTATATGTATGGTACTATATTTTTCTTATGTTTCAGGGATTGGGTTGTGATGAATTTTTTAAGTTGGTTATTATCTCATAATTTACACATAACTTCTTTTCTCCTTTGGTGAATCTATGAAATATATTATTGTTCTTCATCTTCTTCATATAGGCTATTTAGTTACAGACTGATTATTCCTTTTCTCTGGGGTCTCTTTTCTTTCAGTTCCTATGAATTCCTTAATTGGGGTTATCAATCCCTCCCTAACTTGAAATGGCACGGTGAATGCATATCGGCTGTGAGTGGCACTTTTCTGACCTATTCCTCACCCGACCATTCACCCCGTGCATGGTACAGTGCTCGTTGGCCCCTGCCCATCATAATAATTATTGAGTGGTGCCTTAGCCTTCTACACTCTTACAAAAATGGTAACTCTTGCGTTACTTTACATGCCCTCGGAATCATGTTGTCTTCTTACTTCTTTTCATTATTATAAATTGCATCCCAGCAGTTCCCCTTACTTTCAAATAACTTATTTTCAGTTTTGGTAAAAATCCTTTTTATACTCCTTCTTTTCCATTTAAATTTAATTTGTTGTCAATTGATTCATTAGCCACTATATAATTCATCTTCTGTTTCAATATCCCTTTTTAGCAGTTACAAATATAGTTATTATTATTCCATTTATTCACAAACATCAATTCTTTTTCTGCAAGTTCATTTGTTTTAAGTACTTCTTTTCTTCTTTTTCATTATTGTCCCCTTATTATCACTGTTAACTGTCTTTCTCTTCTTTATTGATCCAAAATAAATTCTCGAAAGTATCCTGTAAGATGACCTTACTCATTTTAGAATTTGGTGGGCTATTTGTTCATGTTTTTTGAAATCTTCATTGGTTATTACTTTCATCATCATTTTTCCTTCTTTTTTAAATGTTTTGTTGCTGTTGTCGTTTCTCAGAAAATCAGTCCCTTGTCTCTATAGTGTATGATATTTAGTTTTTATCCATGGTCCATCATCTCCTCTGCACTTGTCGTTCGGATTCTCCTGGTGTGCAGAACTATTTCCTTCCTTGTGATATAGGTCTCTGCTACCTCATACACCAATTCTTCTAATACAATGTGTTCTTTAGTATCAATGTCTTCCTCAATTACTTCAGCATTTTGGTTATTGCTCAACGAAGTTACTCGTACCTCCATCATTGCTCTTCTCACTGATATCTTATCATGTATTTCCGGTGTATTCATTTTACTTATAACTTTTTTAATTTGTTACTCACTGTTTTGTTGTGAGTCTTTTTTAAAGTTTCTTTTAAGTTCCTTCTTTGATTTTTAAGACTCATTATTTCATTCTGGTCGGTCATTGATAGATTAAGGTCATTAATTACCGTCAAATGGGGATACTTGAGACTATGGGGCAACTTCAGACAAAATACAATAATATCTTTAATTTTTGTAGTGGTCACACTGTTTGAGGTTTTGGATTTTCAGTGTGTGGTTACTGTTAACATCCTATCAGCTTTGTTTGGAATTATCAGCAGGTCATTTAAACTTCAGGTAAGAATATTACAAATTATCAAGAAAATTAACGCTTTTTTTAAATAACTTTTTCATCAACTAACTGCCAAGGTGCAACTTAACTGTTTTATTTTAGGCAGAAACAAAGTCAGTGTTGGTTAACCTCACTTCCTTAGCTTACTTTCCTTCCAATAATTCCAGCAGTGCCACCACTCATTTTTAACAGAAAGCAAAATTTCCCTAGAGGGGTAATTTTTGGGGTAACTTGAGACAAAAGAGTTGGGGTAAGTTGAGACATCTCAAGTCCCCCAAAAATGATTTTTTTATTAAATACTGGCCTCTTTCATTGTTTTTCAATGACAAACAAACAAACACAATGTTTTGTTTTGAAAAATGTTGAAATGCATATTAATTAAATAAAGTACTGATGTGGGTTAATGAACAACAAATTCAGTACCGGTATTAACAAAAAAAGTTCACTTTTTTTTATAATTAATACCATACCCCTATAACCACCTCTCTTATCCTGGTTTTGTTTCTTTCAGGTATCATGCCACGAAATTATATCAGAAAGGTTGGATCCAGACAATATTGGAACTTCACAGATGACCAGATGGAAAAGGCGCTTAAGGGTGTACAAGAAGAAGGTCTAGCTATCAGGAAAGCAGCTGAGAAGTATAGTGTCAGTAAAGACTCTCTTCACCGCCGATTAAAAGGTAAACACACAGGTAAATATGGAAGACCAGCGGTTTTCAACGATGAAGATGAAAAATCTATTGTTGAGTGTATCAAGCTTGCAGGGGAATGGGGTTTCCCCCTAACTAAACTAGATGTTTGTCTTGTAGTCAAGGGCTTCTTAGACCGTAAAGGATGCACAGAGCTTCGTTTTCAAAACAATATGCCTGGTCCAGATTGTGTTGAGTCATTTCTGAACAGAAACAAAGGGGATTTGACCCAGAGGTTGTGCCAAAATATAAAAAGATCCAGAGCTAATGTTGACAATGACATTTTAAACAAATACTTTGATGAACTTCAGAAGACTTTAAAGGATGTTGACCCTAGTTTGATCGTAAATTATGATGAAACTAATATCACTGATGACCCACAGCGAAAAAAATTCCTCGTGAAACCTAACTGTCGTCACCCAGAGCGAATCATGGATTCCTCCAAGTCCAGCGTATCTGTTATGTTTTCTGTCGCAGCCAATGGGGTTCTACTGCCGCCGTATGTGGTATACAAAGCCAAATGTCCCCCATATGACACCTGGACAATGGGTGGACCACAGGGCTGTGGTTATAATACTTCACCAAGTGGCTGGTTCAATATGCAATTGATGACTGGTTTGAAAAAATAATCATGCCATATTTCCGGAGATCTCCCAATGAAAACCCCAAAATTCTGCTAGGGGATAACCTAGCTAGTCATGTTTCCCCCTTCGTGATAAGACAATGTGAGAAAATGAACATTCGGTTTGTCCTTTTACCTCCAAACAGCACAGGACTGACACAGCCTCTGGATGTGGCATTTTTTAAGCCACTCAAGTTGAAGTGGGCAGAGGTTCTAGAAGGATAGAAAAACAAAAATAGAGGGACCATTCCAAAAGACACTTTCCCACGTCTGTTGAAGTCTTGTCTGCAAGAACTAGAATCAACAACTCAAAAAAACATTCAAGAAGGATTTAGGGGCTCAGGGGTGTGTCCACTGGACAGGAACCAAGTTCTGAAAAGGCTGCCATTGAACACAACCATCCTGACCACATCTAATGGAGAAGAAACAGCCAATAAAGGGGAATGGACTGCAAGTTTTCAGGAGTTTCTAACTGAATTAAGATGCAAAGAAACCCAACACTTAAGAGTAAGAAAGAAGAGGCTAAATCTTCCACCTGGGAAGGGAATTGTTGGTGGAATGCTTGAAACAGATTCCCCCAAGAATCCCACAACTCAAAGAAACTCAAAGAGTTCAAGAAAAGTTTTGGTAAAGAAAAACTCAAGGGAACAGGATTCTGAAGATTCCGACAGAGTTGACGTTCTTTCACTGCCAGAAACGACATCTCATTCAAGTAGGAACTCTACTGTGCAGAAGAAAACAATAGGTGAAAGATCCCAAGCAATTAATCCGTTTTCAAGAATATGTACTAGTACAAATGCTTTCTTCAAGAACAGAGGACGTAAACACGTATGGAGTTCCGAATCAGAAAACAGTTCCTACTCATTGCATGATTCGGACTCGGATCTTGATGTACATTTCGCCAGCGATGAGGAGTTGCTAGATCTGGCTAAAGAAGGAAAACAAGAAGAGTCTACACCAACTGGACAACATTCTGTGACCATGGCAGAACTCACTAAAGATACTTTTGTGTTAGTTCGGCTTATGTATGATGTTGGCACTAGAAAAGAGTCTGCGAAACACTTCATTGCCCAAGTATTGGACAAAGATGAAAATCAAACCAAAGTTAAGGTCAAGTTCCTTAGGAGGTCCTCAAAAAATGACGGTGTTTTCATTTTCCCAGACATTGACGATGAAAATGAAGTAGACATAGAAGTTATTGTTCGTAAAGTTACACCTTACAAAATTATTCGAGGCCGTCATTTTTTTTTAATATTTCATAAATTTTATGTGTTCTGAAAAGTAAGTGAAAGTAGGTTATAATATGTAAAGTTACACTCAATAAAGTCATTCAAGGGCTTCACAATTTTTGAAAATGTCCTGTTAATTTTTTGTGTTTGAATAATAAAGTGATTTTTTCAGTGTTATTTTTTGTATTCACTAAATATTAGGTACCACTTGATAATATGGTAACTTTTTTAGGTCTCAAGTAAACCAGGCAATGCCTTACTTGAGACATCCAGTCAAAAATCATTGCTATATATGGTGTTTTAGTTCATATTTCATTTTACCCCCAACCCACTGGGTAACTTGAGACACAGTATATTGGTTTGTGGAGGGGATAAAAATAAAAATGTAGAGAAAGTGTTAATATATATAGAAACTGTAAGCACAGACTGGAGGTCTTGAGGTGTAAAAATCACATTTTTTCAAAAGGGGAGTAAACGGCATCAAAGAAAAAATAAAACTTGTCTCAAGTATCCCCATTTGACGGTAGTCCATGCTTCATCCATCTCCACTTCTTCTCTTGTTTTTACTAGTTTCTTTTTATATATTTTTCCTATATCTTTTGTTTTCTTAATCTTCTTAATTATTTGATCCTTCTTTACTTCTCTACGGTTGGTTTCTATGTGCTTAATTTTCTCTTTGTTTTTGTTATTTCTGTTTTCGGAAAACAATACACTTGAGTCTTCTTTATTCTCTATTCCCTTCCTACTATCTTCTTCAATTTTCGGATTCAATTGTTCCATATTGTTATTGTTTGTTATTTCTTCTACATTCGTTTTACTTCTATCATTTATTAACAGCTTTTGTTGTTCCAAGTTTTCATCCTTGTGTACTTCCATCCTCTGGCTAAGTGTCTTTCTGATGTCTTCAATCTTCTCATTTATAAGTTCCCTTAATTCTTTCTTAATACTTTTATTGGTGCTGTCTATCTTTTCATTGACCTTCATAATGTTATTTTCCAAATTCTCGTTCATTTTCCTACTATCTTCCTTGATTTGTCTAAAATTTTCCCGAGTACTCTCATTTGTACTGTCTATTTTCTCATTTATCTGTTTCAAGTTCTCCTCATTTCGGTCAAACTTTTCATTCATTTGTCTTAAAAAATTGTCATTGGTTTGTTTATTATCTTCTTTAATACTATCGAATTTTTCATTCGTCAGTTTATTATTTTCCTCCATTCGTTTCATTAAATTTGCACTCATTTGTTCCATGAATTTCAGTAAATTTGCATCTCCTCTGGACTCTTCTTTATCACCCGCCTGTTGTTCCATTTCGGTGTCCAGTACTGTTTCTGTCTCTTGTTCTTCTTGTCTGCCTTCTTCCGTTTCTTGGTCCTTTGCTAACCTTTTCGATACTCCTCTTGTATGCATCTCTAGACTTATAACGGCCGCCTGCTAAAATTAGGTTGACTGTATTGTTTAATAGTGGTATTACAGTCCGTCATTTTTCCTAATTCAGCCTCCCTAGTTGGACGACACTTTGTTATGTTACTCTCGTTGAATACATATAAGCGTTTTATTATCTTTATGCCTCACTATGGTAGACGTCAACTTTGTAATGTAAATTTTAGTTTTAGTATTTTAATTAGGTTGCGTCAATTCCATAACGTAGAGTTTTATGGTGTTTAAATAACCAATTCTTTAGTATAAAGTTTGTATAATGTTGTTATGAGAGAAAGTGTTTGTATTCGTGTTCTAGCGCCTTCGAATTTTCCCGCACTTCTGGTTGACTCAGCGATAACCGCTAACCGTATGTTGCCAGTTGTAGGTTAGTTTATTTTTCTGTTGTTGGCGAGGTTATATTCGCCCTGCGTACCTGCTCTCTCCCACTAATGCCTGTGAACAAATTCTTATTCTATTTTTACGCATAAAATAACAACTCTGGAATTGGTAATCATTGGTTTCTTTTATTATTTTTTTCAGCTTATTTATCAAAACAACATAAATGGTCAGGTCTTGAATCGACCTTAACAGTTTAAAAATCGATTCGTCTTCGAATCTGCTCTTCAATGGTTTACAAGTAAAGTTAATATAAAATATTTATCTCAGGGCTTGGGTTCTTTGGGCTAGTTATGAAGTCAGGAAATGCTTTAAAAAGGAGTACAACACATTACAATTACATATAAAATAATAAAACTGAATTATTAATGTTTACAAATATAAAATGTTCAGTTTTTTCACCGACAGCGTTAACGAACTCTGTTAGCACTGGAAATAGAATAATAAACAAGACGGCCGCTTAGCCGGCTAACCAAACGTCATGTAGTTGAATGTTTTTCTGTTTTAAATAAAATTGTTATTATCATTAATCACTGTATTAATGATCAACAGGTATTCCAATTATCACTGTAAATTGTTTATATGGTGTAGTGAAGTTGATCTGTGTGTATTGTGGTAATGAAAATACTTCGGAGTAATATTTACGTTCCTGGCGTACTGCAAGCGGTTCCTCGCTAGCGTCTTTTGGTGTTTTTGTGTAGATTTAAGTTTCCATCGGTCAGTAATTAATTCTTTATAATTTTCTTGGAGTGTTTTTCTTACTTCTGTGGTTTATTTTAGAACATTAGTCGAGTATTACTTGATTGTTTTAATTTTTACACAAGCGTCAGCTATTAGACTCATCTCTTCAGCGTGGCGTATAACAATACAATAATTCCTTCGTCTCGTCTTTGTAACGGCTTTTTGACCAGTAAACTCGGGTTTTGATTGGTCAGTTTTCATGAGCAAGACGTTAGGCGGCATATAGTACTAAAAATATATCCTTGCCTTTACAGTCAAAAAGTACTCCCTTGTTAATTTTTGTTTAAACTAAAATTTTTTTACATATTTCTGCTCCTTTTTTAAAGGTCTACATTCTGGTATATGATTTTGTATAAGTTAACTTCATATTAGGTGTCCTTTCACCTTTACAAAATCTATAAATCTGGACTATAACACTGACCTTACATTCACTATGATACAATATTTAAATTTTTATAAGATTAATCTCATATGATACACAATTACTCTAAGACTTGTCCCTTATTAAATTCTGATCCTATTTTGTTATTATTGTATTATATTGGTTTGATAACTTAATCATCTCTGACATTATTTTATTTTACATTTCATGTTCGGCCTAGGCCTAAAATTTGACTTCATTCCCATTTTCTACTTTACATTAATTATTAAATTGTTTTCTGTTTTGAACCCCTTTGCCTGATGACATTTGTTTTAAAGATTACTACATTATTTTTTGTTTAACTTATTTTAACAACGTTTATTAACTAATACAAAACCCTTAACATACTAATTAAAAATGTTGCCTTCATGGCCAAGATTAGATTCATTCATTTACAAACAATAACATAAATTATTTAATTGGTCATAATACCATTTTCTTTCTCATACTATTAGGTTCTATTCATTGACCATTATTATATTGTTTATGGGCCTCTATTTAAGTATGTTTTGGTATTATTATATTTTCTATTCTTGCCTACAGGCTTGATATTTTTCTTATATTCTTTTACACATGGTTTATGAATGCTAACAATTCTTGGCATTGACCTAATTTACGAAAAACAAACATGGGATTAACAACTATAAAATCTTTCAATAAACAATGTTACAATACTACAATTGTCTGTTCATACTTTAACATTTAGTATGTTTGTCATTTCATATTACCTATAAGAGTTGGGCCTCTTACTGTATATTGAACTATTTTGGTTTTTTCACACTTAATAGAATTATAGGGATCGTTAATCTTAACAGTCTTACCTGTGTGATTAATGATCACCCTTGTTTTTTCACCTTTCACTTTTCACTTTACACTTATTCACTTTTCGTAAGTTTTATCTTATTTTATTACAATACATAGTTTATTATTTGTCACACTATTGTGCTGTACTTTTTATTTTAATTGGTTACATACTGGATTTCATTTATTCTGTCTTTTTTTGTTGTTATTCAGACTATTTTTTTAATTGTTTTGGGACTCTCATTATGTCACATTACATAATTGCTGCCTCCCCAAGACATGGTTATTTTTTTGAAACCGGGGTTTAGGGAAAAATAAGCTGTTACTTTTATTCATGGTATTTTTGTAAAAATTTCCCTTCTTTACTATATTTTCCTTATGTTTCAGGGATTGGGTTGTGATGAATTTTTTAAGTTGGTTATTATCTCATAATTTACACATAACTTCTTTTCTCCTTTGGCGAATCTATGAAATATATTATTGTTCTTCATCTTCTTCATATAGGCTATTTAGTTACAGACAGATTATTCCTTTACTCTGGGGTCTCTTTTCTTTCAGTTCCTATGAATTCCTTAATTGGGGTTATCAATCCCTCCCTAACTAGAAATGGCACGGTGAATGCATATCGGCTGTGAGTGGCACTTTTCTGACCTATTCCTCACCCGACCATTCACCCCGTGCATGGTACAGTGCTCGTTGGCCCCTGCCCATCATAATAATTATTGAGTGGTGCCGTATCCTTCTACGCTCTTATAAAAAAGGTAACTCTTGCGTTACTTTACATGCCCTCGGAATCATGATGTCTTCTTACTTCTTTTCATTATTATAAATTGCATCCCAGCAGTTCCCCTTACTTTCAAATAACTTATTTTCAGTTTTGGTAAAAATCCTTTTTATACTCCTTCTTTTCCATTTAATTTTAATTTGTTGTTAATTGATTCATTAGCCACTATGTTATTCATCTTCTGTTTCAATATCCCTTTTTAGCAGTTACAAATATAGTTATTATTATTCCATTTATTCACACACATCAATTCTTTTTCTGCAAGTTCATTTGTTTTAAGTACTTCTTTTCTTCTTTTTCATTATTGTCCCCTTATTATCGTTGTTAACTGTCTTTCTCTTCTTTATTGATCCAAAATAAATTCTCGAAAGTATCCTGTAAGATGACCTTACTCATTTTAGAATTTGGTGGGTTATTTGTTCATGTTTTTTGAAATCTTCATTGGTCATTACTTTTATCATCATTTTTCCTTCTTTTTTAAATGTTTTTTTTGGTGTTGTCATTTCTCAGAAAATCAGTCCATTGTCTCTATAGTGTATGATATTTAGTTTTTATCCATGGTCCATCATCTCCTCTTCACTTGTCGTTCGGATTCTCCTGGTGTGCAGAACTATTTCCTTCCTTGTGATATAGGTCTCTGCTACCTCATACACCAATTCTTCTAATACAATGTGTTCTTTAGTATCAATTTCTACCTCAATTACTTCAGCATTTTGGTTATTGCTCAACGAAGTTACTCGTACCTCCATCATTGCTCTTCTCACTGATATCTTATCATGTATTTCCGGTGTATTCATTTTACTTATAGACTTTTGACATGGAATCCATAGGTATGTAATGTCTTACTCGCACGTTTCGCGAAAATCGAAAGTTATGTTTCAAATGTACTTTCGGCATACCACTATCTCACGAACCGCTCAACCAATCCCAGCAAACCAGGTGTCAGGTGATCGAGTCACTCGGCCCCCTTCCACCAATAGTACTGAGAATTTTGACAACTGACTTCAGTCGCCTCTAGGCTTTGTCTGCATGAGGGTGTTTTTGCGCCGAAAATTTCTAAATTCCTCCACTAAAACTTAAATATCTCGGGAACTACAAGTCCGATCGCGAAAATACAAAGTGCGTTGTGATCCTCAGAACTAAATCTCTCCAATAACACCAATTCCGAGTACCAGACGCACTCACAGAAAATAATAACAACATTTGAACTCAAAAATTTAAAATGCCTCGACCTAAAAATCGCGATAAAACTCGAACCAAACTTTTCAAACCAAAAACCGACAAATCCTGTGCAGAGCGTCAACAGGCCTATCGTTTGAGACTAAAATCAAAGAAATCGGCCGAGAACTTAGAAAATGGCAACCATTTGAAAATTGACGAAACCCCGTCAGCGCCCAAGCTGCCCGTATCTCCGATACCTGGGTCATCCGGCGTGCCCCCAAAGCGACTCAGATCGAGCGTACGGCTAGCTAGCAAGAAAACAGACGATGAGAACATTAAGACGATGAGAGCTGTTTATTTAACCAACCCTTCATTCCTTCCCAAAGCACAAGTCTGCCCATGATTCCATGTCTACCGGTAGTCCCACGACTACCAGGTTTAAATTTTTTTAATTTGTTACTCACTGTTTTGTTGTGAGTCCTTTTTAAAGTTTCTTTTAAGTTCCTTCTTTGATTTTTAAGACTCATTATTTCATTCTGATCGGTCATTGATAGATTAAGCTCATTAATTAGTCCATGCTTCATCATCTCCACTTCTTCTCTTGTTTTTACTAGTTTCTTTTTATATATTTTTCCTATATCTTTTGTTTTCTTAATCTTCTTAATTTTCTGGTCCTTCTTTACTTCTCTACGGTTGGTTTCTATGTGCTTAATTTTCTCTTTGTTTTTGTTATTTCTGTTTTCGGAAAACAATACACTTGAGTCTTCTTTATTCTCTATTCCCTTCCTACTATCTTCTTCAATTTCCGGATTCAATTGTTCCATATTGTTATTGTTTGTTATTTCTTCTACCTTCGTTTTACTTCTATCATTTATTAACAGCTTTTGTTGTTCCAAGTTTACAACCTTGTGTATTTCCATCCTCTGGCTAAGTGTCTTTCTGACGTCTTCAATCTTCTCATTTATAAGTTCCCTTAATTCTTTCTTAATACTTTTATTGGTGCTGTCTATCTTTTCATTGACCTTCTCAATTTTATTTTACAAATTCTCGTTCATTTGCCTACTATCTTCCTTGATTTGTCTAAAATTTTCCCGAGTACTCTCATTTGTACTGTCTATTTTCTTATTTATCTGTTTCAAGTTCTCCTCATTTCGGTCAAACTTTTCATTCATTTGTCTTAATAAATTCTCATTGGTTTGTTTATTATCTTCTTTAATACTATCGAATTTTTCATTCGTCAGTTTATTATTTTCCTCCATTCGTTTCATTAAATTTGCACTCATTTGTTCCATGAATTTCAGTAAATTTGCAATTCCTCTGGCCTCTTCTTTATCACCCGCCTGTTGTTCCATTTCGGTGTCCAGTACTGTTTCTGTCTCTTGTTCTTCTTGTCTGCCTTCTTCCGTTTCTTGGTCATTTGCTAACCTTTTCGCTACTCCTCTTGTATGCATCTCTAGACTAATAACGGCAGCCTGCTAAAATTAGGTTGACTGTATTGTTTAATAGTGGTATTACAGTCCGTAATTTTTCCTAATTCAGCCTCCCTAGTTGGACGACACTTTGTTATGTTACTCTCGTTGAATACATGTAAGCGTTTTATTATCTTTATGCCTCACTATGGAAGGCGTCAACTTTGTAATGTAAATTTTAGTTTTAGTATTTTAATTAGGTTGCGTCAATTCCATAACGTAGAGTTTTATGGTGTTTAAATAACCAATTCTTTAGTATAAAGTTTGTATAATGTTGTTAGGAGAGAAAGTGTTAGCAAAGTGTTTGTTAATGTATTCGTGTGCTAGCGCCTTCGAATTTTCCCGCACTTCTGGTTAACTCAGTGATAACCGCTAACAGTATGTTGCCAGTTGTAGGTTAGTTTATTTTTCTGTTGTTGGCGAGGTTATATTCGCCCTGCGTACCTGCTCTGTCCCACTAATGCCTGTGAACAAATTCTTATTATTGGTTTCTTTTATTATTTTTTCAGCTTATTTATCAAAACAACATAAATGGTCAGGTCTTGAATCGACCTTAACAGTTTAAAAATCGATTCGTCTTCGAATCTGCTCTTCAATGGTTTACAAGTAAAGTTAATATAAAATATTTATCTCAGGGCTTGGGTTCTTTGGGCTAGTTATGAAGTCAGAAAATGTTTTAAAAAGGAGTACAACACAGTACAATTACATATAAAATAATAAAACTTAATAAAATGTTTACAAATATGAAATGTTAAGTTTTTTCACCGACAGCGGTAACGAACTCTGTTAGCACTGGAAATAGAATAATAAACAAGATGGCCGCTTAGTCGGCTAACCAAACGTCATGTAGTTGAATGTTTTTCTGTTTTAAATAAAATTGTTATTATCATTAATCACTCTATTAATGATCAACAGGTATTCCAATTATCACTGTAAATTGTTTATATGGTGTAGTGAAGTAGATCTGTGTGTATTGTGGTAATGAAAATACTTCGGAGTAATATACGTTCCTGGCGTACTGCAAGCGGTTCCTCGCTAGCGCCTTTTTGTGTTTTTGTGTAGATTTCAGTTTCCATCGGTCAGTAATTAATTCTTTATAATTTTCTTGGAGTGTTTTTCTTACTTCTCTGGTTTATTTTACAACATTAGTCGAGTATTACTTGATTGTTTTAATTTTTACACAAGCGTCAGCTATTAGACTCATCTCTTCAGCGTGGCGTATAACAATACAATAATTCCTTCGTCTCGTCTTTGTAACGACTTTTTGAACAGTAAACTCGGGTTTTGATTGGTCAGTTTTCATGAGCAAGAAGTCAGGCGGCATATAGTACTAAAAATATATCCTTGCCTTTACAGTCAAAAAATACTCCCTTGTTAATTTTTGTTTAAACTAAAATTTTTTTACATATTTCTGCTCCTTTTTTAAAGGTCTACATACTGGTATATGATTTTGTATAAGTTATTATATTATATAATAATATTATATATAATATTGTATAGTTATAATATTATTTGTCCCTTCACCTTTACAAAATCTATAAATCTGGACTATAACACTGACCTTACATTCACTATGATACAATACTTAAATTTTTATAAGATTAATCTCATATGATACACAATTACTCTAAGACTTGTCCCTTATTAAATTCTGATCCTATTTGGTTATTATTGTATTATATTGGTTTGATAACTTAATCATCTCTGACATTATTTTATTTTACATTTCATGTTCGTCCTACGCCTAAAATTTGACTTCATTCCCATTTTCTACTTTACATTAATTATTAAATTGTTTTCTGTTTTGAACCCCTTTGCCTGATGACATTTGTTTTAAAGATTACTACATTATTTTTTGTTTAACTTATTTTAACAATGTTTATTAACTAATACAAAACCCTTAACATACTAATTAAAAATGTTGCCTTCATGGCCAAGATTAGATTCATTCATTTACAAATAATAACATAAATTATTTAATTGGTCATAATACCATTTTCTTTCTCATACTATTAGGTTCTATTCATTGACCATTATTATATTGTTTATGGGCCTCTATTTAAGTATGTTTTGGTATTATTATATTTTCTATTCTTGCTTACAGGCTTGATATTTTTCTTATATTCTTTTACACATGGTTTATCAATGCTAACAATTCTTGGCATTGACCTAATTTACGAAAAACAAACATGGGATTAACAACTATAAAATCTTTCAATAAAAAAATGTTATAATACTACAATTGTCTGTTCATACTTTAACATTTAGTATGTTTGTCATTTCATATTACCTATAAGAGTTGGGCCTCTTACTGTATATTGAACTATTTTGGTTTTTTCACACTTAATAGAATTATAGGGATCGTTAACCTTAACAGTCTTATCTGTATGATTAATGATCACCCTTGTTTTTCACCTTTCACTTTTCACTTTACACTTATTCACTTTTCGTAAGCTTTATCTTATTTTATTACAATACATAGTTTATTATTTGTCACACTATTGTGCTGTACTCTTTATTTTAATAGGTTACATACTGGATTTCATTTATTCTGACTTTTTTTGTTGATATTCGGAAAATTTTTGTTAATTGTTTTGGGACTCTCATTATGTCGCATTACATAATTGCTCCCTCCCCAAGACATGGTTATTTTTTTGAAACCGGGGTTTAGGGAAAAATAAGCTGTTACTTTTATTCATGGTATTTTTGTAAAACTTTTCCCTTCTTTACTATATTTTCCTTATGTTTCAGGGATTGGGTTGTGATGAATTTTTTAAGTTGGTTATTATCTCATAATTTACACATAACTTCTTTTCTCCTTTGGCGAATCTATGAAATATATTATTGTTCTTCATCTTCTTCATATAGGCTATTTAGTTACAGACAGATTATTCCTTTACTCTGGGGTCTCTTTTCTTTCAGTTCCTATGAATTCCTTAATTGGGGTTATCAATCCCTCCCTAACTAGAAATGGCACGGTGAATGCATATCGGCTGTGAGTGGCACTTTTCTGACCTATTCCTCACCCGACCATTCACCCCGTGCATGGTACAGTGCTCGTTGGCCCCTGCCCATCATAATAATTATTGAGTGGTGCCGTATCCTTCTACGCTCTTATAAAAAAGGTAACTCTTGCGTTACTTTACATGCCCTCGGAATCATGATGTCTTCTTACTTCTTTTCATTATTATAAATTGCATCCCAGCAGTTCCCCTTACTTTCAAATAACTTATTTTCAGTTTTGGTAAAAATCCTTTTTATACTCCTTCTTTTCCATTTAATTTTAATTTGTTGTTAATTGATTCATTAGCCACTATGTTATTCATCTTCTGTTTCAATATCCCTTTTTAGCAGTTACAAATATAGTTATTATTATTCCATTTATTCACAAACATCAATTCTTTTTCTGCAAGTTCATTTGTTTTAAGTACTTCTTTTCTTCTTTTTCATTATTGTCCCCTTATTATCGTTGTTAACTGTCTTTCTCTTCTTTATTGATCCAAAATAAATTCTCGAAGAATCCTGTAAGATGACCTTACTCATTTTAGAATTTGGTGGGTTATTTATTTATGTTTTTTGAAATCTTCATTGGTCATTACTTTTATCATCATTTTTCCTTCTTTTTTAAATGTTTGTTGCTGTTGTCGTTTCTCAGAAAATCAGTCCATTGTCTCTATAGTGTATGATATTTAGTTTTTATCCATGGTCCATCATCTCCTCTGCACTTGTCGTTCGGATTCTCCTGGTGTGCAGAACTATTTCCTTCCTTGTGATATAGGTCTCTGCTACCTCATACACCAATTCTTCTAATACAATGTGTTCTTTAGTATCAATTTCTACCTCAATTACTTCAGCATTTTGGTTATTGCTCAAAGAAGTTACTCGTACCTCCATCATTGCTCTTCTCACTGATATCTTATCATGTATTTCCGGTGTATTCATTTTACTTATAGACTTTTGACATGGAATCCATAGGTATGTAATGTCTTACTCGCACGTTTCGCGAAAATCGACCGCTACGTTTCAAATGTACTTTCAGCATACCACTATCTCACGAACCGCTCAACCAATCCCAGCAAACCAGGTGTCAGGTGATCGAGTCACTCGGCCCCCTTCCACCAATAGTACTGAGAATTTTGACAACTGACTTCAGTCGCCTCTAGGCTTTGTCTGCATGAGGGTGTTTTTGCGCCAAAAATTTCTAAATTGCTCCACTAAAACTTAAATATCTCGGGAACTGCAAGTCCGATCGCGAAAATACAAAGTGCGTTGTAATCCTCAGAACTACATCTCTCGAATAACACCAATTCCGAGTACCAGACGCACTCACAGAAAATAATAACAACATTTGAACTCAAAAATTTGAAATGCCTCGACCTAAAAATCGCGATAAAACTCGAACCAAACTTTTCAAACCGAAAACCGACAAATCCTATGTAGAACGTCAACAGGCCTATCGTTTGAGACTAAAATAAAAGAAATCGGCCGGGAACTTAGAAAATGGCAACCATTTGAAGATTGACGAAACCCCGTCAGCGCCCAAGCGGCCCGCATCTCCGATACCTGGGTCATCCGGCGTGCCCCCAAAGCGACTCAGATCGAGCGTACGGCTAGCTAGCAAGAAAACAGGCGATGAGAACATTAAGACGATGAGAGCAGTTTATTTAACCAACCATTCATTCCTTCCCAAAGCACAAGTCTGCCCATGATTCCATGTCTACCGGTAGTCCCACGACTACAAGGTTTTAATTTGTTACTCACTGTTTTGTTGTGAGTCCTTTTTAAAGTTTCTTTTAAGTCCCTTCTTTGATTTTTAAGACTCATTATTTCGTTCTGGTCGGTCATTGATAGATTAAGCTCATTAATTAGTACATGCTTCATCATCTCCACTTCTTCTCTTGTTTTTACTAGTTTCTTTTTATATATTTTTCCTATATCTTTTGTTTTCTTATTCTTCTTAATTATCTGGTCCTTCTTTACTTCTCTACGGTTGGTTTCTATGTGCTTAATTTTCTCTTTGTTTTTGTTATTTCTGTTTTCGGAAAACAATACACTTGAGTCTTCTTTATTCTCTATTCCCTTCCTACCATCTTCTTCAATTTCCGGATTCAATTGTTCCATATTGTTATTGTTTGTTATTTCTTCTACCTTCGTTTTACTTCTATCATTTATTAAGAGCTTTTGTTGTTCCAAGTTTTCATCCTTGTGTACTTCCATCCTCTGGCTAAGTGTCTTTCTGACGTCTTCAATCTTCTCATTTATAAGTTCCCTTAATTCTTTCTAATTACTTTTATTGGTGCTGTCTATCTTTTCATTGACCTTCTCAATTTTATTTTACAAATTCTCGTTCATTTGCCTACTATCTTCCTTGATTTGTCTAAAATTTTCCCGAGTACTCTCATTTGTAGTGTCTATTTTCTTATTTATCTGTTTCAAGTTCTCCTCATTTCGGTCAAACTTTTCATTCATTTGTCTTAATAAATTCTCATTGGTTTGTTTATTACCTTCTTTAATACTATCGAATTTTTCATTCGTCAGTTTATTATTTTCCTCCATTCGTTTCATTAAATTTGCACTCATTTGTTCCATGAATTTCAGTAAATTTGCAACTCCTCTGGCCTCTTCTTTATCACCCGCCTGTTGTTCCGTTTCGGTGTCCAGTACTGTTTCTGTCTCTTGTTCTTCTTGTCTGCCTTCTTCCGTTTCTTGGTCCTTTGCTAACCTTTTCGATACTCCTCTTGTATGCATCTCTAGACTTATAACGGCCGCCTGCTAAAATTAGGTTGACTGTATTGTTTAATAGTGGTATTACAGTCCGTAATTTTTCCTAATTCAGCCTCCCTAGTTGGACGACACTTTGTTATGTTACTCTCGTTGAATACATATAAGCGTTTTATTATCTTTATGCCTCACTATGGAAGGCGTCAACTTTGTAATGTAAATTTTAGTTTTAGTATTTTAATTAGGTTGCGTCAATTCCATAACGTAGAGTTTTATGGTGTCTAAATAACCAATTCTTTAGTATAAAGTTTGTATAATGTTGTTAGGAGAGAAAGTGTTAGCAAAGTGTTTGTTAATGTATTCGTGTGCTAGCGCCTTCGAATTTTCCCGTACTTCTGGTTAACTCAGTGATAACCGCTAACCGTATGTTGCCAGTTGTAGGTTAGTTTATTTTTCTGTTGTTGGCGAAGTTATATTCGCCCTGCGTACCTGCTCTGTCCCACTAATGCCTGTGAACACATTCTTATTCTATTTTCACGCATAAAATAACAGCTCTGAAATTGGTAATCATTGGTTTCTTTTATTATTTTTTCAGCTTATTTATCAAAACAACATAAATGGTCAGGTCTTGAATCGACCTTAACAGTTTAAAAATCGATTCGTCTTCGAATCTGCTCTTCAATGGTTTACAAGTAAAGTTAATATAAAATATTTATCTCAGGGCTTGGGTTCTTTGGGCTAGTTATGAAGTCAGAAAATGCTTTAAAAAGGAGTACAACACAGTACAATTACATATAAAATAATAAAACTTAATAAAATGTTTACAAATATGAAATGTTAAGTTTTTTCACCGACAGCGGTAACGAACTCTGTTAGCACTGGAAATAGAATAATAAACAAGATGGCCGCTTAGTCGGCTAACCAAACGTCATGTAGTTGAATGTTTTTCTGTTTTAAATACAATTGTTATTATCATTAATCACTGTATTAATGATCAACAGGTATTCCAATTATCACTGTAAATTGTTTATATGGTGTAGTGAAGTTGATCTGTGTGTATTGTGGTAATGAAAATACTTCGGAGTAATATTTACGTTCCTGGCGTACTGCAAACGGTTCCTCGCTAGCGTCTTTTGGTGTTTTTGTGTAGATTTAAGTTTCCATCGGTCAGTAATTAATTCTTTATAATTTTCTTGGAGTGTTTTTCTTACTTCTCTAGTTTATTTTAGAACATTAGTCGAGTATTACTTGATTGTTTTAATTTTTACACAAGCGTCAGCTATTAGACTCATCTCTTCAGTGTGGCGTATAAAAATACAATAATTCCTTCGTCTCGTCTTTGTAACGGCTTTTTGACCAATAAACTCGGGTTTTGATTGGTGAACTAGAAGTCAGGCGGCATATAGTACTAAAAATATATCCTTGCCTTTACAGTCAAAAAATACTCCCTTGTTAATTTTTGTTTAAACTAAAATTTTTTTACATATTTCTTCTCCTTTTTTAAAGGTCTACATTCTGGTATATGATTTTGTATAAGTTAACTTCATATTAGGTGTCCTTTCACCTTTACAAAATCTATAAATCTGGACTATAACACTGCCCTTACATTCACTATGATACAATAATTAAATTTTTATAAGATTAATCTCATATGATACACAATTACTCTAAGACTTGTCCCTTATTAAATTCTGATCCTATTTGGTTATTATTGTATTATATTGGTTTGATAACTTAATCATCTCTGACATTATTTTATTTTACATTTCATGTTCGTCCTACGCCTAAAATTTGACTTCATTCCCATTTTCTACTTTACATTAATTATTAAATTGTTTTCTGTTTTGAACCCCTTTGCCTGATGACATTTGTTTTAAAGATTACTACATTATTTTTTGTTTAACTTATTCTAACAACGTTTATTAACTAATACAAAACCCTTAACATACTAATTAAAAACCTTGCCTTCATGGCCAAGATTAGATTCATTCATTTACAAACAATAACATAAATTATTTAATTGGTCATAATACCATTTTCTTTCTCATACTATTAGGTTCTAATCATTGACCATTATTATATTGTTTATGGGCCTCTATTTAAGTATGTTTTGGTATTATTATATTTTATATTCTTGCCTACAGGCTTGATAATTTTCTTATATTCTTTTACACATGGTTTATCAATTCTAACAATTCTTGGCATTGACCTAATTTACGAAAAATAAACATGGGATTAACAACTATAAAATCTTTCAATAAACAATGTTACAATACTACAATTGTCTGTTCATACTTTAGCATTTAGTATGTTTGTCATTTCATATTACCTATAAGAGTTGGGCCTCTTACTGTATATTGTAACGATAGAGTTTGATGTGATCAATAAAGTTTATCGTAGGTTTCGTGGTTGACCAAACTCCACGTTGTATTCGTCAATTTGTAACGTAAAGAATTTTCGTTTCTTATAATGTAAGTAATGTAAGTAATGTAAATGTAAGTATTCCTTATACAACGAATAGGTTACTTGTATTTTAAATGTTATGTTGTGTGCACTTAAATTGCTTACACCGCCCGTTGGAAGTGTTAATTTGTAACAAATAAACAATGTAGCGACTAACTCGCACTGGAGTCGTCAATTTGTAATTATTCATATGTTATGTTGAACGGCGAATGGTTTTGTAATTTGCCGCTTGCTCCCACTATGCCGCTTCCGTGACGTCACTCAACGTTGCCAACTATCGTGGAGTCCGCTGTAATCTGTGAATTTATTTCCTAAATGGAACAGCAATAATAACGACACAAATATAACATCAAACATATATCCTTATAGGAATCCTTTATTCAGAAAAGCACTGGTTAGTTGTTTCTTAAATTTGATTAGGACAATCACAATTGTAGCGCAAATTATACGTCTTCTTTTTACCAGTTGGTAGTAGTAAATATTCAGTATTCTGTCTGATCAAAAGAATGCTTGGTTAATGTTTCTATTAAAAATAAAGTATCTCAGGGCGTATATGGTTCGGGGATTACAATTAAACAAAATATTATTCTATAAATCAAAATACAAGTTTTACAATTAAAGGATATTACAAGGTTAGAGTGTAACGTGCACACAGGCAGTCATATAGTGATTACTAGTTATGAAAGGTTATGTCCAGTTTAGGTGTTTAATAATTATTATGCAAATCAAAGGTTCTTGTGGTGTTTGAAAAGGTGTCAATCTCAAATCGTGTTATTAGTGAGTGTTCTTAGTGTTGGTGTGATATGGTGTCTGTAGCTTTAGTTGATTAGTACTTAAAAGTCGTGTATACAAAGTGGGGGTTGATGCACAATATAATAAGATGTCAAAATCACCAAATCCTCTTCTTTGTATGCTTCCTGGTCGAAGATAGGGCCCACGTCCACTTCAGATCTTCTTCCTGGTTCTTGGGTCTTCTATTTCATATAATGGGTGTTCTTCTGTTGGTGTAAAAAGTTCGTGTTATGTACCTTTAACTGTATTAATATGTTTGTATCGTTTTTTCACTGTTTATTCTATATTATGTAGGACGTTTTACAAACGCGTCTATCCGCTAAGATCGTTGTCAAAGAAGTCTCATTTTATTTATCCGAAATTTCTGGTTGCTAAGGGTAAACTTGGAATCTGGTTGGTTGATTCGGATATACATTGTCATATACTTTCATTATTTCGAAATCTAAATTTGTTCAAAACCTTTAAATTAACATAACTTTTCTGTACTGATTGGGAATTTAAAACCATTATCAGCATTATTTTGATCTTTACATTTGTGACACTTAGACACTAAACATGCCTACTTTTACTTAAGAACTACAGATGTTACAATTTTGTTATTTGAAATTTTCTTAAATAACTTGAGATGTATAATTTTGTCTCTATATTCGTTGTGTACACTATTACCTATAAATCTATTTATCCTTCCACCTTTGTTTTACAAAATCCCTAACATCTATATATATAAAATTCTCGTGTCACAGTGTTTGTAACCAAACTCCTCCGAAACGGCTTGACCGATTTTTATGAAATTTTTTGTGTATATTCGGTAGGTCTGAGAATAGGTCGTAAACTATTTTTTATACCCCTAAGTGATAAGGGTGGCCCACCCCCAAATTTTTTTTTTATTTTTTGGAAAAAATATTTAATTTTTATTTTTTTATGATTTGGCATTACAAAATACATATAACCCTTAATTTTCACCCTTCTACCACCAACCCCCATTTTTTAATAGCGATATTAGTACTGTAATAATCTTTAACTCTCAGTGGTCGATAACCGATCAATTATCAATCGATCAGTTATCCCCGCCAGGCGTCTACCGGTGTCACTTCTCACCCAGCAAACAGCACGGAGTAGGGATGAGAACGAAGCCGGTCTCCTGTCTTTATCACACAATAAGCTTTCTCTCACTCCCTACACAGTTTTCGGCCATTATTATTGTTTGGCATCGATCGTAGCAGTGACGCTTATACTTATCATTTTACTTTCTCAGTGCAACTCTCATGTTAATTATATTCTCATAGTAAATTTATCATCAATTAGCAGTGCTATAATTATTTATTCCCATTTTATTAATAATTGCTGAAGATAGTTCTCACGTTCAGTTAATTAAGTGATCTCATATAAATCAATAGCACTCAAAACGTTTCACGAGCTCCCGCCAACAACGGCCATTGTGTTACCTGTATAAATCATTCCAGAACATTCTCATACATTTATTAGTTTTTATTTATTATTTATTAGTTTGTTTATTATTAAACGACAATTAATAATACTATTATACTCAGTGCGTGCAAAATTTTGTGGGAATCATTTTAAATTAAAAGAGAAATATATACGTGTTTTATGATTGTGAAAGGTAGGTAAAATAATAAAAGTACAAATACATTATCAGTATACTGTTTTTCATCATTAAGTACTTCAATTTGATCTATTTATGTGTGTTTTGTACAGTGAACAATGCCAGCAAGACGCAAAGGGGCCAATTTGGGCCGTCGAACGAATAGAACTACAGACATGCGAAATAGAAAAGTCCAAAGAACAGACGAACAAATCCAACAAGATAATGCAGATGTGCGTGTGAGCATGGCGCAATTGCGTGAATCACAATCACAAGAGGCACGAGCTGAACGAAATCAACAAAGACAAGCGCGCCGGTTCGTAGTTAACACACGCAGAGCAAATGACCAACAACGCCAACAAGTACATCGAGTATTTACATCCGATTCATTCCTTCGTCTAGCATTCGAGTATGAGCCCGATATTGAATATTACGCTCATTCGAAAGTGAGGATTGGTGCTATGGACAAGGAATGTCCGCATTGTAATGCGCTTAAATTCAAAAATGAGCCAGCCGGGATGTGTTGCGCGTCAGGAAAAGTGCAACTACCGGAAATTGAAACACCACCTGAACCATTGAACGGCTTACTTATCGGTACGGATCCAGATTCTAACCTGTTCCTGAAGTCAATTAGAACATTCAATTCATGTTTCCAAATGACATCGTTCGGAGCAACAGAAATAGTTAAAAATAATGCTGCAAATGGTCAACAATTCAATTCAACATTCAAAATCAAAGGCCAAGTTTATCACAAAGTGGGCTCATTGCTGCCAATGCCAAACGAACCACATAAAT
Source organism: Magicicada septendecula (assembly GCA_034769895.1). Lineage (NCBI taxonomy): Eukaryota > Metazoa > Arthropoda > Insecta > Hemiptera > Cicadidae > Magicicada > Magicicada septendecula. The sequence continues at coordinate 193,038,232 of CM068369.1, read as the reverse complement.
TTTTACAAATTTACTTTATGGGCGGTGAGGACTCCGAACGCGCACTCGCCAATCGCGTGGATGCACGTTGCGGCTACAATAACCTCAATTCACCTTATGCCAGACGCATCGTCGGCGAGCTGGACGCTCTATTGAATGAGCACAGTGAATTGTTGAAATTATTCAAATCACACATGCACAAATTACAAAGTGACAATCACGCTATTGTCATCAATCCTGATAAAACACCAGCTGGAGAGCACATGCGTAGATTCAATGCACCTGTTGTTGACGACGTTGCTGGAATCATGGTTGGCGACCGTACAGCTACGCGAGAAATCGTGATTCGAAGAAGAAATAATAATCTTGAGTTCATTGCTGATACACACCGTTCATACGACGCTCTCCAATATCCGCTAATGTTCTGGAAGGGACAAGACGGATATTGCATAAACATTAAACAACGAGATCCCGTAACAGGTACTTCATTCATTATGAACAACATCATTACTCATTTTGAATTAATATTTATGAATATGTTGTTAAAGAAGTCGAAACCAGTGCAGCCAGATCGTGAACAAAAATTTCAAACTCTTGAGAACTAAAATGTACGTGGCACAATACGTTTTAATAATCAACAGGGAGAACTTTTCGTTCGCGATCTGGCTGCACTGGCCGAAACAAAAAACTTAATTCATTATGAACATCATTACTTAATTTGAATTAATATTTATGAATATATTATTACAGGAGCCGAAACAAACAAGAACGTTAGCTCGAAGGATTATTATGCGTATCGTATGATGATTAGACGCGGTCAGGACAACGTCATTCTACGATGTCGTGAGCTTTGCCAACAATTCATGATCGACATGTACGTGAAGATAGAGAGCGAACGACTACGATACTTACGATATAATCAACAGAAGCTGCGTGCGGAAGAATACATTCACTTGCGAGACGCTATTGTGAGCAACGCCGACACCGCCGAAATTGGTAACTCTATCATTCTACCATCATCGTACATAGGCAGTCCACGTCACATGCAAGAATACATACAGGATGCTCTGACTTTCGTGCGCGAATACGGACGACCGTGTTTATTTATCACGTTTACATGTAATCCAAAATGGCAGGAGGTTACATCTTTGCTATTGCCAGGACAAAATGCAATACATCGTCATGACATTACAGCACGTGTGTTCAAACAAAAATTAAAGTCTTTAATGAGTTTCATTACAAAATTACATGTATTCGGTCCCACACGTTGCTGGATGTATTCGGTTGAATGGCAAAAGCGAGGATTACCTCATGCACACATTTTGATTTGGTTAATCGACAAAATACGTCCTGAAGAAATCGATAGTATAATTTCTGCGGAAATTCCAGATCCGTCTACTGATCAATTACTGTTTGATATTGTTACAACAAACATGATTCATGGCCCATGCGGTAATCTGAATCGTTTATCGCCTTGCATTGCAGATGGAAAATGTACAAAGCAAAATTTTTCCTAAAAATTTCACTAACGATACGATCACAAATGTCGACGGATATCCAATATATCGTCGAAGAAATACCGATAATGGCGGACAATCATTTACGAAAAATATCAACAACGCAGACATTGACATTGACAATCGTTGGGTGGTACCATATTCGCCTCTGCTGAGCAAAACATTCAATGCTCATATTAATGTTGAGTTCTGCAGTTCGGTGAAGAGCATCAAATACATTTGCAAGTATGTGAATAAAGGAAGTGATATGGCTGTATTTCGAATTGAAAATACCAATGTGAATGCTCCTCCGTTGAATAACAACGATGAAATAACGCTCTACCAAATTGGCCGGTACATCAGCTCCAATGAAGCTGTCTGGCGTATCTTTGGTTTCCCAATTCATGAACGGGATCCAGCAGTTATCCATTTAGCCGTCCATCTTGAAAACGGCTAGCGCGTATTTTTCACGAACGAGACAGCGATTGATCGTGCTATAAATCCACCAAAAACTACACTCACCGAATTTTTTGAATTGTGTAATCGTGCGGATGCTTTTGGTGCCTTTGCACGAACACTGCTCTATTCAGAAGTACCACGCTATTTCACATGGGCTCAAACAAAAAATGGATGCCCCGCAAGCAAGGCACACCAATTGATGCATGCCCCGGTTTATTCAAATCAAATACCTTGGGGCGAGTATATACAGTCAATCCAAGGCAGAATGAGTGCTTTTATCTGCGACTGTTGTTGGTTAATGTCACCGGCCCATTGTCATTTCAAGATATACGTAAAGTGAATGGACAACAGTATCCAACGTATAAAGATGCATGCCTTGCACTCGGCTTGCTAGAAGACGACAACAGTGGGACAGTATACTTGCTGAAGCAGCATTGAACTGTACAGCAACACAAATTCGTCTACTATTCGCTATAGTGTTGACTACATGTTTCCCGGCCCGAGCAGAGACGTTGTGGGATAATCACAAAGATTCAATGACTGATGATATATTGCATCGACATCGTACACGGTCAACGATCTAACGACAACATTCAGCGACGCTATGTACAATGAAGCATTGATTGCTATCGAGGATCTTTGCATTGTCATTGCCAATTTACCAATCAGTCATTTCGGTATGCGTTCGCCAAATCGAAGTGCATCTGATCTAATGAACACTGAAATGAATCGTGAACTGCAGTACAATACTGTAGAAATGGCAGCGATTGTTACTCGCAATGTCCCACTACTGACTGATGAACAAAGAACCATTTACGACTGCATTATGCTGGCAGTTTCGGCAGGACAAGGTGGATTCTTTTTTTTTGGATGCACCAGGTGGAACTGGCAAAACATTTCTCATTTCGCTAATTCTCGCCGAAATACGATCAAATAATGGCATCGCATTGGCCGTTGCATCATCTGGCATTGCAGCAACTTTATTGGATGGAGGCAGAACAGCTCATTCAGCATTTAAGCTGCCACTGAATATTCAAAATAACCCAGACGCAGTGTGCAACATAAAAAAACAATCGTCCATGGCCACAGTGCTGGAACAGTGTAAAGTTATCGTCTGGGATGAATGCATTATGGCACACAAACATTCGCTTGAGGCGTTGAACAGGACATTGAAAGACATAAAAAACAACGACAAACTATTTGGCGGCACTCTGTTACTCCTTTCAGGTGATTTCAGACAAACACTTCCCGTCATTCCACGTTCAACGTACGCAGATGAGATCAACGCTTGCTTAAAATCATCGCCACTGTGGCGTAATGTTGAAAAAGTACAGCTGAAAGTAAACATGCGCGTTCAAATGCTTCAAGATCCATCCGCTGAAACATTCTCAAAACCACTGTTAGATATCGGCGATGGAAAAGTTGTACATGAAAATACTGGATGCATAAAATTGCCGACCGATTTCTGCACAATCATTAATTCGCAAAATGCTCTCATTGACCACATATTTCCCGATGTACACACACAATACATGAATCATGAGTGGCTGGCAGAAAGAGCAATTTTGGCAGCAAAAAATGTGGACGTCAACGATTTAAATTTCAAGATACAACAGTTGTTGCCAGGGGACTTGGTGTCATACAAATCTATCGATACAGTTTGCGATGCCAACGAAGCTGTAAATTATCCAACAGAGTTTTTGAACTCATTGGATTTGCCAGGCATGCCACCGCACCATTTACAACTGAAGGTTGGATCTCCGGTTATTTTGCTTCGTAATTTGAACCCACCACGGCTGTGCAATGGCACGCGATTAGTCATTAAAAAATTAATGAAAAACATTGTCGAAGCCAGCATTTTGAATGGCAAGTTCCGAGGCGAAAATGTATTGCTACCACGAATCCCTATGATTCCCACAGATATGCCAATTGAATTCAAACGCGTTCAATTTCCAATAAGATTGGCATTCGCAATGACAATCAATAAGTCGCAAGGCCAAACGATGTCTGTTTGTGGCTTAGATTTGGGCACACCGTGTTTTTCACACGGACAATTATACGTGGCATGTTCTCGCGTGGGTAAACCATCCAGTTTGTTTGTGTTGGCTAAAGACGGACTAACCAAAAACATCGTACACTCCATTGCACTTAGAGATTGATATTGTTTTTTTTTTAATTGTCATAATTAGTGATAGCAAATATGGATAACATTTTTTAATGTATAGGATAATTTTAATATAAAATTATATTAATATATTTTAATATATAACTTTTAAGAGATATAATTTTAAATATATTAGTTAAGTTAATAAAGTACAATGAATTAAAAAAACGAATGGTTGGTGTTTTGTTATTTTTATAGGCCGTCATCGTCCACGGCGCTCCATTCCTCTTTCAGTCATAGACCACATCCCCACACACTTACAATAAGTTAGTTATTTTTTATTTAACTACCAAAATATTCACTAGAAATAATTTATATGGCAAAACAACGTTTGCCGGGTCACCTAGTTATTATCTAAAATTTACAAAAGTTGGTTTCACCTGGCCTATGTACTGGTGTTATTTTCATCACCATGTTTAAAACCTTTAACAGTTAAATTATCTTTTAACAATCGTAAAAACTGTTTAACACATAACATTATTTTAACAAAACAAAAGATATACTATTCTATTAGTTTAAATTCATGCCCACATGGCTATGATTTTACTGAACCTTTGCACAAAAAATAAACTGTTTTTTTTACTCAAACTGTACAATTGTTTGACACTTAGCAATAACATCTTTTTATAGTCTATTTTGCTTTGCCAATCAATTTATCACTGTTTAACACCAGTTCTATGGTTATATTGGTTAACATAAAAAAAATGAAATTAATATCATTTAATTGATATTCTTTTAAAACAACTGTTTCACCTGCTACATACAAAAAACAACACAAATACCATGATAATAAAACAATGTGGGTTGTTTAAGACCTGAAGATGTCAGTAATGACGAAAAGCTTTGTCTAAATAATAAAAACAATTATAGCAGTTTAGCAATTTTATAAAAGAAAAGTAAGGTTGGCTGCTAATTTAAACAATACGAAGAATAAAACATAATAACATGCACATTTTTATAAAATAAATTCTGCACTAATTAATTAGTCTTTTGTCAGTTAATTCATTAATTACTCTGACACTGTCAATGTTATGCTTCACATTACTTGTCACTATGTTTGTCGTTTACCCTATTCACTTAACACTTAATAGGTTGTATTTATAAACATACTTATTGGGTTTTATAGGGTTTTACATTTTATTGTAATTAAAATAACTTTACTCTTGTTATAAAAATGTTATTGTGAACAAGTTATTATTTGTTGTTTTCTGGACAATCTTATGAACACTATTTGTTACAAATAGTTGTATGGTTCATGTATCTATAATAAGGTGAGTTTATATTTTAATTACATCAATTAACTTAATTATTTACTAATATCTCTTTTACATAATATTACATGTTTGGGCCTATTATCCCTCAATTTGTATTTTGATTATCTGGATATTATGATACATTAAATGAAACCATTTGTTTCTTTATAGTACTGGTTCATAAGCCGTCTGTCTTTATAATTCTTTATTTGGTCATTAATGAAAATTCATGTCACAATTGGGGTTGAAGGTATTTTGCATCACTTAGCCTAAATCATTAATTTGGGTACGGTCAGTTGTCTTACTAGTCAGTCTAAAATGGTTAGTCATTCCTCTTCACTATCATCTTGGAAGATATTGTTCTCCTTGTTAGCTTCTTAACCAAAGTCTTCAATAAATCAGGTACGATATTAAGTTGTTCCAAATGTAATGTTACAATATTGAACTATTTTGGTTTTTTCACACTTAATAGAATTATAGGGATCGTTAATCTTAACAGTCTTATCTGTGTGATTAATGATCACACTTGTTTTTTCACCTTTCACTTTTCACTTTTACACTTATTCACTTTTCGTAAGTTTATCTAATTCTATTAAAATACATAGTTCATTATATGTCATACTATTGTGCTGTACTTTTTATTTTAATTGGTTACATACTGGATTTCATTTATTCTGACTTTTGTCGTTGTTATTCGGACTATTTTTGTTAATTGTTTAGGGACTCTCATTATGTCACATTACATAATTGCTCCCTCCCCAAGACATGGTTATTTTTTTAAAACCGGGGTTTAGGGAAAACTAAGCTGTTACTTTTATTCATGGTATTTTTTTAAAAATTTTCCCTTCTTTACTATATTTTCCTTATGTTTCAGGGATTGGGTTGTGATGAATTTTTTAAGTTGGTTATTATCTCATAATTTACACATAACTTCTTTTCTCCTTTGGCGAATCTATGAAATATATTATAGTTCTTCATCTTCTTCATATAGGCTATTTAGTTACAGACTGATTATTCCTTTTCTCTGGGGTCTCTTTTCTTTCAGTTCCTATGAATTCCATAATTGGGGTTATCAATCCCTCCCTAACTTGAAATGGCACGGTGAATGCATATCGGCTGTGAGTGGCACTATTCTGACCTATTCCTCACCCGACCATTCACCCCGTGCATGGTACAGTGCTCGTTGGCCCCTGCCCATCATAATAATTATTGAGTGGTGCCGTATCTTTCTACGATCTAATAAAAAAGGTAACTCTTGCGTTACTTTACATGCCCTCGGAATCATGATGTCTTCTTACTTCTTTTCATTATTATAAATTGCATCCCAGCAGTTCCCCTTACTTTCAAATAACTTATTTTCAGTTTTGGTAAAAATCCTTTTTATACTCCTTCTTTTCCATTTAAATTTAATTTGTTGTTAATTGATGCATCAGCCACTATGTAATTCATATTCTGTTTCAATATCCCTTTTTAGCAGTTACAAATATAGTTATTATTATTCCATTTATTCACAAACATCAATTCTTTTTCTGCAAGTTCATTTGTTTTAAGTACTTCTTTTCTTCTTTTTCATTATTGTCCCCTTATTATCGTTGTTAACTGTCTTTCTCTTTTTTATTGATCCAAAATAAATTCTCGAAAGTATCCTGTAAGATGACCTTACTCATTTTAGAATTTGGTGGGTTATTTGTTCATGTTTTTTGAAATCTTCATTGGTCATTACTTTTATCATCATTTTTCCTTCTTTTTTAAATATTTGTTGCTGTTGTCGTTTCTCAGAAAATCAGTCCCTTGTCTCTATAGTGTATGATATTTAGTTTTTATCCATGGTCCATCATCTCCTCTGCACTTGTCGTTCGGATTCTCCTGGTGTGCAGAACTATTTCCTTCCTTGTGATATAGGTCTCTGCTACCTCATACACCAATTCTTCTAATACAATGTGTTCTTTAGTATCAATTTCTACCTCAATTACTTCAGCATTTTGGTTATTGCTCAACGAAGTTATTCGTACCTCCATCATTGCTCTTCTCACTGATATCTTATCATGTATTTCCGGTGTATTCATTTTACTTATAGACTTTTGACATGGAATCCATAGGTATGTAATGTCTTACTCGCACGTTTCGCGAAAATCGACCGTTATGTTTCAAATGTACTTTCGGCATACCACTATCTCACGAACTGCTCAACCAATCCCAGCAAACCAGGTGTCAGGTGATCGAGTCACTCGGCCCCCTTCCACCAATAGTACTGAGAATTTTGACAACTGACTTCAGTCGCCTCTAGGCTTTGTCTGCATGAGGGTGTTTTTGCGCCGAAAATTTCTAAATTGCTCCACTAAAACTTAAATATCTCGGGAACTACAAGTCCGATCGCGAAAATACAAAGTGCATTGTGATCCTCAGACCTAATTCTCTCCAATAACACCAATTCCGAGTACCAGAAGCACTCACAGAAAATAATAACAACATTTGAACTCAAAAATTTGAAATTCCTCGACCTAAAAATCGCGATAAAACTCGAACAAAAATTTTCAAACCGAAAACCGACAAATCCTATGCAGAGCGTCAACAGGCCTATCGTTTGAGACTAAAATCAAAGAAATCGGCCGAGAACTTAGAAAATATCAACTATTTGAAGATTGACGAAACCCCGTCAGCACCCAAGCGGCCCGCATCTCTGATACATGGGTCATCCGGCGTGCCCCCAAAGCGACTCAGATCGAGCGTACGGCTAGCTAGCAAGGCAATAGACGATGAGTGCTGTTTATTTAACCAACCTTTCATTCCTTCCCAAAGCACAAGTCTGCCCATGATTCCATGTCTACCGGTAGTCCCACGACAACCAGGTTTAAATTTTTTTAATTTGTTACTCACTGTTTTGTTGTGAGTCCTTTTTAAAGTTTCTTTTAAGTTCCTTCTTTGATTTTTAAGACTCATTATTTCATTCTGGTCGGTCATTGATAGATTAAGCTCATTAATTAGTCCATGCTTCATCATCTCCACTTCTTCTCTTGTTTTTACTAGATTCTTTTTATATATTTTTCCTATATCTTTTGTTTTCTTAATCTTCTTAATTATCTGGTCCTTCTTTACTTCTCTACGGTTGGTTTCTATGTGCTTAATTTTCTCTTTGTTTTTATTATTTCTATTTTCGGAAAACAATACACTTGAGTCTTCTTTATTGTCTATTCCCTTCCTACTATCTTCTTCAATTTCCGGATTCAATTGTTCCATATTGTTATTGTTTGTTATTTCTTCTACCTTCGTTTTACTTCTATCATTTATTAGCAGCTTTTGTTGTTCCAAGTTTTCATCCTTGTGTACTTCCATCCTCTGGCTAAGTGTCTTTCTTACGTCTTCAATCTTCTCATTTATAAGTTCCCTTAATTCTTTCTTAATACTTTTATTGGTGCTGTCTATCTTTTCATTGACCTTCTCAATTTTATTTTCCAAATTCTCGTTCATTTGCCTACTATCTTCCTTGATTTGTCTAAAATTTTCCCGAGTACCCTCATTTGTACTGTCTATTTTCTCATTTATCTGTTTCAAGTTCTCCTCATTTCGGTCAAACTTTTCATTCATTTGTCTTAATAAATTCTCATTGGTTTGTTTATTATCTTCTTTAATACTATCGAATTTTTCATTCGTCAGTTTATTATTTTCCTCCATTCGTTTCATTAAATTTGCACTCATTTGTTCCATGAATTTCAGTAAATTTGCATCTCCTCTGGCCTCTTCTTTATCACCCGCCTGTTGTTCCATTTCGGCTAAAATTAGGTTGACTGTATTGTTTAATAGTGGTATTACAGTACGAAATTTTTCCTAATTCAGCCTCCTTAGTTGGACGACACTTTGTTATGTTACTCTCGTTGAATACATATAAGCGTTTTACTATCTTTATGCCTCACTATGGTAGGCGTCAACTTTGTAATGTAAATTTTAGTTTTAGTATTTTAATTAGGTTGCTTCAATTCCATAACGTAGAGTTTTATGGTGTTTAAATAACCAATTCTTTAGTATAAAGTTTGTATAATGTTGTTATGACAGAAAGTGTTTGTATTCGTGTGCTAGCGCCTTCGAATTTTCCCGCACTTCTGGTTGACTCAGCGATAACCGCTAACCGTATGTTGCCAGTTGTAGGTTAGTTTATTTTTCTGTTGTTGGCGAGGTTATATTCGCCCTGCGTACCTGCTCTCTCCCACTAACAAATTCTTATTCTATTTTCACGCATAAAATAACAACTCTGGAATCGGTAATCATTGGTTTCTTTTATTATTTTTTTCAGCTTATTTATCAAAACAACATAAATTGTCAGGTCTTGAATCGACCTTAACAGTTTAAAAATCGATTCGTCTTCGAATCTGCTCTTCAATGGTTTACAAGTAAAGTTAATATAAAATATTTATCTCAGGGCTTGTGTTCTTTGGGCTAGTTATGAAGTCAGGAAATGCTTTAAAAAGGAGTACAACACATTACAATTACATATAAAATAATAAAACTGAATTATTAATGTTTACAAATATGAAATGTTAAGTTTTTTCACCGACAGCGGTAACGTACTCTGTTAGCACTGGAAATAGAATAATAAACAAGATGGCCGCTTAGTCGGCTAACCAAACGTCATGTAGTTGAATGTTTTTCTGTTTTAAATAAAATTGTTATTATCATTAATCACTGTATTAATGATCAACAGGTATTCCAATTATCACTGTAATTTGTTTATGGTGTAGTGAAGTTGATCTGTGTGTATTGTGATAATGAAAATACTTCGGAGTAATATTTACGTTCCTGGCTTACTGCAAGCGGTTCCTCGCTAGCGTCTTTTGGTGTTTTTGTGTAGATTTAAGTTTCCATCGGTCAGTAATTAATTCTTTATAATTTTCTTGGAGTGTTTTTCTTACCTCTCTGGTTTATTTTAGAACATTAGTCGAGTATTACTTGATTGTTTTAATTTTTACACAAGCGTCAGCTATTAGACTCATCTTTTCAGCGTGGCGTATAACAATACAATAATTCCTTCGTCTCGTCTTTGTAACGGCTTGTTGACCAGTAAACTCGGGTTTTGATTGGTCAGTTTTCATGAACTAGTGGTCAGGCGGAATATAGTACTAAAAATATATCCTTGCCTTTACAGTCAAAAAATACTGCCTTGTTAATTTTTGTTTAAACTAAAACTTTTTTCCATATATCTGCTCCTTTTTTAAAGGTCTACATTCTGGTATATGATTTTGTATAAGTTAACTTCATATTAGGTGTCCTTTCACCTTTACAAAATCTTTAAATCTGGACTATAACACTGCCCTTACATTCACTATGATACAATACTTAAATTTTTATAAGATTAATCTCATATGATACACAATTACTCTAAGACTTGTCCCTTATTAAATTCTGATCCTATTTTGTTATTATTGTATTATATTGGTTTGATAACTTAGTCATCTCTGACATTATTTTATTTTACATTTCATGTTCGTCCTACGCCTAAAATTTGACTTCATTCCCACTTTCTACTTTACATTAATTATTAAATTGTTTTCTGTTTTGAACCCCTTTGCCTGATGACATTTGCTTTAAAGATTACTACATTATTTTTTGTTTAACTTATTCTAACAACGTTTATTAACTAATACAAAACCCTTAACATACTAATTAAAAAGTTGCCTTAATGGCCAAGATTAGATTAATTCATTTACAAACAATAACATAAATTATTTAATTGGTCATAATACCATTTTCTTTCTCATACTATTAGGTTCTATTCATTGACCATTATTATATTGTTTATGGGCCTCTATTTAAGTATGTTTTGGTATTATTATATTTTCTATTCTTGCCTACAGGCTTGATATTTCTCTTATATTCTTTTACACATGGTTTATCAATGCTAACAATTCTTGGCATTGACCTAATTTACGAAAAACAAACATGGGATTAACAACTATAATATCTTTCAATAAACAATGTTACAATACTGCAATTGTCTGTTCATACTTTAACATTTAGTATGTTTGTCATTTCATATTACCTATAAGAGTTGGGCCTCTTACTGTATATTGAACTATTTTGGTTTTTTCACACTTAATAGAATTATAGGGATCGTTAATCTTAACAGTCTTATCTGTGTGATTAATGATCACACTTGTTTTTTCACCTTTCACTTTTCACTTTTACACTTATTCACTTTTCGTAAGTTTATCTAATTCTATTAAAATACATAGTTCATTATTTGTCACACTATTGTGCTGTACTTTTTATTTTAATTGGTTACATACTGGATTTCATTTATTCTTACTTTTTTTGTTGTTATTCGGACTATTTTTGTTAATTGTTTCGGGACTCTCATTATGTCACATTACATAATTGCTCCCTCCCCAAGACATGGTTATTTTTTTGAAACCGGGGTTTAGGGAAAAATAAGCTGTTACTTTTATTCATGGTATTTTTGTAAAACGTTTCCCTTCTTTACTATATTTTTCTTATGTTTCAGGGATTGGGTTGTGATGAATTTTTTAAGTTGGTTATTATCTCATAATTTACACATAACTTCTTTTCTCCTTTGGCGAATCTATGAAATATATTATTGTTCTTCATCTTCTTCATATAGGCTATTTATTTACAGACTGATTATTCCTTTTCTCTGGGGTCTCTTTTCTTTCAGTTCCTATGAATTCCTTAATTGGGGTTATCAAGCCCTCCCTAACTTGAAATGGCACGGTGAATGCATATCGGCTGTGAGTGGCACTATTCTGACCTATTCCTCACCCGACCATGCACCCCGTGCATGGTACAGTGCTCGTTGGCCCCTGCCCATCATAATAATTATTGAGTGGTGCCGTATCCTTCTACACTCTTATAAAAAAGGTAACTCTTGCGTTACTTTACATGCCCTCGGAATCATGATGACTTCTTACTTCTTTTCATTATTATAAATTGCATCCCAGCAGTTCCTCTTACTTTCAAATAACTTATTTTTAGTTTTGGTAAAAATCCTTTTTATACTCCTTCTTTTCCATTTAATTTTAATTTGTTGTTAATTGATTCATTAGCCACTATGTTATTCATCTTCTGTTTCAATATCCCTTTTTAGCAGTTACAAATATAGTTATAATTATTCCATTTATTCACAAACATCAATTCTTTTTCTGCAAGTTCATTTGTTTTAAGTACTTCTTTTCTTCTTTTTCATTATTGTCCCCTTATTATCGTTGTTAACTGTCTTTCTCTTCTTTATTGATCCAAAATAAATTCTCGAAGAATCCTGTAAGATGACCTTACTCATTTTACAATTTGGTGGGTTATTTGTTCATGTTTTTTGAAATCTTCATTGGTCATTACTTTTATCATCATTTTTCCTTCTTTTTTAAATGTTTGTTGCTGTTGTCGTTTCTCAGAAAATCAGTCCATTGTCTCTATAGTGTATGATATTTAGTTTTTATCCATGGTCCATCATCTCCTCTGCACTTGTCGTTCGGATTCTCCTGGTGTGCAGAACTATTTCCTTCCTTGTGATATAGGTCTCTGCTACCTCATACACCAATTCTTCTAATACAATGTGTTCTTTAGTATCAATTTCTACCTCAATTACTTCAGCATTTTGGTTATTGCTCAACGAAGTTACTCGTACCTCCATCATTGCTCTTCTCACTGATATCTTATTATGTATTTCCGGTGTATTCATTTTACTTATAGACTTTTGACATGGAATCCATAGGTATGTAATGTCTTACTCGCACGTTTCACGAAAATCGACCGTTATGTTTCAAATGTACTTTCGGCATACCACTATCTCACGAACCGCTCAACCAATCCCAGCAAACCAGGTGTCAGGTGATCGAGTCACTCGGCCCCCTTCCACCAATAGTACTGAGAATTTTGACAACTGACTTCAGTCGCCTCTAGGCTTTGTCTGCATGAGGGTGTTTTTGCGCCGAAAATTTCTAAATTGCTCCACTAAAACGTAAATATCTCGGGAACTACAAGTCCGATCGCGAAAATACAAAGTGCGTTGTGATCCTGAGAACTAAATCTCTCCAATAACATAAATTCCGAGTACCAGAAGCCCTTGCAGAAAATAATAACAACATTTGAACTCAAAAATTTGAAATGCCTCGACCTAAAAATCGCGATAAATCTCGAACCAAAATTTTCAAACCGAAAACCGACAAATCCTATGCAGAGCGTCAACAGGCCTATCGTTTGAGACTAAAATCAAAGAAATCGGCCGAGAACTTAGAAAATGGAACTATTTGAATATTGACGAAACCCCGTCAGCACCCAAGCGGCCCGCATCTCCGATACCTGGGTCATCCGGCGTGCTCCCAAAGCGACTCAGATCGAGTGTAAGGCTAGCTAGCAAGAAAACAGACGATGAGAACATTAAGACGATGAGAGCTGTTTATTTAACCAACCCTTCATTCCTTCCCAAAGCACAAGCCTGCCCATGATTCTCTGTCTACCGGTTGTCCCACGACTACCAGGTTTAAATTTTTTAATTTGTTACTCACTGGTTTGTTGTGCGTCCTTTTTAAAGTTTCTTTTAAGTTCCTTCTTTGATTTTTAAGACTCATTATTTCATTCTGGTCGGTCATTGATAGATTAAGCTCATTAATTAGTCCATGCTTCATCATCTCCACTTCTTCTCTTGTTTTTACTAGTTCCTTTTTATATATTTTTCCTATTTATTTGTTTTCTAATCTTCTTAATTATCTGGTCCTTCTTTACTTCTCTACGGTTGGTTTCTATGTGCTTAATTTTCTCTTTGTTTTTGTTATTTCTGTTTTCGGAAAACAATACACTTGAGTCTTCTTTATTCTCTATTCCCTTCCTACTATCTTCTTCAATTTCCGGATTCAATTGTTCCATATTGTTATTGTTTGTTATTTCTTCTACCTTCGTTTTACTTCTATCATTTATTAACAGCTTTTGTTGTTCCAAGCTTTTATCCTTGTGTACTTCCATCCGCTGGCTAAGTGTCTTTCTTACGTCTTCAATCTTCTCATTTATAAGTTCCCTTAATTCTTCCTTAATACTTTTATTGGTGCTGTCTATCTTTTCATTGACCTTCTCAATTTTATTTTACAAATTCTCGTTCATTTGCCTACTATCTTCCTTGATTTGTCTAAAATTTTCCCGATTACTCTCATTTGTACTGTCTATTTTCTCATTTATCTGTTTCAAGTTCTCCTCATTTCGGTCAAACGTTTCATTCATTTGTCTTAATAAATTCTCATTGGTTTGTTTATTATCTTATTTAATACTATCGAATTTTTCATTCGTCAGTTTATTATTTTCCTCCATTCGTTTCATTAAATTTGCACTCATTTGTTCCATGAATTTCAGTAAATTTGCATCTCCTCTGGCCTCTTCATTATCACCCGCCTGTTGTTCCATTTCGGGTAAAATTAGGTTGACTGTATTGTTTAATAGTGGTATTACAGTCCGTAATTTTTCCTAATTCAGCCTCCTTAGTTGGACGACACTTTGTTATGTTACTCTCGTTGAATACATATAAGCGTTTTACTATCTTTATGCCTCACTATGGTAGGCGTCAACTTTGTAATGTAAATTTTAGTTTTAGTATTTTAATTAGGTTGCTTCAATTCCATAACGTAGAGTTTTATGGTGTTTAAATAACCAATTCTTTAGTATAAAGTTTGTATAATGTTGTTATGAGAGAAAGTGTTTGTATTCATGTGCTAGCGCCTTCGAATTTTCCCGCACTTCTGGTTGACTCAGCGATAACCGCTAACCGTATGTTGCCAGTTGTAGGTTAGTTTATTTTTCTGTTGTTGGCGAGGTTATATTCGCCCTGCGTACCTGCTCTCTCCCACTAACAAATTCTTATTCTATTTTCACGCATAAAATAACAACTCTGGAATCGGTAATCATTGGTTTCTTTTATTATTTTTTTCAGCTTATTTATCAAAACAACATAAATGGTCAGGTCTTGAATCGACCTTAACAGTTTAAAAATCGATTCGTCTTCGAATCTGCTCTTCAATGGTTTACAAGTAAAGTTAATATAAAATATTTATCTCAGGGCTTGTGTTCTTTGGGCTAGTTATGAAGTCAGGAAATGCTTTAAAAAGGAGTACAACACATTACAATTACATATAAAATAATAAAACTGAATTATTAATGTTTACAAATATGAAATGTTAAGTTTTTTCACCGACAGCGGTAACGTACTCTGTTAGCACTGGAAATAGAATAATAAACAAGATGGCCGCTTAGTCGGCTAACCAAACGTCATGTAGTTGAATGTTTTTCTGTTTTAAATAAAATTGTTATTATCATTAATCACTGTATTAATGATCAACAGGTATTCCAATTATCACTGTAATTTGTTTATGGTGTAGTGAAGTTGATCTGTGTGTATTGTGATAATGAAAATACTTCGGAGTAATATTTACGTTCCTGGCTTACTGCAAGCGGTTCCTCGCTAGCGTCTTTTGGTGTTTTTGTGTAGATTT
Organism: Magicicada septendecula; assembly: GCA_034769895.1. Classification (NCBI taxonomy): domain Eukaryota; kingdom Metazoa; phylum Arthropoda; class Insecta; order Hemiptera; family Cicadidae; genus Magicicada; species Magicicada septendecula. The sequence goes on along the minus strand of CM068369.1, from coordinate 193,022,403 downwards.
AAGTTTCCATCGGTCAGTAATTAATTCTTTATAATTTTCTTGGAGTGTTTTTCTTACCTCTCTGGTTTATTTTAGAACATTAGTCGAGTATTACTTGATTGTTTTAATTTTTACACAAGCGTCAGCTATTAGACTCATCTTTTCAGCGTGGCGTATAACAATACAATAATTCCTTCGTCTCGTCTTTGTAACGGCTTGTTGACCAGTAAACTCGGGTTTTGATTGGCCAGTTTTCATGAACTAGTGGTCAGGCGGCATATAGTACTAAAAATATATCCTTGCCTTTACAGTCAAAAAATACTGCCTTGTTAATTTTTGTTTAAACTAAAATTTTTTTACATATTTCTGCTCCTTTTTTAAAGGTCTACATTCTGGTATATGATTTTGTATAAGTTAACTTCATATTAGGTGTCCTTTCACCTTTACAAAATCTTTAAATCTGGACTATAACACTGACCTTACATTCACTATGATACAATACTTAAATTTTTATAAGATTAATCTCATATGATACACAATTACTCTAAGACTTGTCCCTTATTAAATTCTGATCCTATTTTGTTATTATTGTATTATATTGGTTTGATAACTTAATCTTCTCTGACATTATTTTATTTTACATTTCATGTTCGTCCTACGCCTAAAATTTGACTTCATTCCCATTTTCTACTTTACATTAATTATTAAATTGTTTTCTGTTTTGAACACCTTTGCCTGATGACATTTGCTTTAAAGATTACTACATTATTTTTTGTTTAACTTATTCTAACAACGTTTATTAACTAATACAAAACCCTAAACATACTAATTAAAAAAGTTGCCTTAATGGCCAAGATTAGATTCATTCATTTACAAACAATAACATAAATTATTTAATTGGTCATAATACCATTTTCTTTCTCATACTATTAGGTTCTATTCATTGACCATTATTATATTGTTTATGGGCCTCTATTTAAGTATGTTTTGGTATTATTATATTTTCTATTCTTGCCTACAGGCTTGATATTTCTCTTATATTCTTTTACACATGGTTTATCAATGCTAACAATTCTTGGCATTGACCTAATTTACGAAAAACAAACATGGGATTAACAACTATAAAATCTTTCAATAAACAATGTTACAATACTGCAATTGTCTGTTCATACTTTAACATTTAGTATGTTTGTCATTTCATATTACCTATAAGAGTTGGGCCTCTTACTGTATATTGAACTATTTTGGTTTTTTCACACTTAATAGAATTATAGGGATCGTTAATCTTAACAGTCTTATCTGTGTGATTAATGATCACACTTGTTTTTTCACCTTTCACTTTTCACTTTTACACATATTCACTTTTCGTAAGCTTTATCTAATTTTATTACAATACATAGTTCATTATTTGTCACACTATTGTGCTGTACTTTTTATTTTAATTGGTTACATACTGGATTTCATTTATTCTTACTTTTTTTGTTGTTATTCGGACTATTTTTGTTAATTGTTTAGGGACTCTCATTATGTCACATTACATAATTGCTCCCTCCCCAAGACATGGTTATTTTTTTGAAACCGGGGTTTAGGGAAAAATAAGCTGTTACTTTTATTCATGGTATTTTTGTAAAACGTTTCCCTTCTTTACTATATTTTTCTTATGTTTCAGGGATTGGGTTGTGATGAATTTTTTAAGTTGGTTATTATCTCATAATTTACACATAACTTCTTTTCTCCTTTGGCGAATCTATGAAATATATTATTGTTCTTCATCTTCTTCATATAGGCTATTTATTTACAGACTGATTATTCCTTTTCTCTGGGGTCTCTTTTCTTTCAGTTCCTATGAATTCCTTAATTGGGGTTATCAAGCCCTCCCTAACTTGAAATGGCACGGTGAATGCATATCGGCTGTGAGTGGCACTATTCTGACCTATTCCTCACCCGACCATTCACCCCGTGCATGGTACAGTGCTCGTTGGCCCCTGCCCATCATAATAATTATTGAGTGGTGCCGTATCCTTCTACACTCTTATAAAAAAGGTAACTCTTGCGTTACTTTACATGCCCTCGGAATCATGATGACTTCTTACTTCTTTTCATTATTATAAATTGCATCCCAGCAGTTCCCCTTACTTTCAAATAACTTATTTTCAGTTTTGGTAAAAATCCTTTTTATACTCCTTCTTTTCCATTTAATTTTAATTTGTTGTTAATTGATTCATTAGCCACTATGTTATTCATCTTCTGTTTCAATATCCCTTTTTAGCAGTTACAAATATAGTTATTATTATTCCATTTAGTCACAAACATCAATTCTTTTTCTGCAAGTTCATTTGTTTTAAGTACTTCTTTTCTTCTTTTTCATTATTGTCCCCTTATTATCGTTGTTAACTGTCTTTCTCTTCTTTATTGATCCAAAATAAATTCTCGAAAGTATCCTGTAAGATGACCTTACTCATTTTAGAATTTGGTGGGTTATTTGTTCATGTTTTTTGAAATCTTCTTTGGTCATTACTTTTATCATCATTTTTCCTTCTTTTTTAAATTGTTGTTGCTGTTGTCGTTTCTCAGAAAATCAGTCCCTTGTCTCTATAGTGTAAGATATTTAGTTTTTATCCATGGTCCATCATCTCCTCTGCACTTGTCGTTCGGATTCTCCTGGTGTGCAGAACTATTTCCTTCCTTGTGATATAGGTCTCTGCTACCTCATACACCAATTCTTCTAATACAATGTGTTCTTTAGTATCAATTTCTACCTCAATTACTTCAGCATTTTGGTTATTGCTCAACGAAGTTACTCGTACCTCCATCATTGCTCTTCTCACTGATATCTTATCATGTATTTCCGGTGTATTCATTTTACTTATAGACTTTTGACATGGAATCCATAGGTATGTAATGTCTTACTCGCACGTTTCGCGAAAATCGACCGTTATGTTTCAAATGTACTTTCGGCATACCACTATCTCACGAACCGCTCAACCAATCACAGCAAACCAGGTGTCAGGTGATCGAGTCACTCGGCCCCCTTCCACCAATAGTACTGAGAATTTTGACAATTGACTTCAGTCGCCTCTAGGGTTTGTCTGCATGAGGGTGTTTTTGCGCCGAAAATTTCTAAATTGCTCCACTAAAACTTAAATATCTCGGGAACTACAAGTCCGATCGCGAAAATACAAAGTGCGTTGTGATCCTGAGAACTAAATCTCTCCAATAACATAAATTCCGAGTACCAGAAGCCCTTGCAGAAAATAATAACAACATTTGAACTCAAAAATTTGAAATGCCTCGACCTAAAAATCGCGATAAATCTCGAACCAAAATTTTCAAACCGAAAACCGACAAATCCTATGCAGAGCGTCAACAGGCCTATCGTTTGAGACTAAAATCAAAGAAATCGGCCGAGAACTTAGAAAATGGAACTATTTGAATATTGACGAAACCCCGTCAGCACCCAAGCGGCCCGCATCTCCGATACCTGGGTCATCCGGCGTGCTCCCAAAGCGACTCAGATCGAGTGTAAGGCTAGCTAGCAAGAAAACAGACGATGAGAACATTAAGACGATGAGAGCTGTTTATTTAACCAACCCTTCATTCCTTCCCAAAGCACAAGCCTGCCCATGATTCTCTGTCTACCGGTTGTCCCACGACTACCAGGTTTAAATTTTTTAATTTGTTACTCACTGGTTTGTTGTGCGTCCTTTTTAAAGTTTCTTTTAAGTTCCTTCTTTGATTTTTAAGACTCATTATTTCATTCTGGTCGGTCATTGATAGATTAAGCTCATTAATTAGTCCATGCTTCATCATCTCCACTTCTTCTCTTGTTTTACTAGTTCCTTTTTATATATTTTTCCTATTTATTTGTTTTCTAATCTTCTTAATTATCTGGTCCTTCTTTACTTCTCTACGGTTGGTTTCTATGTGCTTAATTTTCTCTTTGTTTTTGTTATTTCTGTTTTCGGAAAACAATACACTTGAGTCTTCTTTATTCTCTATTCCCTTCCTACTATCTTCTTCAATTTCCGCATTCAATTGTTCCATATTGTTATTGTTTGTTATTTCTTCTACCTTCGTTTTACTTCTATCATTTATTAACAGCTTTTGTTGTTCCAAGCTTTTATCCTTGTGTACTTCCATCCGCTGGCTAAGTGTCTTTCTTACGTCTTCAATCTTCTCATTTATAAGTTCCCTTAATTCTTCCTTAATACTTTTATTGGTGCTGTCTATCTTTTCATTGACCTTCTCAATTTTATTTTACAAATTCTCGTTCATTTGCCTACTATCTTCCTTGATTTGTCTAAAATTTTCCCGATTACTCTCATTTGTACTGTCTATTTTCTCATTTATCTGTTTCAAGTTCTCCTCATTTCGGTCAAACGTTTCATTCATTTGTCTTAATAAATTCTCATTGGTTTGTTTATTATCTTATTTAATACTATCGAATTTTTCATTCGTCAGTTTATTATTTTCCTCCATTCGTTTCATTAAATTTGCACTCATTTGTTCCATGAATTTCAGTAAATTTGCATCTCCTCTGGCCTCTTCATTATCACCCGCCTGTTGTTCCATTTCGGGTAAAATTAGGTTGACTGTATTGTTTAATAGTGGTATTACAGTCCGTAATTTTTCCTAATTCAGCCTCCTTAGTTGGACGACACTTTGTTATGTTACTCTCGTTGAATACATATAAGCGTTTTACTATCTTTATGCCTCACTATGGTAGGCGTCAACTTTGTAATGTAAATTTTAGTTTTAGTATTTTAATTAGGTTGCTTCAATTCCATAACGTAGAGTTTTATGGTGTTTAAATAACCAATTCTTTAGTATAAAGTTTGTATAATGTTGTTATGAGAGAAAGTGTTTGTATTCATGTGCTAGCGCCTTCGAATTTTCCCGCACTTCTGGTTGACTCAGCGATAACCGCTAACCGTATGTTGCCAGTTGTAGGTTAGTTTATTTTTCTGTTGTTGGCGAGGTTATATTCGCCCTGCGTACCTGCTCTCTCCCACTAACAAATTCTTATTCTATTTTCACGCATAAAATAACAACTCTGGAATCGGTAATCATTGGTTTCTTTTATTATTTTTTTCAGCTTATTTATCAAAACAACATAAATGGTCAGGTCTTGAATCGACCTTAACAGTTTAAAAATCGATTCGTCTTCGAATCTGCTCTTCAATGGTTTACAAGTAAAGTTAATATAAAATATTTATCTCAGGGCTTGTGTTCTTTGGGCTAGTTATGAAGTCAGGAAATGCTTTAAAAAGGAGTACAACACATTACAATTACATATAAAATAATAAAACTGAATTATTAATGTTTACAAATATGAAATGTTAAGTTTTTTCACCGACAGCGGTAACGTACTCTGTTAGCACTGGAAATAGAATAATAAACAAGATGGCCGCTTAGTCGGCTAACCAAACGTCATGTAGTTGAATGTTTTTCTGTTTTAAATAAAATTGTTATTATCATTAATCACTGTATTAATGATCAACAGGTATTCCAATTATCACTGTAATTTGTTTATGGTGTAGTGAAGTTGATCTGTGTGTATTGTGATAATGAAAATACTTCGGAGTAATATTTACGTTCCTGGCTTACTGCAAGCGGTTCCTCGCTAGCGTCTTTTGGTGTTTTTGTGTAGATTTAAGTTTCCATCGGTCAGTAATTAATTCTTTATAATTTTCTTGGAGTGTTTTTCTTACCTCTCTGGTTTATTTTAGAACATTAGTCGAGTATTACTTGATTGTTTTAATTTTTACACAAGCGTCAGCTATTAGACTCATCTTTTCAGCGTGGCGTATAACAATACAATAATTCCTTCGTCTCGTCTTTGTAACGGCTTGTTGACCAGTAAACTAGGGTTTTGATTGGTCAGTTTTCATGAACTAGTGGTCAGGCGGCATATAGTACTAAAAATATATCCTTGCCTTTACAGTCAAAAAATACTGCCTTGTTAATTTTTGTTTAAACTAAAATTTTTTTACATATTTCTGCTCCTTTTTTAAAGGTCTACATTCTGGTATATGATTTTGTATAAGTTAACTTCATATTAGGTGTCCTTTCACCTTTACAAAATCTTTAAATCTGGACTATAACACTGACCTTACATTCACTATGATACAATACTTAAATTTTTATAAGATTAATCTCATATGATACACAATTACTCTAAGACTTGTCCCTTATTAAATTCTGATCCTATTTTGTTATTATTGTATTATATTGGTTTGATAACTTAATCTTCTCTGACATTATTTTATTTTACATTTCATGTTCGTCCTACGCCTAAAATTTGACTTCATTCCCATTTTCTACTTTACATTAATTATTAAATTGTTTTCTGTTTTGAACACCTTTGCCTGATGACATTTGCTTTAAAGATTACTACATTATTTTTTGTTTAACTTATTCTAACAACGTTTATTAACTAATACAAAACCCTAAACATACTAATTAAAAAAGTTGCCTTAATGGCCAAGATTAGATTCATTCATTTACAAACAATAACATAAATTATTTAATTGGTCATAATACCATTTTCTTTCTCATACTATTAGGTTCTATTCATTGACCATTATTATATTGTTTATGGGCCTCTATTTAAGTATGTTTTGGTATTATTATATTTTCTATTCTTGCCTACAGGCTTGATATTTCTCTTATATTCTTTTACACATGGTTTATCAATGCTAACAATTCTTGGCATTGACCTAATTTACGAAAAACAAACATGGGATTAACAACTATAAAATCTTTCAATAAACAATGTTACAATACTGCAATTGTCTGTTCATACTTTAACATTTAGTATGTTTGTCATTTCATATTACCTATAAGAGTTGGGCCTCTTACTGTATATTGAACTATTTTGGTTTTTTCACACTTAATAGAATTATAGGGATCGTTAATCTTAACAGTCTTATCTGTGTGATTAATGATCACACTTGTTTTTTCACCTTTCACTTTTCACTTTTACACATATTCACTTTTCGTAAGCTTTATCTAATTTTATTACAATACATAGTTCATTATTTGTCACACTATTGTGCTGTACTTTTTATTTTAATTGGTTACATACTGGATTTCATTTATTCTTACTTTTTTTGTTGTTATTCGGACTATTTTTGTTAATTGTTTAGGGACTCTCATTATGTCACATTACATAATTGCTCCCTCCCCAAGACATGGTTATTTTTTTGAAACCGGGGTTTAGGGAAAAATAAGCTGTTACTTTTATTCATGGTATTTTTGTAAAACGTTTCCCTTCTTTACTATATTTTTCTTATGTTTCAGGGATTGGGTTGTGATGAATTTTTTAAGTTGGTTATTATCTCATAATTTACACATAACTTCTTTTCTCCTTTGGCGAATCTATGAAATATATTATTGTTCTTCATCTTCTTCATATAGGCTATTTATTTACAGACTGATTATTCCTTTTCTCAGGGGTCTCTTTTCTTTCAGTTCCTATGAATTCCTTAATTGGGGTTATCAAGCCCTCCCTAACTTGAAATGGCACGGTGAATGCATATCGGCTGTGAGTGGCACTATTCTGACCTATTCCTCACCCGACCATTCACCCCGTGCATGGTACAGTGCTCGTTGGCCCCTGCCCATCATAATAATTATTGAGTGGTGCCGTATCCTTCTACACTCTTATAAAAAAGGTAACTCTTGCGTTACTTTACATGCCCTCGGAATCATGATGACTTCTTACTTCTTTTCATTATTATAAATTGCATCCCAGCAGTTCCCCTTACTTTCAAATAACTTATTTTCAGTTTTGGTAAAAATCCTTTTTATACTCCTTCTTTTCCATTTAATTTTAATTTGTTGTTAATTGATTCATTAGCCACTATGTTATTCATCTTCTGTTTCAATATCCCTTTTTAGCAGTTACAAATATAGTTATTATTATTCCATTTAGTCACAAACATCAATTCTTTTTCTGCAAGTTCATTTGTTTTAAGTACTTCTTTTCTTCTTTTTCATTATTGTCCCCTTATTATCGTTGTTAACTGTCTTTCTCTTCTTTATTGATCCAAAATAAATTCTCGAAAGTATCCTGTAAGATGACCTTACTCATTTTAGAATTTGGTGGGTTATTTGTTCATGTTTTTTGAAATCTTCTTTGGTCATTACTTTTATCATCATTTTTCCTTCTTTTTTAAATTGTTGTTGCTGTTGTCGTTTCTCAGAAAATCAGTCCCTTGTCTCTATAGTGTAAGATATTTAGTTTTTATCCATGGTCCATCATCTCCTCTGCACTTGTCGTTCGGATTCTCCTGGTGTGCAGAACTATTTCCTTCCTTGTGATATAGGTCTCTGCTACCTCATACACCAATTCTTCTAATACAATGTGTTCTTTAGTATCAATTTCTACCTCAATTACTTCAGCATTTTGGTTATTGCTCAACGAAGTTACTCGTACCTCCATCATTGCTCTTCTCACTGATATCTTATCATGTATTTCCGGTGTATTCATTTTACTTATAGACTTTTGACATGGAATCCATAGGTATGTAATGTCTTACTCGCACGTTTCGCGAAAATCGACCGTTATGTTTCAAATGTACTTTCGGCATACCACTATCTCACGAACCGCTCAACCAATCACAGCAAACCAGGTGTCAGGTGATCGAGTCACTCGGCCCCCTTCCACCAATAGTACTGAGAATTTTGACAATTGACTTCAGTCGCCTCTAGGGTTTGTCTGCATGAGGGTGTTTTTGCGCCGAAAATTTCTAAATTGCTCCACTAAAACTTAAATATCTCGGGAACTACAAGTCCGATCGCGAAAATACAAAGTGCGTTGTGATCCTGAGAACTAAATCTCTCCAATAACATAAATTCCGAGTACCAGAAGCCCTTGCAGAAAATAATAACAACATTTGAACTCAAAAATTTGAAATGCCTCGACCTAAAAATCGCGATAAATCTCGAACCAAAATTTTCAAACCGAAAACCGACAAATCCTATGCAGAGCGTCAACAGGCCTATCGTTTGAGACTAAAATCAAAGAAATCGGCCGAGAACTTAGAAAATGGAACTATTTGAATATTGACGAAACCCCGTCAGCACCCAAGCGGCCCGCATCTCCGATACCTGGGTCATCCGGCGTGCTCCCAAAGCGACTCAGATCGAGTGTAAGGCTAGCTAGCAAGAAAACAGACGATGAGAACATTAAGACGATGAGAGCTGTTTATTTAACCAACCCTTCATTCCTTCCCAAAGCACAAGCCTGCCCATGATTCTCTGTCTACCGGTTGTCCCACGACTACCAGGTTTAAATTTTTTAATTTGTTACTCACTGGTTTGTTGTGCGTCCTTTTTAAAGTTTCTTTTAAGTTCCTTCTTTGATTTTTAAGACTCATTATTTCATTCTGGTCGGTCATTGATAGATTAAGCTCATTAATTAGTCCATGCTTCATCATCTCCACTTCTTCTCTTGTTTTTACTAGTTCCTTTTTATATATTTTTCCTATTTATTTGTTTTCTAATCTTCTTAATTATCTGGTCCTTCTTTACTTCTCTACGGTTGGTTTCTATGTGCTTAATTTTCTCTTTGTTTTTGTTATTTCTGTTTTCGGAAAACAATACACTTGAGTCTTCTTTATTCTCTATTCCCTTCCTACTATCTTCTTCAATTTCCGGATTCAATTGTTCCATATTGTTATTGTTTGTTATTTCTTCTACCTTCGTTTTACTTCTATCATTTATTAACAGCTTTTGTTGTTCCAAGCTTTTATCCTTGTGTACTTCCATCCGCTGGCTAAGTGTCTTTCTTACGTCTTCAATCTTCTCATTTATAAGTTCCCTTAATTCTTCCTTAATACTTTTATTGGTGCTGTCTATCTTTTCATTGACCTTCTCAATTTTATTTTACAAATTCTCGTTCATTTGCCTACTATCTTCCTTGATTTGTCTAAAATTTTCCCGATTACTCTCATTTGTACTGTCTATTTTCTCATTTATCTGTTTCAAGTTCTCCTCATTTCGGTCAAACGTTTCATTCATTTGTCTTAATAAATTCTCATTGGTTTGTTTATTATCTTATTTAATACTATCGAATTTTTCATTCGTCAGTTTATTATTTTCCTCCATTCGTTTCATTAAATTTGCACTCATTTGTTCCATGAATTTCAGTAAATTTGCATCTCCTCTGGCCTCTTCATTATCACCCGCCTGTTGTTCCATTTCGGGTAAAATTAGGTTGACTGTATTGTTTAATAGTGGTATTACAGTCCGTAATTTTTCCTAATTCAGCCTCCTTAGTTGGACGACACTTTGTTATGTTACTCTCGTTGAATACATATAAGCGTTTTACTATCTTTATGCCTCACTATGGTAGGCGTCAACTTTGTAATGTAAATTTTAGTTTTAGTATTTTAATTAGGTTGCTTCAATTCCATAACGTAGAGTTTTATGGTGTTTAAATAACCAATTCTTTAGTATAAAGTTTGTATAATGTTGTTATGAGAGAAAGTGTTTGTATTCATGTGCTAGCGCCTTCGAATTTTCCCGCACTTCTGGTTGACTCAGCGATAACCGCTAACCGTATGTTGCCAGTTGTAGGTTAGTTTATTTTTCTGTTGTTGGCGAGGTTATATTCGCCCTGCGTACCTGCTCTCTCCCACTAACAAATTCTTATTCTATTTTCACGCATAAAATAACAACTCTGGAATCGGTAATCATTGGTTTCTTTTATTATTTTTTTCAGCTTATTTATCAAAACAACATAAATGGTCAGGTCTTGAATCGACCTTAACAGTTTAAAAATCGATTCGTCTTCGAATCTGCTCTTCAATGGTTTACAAGTAAAGTTAATATAAAATATTTATCTCAGGGCTTGTGTTCTTTGGGCTAGTTATGAAGTCAGGAAATGCTTTAAAAAGGAGTACAACACATTACAATTACATATAAAATAATAAAACTGAATTATTAATGTTTACAAATATGAAATGTTAAGTTTTTTCACCGACAGCGGTAACGTACTCTGTTAGCACTGGAAATAGAATAATAAACAAGATGGCCGCTTAGTCGGCTAACCAAACGTCATGTAGTTGAATGTTTTTCTGTTTTAAATAAAATTGTTATTATCATTAATCACTGTATTAATGATCAACAGGTATTCCAATTATCACTGTAATTTGTTTATGGTGTAGTGAAGTTGATCTGTGTGTATTGTGATAATGAAAATACTTCGGAGTAATATTTACGTTCCTGGCTTACTGCAAGCGGTTCCTCGCTAGCGTCTTTTGGTGTTTTTGTGTAGATTTAAGTTTCCATCGGTCAGTAATTAATTCTTTATAATTTTCTTGGAGTGTTTTTCTTACCTCTCTGGTTTATTTTAGAACATTAGTCGAGTATTACTTGATTGTTTTAATTTTTACACAAGCGTCAGCTATTAGACTCATCTTTTCAGCGTGGCGTATAACAATACAATAATTCCTTCGTCTCGTCTTTGTAACGGCTTGTTGACCAGTAAACTAGGGTTTTGATTGGTCAGTTTTCATGAACTAGTGGTCAGGCGGCATATAGTACTAAAAATATATCCTTGCCTTTACAGTCAAAAAATACTGCCTTGTTAATTTTTGTTTAAACTAAAATTTTTTTACATATTTCTGCTCCTTTTTTAAAGGTCTACATTCTGGTATATGATTTTGTATAAGTTAACTTCATATTAGGTGTCCTTTCACCTTTACAAAATCTTTAAATCTGGACTATAACACTGACCTTACATTCACTATGATACAATACTTAAATTTTTATAAGATTAATCTCATATGATACACAATTACTCTAAGACTTGTCCCTTATTAAATTCTGATCCTATTTTGTTATTATTGTATTATATTGGTTTGATAACTTAATCTTCTCTGACATTATTTTATTTTACATTTCATGTTCGTCCTACGCCTAAAATTTGACTTCATTCCCATTTTCTACTTTACATTAATTATTAAATTGTTTTCTGTTTTGAACACCTTTGCCTGATGACATTTGCTTTAAAGATTACTACATTATTTTTTGTTTAACTTATTCTAACAACGTTTATTAACTAATACAAAACCCTAAACATACTAATTAAAAAAGTTGCCTTAATGGCCAAGATTAGATTCATTCATTTACAAACAATAACATAAATTATTTAATTGGTCATAATACCATTTTCTTTCTCATACTATTAGGTTCTATTCATTGACCATTATTATATTGTTTATGGGCCTCTATTTAAGTATGTTTTGGTATTATTATATTTTCTATTCTTGCCTACAGGCTTGATATTTCTCTTATATTCTTTTACACATGGTTTATCAATGCTAACAATTCTTGGCATTGACCTAATTTACGAAAAACAAACATGGGATTAACAACTATAAAATCTTTCAATAAACAATGTTACAATACTGCAATTGTCTGTTCATACTTTAACATTTAGTATGTTTGTCATTTCATATTACCTATAAGAGTTGGGCCTCTTACTGTATATTGAACTATTTTGGTTTTTTCACACTTAATAGAATTATAGGGATCGTTAATCTTAACAGTCTTATCTGTGTGATTAATGATCACACTTGTTTTTTCACCTTTCACTTTTCACTTTTACACATATTCACTTTTCGTAAGCTTTATCTAATTTTATTACAATACATAGTTCATTATTTGTCACACTATTGTGCTGTACTTTTTATTTTAATTGGTTACATACTGGATTTCATTTATTCTTACTTTTTTTGTTGTTATTCGGACTATTTTTGTTAATTGTTTAGGGACTCTCATTATGTCACATTACATAATTGCTCCCTCCCCAAGACATGGTTATTTTTTTGAAACCGGGGTTTAGGGAAAAATAAGCTGTTACTTTTATTCATGGTATTTTTGTAAAACGTTTCCCTTCTTTACTATATTTTTCTTATGTTTCAGGGATTGGGTTGTGATGAATTTTTTAAGTTGGTTATTATCTCATAATTTACACATAACTTCTTTTCTCCTTTGGCGAATCTATGAAATATATTATTGTTCTTCATCTTCTTCATATAGGCTATTTATTTACAGACTGATTATTCCTTTTCTCAGGGGTCTCTTTTCTTTCAGTTCCTATGAATTCCTTAATTGGGGTTATCAAGCCCTCCCTAACTTGAAATGGCACGGTGAATGCATATCGGCTGTGAGTGGCACTATTCTGACCTATTCCTCACCCGACCATTCACCCCGTGCATGGTACAGTGCTCGTTGGCCCCTGCCCATCATAATAATTATTGAGTGGTGCCGTATCCTTCTACACTCTTATAAAAAAGGTAACTCTTGCGTTACTTTACATGCCCTCGGAATCATGATGACTTCTTACTTCTTTTCATTATTATAAATTGCATCCCAGCAGTTCCCCTTACTTTCAAATAACTTATTTTCAGTTTTGGTAAAAATCCTTTTTATACTCCTTCTTTTCCATTTAATTTTAATTTGTTGTTAATTGATTCATTAGCCACTATGTTATTCATCTTCTGTTTCAATATCCCTTTTTAGCAGTTACAAATATAGTTATTATTATTCCATTTAGTCACAAACATCAATTCTTTTTCTGCAAGTTCATTTGTTTTAAGTACTTCTTTTCTTCTTTTTCATTATTGTCCCCTTATTATCGTTGTTAACTGTCTTTCTCTTCTTTATTGATCCAAAATAAATTCTCGAAAGTATCCTGTAAGATGACCTTACTCATTTTAGAATTTGGTGGGTTATTTGTTCATGTTTTTTGAAATCTTCTTTGGTCATTACTTTTATCATCATTTTTCCTTCTTTTTTAAATTGTTGTTGCTGTTGTCGTTTCTCAGAAAATCAGTCCCTTGTCTCTATAGTGTAAGATATTTAGTTTTTATCCATGGTCCATCATCTCCTCTGCACTTGTCGTTCGGATTCTCCTGGTGTGCAGAACTATTTCCTTCCTTGTGATATAGGTCTCTGCTACCTCATACACCAATTCTTCTAATACAATGTGTTCTTTAGTATCAATTTCTACCTCAATTACTTCAGCATTTTGGTTATTGCTCAACGAAGTTACTCGTACCTCCATCATTGCTCTTCTCACTGATATCTTATCATGTATTTCCGGTGTATTCATTTTACTTATAGACTTTTGACATGGAATCCATAGGTATGTAATGTCTTACTCGCACGTTTCGCGAAAATCGACCGTTATGTTTCAAATGTACTTTCGGCATACCACTATCTCACGAACCGCTCAACCAATCACAGCAAACCAGGTGTCAGGTGATCGAGTCACTCGGCCCCCTTCCACCAATAGTACTGAGAATTTTGACAATTGACTTCAGTCGCCTCTAGGCTTTGTCTGCATGAGGGTGTTTTTGCGCCGAAAATTTCTAAATTGCTCCACTAAAACTTAAATATCTCGGGAACTACAAGTCCGATCGCGAAAATACAAAGTGCGTTGTTATCCTCAGAACGAAATCTCTCCAATAACACCAATTCCGAGTACCAGAAGCACTCACAGAAAATAATAACAACATTTGAACTCAAAAATTTGAAATGCCTCGACCTAAAAAGCGCGATAAAACTCGAACCAACATTTTCAAACCGAAAACCGACAAATCCTATGCAGAGCGTCAACAGGCCTATCGTTTGAGACTAAAATAAAAGAAATCGGCCGGGAACTTAGAAAATGGCAACCATTTGAAGATTGACGAAACCCCGTCAGCACCCAAGCCGCCCGCATCTCCGATACCTGGGTCATCCGGCGTGCCCCCAAAGCGACTCAGATCGAGCGTACGGCTAGCTAGCAAGAAAACAGACGATGAGAACATTAAGACGACGAGAGCTGTTTATTTAACCAACCCTTCATTCCTTCCCAAAGCAAAAGCCTGCCCATGATTCTCTGTCTACCGGTAGTCCCACGACTACCAGGTTTAAATTTTTTAATTTCTTACTCACTGTTTTGTTGTGCGTCCTTTTTAAAGTTTCTTTTAAGTTCCTTCTTTGATTTTTAAGACTCATTATTTCATTCTGGTCGGTCATTGATAGATTAAGCTCATTAATTAGTCCATGCTTCATCATCTCCACTTCTTCTCTTGTTGTTACTAGTTTCTTTTTATATATTTTTCCTATATCTTTTGTTTTCTTAATCTTTTTAATTATCTGGTCCTTCTTTACTTCTCTACGGTTGGTTTCTATGTGCTTAATTTTCTCTTTGTTTTTGTTATTTCTGTTTTCGGAAAACCATACACTTGAGTCTTCTTTATTCTCTATTCCCTTCCTACTATCTTCTTCAATTTCCGGATTCAATTGTTCCATATTGTTATTGTTTGTTATTTCTTCTACCTTCGTTTTACTTCTATCATTTATTAACAGCTTTTGTTGTTCCAAGCTTTTATCCTTGTGTACTTCCATCCGCTGGCTAAGTGTCTTTCTTACGTCTTCAATCTTCTCATTTATAAGTTCCCTTAATTCTTCCTTAATACTTTTATTGGTGCTGTCTATCTTTTCATTGACCTTCTCAATTTTATTTTACAAATTCTCGTTCATTTGCCTACTATCTTCCTTGATTTGTCTAAAATTTTCCCGATTACTCTCATTTGTACTGTCTATTTTCTCATTTATCTTTTTCAAGTTCTCCTCATTTCGGTCAAACGTTTCATTCATTTGTCTTAATAAATTCTCATTGGTTTGTTTATTATCTTATTTAATACTATCGAATTTTTCATTCGTCAGTTTATTATTTTCCTCCATTCGTTTCATTAAATTTGCACTCATTTGTTCCATGAATTTCAGTAAATTTGCATCTCCTCTGGCCTCTTCATTATCACCCGCCTGTTGTTCCATTTCGGGTAAAATTAGGTTGACTGTATTGTTTAATAGTGGTATTACAGTCCGTAATTTTTCCTAATTCAGCCTCCTTAGTTGGACGACACTTTGTTATGTTACTCTCGTTGAATACATATAAGCGTTTTACTATCTTTATGCCTCACTATGGTAGGCGTCAACTTTGTAATGTAAATTTTAGTTTTAGTATTTTAATTAGGTTGCTTCAATTCCATAACGTAGAGTTTTATGGTGTTTAAATAACCAATTCTTTAGTATAAAGTTTGTATAATGTTGTTATGAGGGAAAGTGTTTGTATTCGTGTGCTAGCGCCTTCGAATTTTCCCGCACTTCTGGTTGACTCAGCGATAACCGCTAACCGTATGTTGCCAGTTGTAGGTTAGTTTATTTTTCTGTTGTTGGCGAGGTTATATTCGCCCTGCGTACCTGCTCTCTCCCACTAACAAATTCTTATTCTATTTTCACGCATAAAATAACAACTCTGGAATCGGTAATCATTGGTTTCTTTTATTATTTTTTTCAGCTTATTTATCAAAACAACATAAATGGTCAGGTCTTGAATCGACCTTAACAGTTTAAAAATCGATTCGTCTTCGAATCTGCTCTTCAATGGTTTACAAGTAAAGTTAATATAAAATATTTATCTCAGGGCTTGTGTTCTTTGGGCTAGTTATGAAGTCAGGAAATGCTTTAAAAAGGAGTACAACACATTACAATTACATATAAAATAATAAAACTGAATTATTAATGTTTACAAATATGAAATGTTAAGTTTTTTCACCGACAGCGGTAACGTACTCTGTTAGCACTGGAAATAGAATAATAAACAAGATGGCCGCATAGTCGGCTAACCAAACGTCATGTAGTTGAATGTTTTTCTGTTTTAAATAAAATTGTTATTATCATTAATCACTGTATTAATGATCAACAGGTATTCCAATTATCACTGTAATTTGTTTATGGTGTAGTGAAGTTGATCTGTGTGTATTGTGATAATGAAAATACTTCGGAGTAATATTTACGTTCCTGGCTTACTGCAAGCGGTTCCTCGCTAGCGTCTTTTGGTGTTTTTGTGTAGATTTAAGATTCCATCGGTCAGTAATTAATTCTTTATAATTTTCTTGCAGTGTTTTTCTTACCTCTCTGGTTTATTTTAGAACATTAGTCGAGTATTACTTGATTGTTTTAATTTTTACACAAGCGTCAGCTATTAGACTCTACTTTTCAGCGTGGCGTATAACAATACAATAATTCCTTCGTCTCGTCTTTGTAACGGCTTGTTGACCAGTAAACTAGGGTTTTGATTGGTCAGTTTTCATGAACTAGTGGTCAGGCGGCATATAGTACTAAAAATATATCCTTGCCTTTACAGTCAAAAAATACTGCCTTGTTAATTTTTGTTTAAACTAAAATTTTTTTACATATTTCTGCTCCTTTTTTAAAGGTCTACATTCTGGTATATGATTTTGTATAAGTTAACTTCATATTAGGTGTCCTTTCACCTTTACAAAATCTTTAAATCTGGACTATAACACTGACCTTACATTCACTATGATACAATACTTAAATTTTTATAAGATTAATCTCATATGATACACAATTACTCTAAGACTTGTCCCTTATTAAATTCTGATCCTATTTTGTTATTATTGTATTATATTTGTTTGATAACTTAATCTTCTCTGACATTATTTTATTTTACATTTCATGTTCGTCCTACGCCTAAAATTTGACTTCATTCCCATTTTCTACTTTACATTAATTATTAAATTGTTTTCTGTTTTGAACCCCTTTGCCTGATGACATTTGCTTTAAAGATTACTACATTATTTTTTGTTTAACTTATTCTAACAACGTTTATTAACTAATACAAAACCCTAAACATACTAATTAAAAAAGTTGCCTTAATGGCCAAGATTAGATTCATTCATTTACAAACAATAACATAAATTATTTAATTGGTCATAATACCATTTTCTTTCTCATACTATTAGGTTCTATTCATTGACCATTATTATATTGTTTATGGGCCTCTATTTAAGTATGTTTTGGTATTATTATATTTTCTATTCTTGCCTACAGGCTTGATATTTCTCTTATATTCTTTTACACATGGTTTATCAATGCTAACAATTCTTGGCATTGACCTAATTTACGAAAAACAAACATGGGATTAACAACTATAAAATCTTTCAATAAACAATGTTACAATACTGCAATTGTCTGTTCATACTTTAACATTTAGTATGTTTGTCATTTCATATTACCTATAAGAGTTGGGCCTCTTACTGTATATTGAACTATTTTGGTTTTTTCACACTTAATAGAATTATAGGGATCGTTAATCTTAACAGTCTTATCTGTGTGATTAATGATCACACTTGTTTTTTCACCTTTCACTTTTCACGTTTACACATATTCACTTTTCGTAAGCTTTATCTAATTTTATTACAATACATAGTTCATTATTTGTCACACTATTGTGCTGTACTTTTTATTTTAATTGGTTACATACTGGATTTCATTTATTCTTACTTTTTTTGTTGTTATTCGGACTATTTTTGTTAATTGTTTAGGGACTCTCATTATGTCACATTACATAATTGCTCCCTCCCCAAGACATGGTTATTTTTTTGAAACCGGGGTTTAGGGAAAAATAAGCTGTTACTTTTATTCATGGTATTTTTGTAAAACGTTTCCCTTCTTTACTATATTTTTCTTATGTTTCAGGGATTGGGTTGTGATGAATTTTTTAAGTTGGTTATTATCTCATAATTTACACATAACTTCTTTTCTCCTTTGGCGAATCTATGATATATATTATTGTTCTTCATCTTCTTCATATAGGCTATTTATTTACAGACTGATTATTCCTTTTCTCAGGGGTCTCTTTTCTTTCAGTTCCTATGAATTCCTTAATTGGGGTTATCAAGCCCTCCCTAACTTGAAATGGCACGGTGAATGCATATCGGCTGTGAGTGGCACTATTCTGACCTATTCCTCACCCGACCATTCACCCCGTGCATGGTACAGTGCTCGTTGGCCCCTGCCCATCATAATAATTATTGAGTGGTGCCGTATCCTTCTACACTCTTATAAAAAAGGTAACTCTTACGTTACTTTACATGCCCTCGGAATCATGATGACTTCTTACTTCTTTTCATTATTATAACATGCATCCCAGCAGTTCCCCTTACTTTCAAATAACTTATTTTCAGTTTTGGTAAAAATCCTTTTTATACTCCTTCTTTTCCATTTAATTTTAATTTGTTGTTAATTGATTCATTAGCCACTATGTTATTCATCTTCTGTTTCAATATCCCTTTTTAGCAGTTACAAATATAGTTATTATTATTCCATTTAGTCACAAACATCAATTCTTTTTCTGCAAGTTCATTTGTTTTAAGTACTTCTTTTCTTCTTTTTCATTATTGTCCCCTTATTATCGTTGTTAACTGTCTTTCTCTTCTTTATTGATCCAAAATAAATTCTCGAAAGTATCCTGTAAGATGACCTTACTCATTTTAGAATTTGGTGGGTTATTTGTTCATGTTTTTTGAAATCTTCTTTGGTCATTACTTTTATCATCATTTTTCCTTCTTTTTTAAATTGTTGTTGCTGTTGTCGTTTCTCAGAAAATCAGTCCCTTGTCTCTATAGTGTAAGATATTTAGTTTTTATCCATGGTCCATCATCTCCTCTGCACTTGTCGTTCGGATTCTCCTGGTGTGCAGAACTATTTCCTTCCTTGTGATATAGGTCTCTGCTACCTCATACACCAATTCTTCTAATACAATGTGTTCTTTAGTATCAATTTCTACCTCAATTACTTCAGCATTTTGGTTATTGCTCAACGAAGTTACTCGTACCTCCATCATTGCTCTTCTCACTGATATCTTATCATGTATTTCCGGTGTATTCATTTTACTTATAGACTTTTGACATGGAATCCATAGGTATGTAATGTCTTACTCGCACGTTTCGCGAAAATCGACCGTTATGTTTCAAATGTACTTTCGGCATACCACTATCTCACGAACCGCTCAACCAATCACAGCAAACCAGGTGTCAGGTGATCGAGTCACTCGGCCCCCTTCCACCAATAGTACTGAGAATTTTGACAATTGACTTCAGTCGCCTCTAGGCTTTGTCTGCATGAGGGTGTTTTTGCGCCGAAAATTTCTAAATTGCTCCACTAAAACTTAAATATCTCGGGAACTACAAGTCCGATCGCGAAAATACAAAGTGCGTTGTTATCCTCAGAACGAAATCTCTCCAATAACACCAATTCCGAGTACCAGAAGCACTCACAGAAAATAATAACAACATTTGAACTCAAAAATTTGAAATGCCTCGACATAAAAATCGCGATAAAACTCGAACCAACATTTTCAAACCGAAAACCGACAAATCCTATGCAGAGCGTCAACAGGCCTATCGTTTGAGACTAATATAAAAGAAATCGGCCGGGAACTTAGAAAATGGCAACCATTTGAAGATTGACGAAACCCCGTCAGCACCCAAGCGGCCCGCATCTCCGATACCTGGGTCATCCGGCGTGCCCCCAAAGCGACTCAGATCGAGCGTACGGCTAGCTAGCAAGAAAACAGACGATGAGAACATTAAGACGACGAGAGCTGTTTATTTAACCAACCCTTCATTCCTTCCCAAAGCAAAAGCCTGCCCATGATTCTCTGTCTACCGGTAGTCCCACGACTACCAGGTTTAAATTTTTTAATTTCTTACTCACTGTTTTGTTGTGCGTCCTTTTTAAAGTTTCTTTTAAGTTCCTTCTTTGATTTTTAAGACTCATTATTTCATTCTGGTCGGTCATTGATAGATTAAGCTCATTAATTAGTCCATGCTTCATCATCTCCACTTCTTCTCTTGTTTTTACTAGTTTCTTTTTATATATTTTTCCTATATCTTTTGTTTTCTTAATCTTTTTAATTATCTGGTCCTTCTTTACTTCTCTACGGTTGGTTTCTATGTGCTTAATTTTCTCTTTGTTTTTGTTATTTCTGTTTTCGGAAAACCATACACTTGAGTCTTCTTTATTCTCTATTCCCTTCCTACTATCTTCTTCAATTTCCGGATTCAATTGTTCCATATTGTTATTGTTTGTTATTTCTTCTACCTTCGTTTTACTTCTATCATTTATTAACAGCTTTTGTTGTTCCAAGCTTTTATCCTTGTGTACTTCCATCCGCTGGCTAAGTGTCTTTCTTACGTCTTCAACCTTCTCATTTATAAGTTCCCTTAATTCTTCCTTAATACTTTTATTGGTGCTGTCTATCTTTTCATTGACCTTCTCAATTTTATTTTACAAATTCTCGTTCATTTGCCTACTATCTTCCTTGATTTGTCTAAAATTTTCCCGATTACTCTCATTTGTACTGTCTATTTTCTCATTTATCTTTTTCAAGTTCTCCTCATTTCGGTCAAACGTTTCATTCATTTGTCTTAATAAATTCTCATTGGTTTGTTTATTATCTTATTTAATACTATCGAATTTTTCATTCGTCAGTTTATTATTTTCCTCCATTCGTTTCATTAAATTTGCACTCATTTGTTCCATGAATTTCAGTAAATTTGCATCTCCTCTGGCCTCTTCATTATCACCCGCCTGTTGTTCCATTTCGGGTAAAATTAGGTTGACTGTATTGTTTAATAGTGGTATTACAGTCCGTAATTTTTCCTAATTCAGCCTCCTTAGTTGGACGACACTTTGTTATGTTACTCTCGTTGAATACATATAAGCGTTTTACTATCTTTATGCCTCACTATGGTAGGCGTCAACTTTGTAATGTAAATTTTAGTTTTAGTATTTTAATTAGGTTGCTTCAATTCCATAACGTAGAGTTTTATGGTGTTTAAATAACCAATTCTTTAGTATAAAGTTTGTATAATGTTGTTATGAGGGAAAGTGTTTGTATTCGTGTGCTAGCGCCTTCGAATTTTCCCGCACTTCTGGTTGACTCAGCGATAACCGCTAACCGTATGTTGCCAGTTGTAGGTTAGTTTATTTTTCTGTTGTTGGCGAGGTTATATTCGCCCTGCGTACCTGCTCTCTCCCACTAACAAATTCTTATTCTATTTTCACGCATAAAATAACAACTCTGGAATCGGTAATCATTGGTTTCTTTTATTATTTTTTTCAGCTTATTTATCAAAACAACATAAATGGTCAGGTCTTGAATCGACCTTAACAGTTTAAAAATCGATTCGTCTTCGAATCTGCTCTTCAATGGTTTACAAGTAAAGTTAATATAAAATATTTATCTCAGGGCTTGTGTTCTTTGGGCTAGTTATGAAGTCAGGAAATGCTTTAAAAAGGAGTACAACACATTACAATTACATATAAAATAATAAAACTGAATTATTAATGTTTACAAATATGAAATGTTAAGTTTTTTCACCGACAGCGGTAACGTACTCTGTTAGCACTGGAAATAGAATAATAAACAAGATGGCCGCTTAGTCGGCTAACCAAACGTCATGTAGTTGAATGTTTTTCTGTTTTAAATAAAATTGTTATTATCATTAATCACTGTATTAATGATCAACAGGTATTCCAATTATCACTGTAATTTGTTTATGGTGTAGTGAAGTTGATCTGTGTGTATTGTGATAATGAAAATACTTCGGAGTAATATTTACGTTCCTGGCTTACTGCAAGCGGTTCCTCGCTAGCGTCTTTTGGTGTTTTTGTGTAGATTTAAGTTTCCATCGGTCAGTAATTAATTCTTTATAATTTTCTTGGAGTGTTTTTCTTACCTCTCTGGTTTATTTTAGAACATTAGTCGAGTATTACTTGATTGTTTTAATTTTTACACAAGCGTCAGCTATTAGACTCATCTTTTCAGCGTGGCGTATAACAATACAATAATTCCTTCGTCTCGTCTTTGTAACGGCTTGTTGACCAGTAAACTCGGGTTTTGATTGGCTAGTTTTCATGAACTAGTGGTCAGGCGGCATATAGTACTAAAAATATATCCTTGCCTTTACAGTCAAAAAATACTGCCTTGTTAATTTTTGTTTAAACTAAAATTTTTTTACATATTTCTGCTCCTTTTTTAAAGGTCTACATTCTGGTATATGATTTTGTATAAGTTAACTTCATATTAGGTGTCCTTTCACCTTTACAAAATCTTTAAATCTGGACTATAACACTGACCTTACATTCACTATGATACAATACTTAAATTTTTATAAGATTAATCTCATATGATACACAATTACTCTAAGACTTGTCCCTTATTAAATTCTGATCCTATTTTGTTATTATTGTATTATATTGGTTTGATAACTTAATCTTCTCTGACATTATTTTATTTTACATTTCATGTTCGTCCTACGCCTAAAATTTGACTTCATTCCCATTTTCTACTTTACATTAATTATTAAATTGTTTTCTGTTTTGAACCCCTTTGCCTGATGACATTTGCTTTAAAGATTACTACATTATTTTTTGTTTAACTTATTCTAACAACGTTTATTAACTAATACAAAACCCTAAACATACTAATTAAAAAAGTTGCCTTAATGGCCAAGATTAGATTCATTCATTTACAAACAATAACATAAATTATTTAATTGGTCATAATACCATTTTCTTTCTCATACTATTAGGTTCTATTCATTGACCATTATTATATTGTTTATGGGCCTCTATTTAAGTATGTTTTGGTATTATTATATTTTCTATTCTTGCCTACAGGCTTGATATTTCTCTTATATTCTTTTACACATGGTTTATCAATGCTAACAATTCTTGGCATTGACCTAATTTACGAAAAACAAACATGGGATTAACAACTATAAAATCTTTCAATAAACAATGTTACAATACTGCAATTGTCTGTTCATACTTTAACATTTAGTATGTTTGTCATTTCATATTACCTATAAGAGTTGGGCCTCTTACTGTATATTGAACTATTTTGGTTTTTTCACACTTAATAGAATTATAGGGATCGTTAATCTTAACAGTCTTATCTGTGTGATTAATGATCACACTTGTTTTTTCACCTTTCACTTTTCACTTTTACACATATTCACTTTTCGTAAGCTTTATCTAATTTTATTACAATACATAGTTCATTATTTGTCACACTATTGTGCTGTACTTTTTATTTTAATTGGTTACATACTGGATTTCATTTATTCTTACTTTTTTTGTTGTTATTCGGACTATTTTTGTTAATTGTTTAGGGACTCTCATTATGTCACATTACATAATTGCTCCCTCCCCAAGACATGGTTATTTTTTTGAAACCGGGGTTTAGGGAAAAATAAGCTGTTACTTTTATTCATGGTATTTTTGTAAAACGTTTCCCTTCTTTACTATATTTTTCTTATGTTTCAGGGATTGGGTTGTGATGAATTTTTTAAGTTGGTTATTATCTCATAATTTACACATAACTTCTTTTCTCCTTTGGCGAATCTATGAAATATATTATTGTTCTTCATCTTCTTCATATAGGCTATTTATTTACAGACTGATTATTCCTTTTCTCAGGGGTCTCTTTTCTTTCAGTTCCTATGAATTCCTTAATTGGGGTTATCAAGCCCTCCCTAACTTGAAATGGCACGGTGAATGCATATCGGCTGTGAGTGGCACTATTCTGACCTATTCCTCACCCGACCATTCACCCCGTGCATGGTACAGTGCTCGTTGGCCCCTGCCCATCATAATAATTATTGAGTGGTGCCGTATCCTTCTACACTCTTATAAAAAAGGTAACTCTTACGTTACTTTACATGCCCTCGGAATCATGATGACTTCTTACTTCTTTTCATTATTATAACATGCATCCCAGCAGTTCCCCTTACTTTCAAATAACTTATTTTCAGTTTTGGTAAAAATCCTTTTTATACTCCTTCTTTTCCATTTAATTTTAATTTGTTGTTAATTGATTCATTAGCCACTATGTTATTCATCTTCTGTTTCAATATCCCTTTTTAGCAGTTACAAATATAGTTATTATTATTCCATTTAGTCACAAACATCAATTCTTTTTCTGCAAGTTCATTTGTTTTAAGTACTTCTTTTCTTCTTTTTCATTATTGTCCCCTTATTATCGTTGTTAACTGTCTTTCTCTTCTTTATTGATCCAAAATAAATTCTCGAAAGTATCCTGTAAGATGACCTTACTCATTTTAGAATTTGGTGGGTTATTTGTTCATGTTTTTTGAAATCTTCTTTGGTCATTACTTATATCATCATTTTTCCTTCTTTTTTAAATTGTTGTTGCTGTTGTCGTTTCTCAGAAAATCAGTCCCTTGTCTCTATAGTGTAAGATATTTAGTTTTTATCCATGGTCCATCATCTCCTCTGCACTTGTCGTTCGGATTCTCCTGGTGTGCAGAACTATTTCCTTCCTTGTGATATAGGTCTCTGCTACCTCATACACCAATTCTTCTAATACAATGTGTTCTTTAGTATCAATTTCTACCTCAATTACTTCAGCATTTTGGTTATTGCTCAACGAAGTTACTCGTACCTCCATCATTGCTCTTCTCACTGATATCTTATCATGTATTTCCGGTGTATTCATTTTACTTATAGACTTTTGACATGGAATCCATAGGTATGTAATGTCTTACTCGCACGTTTCGCGAAAATCGACCGTTATGTTTCAAATGTACTTTCGGCATACCACTATCTCACGAACCGCTCAACCAATCACAGCAAACCAGGTGTCAGGTGATCGAGTCACTCGGCCCCCTTCCACCAATAGTACTGAGAATTTTGACAATTGACTTCAGTCGCCTCTAGGCTTTGTCTGCATGAGGGTGTTTTTGCGCCGAAAATTTCTAAATTGCTCCACTAAAACTTAAATATCTCGGGAACTACAAGTCCGATCGCGAAAATACAAAGTGCGTTGTTATCCTCAGAACGAAATCTCTCCAATAACACCAATTCCGAGTACCAGAAGCACTCACAGAAAATAATAACAACATTTGAACTCAAAAATTTGAAATGCCTCGACATAAAAATCGCGATAAAACTCGAACCAACATTTTCAAACCGAAAACCGACAAATCCTATGCAGAGCGTCAACAGGCCTATCGTTTGAGACTAAAATAAAAGAAATCGGCCGGGAACTTAGAAAATGGCAACCATTTGAAGATTGACGAAACCCCGTCAGCACCCAAGCGGCCCGCATCTCCGATACCTGGGTCATCCGGCGTGCCCCCAAAGCGACTCAGATCGAGCGTACGGCTAGCTAGCAAGAAAACAGACGATGAGAACATTAAGACGACGAGAGCTGTTTATTTAACCAACCCTTCATTCCTTCCCAAAGCAAAAGCCTGCCCATGATTCTCTGTCTACCGGTAGTCCCACGACTACCAGGTTTAAATTTTTTAATTTCTTACTCACTGTTTTGTTGTGCGTCCTTTTTAAAGTTTCTTTTAAGTTCCTTCTTTGATTTTTAAGACTCATTATTTCATTCTGGTCGGTCATTGATAGATTAAGCTCATTAATTAGTCCATGCTTCATCATCTCCACTTCTTCTCTTGTTTTTACTCGTTTCTTTTTATATATTTTTCCTATATCTTTTGTTTTCTTAATCTTTTTAATTATCTGGTCCTTCTTTACTTCTCTACGGTTGGTTTCTATGTGCTTAATTTTCTCTTTGTTTTTGTTATTTCTGTTTTCGGAAAACCATACACTTGAGTCTTCTTTATTCTCTATTCCCTTCCTACTATCTTCTTCAATTTCCGGATTCAATTGTTCCATATTGTTATTGTTTGTTATTTCTTCTACCTTCGTTTTACTTCTATCATTTATTAACAGCTTTTGTTGTTCCAAGCTTTTATCCTTGTGTACTTCCATCCGCTGGCTAAGTGTCTTTCTTACGTCTTCAACCTTCTCATTTATAAGTTCCCTTAATTCTTCCTTAATACTTTTATTGGTGCTGTCTATCTTTTCATTGACCTTCTCAATTTTATTTTACAAATTCTCGTTCATTTGCCTACTATCTTCCTTGATTTGTCTAAAATTTTCCCGATTACTCTCATTTGTACTGTCTATTTTCTCATTTATCTTTTTCAAGTTCTCCTCATTTCGGTCAAACGTTTCATTCATTTGTCTTAATAAATTCTCATTGGTTTGTTTATTATCTTATTTAATACTATCGAATTTTTCATTCGTCAGTTTATTATTTTCCTCCATTCGTTTCATTAAATTTGCACTCATTTGTTCCATGAATTTCAGTAAATTTGCATCTCCTCTGGCCTCTTCATTATCACCCGCCTGTTGTTCCATTTCGGGTAAAATTAGGTTGACTGTATTGTTTAATAGTGGTATTACAGTCCGTAATTTTTCCTAATTCAGCCTCCTTAGTTGGACGACACTTTGTTATGTTACTCTCGTTGAATACATATAAGCGTTTTACTATCTTTATGCCTCACTATGGTAGGCGTCAACTTTGTAATGTAAATTTTAGTTTTAGTATTTTAATTAGGTTGCTTCAATTCCATAACGTAGAGTTTTATGGTGTTTAAATAACCAATTCTTTAGTATAAAGTTTGTATAATGTTGTTATGAGGGAAAGTGTTTGTATTCGTGTGCTAGCGCCTTCGAATTTTCCCGCACTTCTGGTTGACTCAGCGATAACCGCTAACCGTATGTTGCCAGTTGTAGGTTAGTTTATTTTTCTGTTGTTGGCGAGGTTATATTCGCCCTGCGTACCTGCTCTCTCCCACTAACAAATTCTTATTCTATTTTCACGCATAAAATAACAACTCTGGAATCGGTAATCATTGGTTTCTTTTATTATTTTTTTCAGCTTATTTATCAAAACAACATAAATGGTCAGGTCTTGAATCGACCTTAACAGTTTAAAAATCGATTCGTCTTCGAATCTGCTCTTCAATGGTTTACAAGTAAAGTTAATATAAAATATTTATCTCAGGGCTTGTGTTCTTTGGGCTAGTTATGAAGTCAGGAAATGCTTTAAAAAGGAGTACAACACATTACAATTACATATAAAATAATAAAACTGAATTATTAATGTTTACAAATATGAAATGTTAAGTTTTTTCACCGACAGCGGTAACGTACTCTGTTAGCACTGGAAATAGAATAATAAACAAGATGGCCGCTTAGTCGGCTAACCAAACGTCATGTAGTTGAATGTTTTTCTGTTTTAAATAAAATTGTTATTATCATTAATCACTGTATTAATGATCAACAGGTATTCCAATTATCACTGTAATTTGTTTATGGTGTAGTGAAGTTGATCTGTGTGTATTGTGATAATGAAAATACTTCGGAGTAATATTTACGTTCCTGGCTTACTGCAAGCGGTTCCTCGCTAGCGTCTTTTGGTGTTTTTGTGTAGATTTAAGTTTCCATCGGTCAGTAATTAATTCTTTATAATTTTCTTGGAGTGTTTTTCTTACCTCTCTGGTTTATTTTAGAACATTAGTCGAGTATTACTTGATTGTTTTAATTTTTACACAAGCGTCAGCTATTAGACTCATCTTTTCAGCGTGGCGTATAACAATACAATAATTCCTTCGTCTCGTCTTTGTAACGGCTTGTTGACCAGTAAACTCGGGTTTTGATTGGCCAGTTTTCATGAACTAGTGGTCAGGCGGCATATAGTACTAAAAATATATCCTTGCCTTTACAGTCAAAAAATACTGCATTGTTAATTTTTGTTTAAACTAAAATTTTTTTACATATTTCTGCTCCTTTTTTAAAGGTCTACATTCTGGTATATGATTTTGTATAAGTTAACTTCATATTAGGTGTCCTTTCACCTTTACAAAATCTTTAAATCTGGACTATAACACTGACCTTACATTCACTATGATACAATACTTAAATTTTTATAAGATTAATCTCATATGATACACAATTACTCTAAGACTTGTCCCTTATTAAATTCTGATCCTATTTTGTTATTATTGTATTATATTGGTTTGATAACTTAATCTTCTCTGACATTATTTTATTTTACATTTCATGTTCGTCCTACGCCTAAAATTTGACTTCATTCCCATTTTCTACTTTACATTAATTATTAAATTGTTTTCTGTTTTGAACCCCTTTGCCTGATGACATTTGCTTTAAAGATTACTACATTATTTTTTGTTTAACTTATTCTAACAACGTTTATTAACTAATACAAAACCCTAAACATACTAATTAAAAAAGTTGCCTTAATGGCCAAGATTAGATTCATTCATTTACAAACAATAACATAAATTATTTAATTGGTCATAATACCATTTTCTTTCTCATACTATTAGGTTCTATTCATTGACCATTATTATATTGTTTATGGGCCTCTATTTAAGTATGTTTTGGTATTATTATATTTTCTATTCTTGCCTACAGGCTTGATATTTCTCTTATATTCTTTTACACATGGTTTATCAATGCTAACAATTCTTGGCATTGACCTAATTTACGAAAAACAAACATGGGATTAACAACTATAAAATCTTTCAATAAACAATGTTACAATACTGCAATTGTCTGTTCATACTTTAACATTTAGTATGTTTGTCATTTCATATTACCTATAAGAGTTGGGCCTCTTACTGTATATTGAACTATTTTGGTTTTTTCACACTTAATAGAATTATAGGGATCGTTAATCTTAACAGTCTTATCTGTGTGATTAATGATCACACTTGTTTTTTCACCTTTCACTTTTCACTTTTACACATATTCACTTTTCGTAAGCTTTATCTAATTTTATTACAATACATAGTTCATTATTTGTCACACTATTGTGCTGTACTTTTTATTTTAATTGGTTACATACTGGATTTCATTTATTCTTACTTTTTTTGTTGTTATTCGGACTATTTTTGTTAATTGTTTAGGGACTCTCATTATGTCACATTACATAATTGCTCCCTCCCCAAGACATGGTTATTTTTTTGAAACCGGGGTTTAGGGAAAAATAAGCTGTTACTTTTATTCATGGTATTTTTGTAAAACGTTTCCCTTCTTTACTATATTTTTCTTATGTTTCAGGGATTGGGTTGTGATGAATTTTTTAAGTTGGTTATTATCTCATAATTTACACATAACTTCTTTTCTCCTTTGGCGAATCTATGAAATATATTATTGTTCTTCATCTTCTTCATATAGGCTATTTATTTACAGACTGATTATTCCTTTTCTCAGGGGTCTCTTTTCTTTCAGTTCCTATGAATTCCTTAATTGGGGTTATCAAGCCCTCCCTAACTTGAAATGGCACGGTGAATGCATATCGGCTGTGAGTGGCACTATTCTGACCTATTCCTCACCCGACCATTCACCCCGTGCATGGTACAGTGCTCGTTGGCCCCTGCCCATCATAATAATTATTGAGTGGTGCCGTATCCTTCTACACTCTTATAAAAAAGGTAACTCTTACGTTACTTTACATGCCCTCGGAATCATGATGACTTCTTACTTCTTTTCATTATTATAACATGCATCCCAGCAGTTCCCCTTACTTTCAAATAACTTATTTTCAGTTTTGGTAAAAATCCTTTTTATACTCCTTATTTTCCATTTAATTTTAATTTGTTGTTAATTGATTCATTAGCCACTATGTTATTCATCTTCTGTTTCAATATCCCTTTTTAGCAGTTACAAATATAGTTATTATTATTCCATTTAGTCACAAACATCAATTCTTTTTCTGCAAGTTCATTTGTTTTAAGTACTTCTTTTCTTCTTTTTCATTATTGTCCCCTTATTATCGTTGTTAACTGTCTTTCTCTTCTTTATTGATCCAAAATAAATTCTCGAAAGTATCCTGTAAGATGACCTTACTCATTTTAGAATTTGGTGGGTTATTTGTTCATGTTTTTTGAAATCTTCTTTGGTCATTACTTTTATCATCATTTTTCCTTCTTTTTTAAATTGTTGTTGCTGTTGTCGTTTCTCAGAAAATCAGTCCCTTGTCTCTATAGTGTAAGATATTTAGTTTTTATCCATGGTCCATCATCTCCTCTGCACTTGTCGTTCGGATTCTCCTGGTGTGCAGAACTATTTCCTTCCTTGTGATATAGGTCTCTGCTACCTCATACACCAATTCTTCTAATACAATGTGTTCTTTAGTATCAATTTCTACCTCAATTACTTCAGCATTTTGGTTATTGCTCAACGAAGTTACTCGTACCTCCATCATTGCTCTTCTCACTGATATCTTATCATGTATTTCCGGTGTATTCATTTTACTTATAGACTTTTGACATGGAATCCATAGGTATGTAATGTCTTACTCGCACGTTTCGCGAAAATCGACCGTTATGTTTCAAATGTACTTTCGGCATACCACTATCTCACGAACCGCTCAACCAATCACAGCAAACCAGGTGTCAGGTGATCGAGTCACTCGGCCCCCTTCCACCAATAGTACTGAGAATTTTGACAATTGACTTCAGTCGCCTCTAGGCTTTGTCTGCATGAGGGTGTTTTTGCGCCGAAAATTTCTAAATTGCTCCACTAAAACTTAAATATCTCGGGAACTACAAGTCCGATCGCGAAAATACAAAGTGCGTTGTTATCCTCAGAACGAAATCTCTCCAATAACACCAATTCCGAGTACCAGAAGCACTCACAGAAAATAATAACAACATTTGAACTCAAAAATTTGAAATGCCTCGACATAAAAATCGCGATAAAACTCGAACCAACATTTTCAAACCGAAAACCGACAAATCCTATGCAGAGCGTCAACAGGCCTATCGTTTGAGACTAAAATAAAAGAAATCGGCCGGGAACTTAGAAAATGGCAACCATTTGAAGATTGACGAAACCCCGTCAGCACCCAAGCGGCCCGCATCTCCGATACCTGGGTCATCCGGCGTGCCCCCAAAGCGACTCAGATCGAGCGTACGGCTAGCTAGCAAGAAAACAGACGATGAGAACATTAAGACGACGAGAGCTGTTTATTTAACCAACCCTTCATTCCTTCCCAAAGCAAAAGCCTGCCCATGATTCTCTGTCTACCGGTAGTCCCACGACTACCAGGTTTAAATTTTTTAATTTCTTACTCACTGTTTTGTTGTGCGTCCTTTTTAAAGTTTCTTTTAAGTTCCTTCTTTGATTTTTAAGACTCATTATTTCATTCTGGTCGGTCATTGATAGATTAAGCTCATTAATTAGTCCATGCTTCATCATCTCCACTTCTTCTCTTGTTTTTACTAGTTTCTTTTTATATATTTTTCCAATATCTTTTGTTTTCTTAATCTTTTTAATTATCTGGTCCTTCTTTACTTCTCTACGGTTGGTTTGTATGTGCTTAATTTTCTCTTTGTTTTTGTTATTTCTGTTTTCGGAAAACCATACACTTGAGTCTTCTTTATTCTCTATTCCCTACCTACTATCTTCTTCAATTTCCGGATTCAATTGTTCCATATTGTTATTGTTTGTTATTTCTTCTACCTTCGTTTTACTTCTATCATTTATTAACAGCTTTTGTTGTTCCAAGCTTTCATCCTTGTGTACTTCCATCCGCTGGCTAAGTGTCTTTCTTACGTCTTCAATCTTCTCATTTATAAGTTCCCTTAATTCTTCCTTAATACTTTTATTGGTGCTGTCTATCTTTTCATTGACCTTCTCAATTTTATTTTACAAATTCTCGTTCATTTGCCTACTATCTTCCTTGATTTGTCTAAAATTTTCCCGATTACTCTCATTTGTACTGTCTATTTTCTCATTTATCTTTTTCAAGTTCTCCTCATTTCGGTCAAACGTTTCATTCATTTGTCTTAATAAATTCTCATTGGTTTGTTTATTATCTTATTTAATACTATCGAATTTTTCATTCGTCAGTTTATTATTTTCCTCCATTCGTTTCATTAAATTTGCACTCATTTGTTCCATGAATTTCAGTAAATTTGCATCTCCTCTGGCCTCTTCATTATCACCCGCCTGTTGTTCCATTTCGGGTAAAATTAGGTTGACTGTATTGTTTAATAGTGGTATTACAGTCCGTAATTTTTCCTAATTCAGCCTCCTTAGTTGGACGACACTTTGTTATGTTACTCTCGTTGAATACATATAAGCGTTTTACTATCTTTATGCCTCACTATGGTAGGCGTCAACTTTGTAATGTAAATTTTAGTTTTAGTATTTTAATTAGGTTGCTTCAATTCCATAACGTAGAGTTTTATGGTGTTTAAATAACCAATTCTTTAGTATAAAGTTTGTATAATGTTGTTATGAGGGAAAGTGTTTGTATTCGTGTGCTAGCGCCTTCGAATTTTCCCGCACTTCTGGTTGACTCAGCGATAACCGCTAACCGTATGTTGCCAGTTGTAGGTTAGTTTATTTTTCTGTTGTTGGCGAGGTTATATTCGCCCTGCGTACCTGCTCTCTCCCACTAACAAATTCTTATTCTATTTTCACGCATAAAATAACAACTCTGGAATCGGTAATCATTGGTTTCTTTTATTATTTTTTTCAGCTTATTTATCAAAACAACATAAATGGTCAGGTCTTGAATCGACCTTAACAGTTTAAAAATCGATTCGTCTTCGAATCTGCTCTTCAATGGTTTACAAGTAAAGTTAATATAAAATATTTATCTCAGGGCTTGTGTTCTTTGGGCTAGTTATGAAGTCAGGAAATGCTTTAAAAAGGAGTACAACACATTACAATTACATATAAAATAATAAAACTGAATTATTAATGTTTACAAATATGAAATGTTAAGTTTTTTCACCGACAGCGGTAACGTACTCTGTTAGCACTGGAAATAGAATAATAAACAAGATGGCCGCTTAGTCGGCTAACCAAACGTCATGTAGTTGAATGTTTTTCTGTTTTAAATAAAATTGTTATTATCATTAATCACTGTATTAATGATCAACAGGTATTCCAATTATCACTGTAATTTGTTTATGGTGTAGTGAAGTTGATCTGTGTGTATTGTGATAATGAAAATACTTCGGAGTAATATTTACGTTCCTGGCTTACTGCAAGCGGTTCCTCGCTAGCGTCTTTTGGTGTTTTTGTGTAGATTTAAGTTTCCATCGGTCAGTAATTAATTCTTTATAATTTTCTTGGAGTGTTTTTCTTACCTCTCTGGTTTATTTTAGAACATTAGTCGAGTATTACTTGATTGTTTTAATTTTTACACAAGCGTCAGCTATTAGACTCATCTTTTCAGCGTGGCGTATAACAATACAATAATTCCTTCGTCTCGTCTTTGTAACGGCTTGTTGACCAGTAAACTCGGGTTTTGATTGGCCAGTTTTCATGAACTAGTGGTCAGGCGGCATATAGTACTAAAAATATATCCTTGCCTTTACAGTCAAAAAATACTGCCTTGTTAATTTTTGTTTAAACTAAAATTTTTTTACATATTTCTGCTCCTTTTTTAAAGGTCTACATTCTGGTATATGATTTTGTATAAGTTAACTTCATATTAGGTGTCCTTTCACCTTTACAAAATCTTTAAATCTGGACTATAACACTGACCTTACATTCACTATGATACAATACTTAAATTTTTTTAAGATTAATCTCATATGATACACAATTACTCTAAGACTTGTCCCTTATTAAATTCTGATCCTATTTTGTTATTATTGTATTATATTGGTTTGATAACTTAATCTTCTCTGACATTATTTTATTTTACATTTCATGTTCGTCCTACGCCTAAAATTTGACTTCATTCCCATTTTCTACTTTACATTAATTATTAAATTGTTTTCTGTTTTGAACCCCTTTGCCTGATGACATTTGCTTTAAAGATTACTACATTATTTTTTGTTTAACTTATTCTAACAACGTTTATTAACTAATACAAAACCCTAAACATACTAATTAAAAAAGTTGCCTTAATGGCCAAGATTAGATTCATTCATTTACAAACAATAACATAAATTATTTAATTGGTCATAATACCATTTTCTTTCTCATACTATTAGGTTCTATTCATTGACCATTATTATATTGTTTATGGGCCTCTATTTAAGTATGTTTTGGTATTATTATATTTTCTATTCTTGCCTACAGGCTTGATATTTCTCTTATATTCTTTTACACATGGTTTATCAATGCTAACAATTCTTGGCATTGACCTAATTTACGAAAAACAAACATGGGATTAACAACTATAAAATCTTTCAATAAACAATGTTACAATACTGCAATTGTCTGTTCATACTTTAACATTTAGTATGTTTGTCATTTCATATTACCTATAAGAGTTGGGCCTCTTACTGTATATTGAACTATTTTGGTTTTTTCACACTTAATAGAATTATAGGGATCGTTAATCTTAACAGTCTTATCTGTGTGATTAATGATCACACTTGTTTTTTCACCTTTCACTTTTCACTTTTACACATATTCACTTTTCGTAAGCTTTATCTAATTTTATTACAATACATAGTTCATTATTTGTCACACTATTGTGCTGTACTTTTTATTTTAATTGGTTACATACTGGATTTCATTTATTCTTACTTTTTTTGTTGTTATTCGGACTATTTTTGTTAATTGTTTAGGGACTCTCATTATGTCACATTACATAATTGCTCCCTCCCCAAGACATGGTTATTTTTTTGAAACCGGGGTTTAGGGAAAAATAAGCTGTTACTTTTATTCATGGTATTTTTGTAAAACGTTTCCCTTCTTTACTATATTTTTCTTATGTTTCAGGGATTGGGTTGTGATGAATTTTTTAAGT
Source organism: Magicicada septendecula (assembly GCA_034769895.1). Classification (NCBI taxonomy): domain Eukaryota; kingdom Metazoa; phylum Arthropoda; class Insecta; order Hemiptera; family Cicadidae; genus Magicicada; species Magicicada septendecula. The sequence goes on along the minus strand of CM068369.1, from coordinate 192,986,912 downwards.
TGGTTATTATCTCATAATTTACACATAACTTCTTTTCTCCTTTGGCGAATCTATGAAATATATTATTGTTCTTCATCTTCTTCATATAGGCTATTTATTTACAGACTGATTATTCCTTTTCTCAGGGGTCTCTTTTCTTTCAGTTCCTATGAATTCCTTAATTGGGGTTATCAAGCCCTCCCTAACTTGAAATGGCACGGTGAATGCATATCGGCTGTGAGTGGCACTATTCTGACCTATTCCTCACCCGACCATTCACCCCGTGCATGGTACAGTGCTCGTTGGCCCCTGCCCATCATAATAATTATTGAGTGGTGCCGTATCCTTCTACACTCTTATAAAAAAGGTAACTCTTACGTTACTTTACATGCCCTCGGAATCATGATGACTTCTTACTTCTTTTCATTATTATAACATGCATCCCAGCAGTTCCCCTTACTTTCAAATAACTTATTTTCAGTTTTGGTAAAAATCCTTTTTATACTCCTTCTTTTCCATTTAATTTTAATTTGTTGTTAATTGATTCATTAGCCACTATGTTATTCATCTTCTGTTTCAATATCCCTTTTTAGCAGTTACAAATATAGTTATTATTATTCCATTTAGTCACAAACATCAATTCTTTTTCTGCAAGTTCATTTGTTTTAAGTACTTCTTTTCTTCTTTTTCATTATTGTCCCCTTATTATCGTTGTTAACTGTCTTTCTCTTCTTTATTGATCCAAAATAAATTCTCGAAAGTATCCTGTAAGATGACCTTACTCATTTTAGAATTTGGTGGGTTATTTGTTCATGTTTTTTGAAATCTTCTTTGGTCATTACTTTTATCATCATTTTTCCTTCTTTTTTAAATTGTTGTTGCTGTTGTCGTTTCTCAGAAAATCAGTCCCTTGTATCTATAGTGTAAGATATTTAGTTTTTATCCATGGTCCATCATCTCCTCTGCACTTGTCGTTCGGATTCTCCTGGTGTGCAGAACTATTTCCTTCCTTGTGATATAGGTCTCTGCTACCTCATACACCAATTCTTCTAATACAATGTGTTCTTTAGTATCAATTTCTACCTCAATTACTTCAGCATTTTGGTTATTGCTCAACGAAGTTACTCGTACTTCCATCATTGCTCTTCTCACTGATATCTTATCATGTATTTCCGGTGTATTCATTTTACTTATAGACTTTTGACATGGAATCCATAGGTATGTAATGTCTTACTCGCACGTTTCGCGAAAATCGACCGTTATGTTTCAAATGTACTTTCGGCATACCACTATCTCACGAACCGCTCAACCAATCACAGCAAACCAGGTGTCAGGTGATCGAGTCACTCGGCCCCCTTCCACCAATAGTACTGAGAATTTTGACAATTGACTTCAGTCGCCTCTAGGCTTTGTCTGCATGAGGGTGTTTTTGCGCCGAAAATTTCTAAATTGCTCTACTAAAACTTAAATATCTCGGGAACTACAAGTCCGATCGCGAAAATACAAAGTGCGTTGTTATCCTCAGAACGAAATCTCTCCAATAACACAAATTCCGAGTACCAGAAGCACTCACAGAAAATAATAACAACATTTGAACTCAAAAATTTGAAATGCCTCGACATAAAAATCGCGATAAAACTCGAACCAACATTTTCAAACCGAAAACCGACAAATCCTATGCAGAGCGTCAACAGGCCTATCGTTTGAGACTAAAATAAAAGAAATCGGCCGGGAACTTAGAAAATGGCAACCATTTGAAGATTGACGAAACCCCGTCAGCACCCAAGCGGCCCGCATCTCCGATACCTGGGTCATCCGGCGTGCCCCCAAAGCGACTCAGATCGAGCGTACGGCTAGCTAGCAAGAAAACAGACGATGAGAACATTAAGACGACGAGAGCTGTTTATATAACCAACCCTTCATTCCTTCCCAAAGCAAAAGCCTGCCCATGATTCTCTGTCTACCGGTAGTCCCACGACTACCAGGTTTAAATTTTTTAATTTCTTACTCACTGTTTTGTTGTGCGTCCTTTTTAAAGTTTCTTTTAAGTTCCTTCTTTGATTTTTAAGACTCATTATTTCATTCTGGTCGGTCATTGATAGATTAAGCTCATTAATTAGTCCATGCTTCATCATCTCCACTTCTTCTCTTGTTTTTACTAGTTTCTTTTTATATATTTTTCCTATATCTTTTGTTTTCTTAATCTTTTTAATTATCTGGTCCTTCTTTACTTCTCTACGGTTGGTTTCTATGTGCTTAATTTTCTCTTTGTTTTTGTTATTTCTGTTTTCGGAAAACCATACACTTGAGTCTTCTTTATTCTCTATTCCCTTCCTACTATCTTCTTCAATTTCCGGATTCAATTGTTCCATATTGTTATTGTTTGTTATTTCTTCTACCTTCGTTTTACTTCTATCATTTATTAACAGCTTTTGTTGTTCCAAGCTTTTATCCTTGTGTACTTCCATCCGCTGGCTAAGTGTCTTTCTTACGTCTTCAACCTTCTCATTTATAAGTTCCCTTAATTCTTCCTTAATACTTTTATTGGTGCTGTCTATCTTTTCATTGACCTTCTCAATTTTATTTTACAAATTCTCGTTCATTTGCCTACTATCTTCCTTGATTTGTCTAAAATTTTCCCGATTACTCTCATTTGTACTGTCTATTTTCTCATTTATCTTTTTCAAGTTCTCCTCATTTCGGTCAAACGTTTCATTCATTTGTCTTAATAAATTCTCATTGGTTTGTTTATTATCTTATTTAATACTATCGAATTTTTCATTCGTCAGTTTATTATTTTCCTCCATTCGTTTCATTAAATTTGCACTCATTTGTTCCATGAATTTCAGTAAATTTGCATCTCCTCTGGCCTCTTCATTATCACCCGCCTGTTGTTCCATTTCGGGTAAAATTAGGTTGACTGTATTGTTTAATAGTGGTATTACAGTCCGTAATTTTTCCTAATTCAGCCTCCTTAGTTGGACGACACTTTGTTATGTTACTCTCGTTGAATACATATAAGCGTTTTACTATCTTTATGCCTCACTATGGTAGGCGTCAACTTTGTAATGTAAATTTTAGTTTTAGTATTTTAATTAGGTTGCTTCAATTCCATAACGTAGAGTTTTATGGTGTTTAAATAACCAATTCTTTAGTATAAAGTTTGTATAATGTTGTTATGAGGGAAAGTGTTTGTATTCGTGTGCTAGCGCCTTCGAATTTTCCCGCACTTCTGGTTGACTCAGCGATAACCGCTAACCGTATGTTGCCAGTTGTAGGTTAGTTTATTTTTCTGTTGTTGGCGAGGTTATATTCGCCCTGCGTACCTGCTCTCTCCCACTAACAAATTCTTATTCTATTTTCACGCATAAAATAACAACTCTGGAATCGGTAATCATTGGTTTCTTTTATTATTTTTTTCAGCTTATTTATCAAAACAACATAAATGGTCAGGTCTTGAATCGACCTTAACAGTTTAAAAATCGATTCGTCTTCGAATCTGCTCTTCAATGGTTTACAAGTAAAGTTAATATAAAATATTTATCTCAGGGCTTGTGTTCTTTGGGCTAGTTATGAAGTCAGGAAATGCTTTAAAAAGGAGTACAACACATTACAATTACATATAAAATAATAAAACTGAATTATTAATGTTTACAAATATGAAATGTTAAGTTTTTTCACCGACAGCGGTAACGTACTCTGTTAGCACTGGAAATAGAATAATAAACAAGATGGCCGCTTAGTCGGCTAACCAAACGTCATGTAGTTGAATGTTTTTCTGTTTTAAATAAAATTGTTATTATCATTAATCACTGTATTAATGATCAACAGGTATTCCAATTATCACTGTAATTTGTTTATGGTGTAGTGAAGTTGATCTGTGTGTATTGTGATAATGAAAATACTTCGGAGTAATATTTACGTTCCTGGCTTACTGCAAGCGGTTCCTCGCTAGCGTCTTTTGGTGTTTTTGTGTAGATTTAAGTTTCCATCGGTCAGTAATTAATTCTTTATAATTTTCTAGGAGTGTTTTTCTTACCTCTCTGGTTTATTTTAGAACATTAGTCGAGTATTACTTGATTGTTTTAATTTTTACACAAGCGTCATCTATTAGACTCATCTTTTCAGCGTGGCGTATAACAATACAATAATTCCTTCGTCTCGTCTTTGTAACGGCTTGTTGACCAGTAAACTCGGGTTTTGATTGGCCAGTTTTCATGAACTAGTGGTCAGGCGGCATATAGTACTAAAAATATATCCTTGCCTTTACAGTCAAAAAATACTGCCTTATTAATTTTTGTTTAAACTAAAATTTTTTTACATATTTCTGCTCCTTTTTTAAAGGTCTACATTCTGGTATATGATTTTGTATAAGTTAACTTCATATTAGGTGTCCTTTCACCTTTACAAAATCTTTAAATCTGGACTATAACACTGACCTTACATTCACTATGATACAATACTTAAATTTTTATAAGATTAATCTCATATGATACACAATTACTCTAAGACTTGTCCCTTATTAAATTCTGATCCTATTTTGTTATTATTGTATTATATTGGTTTGATAACTTAATCTTCTCTGACATTATTTTATTTTACATTTCATGTTCGTCCTACGCCTAAAATTTGACTTCATTCCCATTTTCTACTTTACATTAATTATTAAATTGTTTTCTGTTTTGAACCCCTTTGCCTGATGACATTTGCTTTAAAGATTACTACATTATTTTTTGTTTAACTTATTCTAACAACGTTTATTAACTAATACAAAACCCTAAACATACTAATTAAAAAAGTTGCCTTAATGGCCAAGATTAGATTCATTCATTTACAAACAATAACACAAATTATTTAATTGGTCATAATACCATTTTCTTTCTCATACTATTAGGTTCTATTCATTGACCATTATTATATTGTTTATGGGCCTCTATTTAAGTATGTTTTGGTATTATTATATTTTCTATTCTTGCCTACAGGCTTGATATTTCTCTTATATTCTTTTACACATGGTTTATCAATGCTAACAATTCTTGGCATTGACCTAATTTACGAAAAACAAACATGGGATTAACAACTATAAAATCTTTCAATAAACAATGTTACAATACTGCAATTGTCTGTTCATACTTTAACATTTAGTATGTTTGTCATTTCATATTACCTATAAGAGTTGGGCCTCTTACTGTATATTGAACTATTTTGGTTTTTTCACACTTAATAGAATTATAGGGATCGTTAATCTTAACAGTCTTATCTGTGTGATTAATGATCACACTTGTTTTTTCACCTTTCACTTTTCACTTTTACACATATTCACTTTTCGTAAGCTTTATCTAATTTTATTACAATACATAGTTCATTATTTGTCACACTATTGTGCTGTACTTTTTATTTTAATTGGTTACATACTGGATTTCATTTATTCTTACTTTTTTTGTTGTTATTCGGACTATTTTTGTTAATTGTTTAGGGACTCTCATTATGTCACATTACATAATTGCTCCCTCCCCAAGACATGGTTATTTTTTTGAAACCGGGGTTTAGGGAAAAATAAGCTGTTACTTTTATTCATGGTATTTTTGTAAAACGTTTCCCTTCTTTACTATATTTTTCTTATGTTTCAGGGATTGGGTTGTGATGAATTTTTTAAGTTGGTTATTATCTCATAATTTACACATAACTTCTTTTCTCCTTTGGCGAATCTATGAAATATATTATTGTTCTTCATCTTCTTCATATAGGCTATTTATTTACAGACTGATTATTCCTTTTCTCAGGGGTCTCTTTTCTTTCAGTTCCTATGAATTCCTTAATTGGGGTTATCAAGCCCTCCCTAACTTGAAATGGCACGGTGAATGCATATCGGCTGTGAGTGGCACTATTCTGACCTATTCCTCACCCGACCATTCACCCCGTGCATGGTACAGTGCTCGTTGGCCCCTGCCCATCATAATAATTATTGAGTGGTGCCGTATCCTTCTACACTCTTATAAAAAAGGTAACTCTTACGTTACTTTACATGCCCTCGGAATCATGATGACTTCTTACTTCTTTTCATTATTATAACATGCATCCCAGCAGTTCCCCTTACTTTCAAATAACTTATTTTCAGTTTTGGTAAAAATCCTTTTTATACTCCTTCTTTTCCATTTAATTTTAATTTGTTGTTAATTGATTCATTAGCCACTATGGTATTCATCTTCTGTTTCAATATCCCTTTTTAGCAGTTACAAATATAGTTATTATTATTCCATTTAGTCACAAACATCAATTCTTTTTCTGCAAGTTCATTTGTTTTAAGTACTTCTTTTCTTCTTTTTCATTATTGTCCCCTTATTATCGTTGTTAACTGTCTTTCTCTTCTTTATTGATCCAAAATAAATTCTCGAAAGTATCCTGTAAGATGACCTTACTCATTTTAGAATTTGGTGGGTTATTTGTTCATGTTTTTTGAAATCTTCTTTGGTCATTACTTTTATCATCATTTTTCCTTCTTTTTTAAATTGTTGTTGCTGTTGTCGTTTCTCAGAAAATCAGTCCCTTGTCTCTATAGTGTAAGATATTTAGTTTTTATCCATGGTCCATCATCTCCTCTGCACTTGTCGTTCGGATTCTCCTGGTGTGCAGAACTATTTCCTTCCTTGTGATATAGGTCTCTGCTACCTCATACACCAATTCTTCTAATACAATGTGTTCTTTAGTATCAATTTCTACCTCAATTACTTCAGCATTTTGGTTATTGCTCAACGAAGTTACTCGTACCTCCATCATTGCTCTTCTCACTGATATCTTATCATGTATTTCCGGTGTATTCATTTTACTTATAGACTTTTGACATGGAATCCATAGGTATGTAATGTCTTACTCGCACGTTTCGCGAAAATCGACCGTTATGTTTCAAATGTACTTTCGGCATACCACTATCTCCCGAACCGCTCAACCAATCACAGCAAACCAGGTGTCAGGTGATCGAGTCACTCGGCCCCCTTCCACCAATAGTACTGAGAATTTTGACAATTGACTTCAGTCGCCTCTAGGCTTTGTCTGCATGAGGGTGTTTTTGCGCCGAAAATTTCTAAATTGCTCCACTAAAACTTAAATATCTCGGGAACTACAAGTCCGATCGCGAAAATACAAAGTGCGTTGTTATCCTCAGAACGAAATCTCTCCAATAACACTAATTCCGAGTACCAGAAGCACTCACAGAAAATAATAACAACATTTGAACTCAAAAATTTGAAATGCCTCGACATAAAAATCGCGATAAAACTCGAACCAACATTTTCAAACCGAAAACCGATAATCCTATGCAGAGCGTCAACAGGCCTATCGTTTGAGACTAAAATAAAAGAAATCGGCCGGGAACTTAGAAAATGGCAACCATTTGAAGATTGACGAAACCCCGTCAGCACCCAAGCGGCCCGCATCTCCGATACCTGGGTCATCCGGCGTGCCCCCAAAGCGACTCAGATCGAGCGTACGGCTAGCTAGCAAGAAAACAGACGATGAGAACATTAAGACGACGAGAGCTGTTTATTTAACCAACCCTTCATTCCTTCCCAAAGCAAAAGCCTGCCCATGATTCTCTGTCTACCGGTAGTCCCACGACTACCAGGTTTAAATTTTTTAATTTCTTACTCACTGTTTTGTTGTGCGTCCTTTTTAAAGTTTCTTTTAAGTTCCTTCTTTGATTTTTAAGACTCATTATTTCATTCTGGTCGGTCATTGATAGATTAAGCTCATTAATTAGTCCATGCTTCATCATCTCCACTTCTTCTCTTGTTTTTACTAGTTTCTTTTTATATATTTTTCCAATATCTTTTGTTTTCTTAATCTTTTTAATTATCTGGTCCTTCTTTACTTCTCTACGGTTGGTTTGTATGTGCTTAATTTTCTCTTTGTTTTTGTTATTTCTGTTTTCGGAAAACCATACACTTGAGTCTTCTTTATTCTCTATTCCCTACCTACTATCTTCTTCAATTTCCGGATTCAATTGTTCCATATTGTTATTGTTTGTTATTTCTTCTACCTTCGTTTTACTTCTATCATTTATTAACAGCTTTTGTTGTTCCAAGCTTTCATCCTTGTGTACTTCCATCCGCTGGCTAAGTGTCTTTCTTACGTCTTCAATCTTCTCATTTATAAGTTCCCTTAATTCTTCCTTAATACTTTTATTGGTGCTGTCTATCTTTTCATTGACCTTCTCAATTTTATTTTACAAATTCTCCTTCATTTGCCTACTATCTTCCTTGATTTGTCTAAAATTTTCCCGATTACTCTCATTTGTACTGTCTATTTTCTCATTTATCTTTTTCAAGTTCTCCTCATTTCGGTCAAACGTTTCATTCATTTGTCTTAATAAATTCTCATTGGTTTGTTTATTATCTTATTTAATACTATCGAATTTTTCATTCGTCAGTTTATTATTTTCCTCCATTCGTTTCATTAAATTTGCACTCATTTGTTCCATGAATTTCAGTAAATTTGCATCTCCTCTGGCCTCTTCATTATCACCCGCCTGTTGTTCCATTTCGGGTAAAATTAGGTTGACTGTATTGTTTAATAGTGGTATTACAGTCCGTAATTTTTCCTAATTCAGCCTCCTTAGTTGGACGACACTTTGTTATGTTACTCTCGTTGAATACATATAAGCGTTTTACTATCTTTATGCCTCACTATGGTAGGCGTCAACTTTGTAATGTAAATTTTAGTTTTAGTATTTTAATTAGGTTGCTTCAATTCCATAACGTAGAGTTTTATGGTGTTTAAATAACCAATTCTTTAGTATAAAGTTTGTATAATGTTGTTATGAGGGAAAGTGTTTGTATTCGTGTGCTAGCGCCTTCGAATTTTCCCGCACTTCTGGTTGACTCAGCGATAACCGCTAACCGTATGTTGCCAGTTGTAGGTTAGTTTATTTTTCTGTTGTTGGCGAGGTTATATTCGCCCTGCGTACCTGCTCTCTCCCACTAACAAATTCTTATTCTATTTTCACGCATAAAATAACAACTCTGGAATCGGTAATCATTGGTTTCTTTTATTATTTTTTTCAGCTTATTTATCAAAACAACATAAATGGTCAGGTCTTGAATCGACCTTAACAGTTTAAAAATCGATTCGTCTTCGAATCTGCTCTTCAATGGTTTACAAGTAAAGTTAATATAAAATATTTATCTCAGGGCTTGTGTTCTTTGGGCTAGTTATGAAGTCAGGAAATGCTTTAAAAAGGAGTACAACACATTACAATTACATATAAAATAATAAAACTGAATTATTAATGTTTACAAATATGAAATGTTAAGTTTTTTCACCGACAGCGGTAACGTACTCTGTTAGCACTGGAAATAGAATAATAAACAAGATGGCCGCTTAGTCGGCTAACCAAACGTCATGTAGTTGAATGTTTTTCTGTTTTAAATAAAATTGTTATTATCATTAATCACTGTATTAATGATCAACAGGTATTCCAATTATCACTGTAATTTGTTTATGGTGTAGTGAAGTTGATCTGTGTGTATTGTGATAATGAAAATACTTCGGAGTAATATTTACGTTCCTGGCTTACTGCAAGCGGTTCCTCGCTAGCGTCTTTTGGTGTTTTTGTGTAGATTTAAGTTTCCATCGGTCAGTAATTAATTCTTTATAATTTTCTTGGAGTGTTTTTCTTACCTCTCTGGTTTATTTTAGAACATTAGTCGAGTATTACTTGATTGTTTTAATTTTTACACAAGCGTCAGCTATTAGACTCATCTTTTCAGCGTGGCGTATAACAATACAATAATTCCTTCGTCTCGTCTTTGTAACGGCTTGTTGACCAGTAAACTCGGGTTTTGATTGGCCAGTTTTCATGAACTAGTGGTCAGGCGGCATATAGTACTAAAAATATATCCTTGCCTTTACAGTCAAAAAATACTGCCTTGTTAATTATTGTTTAAACTAAAATTTTTTTACATATTCCTGCTCCTTTTTTAAAGGTCTACATTCTGGTATATGATTTTGTATAAGTTAACTTCATATTAGGTGTCCTTTCACCTTTACAAAATCTTTAAATCTGGACTATAACACTGACCTTACATTCACTATGATACAATACTTAAATTTTTATAAGATTAATCTCATATGATACACAATTACTCTAAGACTTGTCCCTTATTAAATTCTGATCCTATTTTGTTATTATTGTATTATATTGGTTTGATAACTTAATCTTCTCTGACATTATTTTATTTTACATTTCATGTTCGTCCTACGCCTAAAATTTGACTTCATTCCCATTTTCTACTTTACATTAATTATTAAATTGTTTTCTGTTTTGAACCCCTTTGCCTGATGACATTTGCTTTAAAGATTACTACATTATTTTTTGTTTAACTTATTCTAACAACGTTTATTAACTAATACAAAACCCTAAACATACTAATTAAAAAAGTTGCCTTAATGGCCAAGATTAGATTCATTCATTTACAAACAATAACATAAATTATTTAATTGGTCATAATACCATTTTCTTTCTCATACTATTAGGTTCTATTCATTGACCATTATTATATTGTTTATGGGCCTCTATTTAAGTATGTTTTGGTATTATTATATTTTCTATTCTTGCCTACAGGCTTGATATTTCTCTTATATTCTTTTACACATGGTTTATCAATGCTAACAATTCTTGGCATTGACCTAATTTACGAAAAACAAACATGGGATTAACAACTATAAAATCTTTCAATAAACAATGTTACAATACTGCAATTGTCTGTTCATACTTTAACATTTAGTATGTTTGTCATTTCATATTACCTATAAGAGTTGGGCCTCTTACTGTATATTGAACTATTTTGGTTTTTTCACACTTAATAGAATTATAGGGATCGTTAATCTTAACAGTCTTATCTGTGTGATTAATGATCACACTTGTTTTTTCACCTTTCACTTTTCACTTTTACACATATTCACTTTTCGTAAGCTTTATCTAATTTTATTACAATACATAGTTCATTATTTGTCACACTATTGTGCTGTACTTTTTATTTTAATTGGTTACATACTGGATTTCATTTATTCTTACTTTTTTTGTTGTTATTCGGACTATTTTTGTTAATTGTTTAGGGACTCTCATTATGTCACATTACATAATTGCTCCCTCCCCAAGACATGGTTATTTTTTTGAAACCGGGGTTTAGGGAAAAATAAGCTGTTACTTTTATTCATGGTATTTTTGTAAAACGTTTCCCTTCTTTACTATATTTTTCTTATGTTTCAGGGATTGGGTTGTGATGAATTTTTTAAGTTGGTTATTATCTCATAATTTACACATAACTTCTTTTCTCCTTTGGCGAATCTATGAAATATATTATTGTTCTTCATCTTCTTCATATAGGCTATTTATTTACAGACTGATTATTCCTTTTCTCAGGGGTCTCTTTTCTTTCAGTTCCTATGAATTCCTTAATTGGGGTTATCAAGCCCTCCCTAACTTGAAATGGCACGGTGAATGCATATCGGCTGTGAGTGGCACTATTCTGACCTATTCCTCACCCGACCATTCACCCCGTGCATGGTACAGTGCTCGTTGGCCCCTGCCCATCATAATAATTATTGAGTTTTGCCGTATCCTTCTACACTCTTATAAAAAAGGTAACTCTTACGTTACTTTACATGCCCTCGGAATCATGATGACTTCTTACTTCTTTTCATTATTATAACATGCATCCCAGCAGTTCCCCTTACTTTCAAATAACTTATTTTCAGTTTTGGTAAAAATCCTTTTTATACTCCTTCTTTTCCATTTAATTTTAATTTGTTGTTAATTGATTCATTAGCCACTATGTTATTCATCTTCTGTTTCAATATCCCTTTTTAGCAGTTACAAATATAGTTATTATTATTCCATTTAGTCACAAACATCAATTCTTTTTCTGCAAGTTCATTTGTTTTAAGTACTTCTTTTCTTCTTTTTCATTATTGTCCCCTTATTATCGTTGTTAACTGTCTTTCTCTTCTTTATTGATCCAAAATAAATTCTCGAAAGTATCCTGTAAGATGACCTTACTCATTTTAGAATTTGGTGAGTTATTTGTTCATGTTTTTTGAAATATTCTTTGGTCATTACTTTTATCATCATTTTTCCTTCTTTTTTAAATTGTTGTTGCTGTTGTCGTTTCTCAGAAAATCAGTCCCTTGTCTCTATAGTGTAAGATATTTAGTTTTTATCCATGGTCCATCATCTCCTCTGCACTTGTCGTTCGGATTCTCCTGGTGTGCAGAACTATTTCCTTCCTTGTGATATAGGTCTCTGCTACCTCATACACCAATTCTTCTAATACAATGTGTTCTTTAGTATCAATTTCTACCTCAATTACTTCAGCATTTTGGTTATTGCTCAACGAAGTTACTCGTACCTCCATCATTGCTCTTCTCACTGATATCTTATCATGTATTTCCGGTGTATTCATTTTACTTATAGACTTTTGACATGGAATCCATAGGTATGTAATGTCTTACTCGCACGTTTCGCGAAAATCGACCGTTATGTTTCAAATGTACTTTCGGCATACCACTATCTCCCGAACCGCTCAACCAATCACAGCAAACCAGGTGTCAGGTGATCGAGTCACTCGGCCCCCTTCCACCAATAGTACTGAGAATTTTGACAATTGACTTCAGTCGCCTCTAGGCTTTGTCTGCATGAGGGTGTTTTTGCGCCGAAAATTTCTAAATTGCTCCACTAAAACTTAAATATCTCGGGAACTACAAGTCCGATCGCGAAAATACAAAGTGCGTTGTTATCCTCAGAACGAAATCTCTCCAATAACACTAATTCCGAGTACCAGAAGCACTCACAGAAAATAATAACAACATTTGAACTCAAAAATTTGAAATGCCTCGACATAAAAATCGCGATAAAACTCGAACCAACATTTTCAAACCGAAAACCGACAAATCCTATGCAGAGCGTCAACAGGCCTATCGTTTGAGACTAAAATAAAAGAAATCGGCCGGGAACTTAGAAAATGGCAACCATTTGAAGATTGACGAAACCCCGTCAGCACCCAAGCGGCCCGCATCTCCGATACCTGGGTCATCCGGCGTGCCCCCAAAGCGACTCAGATCGAGCGTACGGCTAGCTAGCAAGAAAACAGACGATGAGAACATTAAGACGACGAGAGCTGTTTATTTAACCAACCCTTCATTCCTTCCCAAAGCAAAAGCCTGCCCATGATTCTCTGTCTACCGGTAGTCCCACGACTACCAGGTTTAAATTTTTTAATTTCTTACTCACTGTTTTGTTGTGCGTCCTTTTTAAAGTTTCTTTTAAGTTCCTTCTTTGATTTTTAAGACTCATTATTTCATTCTGGTCGGTCATTGATAGATTAAGCTCATTAATTAGTCCATGCTTCATCATCTCCACTTCTTCTCTTGTTTTTACTAGTTTCTTTTTATATATTTTTCCTATATCTTTTGTTTTCTTAATCTTTTTAATTATCTGGTCCTTCTTTACTTCTCTACGGTTGGTTTGTATGTGCTTAATTTTCTCTTTGTTTTTGTTATTTCTGTTTCGGAAAACCATACACTTGAGTCTTCTTTATTCTCTATTCCCTACCTACTATCTTCTTCAATTTCCGGATTCAATTGTTCCATATTGTTATTGTTTGTTATTTCTTCTACCTTCGTTTTACTTCTATCATTTATTAACAGCTTTTGTTGTTCCAAGCTTTCATCCTTGTGTACTTCCATCCGCTGGCTAAGTGTCTTTCTTACGTCTTCAATCTTCTCATTTATAAGTTCCCTTAATTCTTCCTTAATACTTTTATTGGTGCTGTCTATCTTTTCATTGACCTTCTCAATTTTATTTTACAAATTCTCGTTCATTTGCCTACTATCTTCCTTGATTTGTCTAAAATTTTCCCGATTACTCTCATTTGTACTGTCTATTTTCTCATTTATCTTTTTCAAGTTCTCCTCATTTCGGTCAAACGTTTCATTCATTTGTCTTAATAAATTCTCATTGGTTTGTTTATTATCTTATTTAATACTATCGAATTTTTCATTCGTCAGTTTATTATTTTCCTCCATTCGTTTCATTAAATTTGCACTCATTTGTTCCATGAATTTCAGTAAATTTGCATCTCCTCTGGCCTCTTCATTATCACCCGCCTGTTGTTCCATTTCGGGTAAAATTAGGTTGACTGTATTGTTTAATAGTGGTATTACAGTCCGTAATTTTTCCTAATTCAGCCTCCTTAGTTGGACGACACTTTGTTATGTTACTCTCGTTGAATACATATAAGCGTTTTACTATCTTTATGCCTCACTATGGTAGGCGTCAACTTTGTAATGTAAATTTTAGTTTTAGTATTTTAATTAGGTTGCTTCAATTCCATAACGTAGAGTTTTATGGTGTTTAAATAACCAATTCTTTAGTATAAAGTTTGTATAATGTTGTTATGAGGGAAAGTGTTTGTATTCGTGTGCTAGCGCCTTCGAATTTTCCCGCACTTCTGGTTGACTCAGCGATAACCGCTAACCGTATGTTGCCAGTTGTAGGTTAGTTTATTTTTCTGTTGTTGGCGAGGTTATATTCGCCCTGCGTACCTGCTCTCTCCCACTAACAAATTCTTATTCTATTTTCACGCATAAAATAACAACTCTGGAATCGGTAATCATTGGTTTCTTTTATTATTTTTTTCAGCTTATTTATCAAAACAACATAAATGGTCAGGTCTTGAATCGACCTTAACAGTTTAAAAATCGATTCGTCTTCGAATCTGCTCTTCAATGGTTTACAAGTAAAGTTAATATAAAATATTTATCTCAGGGCTTGTGTTCTTTGGGCTAGTTATGAAGTCAGGAAATACTTTAAAAAGGAGTACAACACATTACAATTACATATAAAATAATAAAACTGAATTATTAATGTTTACAAATATGAAATGTTAAGTTTTTTCACCGACAGCGGTAACGTACTCTGTTAGCACTGGAAATAGAATAATAAACAAGATGGCCGCTTAGTCGGCTAACCAAACGTCATGTAGTTGAATGTTTTTCTGTTTTAAATAAAATTGTTATTATCATTAATCACTGTATTAATGATCAACAGGTATTCCAATTATCACTGCAATTTGTTTATGGTGTAGTGAAGTTGATCTGTGTGTATTGTGATAATGAAAATACTTCGGAGTAATATTTACGTTCCTGGCTTACTGCAAGCGGTTCCTCGCTAGCGTCTTTTGGTGTTTTTGTGTAGATTTAAGTTTCCATCGGTCAGTAATTAATTCTTTATAATTTTCTTGGAGTGTTTTTCTTACCTCTCTGGTTTATTTTAGAACATTAGTCGAGTATTACTTGATTGTTTTAATTTTTACACAAACGTCAGCTATTAGACTCATCTTTTCAGCGTGGCGTATAACAATACAATAATTCCTTCGTCTCGTCTTTGTAACGGCTTGTTGACCAGTAAACTCGGGTTTTGATTGGCCAGTTTTCATGAACTAGTGGTCAGGCGGCATATAGTACTAAAAATATATCCTTGCCTTTACAGTCAAAAAATACTGCCTTGTTAATTTTTGTTTAAACTAAAATTTTTTACATATTTCTGCTCCTTTTTTAAAGGTCTACATTCTGGTATATGATTTTGTATAAGTTAACTTCATATTAGGTGTCCTTTCACCTTTACAAAATCTTTAAATCTGGACTATAACACTGACCTTACATTCACTATGATACAATACTTAAATTTTTATAAGATTAATCTCATATGATACACAATTACTCTAAGACTTGTCCCTTATTAAATTCTGATCCTATTTTGTTATTATTGTATTATATTGGTTTGATAACTTAATCTTCTCTGACATTATTTTATTTTACATTTCATGTTCGTCCTACGCCTAAAATTTGACTTCATTCCCATTTTCTACTTTACATTAATTATTAAATTGTTTTCTGTTTTGAACCCCTTTGCCTGATGACATTTGCTTTAAAGATTACTACATTATTTTTTGTTTAACTTATTCTAACAACGTTTATTAACTAATACAAAACCCTAAACATACTAATTAAAAAAGTTGCCTTAATGGCCAAGATTAGATTCATTCATTTACAAACAATAACATAAATTATTTAATTGGTCATAATACCATTTTCTTTCTCATACTATTAGGTTCTATTCATTGACCATTATTATATTGTTTATGGGCCTCTATTTAAGTATGTTTTGGTATTATTATATTTTCTATTCTTGCCTACAGGCTTGATATTTCTCTTATATTCTTTTACACATGGTTTATCAATGCTAACAATTCTTGGCATTGACCTAATTTACGAAAAACAAACATGGGATTAACAACTATAAAATCTTTCAATAAACAATGTTACAATACTGCAATTGTCTGTTCATACTTTAACATTTAGTATGTTTGTCATTTCATATTACCTATAAGAGTTGGGCCTCTTACTGTATATTGAACTATTTTGGTTTTTTCACACTTAATAGAATTATAGGGATCGTTAATCTTAACAGTCTTATCTGTGTGATTAATGATCACACTTGTTTTTTCACCTTTCACTTTTCACTTTTACACATATTCACTTTTCGTAAGCTTTATCTAATTTTATTACAATACATAGTTCATTATTTGTCACACTATTGTGCTGTACTTTTTATTTTAATTGGTTACATACTGGATTTCATTTATTCTTACTTTTTTTGTTGTTATTCGGACTATTTTTGTTAATTGTTTAGGGACTCTCATTATGTCACATTACATAATTGCTCCCTCCCCAAGACATGGTTATTTTTTTGAAACCGGGGTTTAGGGAAAAATAAGCTGTTACTTTTATTCATGGTATTTTTGTAAAACGTTTCCCTTCTTTACTATATTTTTCTTATGTTTCAGGGATTGGGTTGTGATGAATTTTTTAAGTTGGTTATTATCTCATAATTTACACATAACTTCTTTTCTCCTTTGGCGAATCTATGAAATATATTATTGTTCTTCATCTTCTTCATATAGGCTATTTATTTACAGACTGATTATTCCTTTTCTCAGGGGTCTCTTTTCTTTCAGTTCCTATGAATTCCTTAATTGGGGTTATCAAGCCCTCCCTAACTTGAAATGGCACGGTGAATGCATATCGGCTGTGAGTGGCACTATTCTGACCTATTCCTCACCCGACCATTCACCCCGTGCATGGTACAGTGCTCGTTGGCCCCTGCCCATCATAATAATTATTGAGTGGTGCCGTATCCTTCTACACTCTTATAAAAAAGGTAACTCTTACGTTACTTTACATGCCCTCGGAATCATGATGACTTCTTACTTCTTTTCATTATTATAACATGCATCCCAGCAGTTCCCCTTACTTTCAAATAACTTATTTTCAGTTTTGGTAAAAATCCTTTTTATACTCCTTCTTTTCCATTTAATTTTAATTTGTTGTTAATTGATTCATTAGCCACTATGTTATTCATCTTCTGTTTCAATATCCCTTTTTAGCAGTTACAAATATAGTTATTATTATTCCATTTAGTCACAAACATCAATTCTTTTTCTGCAAGTTCATTTGTTTTAAGTACTTCTTTTCTTCTTTTTCATTATTGTCCCCTTATTATCGTTGTTAACTGTCTTTCTCTTCTTTATTGATCCAAAATAAATTCTCGAAAGTATCCTGTAAGATGACCTTACTCATTTTAGAATTTGGTGGGTTATTTGTTCATGTTTTTTGAAATCTTCTTTGGTCATTACTTTTATCATCATTTTTCCTTCTTTTTTAAATTGTTGTTGCTGTTGTCGTTTCTCAGAAAATCAGTCCCTTGTCTCTATAGTGTAAGATATTTAGTTTTTATCCATGGTCCATCATCTCCTCTGCACTTGTCGTTCGGATTCTCCTGGTGTGCAGAACTATTTCCTTCCTTGTGATATAGGTCTCTGCTACCTCATACACCAATTCTTCTAATACAATGTGTTCTTTAGTATCAATTTCTACCTCAATTACTTCAGCATTTTGGTTATTGCTCAACGAAGTTACTCGTACCTCCATCATTGCTCTTCTCACTGATATCTTATCATGTATTTCCGGTGTATTCATTTTACTTATAGACTTTTGACATGGAATCCATAGGTATGTAATGTCTTACTCGCACGTTTCGCGAAAATCGACCGTTATGTTTCAAATGTACTTTCGGCATACCACTATCTCCCGAACCGCTCAACCAATCACAGCAAACCAGGTGTCAGGTGATCGAGTCACTCGGCCCCCTTCCACCAATAGTACTGAGAATTTTGACAATTGACTTCAGTCGCCTCTAGGCTTTGTCTGCATGAGGGTGTTTTTGCGCCGAAAATTTCTAAATTGCTCCACTAAAACTTAAATATCTCGGGAACTACAAGTCCGATCGCGAAAATACAAAGTGCGTTGTTATCCTCAGAACGAAATCTCTCCAATAACACTAATTCCGAGTACCAGAAGCACTCACAGAAAATAATAACAACATTTGAACTCAAAAATTTGAAATGCCTCGACATAAAAATCGCGATAAAACTCGAACCAACATTTTCAAACCGAAAACCGACAAATCCTATGCAGAGCGTCAACAGGCCTATCGTTTGAGACTAAAATAAAAGAAATCGGCCGGGAACTTAGAAAATGGCAACCATTTGAAGATTGACGAAACCCCGTCAGCACCCAAGCGGCCCGCATCTCCGATACCTGGGTCATCCGGCGTGCCCCCAAAGCGACTCAGATCGAGCGTACGGCTAGCTAGCAAGAAAACAGACGATGAGAACATTAAGACGACGAGAGCTGTTTATTTAACCAACCCTTCATTCCTTCCCAAAGCAAAAGCCTGCCCATGATTCTCTGTCTACCGGTAGTCCCACGACTACCAGGTTTAAATTTTTTAATTTCTTACTCACTGTTTTGTTGTGCGTCCTTTTTAAAGTTTCTTTTAAGTTCCTTCTTTGATTTTTAAGACTCATTATTTCATTCTGGTCGGTCATTGATAGATTAAGCTCATTAATTAGTCCATGCTTCATCATCTCCACTTCTTCTCTTGTTTTTACTAGTTTCTTTTTATATATTTTTCCTATATCTTTTGTTTTCTTAATCTTTTTAATTATCTGGTCCTTCTTTACTTCTCTACGGTTGGTTTGTATGTGCTTAATTTTCTCTTTGTTTTTGTTATTTCTGTTTCGGAAAACCATACACTTGAGTCTTCTTTATTCTCTATTCCCTACCTACTATCTTCTTCAATTTCCGGATTCAATTGTTCCATATTGTTATTGTTTGTTATTTCTTCTACCTTCGTTTTACTTCTATCATTTATTAACAGCTTTTGTTGTTCCAAGCTTTCATCCTTGTGTACTTCCATCCGCTGGCTAAGTGTCTTTCTTACGTCTTCAATCTTCTCATTTATAAGTTCCCTTAATTCTTCCTTAATACTTTTATTGGTGCTGTCTATCTTTTCATTGACCTTCTCAATTTTATTTTACAAATTCTCGTTCATTTGCCTACTATCTTCCTTGATTTGTCTAAAATTTTCCCGATTACTCTCATTTGTACTGTCTATTTTCTCATTTATCTTTTTCAAGTTCTCCTCATTTCGGTCAAACGTTTCATTCATTTGTCTTAATAAATTCTCATTGGTTTGTTTATTATCTTATTTAATACTATCGAATTTTTCATTCGTCAGTTTATTATTTTCCTCCATTCGTTTCATTAAATTTGCACTCATTTGTTCCATGAATTTCAGTAAATTTGCATCTCCTCTGGCCTCTTCATTATCACCCGCCTGTTGTTCCATTTCGGGTAAAATTAGGTTGACTGTATTGTTTAATAGTGGTATTACAGTCCGTAATTTTTCCTAATTCAGCCTCCTTAGTTGGACGACACTTTGTTATGTTACTCTCGTTGAATACATATAAGCGTTTTACTATCTTTATGCCTCACTATGGTAGGCGTCAACTTTGTAATGTAAATTTTAGTTTTAGTATTTTAATTAGGTTGCTTCAATTCCATAACGTAGAGTTTTATGGTGTTTAAATAACCAATTCTTTAGTATAAAGTTTGTATAATGTTGTTATGAGGGAAAGTGTTTGTATTCGTGTGCTAGCGCCTTCGAATTTTCCCGCACTTCTGGTTGACTCAGCGATAACCGCTAACCGTATGTTGCCAGTTGTAGGTTAGTTTATTTTTCTGTTGTTGGCGAGGTTATATTCGCCCTGCGTACCTGCTCTCTCCCACTAACAAATTCTTATTCTATTTTCACGCATAAAATAACAACTCTGGAATCGGTAATCATTGGTTTCTTTTATTATTTTTTTCAGCTTATTTATCAAAACAACATAAATGGTCAGGTCTTGAATCGACCTTAACAGTTTAAAAATCGATTCGTCTTCGAATCTGCTCTTCAATGGTTTACAAGTAAAGTTAATATAAAATATTTATCTCAGGGCTTGTGTTCTTTGGGCTAGTTATGAAGTCAGGAAATACTTTAAAAAGGAGTACAACACATTACAATTACATATAAAATAATAAAACTGAATTATTAATGTTTACAAATATGAAATGTTAAGTTTTTTCACCGACAGCGGTAACGTACTCTGTTAGCACTGGAAATAGAATAATAAACAAGATGGCCGCTTAGTCGGCTAACCAAACGTCATGTAGTTGAATGTTTTTCTGTTTTAAATAAAATTGTTATTATCATTAATCACTGTATTAATGATCAACAGGTATTCCAATTATCACTGCAATTTGTTTATGGTGTAGTGAAGTTGATCTGTGTGTATTGTGATAATGAAAATACTTCGGAGTAATATTTACGTTCCTGGCTTACTGCAAGCGGTTCCTCGCTAGCGTCTTTTGGTGTTTTTGTGTAGATTTAAGTTTCCATCGGTCAGTAATTAATTCTTTATAATTTTCTTGGAGTGTTTTTCTTACCTCTCTGGTTTATTTTAGAACATTAGTCGAGTATTACTTGATTGTTTTAATTTTTACACAAACGTCAGCTATTAGACTCATCTTTTCAGCGTGGCGTATAACAATACAATAATTCCTTCGTCTCGTCTTTGTAACGGCTTGTTGACCAGTAAACTCGGGTTTTGATTGGCCAGTTTTCATGAACTAGTGGTCAGGCGGCATATAGTACTAAAAATATATCCTTGCCTTTACAGTCAAAAAATACTGCCTTGTTAATTTTTGTTTAAACTAAAATTTTTTACATATTTCTGCTCCTTTTTTAAAGGTCTACATTCTGGTATATGATTTTGTATAAGTTAACTTCATATTAGGTGTCCTTTCACCTTTACAAAATCTTTAAATCTGGACTATAACACTGACCTTACATTCACTATGATACAATACTTAAATTTTTATAAGATTAATCTCATATGATACACAATTACTCTAAGACTTGTCCCTTATTAAATTCTGATCCTATTTTGTTATTATTGTATTATATTGGTTTGATAACTTAATCTTCTCTGACATTATTTTATTTTACATTTCATGTTCGTCCTACGCCTAAAATTTGACTTCATTCCCATTTTCTACTTTACATTAATTATTAAATTGTTTTCTGTTTTGAACCCCTTTGCCTGATGACATTTGCTTTAAAGATTACTACATTATTTTTTGTTTAACTTATTCTAACAACGTTTATTAACTAATACAAAACCCTAAACATACTAATTAAAAAAGTTGCCTTAATGGCCAAGATTAGATTCATTCATTTACAAACAATAACATAAATTATTTAATTGGTCATAATACCATTTTCTTTCTCATACTATTAGGTTCTATTCATTGACCATTATTATATTGTTTATGGGCCTCTATTTAAGTATGTTTTGGTATTATTATATTTTCTATTCTTGCCTACAGGCTTGATATTTCTCTTATATTCTTTTACACATGGTTTATCAATGCTAACAATTCTTGGCATTGACCTAATTTACGAAAAACAAACATGGGATTAACAACTATAAAATCTTTCAATAAACAATGTTACAATACTGCAATTGTCTGTTCATACTTTAACATTTAGTATGTTTGTCATTTCATATTACCTATAAGAGTTGGGCCTCTTACTGTATATTGAACTATTTTGGTTTTTTCACACTTAATAGAATTATAGGGATCGTTAATCTTAACAGTCTTATCTGTGTGATTAATGATCACACTTGTTTTTTCACCTTTCACTTTTCACTTTTACACATATTCACTTTTCGTAAGCTTTATCTAATTTTATTACAATACATAGTTCATTATTTGTCACACTATTGTGCTGTACTTTTTATTTTAATTGGTTACATACTGGATTTCATTTATTCTTACTTTTTTTGTTGTTATTCGGACTATTTTTGTTAATTGTTTAGGGACTCTCATTATGTCACATTACATAATTGCTCCCTCCCCAAGACATGGTTATTTTTTTGAAACCGGGGTTTAGGGAAAAATAAGCTGTTACTTTTATTCATGGTATTTTTGTAAAACGTTTCCCTTCTTTACTATATTTTTCTTATGTTTCAGGGATTGGGTTGTGATGAATTTTTTAAGTTGGTTATTATCTCATAATTTACACATAACTTCTTTTCTCCTTTGGCGAATCTATGAAATATATTATTGTTCTTCATCTTCTTCATATAGGCTATTTATTTACAGACTGATTATTCCTTTTCTCAGGGGTCTCTTTTCTTTCAGTTCCTATGAATTCCTTAATTGGGGTTATCAAGCCCTCCCTAACTTGAAATGGCACGGTGAATGCATATCGGCTGTGAGTGGCACTATTCTGACCTATTCCTCACCCGACCATTCACCCCGTGCATGGTACAGTGCTCGTTGGCCCCTGCCCATCATAATAATTATTGAGTGGTGCCGTATCCTTCTACACTCTTATAAAAAAGGTAACTCTTACGTTACTTTACATGCCCTCGGAATCATGATGACTTCTTACTTCTTTTCATTATTATAACATGCATCCCAGCAGTTCCCCTTACTTTCAAATAACTTATTTTCAGTTTTGGTAAAAATCCTTTTTATACTCCTTCTTTTCCATTTAATTTTAATTTGTTGTTAATTGATTCATTAGCCACTATGTTATTCATCTTCTGTTTCAATATCCCTTTTTAGCAGTTACAAATATAGTTATTATTATTCCATTTAGTCACAAACATCAATTCTTTTTCTGCAAGTTCATTTGTTTTAAGTACTTCTTTTCTTCTTTTTCATTATTGTCCCCTTATTATCGTTGTTAACTGTCTTTCTCTTCTTTATTGATCCAAAATAAATTCTCGAAAGTATCCTGTAAGATGACCTTACTCATTTTAGAATTTGGTGGGTTATTTGTTCATGTTTTTTGAAATCTTCTTTGGTCATTACTTTTATCATCATTTTTCCTTCTTTTTTAAATTGTTGTTGCTGTTGTCGTTTCTCAGAAAATCAGTCCCTTGTCTCTATAGTGTAAGATATTTAGTTTTTATCCATGGTCCATCATCTCCTCTGCACTTGTCGTTCGGATTCTCCTGGTGTGCAGAACTATTTCCTTCCTTGTGATATAGGTCTCTGCTACCTCATACACCAATTCTTCTAATACAATGTGTTCTTTAGTATCAATTTCTACCTCAATTACTTCAGCATTTTGGTTATTGCTCAACGAAGTTACTCGTACCTCCATCATTGCTCTTCTCACTGATATCTTATCATGTATTTCCGGTGTATTCATTTTACTTATAGACTTTTGACATGGAATCCATAGGTATGTAATGTCTTACTCGCACGTTTCGCGAAAATCGACCGTTATGTTTCAAATGTACTTTCGGCATACCACTATCTCCCGAACCGCTCAACCAATCACAGCAAACCAGGTGTCAGGTGATCGAGTCACTCGGCCCCCTTCCACCAATAGTACTGAGAATTTTGACAATTGACTTCAGTCGCCTCTAGGCTTTGTCTGCATGAGGGTGTTTTTGCGCCGAAAATTTCTAAATTGCTCCACTAAAACTTAAATATCTCGGGAACTACAAGTCCGATCGCGAAAATACAAAGTGCGTTGTTATCCTCAGAACGAAATCTCTCCAATAACACTAATTCCGAGTACCAGAAGCACTCACAGAAAATAATAACAACATTTGAACTCAAAAATTTGAAATGCCTCGACATAAAAATCGCGATAAAACTCGAACCAACATTTTCAAACCGAAAACCGACAAATCCTATGCAGAGCGTCAACAGGCCTATCGTTTGAGACTAAAATAAAAGAAATCGGCCGGGAACTTAGAAAATGGCAACCATTTGAAGATTGACGAAACCCCGTCAGCACCCAAGCGGCCCGCATCTCCGATACCTGGGTCATCCGGCGTGCCCCCAAAGCGACTCAGATCGAGCGTACGGCTAGCTAGCAAGAAAACAGACGATGAGAACATTAAGACGACGAGAGCTGTTTATTTAACCAACCCTTCATTCCTTCCCAAAGCAAAAGCCTGCCCATGATTCTCTGTCTACCGGTAGTCCCACGACTACCAGGTTTAAATTTTTTAATTTCTTACTCACTGTTTTGTTGTGCGTCCTTTTTAAAGTTTCTTTTAAGTTCCTTCTTTGATTTTTAAGACTCATTATTTCATTCTGGTCGGTCATTGATAGATTAAGCTCATTAATTAGTCCATGCTTCATCATCTCCACTTCTTCTCTTGTTTTTACTAGTTTCTTTTTATATATTTTTCCTATATCTTTTGTTTTCTTAATCTTTTTAATTATCTGGTCCTTCTTTACTTCTCTACGGTTGGTTTGTATGTGCTTAATTTTCTCTTTGTTTTTGTTATTTCTGTTTCGGAAAACCATACACTTGAGTCTTCTTTATTCTCTATTCCCTACCTACTATCTTCTTCAATTTCCGGATTCAATTGTTCCATATTGTTATTGTTTGTTATTTCTTCTACCTTCGTTTTACTTCTATCATTTATTAACAGCTTTTGTTGTTCCAAGCTTTCATCCTTGTGTACTTCCATCCGCTGGCTAAGTGTCTTTCTTACGTCTTCAATCTTCTCATTTATAAGTTCCCTTAATTCTTCCTTAATACTTTTATTGGTGCTGTCTATCTTTTCATTGACCTTCTCAATTTTATTTTACAAATTCTCGTTCATTTGCCTACTATCTTCCTTGATTTGTCTAAAATTTTCCCGATTACTCTCATTTGTACTGTCTATTTTCTCATTTATCTTTTTCAAGTTCTCCTCATTTCGGTCAAACGTTTCATTCATTTGTCTTAATAAATTCTCATTGGTTTGTTTATTATCTTATTTAATACTATCGAATTTTTCATTCGTCAGTTTATTATTTTCCTCCATTCGTTTCATTAAATTTGCACTCATTTGTTCCATGAATTTCAGTAAATTTGCATCTCCTCTGGCCTCTTCATTATCACCCGCCTGTTGTTCCATTTCGGGTAAAATTAGGTTGACTGTATTGTTTAATAGTGGTATTACAGTCCGTAATTTTTCCTAATTCAGCCTCCTTAGTTGGACGACACTTTGTTATGTTACTCTCGTTGAATACATATAAGCGTTTTACTATCTTTATGCCTCACTATGGTAGGCGTCAACTTTGTAATGTAAATTTTAGTTTTAGTATTTTAATTAGGTTGCTTCAATTCCATAACGTAGAGTTTTATGGTGTTTAAATAACCAATTCTTTAGTATAAAGTTTGTATAATGTTGTTATGAGGGAAAGTGTTTGTATTCGTGTGCTAGCGCCTTCGAATTTTCCCGCACTTCTGGTTGACTCAGCGATAACCGCTAACCGTATGTTGCCAGTTGTAGGTTAGTTTATTTTTCTGTTGTTGGCGAGGTTATATTCGCCCTGCGTACCTGCTCTCTCCCACTAACAAATTCTTATTCTATTTTCACGCATAAAATAACAACTCTGGAATCGGTAATCATTGGTTTCTTTTATTATTTTTTTCAGCTTATTTATCAAAACAACATAAATGGTCAGGTCTTGAATCGACCTTAACAGTTTAAAAATCGATTCGTCTTCGAATCTGCTCTTCAATGGTTTACAAGTAAAGTTAATATAAAATATTTATCTCAGGGCTTGTGTTCTTTGGGCTAGTTATGAAGTCAGGAAATACTTTAAAAAGGAGTACAACACATTACAATTACATATAAAATAATAAAACTGAATTATTAATGTTTACAAATATGAAATGTTAAGTTTTTTCACCGACAGCGGTAACGTACTCTGTTAGCACTGGAAATAGAATAATAAACAAGATGGCCGCTTAGTCGGCTAACCAAACGTCATGTAGTTGAATGTTTTTCTGTTTTAAATAAAATTGTTATTATCATTAATCACTGTATTAATGATCAACAGGTATTCCAATTATCACTGCAATTTGTTTATGGTGTAGTGAAGTTGATCTGTGTGTATTGTGATAATGAAAATACTTCGGAGTAATATTTACGTTCCTGGCTTACTGCAAGCGGTTCCTCGCTAGCGTCTTTTGGTGTTTTTGTGTAGATTTAAGTTTCCATCGGTCAGTAATTAATTCTTTATAATTTTCTTGGAGTGTTTTTCTTACCTCTCTGGTTTATTTTAGAACATTAGTCGAGTATTACTTGATTGTTTTAATTTTTACACAAGCGTCAGCTATTAGACTCATCTTTTCAGCGTGGCGTATAACAATACAATAATTCCTTCGTCTCGTCTTTGTAACGGCTTGTTGACCAGTAAACTCGGGTTTTGATTGGTCAGTTTTCATGAACTAGTGGTCAGGCGGCATATAGTACTAAAAATATATCCTTGCCTTTACAGTCAAAAAATACTGCCTTGTTAATTTTTGTTTAAACTAAAATTTTTTTACATATTTCTGCTCCTTTTTTAAAGGTCTACATTCTGGTATATGATTTTGTATAAGTTAACTTCATATTAGGTGTCCTTTCACCTTTACAAAATCTTTAAATCTGGACTATAACACTGACCTTACATTCACTATGATACAATACTTAAATTTTTATAAGATTAATCTCATATGATACACAATTACTCTAAGACTTGTCCCTTATTAAATTCTGATCCTATTTTGTTATTATTGTATTATATTGGTTTGATAACTTAATCTTCTCTGACATTATTTTATTTTACATTTCATGTTCGGCCTAGGCCTAAAATTTGACTTCATTCCCATTTTCTACTTTACATTAATTATTAAATTGTTTTCTGTTTTGAACCCCTTTGCCTGATGACATTTGCTTTAAAGATTACTACATTATTTTTTGTTTAACTTATTCTAACAACGTTTATTAACTAATACAAAACCCTAAACATACTAATTAAAAAAGTTGCCTTAATGGCCAAGATTAGATTCATTCATTTACAAACAATAACATAAATTATTTAATTGGTCATAATACCATTTTCTTTCTCATACTATTAGGTTCTATTCATTGACCATTATTATATTGTTTATGGGCCTCTATTTAAGTATGTTTTGGTATTATTATATTTTCTATTCTTGCCTACAGGCTTGATATTTCTCTTATATTCTTTTACACATGGTTTATCAATGCTAACAATTCTTGGCATTGACCTAATTTACGAAAAACAAACATGGGATTAACAACTATAAAATCTTTCAATAAACAATGTTACAATACTGCAATTGTCTGTTCATACTTTAACATTTAGTATGTTTGTCATTTCATATTACCTATAAGAGTTGGGCCTCTTACTGTATATTGAACTATTTTGGTTTTTTCACACTTAATAGAATTATAGGGATCGTTAATCTTAACAGTCTTATCTGTGTGATTAATGATCACACTTGTTTTTTCACCTTTCACTTTTCACTTTTACACATATTCACTTTTCGTAAGCTTTATCTAATTTTATTACAATACATAGTTCATTATTTGTCACACTATTGTGCTGTACTTTTTATTTTAATTGGTTACATACTGGATTTCATTTATTCTTACTTTTTTTGTTGTTATTCGGACTATTTTTGTTAATTGTTTAGGGACTCTCATTATGTCACATTACATAATTGCTCCCTCCCCAAGACATGGTTATTTTTTTGAAACCGGGGTTTAGGGAAAAATAAGCTGTTACTTTTATTCATGGTATTTTTGTAAAACGTTTCCCTTCTTTACTATATTTTTCTTATGTTTCAGGGATTGGGTTGTGATGAATTTTTTAAGTTGGTTATTATCTCATAATTTACACATAACTTCTTTTCTCCTTTGGCGAATCTATGAAATATATTATTGTTCTTCATCTTCTTCATATAGGCTATTTATTTACAGACTGATTATTCCTTTTCTCAGGGGTCTCTTTTCTTTCAGTTCCTATGAATTCCTTAATTGGGGTTATCAAGCCCTCCCTAACTTGAAATGGCACGGTGAATGCATATCGGCTGTGAGTGGCACTATTCTGACCTATTCCTCACCCGACCATTCACCCCGTGCATGGTACAGTGCTCGTTGGCCCCTGCCCATCATAATAATTATTGAGTGGTGCCGTATCCTTCTACACTCTTATAAAAAAGGTAACTCTTGCGTTACTTTACATGCCCTCGGAATCATGATGACTTCTTACTTCTTTTCATTATTATAAATTGCATCCCAGCAGTTCCCCTTACTTTCAAATAACTTATTTTCAGTTTTGGTAAAAATCCTTTTTATACTCCTTCTTTTCCATTTAATTTTAATTTGTTGTTAATTGATTCATTAGCCACTATGTTATTCATCTTCTGTTTCAATATCCCTTTTTAGCAGTTACAAATATAGTTATTATTATTCCATTTAGTCACAAACATCAATTCTTTTTCTGCAAGTTCATTTGTTTTAAGTACTTCTTTTCTTCTTTTTCATTATTGTCCCCTTATTATCGTTGTTAACTGTCTTTCTCTTCTTTATTGATCCAAAATAAATTCTCGAAAGTATCCTGTAAGATGACCTTACTCATTTTAGAATTTGGTGGGTTATTTGTTCATGTTTTTTGAAATCTTCTTTGGTCATTACTTATATCATCATTTTTCCTTCTTTTTTAAATTGTTGTTGCTGTTGTCGTTTCTCAGAAAATCAGTCCCTTGTCTCTATAGTGTAAGATATTTAGTTTTTATCCATGGTCCATCATCTCCTCTGCACTTGTCGTTCGGATTCTCCTGGTGTGCAGAACTATTTCCTTCCTTGTGATATAGGTCTCTGCTACCTCATACACCAATTCTTCTAATACAATGTGTTCTTTAGTATCAATTTCTACCTCAATTACTTCAGCATTTTGGTTATTGCTCAACGAAGTTACTCGTACCTCCATCATTGCTCTTCTCACTGATATCTTATCATGTATTTCCGGTGTATTCATTTTACTTATAGACTTTTGACATGGAATCCCTAGGTATGTAATGTCTTACTCGCACGTTTCGCGAAAATCGACAGTTATGTTTCGAATGTACTTTCGGCATACCACTATCTCACGAACCGCTCAACCAATCCCAGCAAACCAGGTGTCAGGTGATCGAGTCACTCGGCCCCCTTCCACCAATAGTACTGAGAATTTTGACAACTGACTTCAGTCGCCTCTAGGCTTTGTCTGCATGAGGGTGTTTTTGCGCCGAAAATTTCTAAATTGCTCCACTAAAACTTACATATCTCGGGAACTACAAGTCCGATCGCGAAAATACAAAGTGCGTTGTTATCCTCAGAACGAAATCTCTCCAATAACATGAATTCCGAGTACCAGAAGCCCTTGCAGAAAATAATAACAACATTTGAACTCAAAAATTTGAAATGCCTCGACCTAAAAATCGCGATAAAACTCGAACCAAAATTTTCAAACCGAAAACCGACAAATCCTATGCAGAGCGTCAACAGGCCTATCGTTTGAGTCTAAAATCAAAGAAATCGGCCGAGAACTTAGAAAATGGAACTATTTGAATATTGACGAAACCCCGTCAGCACCCAAGCGGCCCGCATCTCCGATACCTGGGTCATCCGGCGTGCCCCCAAAGCGACTCAGATCGAGCGTACGGCTAGCTAGCAAGAAAACAGACGATGAGAACAGTAAGACGATGAGAGCTGTTTATTTAACCAACCCTTCATTCCTTCCCAAAGCACAAGCCTGCCCATGATTCTCTGTCTACCGGTAGTCCCACGACTACCATGTTTAAATTTTTTAATTTCTTACTCACTGTTTTGTTGTGCGTCCTTTTTAAAGTTTCTTTTAAGTTCCTTCTTTGATTTTTAAGACTCATTATTTCATTGTGGTCGGTCATTGATAGATTAAGCTCATTAATTAGTCCATGCTTCATCATCTCCACTTCTTCTCTTGTTTTTACTAGTTTCTTTTTATATATTTTTCCTATATCTTTTGTTTTCTTAATCTTCTTAATTATCTGGTCCTTCTTTACTTCTCTACGGTTGGTTTCTATGTGCTTAATTTTCTCTTTGTTTTTGTTATTTCTGTTTTCGGAAAACAATACACTTGAGTCTTCTTTATTCTCTATTCCCTTCCTACTATCTTCTTCAATTTCCGGATTCAATTGTTCCATATTGTTATTGTTTGTTATTTCTTCTACCTTCGTTTTACTTCTATCATTTATTAACAGCTTTTGTTGTTCCAAGCTTTTATCCTTGTGTACTTCCATCCTCTGGCTAAGTGTCTTTCTGACGTCTTCAATCTTCTCATTTATAAGTTCCCTTAATTCTTTCTTAATACTTTTATTGGTGCTGTCTATCTTTTCATTGACCTTCTCAATTTTATTTTACAAATTCTCGTTCATTTGCCTACTATCTTCCTTGATTTGTCTAAAATTTTCCCGAGTACTCTCATTTGTACTGTCTATTTTCTCATTTATCTGTTTCAAGTTCTCCTCATTTCGGTCAAACTTTTCATTCATTTGTCTTAATAAATTCTCATTGGTTTGTTTATTATCTTCTTTAATACTATCGAATTTTTCATTCGTCAGTTTATTATTTTCCTCCATTCGTTTCATTAAATTTGCACTCATTTGTTCCATGAATTTCAGTAAATTTGCATCTCCTCTGGCCTCTTCTTTATCACCCGCATGTTGTTCCATTTCGGTGTCCAGTACTGTTTCTGTCTCTTGTTCTTCTTGTCTGCCTTCTTCCGTTTCTTGGTCCTTTGCTAACCTTTTCGATACTCCTCTTGTATGCATCTCTAGACTTATAACGGCCGCCTGCTAAAATTAGGTTGACTGTATTGTTTAATAGTGGTATTACAGTACGAAATTTTTCCTAATTCCGCCTCCCTAGTTGGACGTCACTTTGTTATGTTACTCTCGTTGAATACATATAAGCGTTTTACTATCTTTATGCCTCACTATGGTAGGCGTCAACTTTGTAATGTAAATTTAAGTTTTAGTATTTTAATTAGGTTACGTCAATTCCATAACGTAGAGTTTTATGGTGTTTAAATAACCAGTTCTTTCGTATAAAGTTTGTATAATGTTGTTATGAGAGAAAGTGTTTGTATTCGTGTGCTAGCGCCTTCGAATTTTCCCGCACTTCTGGTTGACTCAGCGATAACCGCTAACCGTATGTTGCCAGTTGTAGGTTAGTTTATTTTTCTGTTGTTGGCGAGGTTATATTCGCCCTGAGTACCTGCTCTCTCCCACTAACAAATTCTTATTCTATTTTCACGCATAAAATAACAACTCTGGAATCGGTAATCATTGGTTTCTTTTATTATTTTTTTCAGCTTATTTATCAAAACAACATAAATGGTCAGGTCTTGAATCGACATTAACAGTTTAAAAATCGATTCGTCTTCGAATCTGCTCTTCAATGGTTTACAAGTAAAGTTAATATAAAATTAATAAATTAATTACCTTAATTATCCGCCGTGTGATTTCCTATGCTTCGTCTATGACGCGTTTCGGAGCATATACTCCATCATCAGATATTAAAAGTTAAAACAGTCACTCATACGAGATCGTTAAAAAGTTAAAATGTCAAGATATGCATATGAACCGTACGCGGATTTGGGTGCGCACCCGTTCAAGTTCATTCTGCTACTGAGCGGTTGCTACCTTATCGTAGCCCCCGCAAGCAGACTCAGGGCAGTATCGTACAATCGGTTGGATACAAAGTTCAGGTGGTCATTTAGCACGTTATCGCGACTCATTGGGTTTGCATATGCACTGTAAATTTCAAATTCCTCCAAGGCATTCATGAAACGGCCCTTATTACACACATGTAACGGTATTAAATTAGAATTAAAATCTGTGTAATTATGATTGTGTGAAGTCAGATGTCGGGCGTAATTTGATTTGATGTTGTCAATATTTCTTATTTTCTTGGGCAAATGTTCTCGAAATCGTTTAAGGAAACCTCTCCCAGTCTGTCCAATGTAGAAGCACTCGCAATCATTACATGTTAACTTATATATGCCAGTTTTTTCTTCTGGAGGCGTGTGTTTTTTCGGTTTGAGAATATCCAGTAACTTATTATTAGTCCTGAATGAAATAGTGAAACTATTATTATTTAATATAGAACACAAAACCCTAGGCATAAAGCTAGTGTAATTAGTAGATATAAAAATTTTTTGCGTGTTGCTGTTTATTCGGGGTTTAAGCATTCTTTTTTCATGTTTTCTCAACAATTTGTCAATGGTTAAACTACTGTAACCATTGGCAACCGCAATATATTTTATGACATTTAGCTCATCACGGAAGTCATTATCATCCAAAGGAATCGTTAATAATCTATGTATGAAACTATTGTACGCTGCCATTTTATGTGAAAGAGGATGATGAGAGTCTGCGTGTATTGTGGTGTCAGTGGTAGTCGGTTTCCTATAAATGTTGAACTTTAGTTTAGTCATCTGTCGAGTGATGGTTAAATCTAGAAAGTTTATCTTGTTATCAACCTCTGTTTCAAGAGTAAACTGGATGTTTCTATTTATTTTGTTTAGACAGTTTTTAAATAATTCGATTTGTCTTATAGTACCATCAAAGATTAAAAACGTATCGTCTACATAACGTGCATAAAATATTATTTTATTTGCATATATATTATTGTTCAACAAGTGAGTATTCTCATAATAATTTAAATAAATATCGGCCAGTAGGCCGGAAAGGGGTGAGCCCATTGCTAGGCCATCATTTTGAATGTAAAAAGAACCATTAAAAGTGAAATAGTTTTGTTTCAAAATAACCTCGAGTAAATTAATTAACTCATTTATTGTCTGTGTGTTCATGCAACTATTGTCAGATAAATTGTTTCTCAAGATCTGTAATGTATCTATGATTGGGATGTTCGTGTATAAATTAGTTATGTCGAACGACGCCAATTTGTGGTTAGGTTGCAGTTCAACAGATTTAATATCATTAATAACATCATTGTTGTTCTTAATACCATGATTATTACGTAATTGTAAATTATCTTTTATCAACCGAACTAGTGCTTTTGCAGTTTTGAAGCCAGGAGCAGTGGTAAAGTTCACGAGCGGTCTGATAGGTATGTTTTGTTTATGAATTTTAGGTAGTCCTGTGAATATCGGGGCTTTAGCATTGATGGGCTTTAAGTAACGTCGTGTGTTTTCATTGAATAAATTGGTACATTTATTAATACAATTGTTAAGTTCCCTGACGTACAAATCAGTGGGGTCAGAGTTTAATATATTAATGTTATTGTTAGAAATAAAATCATGAACTTTATGACTGTATGAATCAGTGTCCATGATGACTAGCGTATTCCCTTTATCTGCCTTAACGATAAGGGCATTGTTATCGATTAATTTTGTTTTCATGCGTTTTAAGGTTTTATATTCACTAGAGTACCTAGACTGACCACGTGAAACAAGAGGTAGACTATTGTTTAATTTAATGGCTCTATTGAATTTATTATTTATAAGTACGCGTGCTTCATTGATATAATATAAAATATTTATCTCAGGGCTTGGGTTCTTTGGGCTAGTTATGAAGTCAGAAAATGCTTTAAAAAGGAGTACAACACATTACAATTACATATAAAATAATAAAACTGAATTATTAATGTTTACAAATATAAAATGTTAAGTTTTTTCACCGACAGCGGTAACGAACTCTGTTAGCACTGGAAATAGAATAATAAACAAGATGGCCTCTTAGTCGGCTAACCAAACGTCATGAAGTTGAATGTTTTTCTGTTTTAAATAAAATTGTTATTATCATTAATCACTGTATTAATGATTATATTAATGATTAACAGGTATTCCAATTATCACTGTAAATTGTTTATATGGTGTAGTGAAGTTGATCTGTGTGTATTGTGGTAATGAAAATACTTCGGAGTAATATTTACGTTCCTGGCGTACTGCAAGCGGTTCCTCGCTAGCGTCTTTTGGTGTTTTTGTGTAGATTTAAGTTTCCATCGGTCAGTAATTAATTCTTTATAATTTTCTTGGAGTGTTTTTCTTACTTCTCTGGTTTATTTTAGAACATTAGTCGAGTATTACTTGATTGTTTTAATTTTTACACAAGCGTCAGCTATTAGATTCATCTCTTCAGCGTGGCGTATAACAATACAATAATTCCTTCGTCTCGTCTTTGTAACGACTTTTTGACCAGTAAACTCGGGTTTTGATTGGTCAGTCTTCATGAACTAGAGGTCAGGCGGCATATAGTACTAAAAATATATCTTTGCCTTTACAGTCAAAAAATACTGCCTTGTTAATTTTTGTTTAAACTAAAATTTTTTTACATAGTTCTGCTCCTTTTTTAAAGGTCTACATTCTGGTATATGATTTAGTATAAGTTAACTTCATATTAGGTGTCCTTTCACCTTTACAAAATCTATAAATCTGGACTATAACACTGACCTTACATTCACTATGACACAATATTTAAATTTTTATAAGATTAATCTCATATGATACACAATTACTCTAAGACTTGTCCCTTATTAAATTCTGATCCTATTTTGTTATTATTGTATTATATTGGTTTGATAACTTAATCATCTCTGACATTATTTTATTTTACATTTCATGTTCGTCCTACGCCTAAAATTTGACTTCATTCCCATTTCTACTTTACATTAATTATTAAATTGTTTTCTGTTTTGAACCCCTTTGCCTGATGACATTTGTTTTAAAGATTACTACATTATTTTTTGTTTAACTTATTCTAACAACGTTTATTAACTAATACAAAACCCTTAACATACTAATTAAAAAAGTTGCCTTAATGGCCAAGATTAGATTCATTCATTTACAAACAATAACAAATTATTTAATTGGTCATAATACCATTTTCTTTCTCATACTATTAGGTTCTATTCATTGACCATTATTATATTGTTTATGGGCCTCTATTTAAGTATGTTTTGGTATTATTATATTTTCTATTCTTGCCTACAGGCTTGATATTTCTCTTATATTCTTTTACACATGGTTTATCAATGCTAACAATTCTTGGCATTGACCTAATTTACGAAAAACAAACATGGGATTAACAACTATAAAATCTTTCAATAAACAATGTTACAATACTGCAATTGTCTGTTCATACTTTAACATTTAGTATGTTTGTCATTTCATATTACCTATAAGAGTTGGGCCTCTTACTGTATATAGAACTGTTTTGGTTTTTTCACACTTAATAGAATTATAGGGATCGTTAATCTTAACAGTCTTATCTGTGTGATTAATGATCACACTTGTTTTTTCACCTTTAACTTTTCACTTTTACACATATTCACTTTTCGTAAGCTTTATCTAATTTTATTACAATACATAGTTCATTATTTGTCACACTATTGTGCTGTACTTTTTATTTTAATTGGTTACATACTGGATTTCATTTATTCTTACTTTTTTTGTTGTTATTCGGACTATTTTTGTTAATTGTTTAGGGACTCTCATTATGTCACATTACATAATTGCTCACTCCCCAAGACATGGTTATTTTTTTGAAACCGGGGTTTAGGGAAAAATAAGCTGTTACTTTTATTCATGGTATTTTTGTAAAACTTTTCCCTTCTTTACTATATTTTTCTTATGTTTCAGGAATTGGGTTGTGATGAATTTTTTAAGTTGGTTATTATCTCATAATTTGCACATAACTTCTTTTCTCCTTTGGCGAATCTATGAAATATATTATTGTTCTTCATCTTCTTCATATAAGCTATTTAGTTACAGCCTGATTATTCCTTTTCTCTGGGGTCTCTTTTCTTTCAGTTCCTATGAATTCCTTAATTGGGGTTATCAAGCCCTCCCTAACTTGAAATGGCACGGTGAATGCATATCGGCTGTGAGTGGCACTATTCTGACCTATTCCTCACCCGACCATTCTCCCCGTGCATGGTACAGTGCTCGTTGGCCCCTGCCCATCATAATAATTACCGAGTGGTGCCGTATCCTTCTACACTCTTATAAAAAAGGTAACTCTTGCGTTACTTTACATGCCCTCGGAATCATGTTGTCTTCTTACTTCTTTTCATTATTATAAATTGCATCCCAGCAGTTCCCCTTACTTTCAAATAACTTATTTTCAGTTTTGGTAAAAATCCTTTTTATACTCCTTCTTTTCCATTTAATTTTAATTTGTTGTTAATTGATTCATTAGCCACTATGTTATTCATCTTCTGTTTCAATATCCCTTTTTAGCAGTTACAAATATAGTTATTATTATTCCATTTAGTCACAAACATCAATTCTTTTTCTGCAAGTTCATTTGTTTTAAGTACTTATTTTCTTCTTTTTCATTATTGTCCCCTTATTATCGTTGTTAACTGTCTTTCTCTTCTTTATTGATCCAAAATAAATTCTCGAAAGTATCCTGTAAGATGACCTTACTCATTTTAGAATTTGGTGGGTTATTTGTTCATGTTTTTTGAAATCTTCTTTGGTCATTACTTATATCATCATTTTTCCTTCTTTTTTAAATTGTTGTTGCTGTTGTCGTTTCTCAGAAAATCAGTCCCTTGTCTCTATAGTGTAAGATATTTAGTTTTTATCCATGGTCCATCATCTCCTCTGCACTTGTCGTTCGGATTCTCCTGGTGTGCAGAACTATTTCCTTCCTTGTGATATAGGTCTCTGCTACCTCATACACCAATTCTTCTAATACAATGTGTTCTTTAGTATCAATTTCTACCTCAATTACTTCAGCATTTTGGTTATTGCTCAACGAAGTTACTCGTACCTCCATCATTGCTCTTCTCACTGATATCTTATCATGTATTTCCGGTGTATTCATTTTACTTATAGACTTTTGACATGGAATCCCTAGGTATGTAATGTCTTACTCGCACGTTTCGCGAAAATCGACAGTTATGTTTCGAATGTACTTTCGGCATACCACTATCTCACGAACCGCTCAACCAATCCCAGCAAACCAGGTGTCAGGTGATCGAGTCACTCGGCCCCCTTCCACCAATAGTACTGAGAATTTTGACAACTGACTTCAGTCGCCTCTAGGCTTTGTCTGCATGAGGGTGTTTTTGCGCCGAAAATTTCTAAATTGCTCCACTAAAACTTACATATCTCGGGAACTACAAGTCCGATCGCGAAAATACAAAGTGCGTTGTTATCCTCAGAACGAAATCTCTCCAATAACATGAATTCCGAGTACCAGAAGCCCTTGCAGAAAATAATAACAACATTTGAACTCAAAAATTTGAAATGCCTCGACCTAAAAATCGCGATAAAACTCGAACCAAAATTTTCAAACCGAAAACCGACAAATCCTATGCAGAGCGTCAACAGGCCTATCGTTTGAGTCTAAAATCAAAGAAATCGGCCGAGAACTTAGAAAATGGAACTATTTGAATATTGACGAAACCCCGTCAGCACCCAAGCGGCCCGCATCTCCGATACCTGGGTCATCCGGCGTGCCCCCAAAGCGACTCAGATCGAGCGTACGGCTAGCTAGCAAGAAAACAGACGATGAGAACAGTAAGACGATGAGAGCTGTTTATTTAACCAACCCTTCATTCCTTCCCAAAGCACAAGCCTGCCCATGATTCTCTGTCTACCGGTAGTCCCACGACTACCATGTTTAAATTTTTTAATTTCTTACTCACTGTTTTGTTGTGCGTCCTTTTTAAAGTTTCTTTTAAGTTCCTTCTTTGATTTTTAAGACTCATTATTTCATTGTGGTCGGTCATTGATAGATTAAGCTCATTAATTAGTCCATGCTTCATCATCTCCACTTCTTCTCTTGTTTTTACTAGTTTCTTTTTATATATTTTTCCTATATCTTTTGTTTTCTTAATCTTCTTAATTATCTGGTCCTTCTTTACTTCTCTACGGTTGGTTTCTATGTGCTTAATTTTCTCTTTGTTTTTGTTATTTCTGTTTTCGGAAAACAATACACTTGAGTCTTCTTTAT
Organism: Magicicada septendecula; assembly: GCA_034769895.1. NCBI lineage: Eukaryota > Metazoa > Arthropoda > Insecta > Hemiptera > Cicadidae > Magicicada > Magicicada septendecula. Next base: position 192,948,598 of record CM068369.1, on the reverse strand, counting down.
TCTCTATTCCCTTCCTACTATCTTCTTCAATTTCCGGATTCAATTGTTCCATATTGTTATTGTTTGTTATTTCTTCTACCTTCGTTTTACTTCTATCATTTATTAACAGCTTTTGTTGTTCCAAGCTTTTATCCTTGTGTACTTCCATCCTCTGGCTAAGTGTCTTTCTGACGTCTTCAATCTTCTCATTTATAAGTTCCCTTAATTCTTTCTTAATACTTTTATTGGTGCTGTCTATCTTTTCATTGACCTTCTCAATTTTATTTTACAAATTCTCGTTCATTTGCCTACTATCTTCCTTGATTTGTCTAAAATTTTCCCGAGTACTCTCATTTGTACTGTCTATTTTCTCATTTATCTGTTTCAAGTTCTCCTCATTTCGGTCAAACTTTTCATTCATTTGTCTTAATAAATTCTCATTGGTTTGTTTATTATCTTCTTTAATACTATCGAATTTTTCATTCGTCAGTTTATTATTTTCCTCCATTCGTTTCATTAAATTTGCACTCATTTGTTCCATGAATTTCAGTAAATTTGCATCTCCTCTGGCCTCTTCTTTATCACCCGCATGTTGTTCCATTTCGGTGTCCAGTACTGTTTCTGTCTCTTGTTCTTCTTGTCTGCCTTCTTCCGTTTCTTGGTCCTTTGCTAACCTTTTCGATACTCCTCTTGTATGCATCTCTAGACTTATAACGGCCGCCTGCTAAAATTAGGTTGACTGTATTGTTTAATAGTGGTATTACAGTACGAAATTTTTCCTAATTCCGCCTCCCTAGTTGGACGTCACTTTGTTATGTTACTCTCGTTGAATACATATAAGCGTTTTACTATCTTTATGCCTCACTATGGTAGGCGTCAACTTTGTAATGTAAATTTAAGTTTTAGTATTTTAATTAGGTTACGTCAATTCCATAACGTAGAGTTTTATGGTGTTTAAATAACCAGTTCTTTCGTATAAAGTTTGTATAATGTTGTTATGAGAGAAAGTGTTTGTATTCGTGTGCTAGCGCCTTCGAATTTTCCCGCACTTCTGGTTGACTCAGCGATAACCGCTAACCGTATGTTGCCAGTTGTAGGTTAGTTTATTTTTCTGTTGTTGGCGAGGTTATATTCGCCCTGAGTACCTGCTCTCTCCCACTAACAAATTCTTATTCTATTTTCACGCATAAAATAACAACTCTGGAATCGGTAATCATTGGTTTCTTTTATTATTTTTTTCAGCTTATTTATCAAAACAACATAAATGGTCAGGTCTTGAATCGACATTAACAGTTTAAAAATCGATTCGTCTTCGAATCTGCTCTTCAATGGTTTACAAGTAAAGTTAATATAAAATTAATAAATTAATTACCTTAATTATCCGCCGTGTGATTTCCTATGCTTCGTCTATGACGCGTTTCGGAGCATATACTCCATCATCAGATATTAAAAGTTAAAACAGTCACTCATACGAGATCGTTAAAAAGTTAAAATGTCAAGATATGCATATGAACCGTACGCGGATTTGGGTGCGCACCCGTTCAAGTTCATTCTGCTACTGAGCGGTTGCTACCTTATCGTAGCCCCCGCAAGCAGACTCAGGGCAGTATCGTACAATCGGTTGGATACAAAGTTCAGGTGGTCATTTAGCACGTTATCGCGACTCATTGGGTTTGCATATGCACTGTAAATTTCAAATTCCTCCAAGGCATTCATGAAACGGCCCTTATTACACACATGTAACGGTATTAAATTAGAATTAAAATCTGTGTAATTATGATTGTGTGAAGTCAGATGTCGGGCGTAATTTGATTTGATGTTGTCAATATTTCTTATTTTCTTGGGCAAATGTTCTCGAAATCGTTTAAGGAAACCTCTCCCAGTCTGTCCAATGTAGAAGCACTCGCAATCATTACATGTTAACTTATATATGCCAGTTTTTTCTTCTGGAGGCGTGTGTTTTTTCGGTTTGAGAATATCCAGTAACTTATTATTAGTCCTGAATGAAATAGTGAAACTATTATTATTTAATATAGAACACAAAACCCTAGGCATAAAGCTAGTGTAATTAGTAGATATAAAAATTTTTTGCGTGTTGCTGTTTATTCGGGGTTTAAGCATTCTTTTTTCATGTTTTCTCAACAATTTGTCAATGGTTAAACTACTGTAACCATTGGCAACCGCAATATATTTTATGACATTTAGCTCATCACGGAAGTCATTATCATCCAAAGGAATCGTTAATAATCTATGTATGAAACTATTGTACGCTGCCATTTTATGTGAAAGAGGATGATGAGAGTCTGCGTGTATTGTGGTGTCAGTGGTAGTCGGTTTCCTATAAATGTTGAACTTTAGTTTAGTCATCTGTCGAGTGATGGTTAAATCTAGAAAGTTTATCTTGTTATCAACCTCTGTTTCAAGAGTAAACTGGATGTTTCTATTTATTTTGTTTAGACAGTTTTTAAATAATTCGATTTGTCTTATAGTACCATCAAAGATTAAAAACGTATCGTCTACATAACGTGCATAAAATATTATTTTATTTGCATATATATTATTGTTCAACAAGTGAGTATTCTCATAATAATTTAAATAAATATCGGCCAGTAGGCCGGAAAGGGGTGAGCCCATTGCTAGGCCATCATTTTGAATGTAAAAAGAACCATTAAAAGTGAAATAGTTTTGTTTCAAAATAACCTCGAGTAAATTAATTAACTCATTTATTGTCTGTGTGTTCATGCAACTATTGTCAGATAAATTGTTTCTCAAGATCTGTAATGTATCTATGATTGGGATGTTCGTGTATAAATTAGTTATGTCGAACGACGCCAATTTGTGGTTAGGTTGCAGTTCAACAGATTTAATATCATTAATAACATCATTGTTGTTCTTAATACCATGATTATTACGTAATTGTAAATTATCTTTTATCAACCGAACTAGTGCTTTTGCAGTTTTGAAGCCAGGAGCAGTGGTAAAGTTCACGAGCGGTCTGATAGGTATGTTTTGTTTATGAATTTTAGGTAGTCCTGTGAATATCGGGGCTTTAGCATTGATGGGCTTTAAGTAACGTCGTGTGTTTTCATTGAATAAATTGGTACATTTATTAATACAATTGTTAAGTTCCCTGACGTACAAATCAGTGGGGTCAGAGTTTAATATATTAATGTTATTGTTAGAAATAAAATCATGAACTTTATGACTGTATGAATCAGTGTCCATGATGACTAGCGTATTCCCTTTATCTGCCTTAACGATAAGGGCATTGTTATCGATTAATTTTGTTTTCATGCGTTTTAAGGTTTTATATTCACTAGAGTACCTAGACTGACCACGTGAAACAAGAGGTAGACTATTGTTTAATTTAATGGCTCTATTGAATTTATTATTTATAAGTACGCGTGCTTCATTGATATAATATAAAATATTTATCTCAGGGCTTGGGTTCTTTGGGCTAGTTATGAAGTCAGAAAATGCTTTAAAAAGGAGTACAACACATTACAATTACATATAAAATAATAAAACTGAATTATTAATGTTTACAAATATAAAATGTTAAGTTTTTTCACCGACAGCGGTAACGAACTCTGTTAGCACTGGAAATAGAATAATAAACAAGATGGCCTCTTAGTCGGCTAACCAAACGTCATGAAGTTGAATGTTTTTCTGTTTTAAATAAAATTGTTATTATCATTAATCACTGTATTAATGATTATATTAATGATTAACAGGTATTCCAATTATCACTGTAAATTGTTTATATGGTGTAGTGAAGTTGATCTGTGTGTATTGTGGTAATGAAAATACTTCGGAGTAATATTTACGTTCCTGGCGTACTGCAAGCGGTTCCTCGCTAGCGTCTTTTGGTGTTTTTGTGTAGATTTAAGTTTCCATCGGTCAGTAATTAATTCTTTATAATTTTCTTGGAGTGTTTTTCTTACTTCTCTGGTTTATTTTAGAACATTAGTCGAGTATTACTTGATTGTTTTAATTTTTACACAAGCGTCAGCTATTAGATTCATCTCTTCAGCGTGGCGTATAACAATACAATAATTCCTTCGTCTCGTCTTTGTAACGACTTTTTGACCAGTAAACTCGGGTTTTGATTGGTCAGTCTTCATGAACTAGAGGTCAGGCGGCATATAGTACTAAAAATATATCTTTGCCTTTACAGTCAAAAAATACTGCCTTGTTAATTTTTGTTTAAACTAAAATTTTTTTACATAGTTCTGCTCCTTTTTTAAAGGTCTACATTCTGGTATATGATTTAGTATAAGTTAACTTCATATTAGGTGTCCTTTCACCTTTACAAAATCTATAAATCTGGACTATAACACTGACCTTACATTCACTATGACACAATATTTAAATTTTTATAAGATTAATCTCATATGATACACAATTACTCTAAGACTTGTCCCTTATTAAATTCTGATCCTATTTTGTTATTATTGTATTATATTGGTTTGATAACTTAATCATCTCTGACATTATTTTATTTTACATTTCATGTTCGTCCTACGCCTAAAATTTGACTTCATTCCCATTTCTACTTTACATTAATTATTAAATTGTTTTCTGTTTTGAACCCCTTTGCCTGATGACATTTGTTTTAAAGATTACTACATTATTTTTTGTTTAACTTATTCTAACAACGTTTATTAACTAATACAAAACCCTTAACATACTAATTAAAAAAGTTGCCTTAATGGCCAAGATTAGATTCATTCATTTACAAACAATAACAAATTATTTAATTGGTCATAATACCATTTTCTTTCTCATACTATTAGGTTCTATTCATTGACCATTATTATATTGTTTATGGGCCTCTATTTAAGTATGTTTTGGTATTATTATATTTTCTATTCTTGCCTACAGGCTTGATATTTCTCTTATATTCTTTTACACATGGTTTATCAATGCTAACAATTCTTGGCATTGACCTAATTTACGAAAAACAAACATGGGATTAACAACTATAAAATCTTTCAATAAACAATGTTACAATACTGCAATTGTCTGTTCATACTTTAACATTTAGTATGTTTGTCATTTCATATTACCTATAAGAGTTGGGCCTCTTACTGTATATAGAACTGTTTTGGTTTTTTCACACTTAATAGAATTATAGGGATCGTTAATCTTAACAGTCTTATCTGTGTGATTAATGATCACACTTGTTTTTTCACCTTTAACTTTTCACTTTTACACATATTCACTTTTCGTAAGCTTTATCTAATTTTATTACAATACATAGTTCATTATTTGTCACACTATTGTGCTGTACTTTTTATTTTAATTGGTTACATACTGGATTTCATTTATTCTTACTTTTTTTGTTGTTATTCGGACTATTTTTGTTAATTGTTTAGGGACTCTCATTATGTCACATTACATAATTGCTCACTCCCCAAGACATGGTTATTTTTTTGAAACCGGGGTTTAGGGAAAAATAAGCTGTTACTTTTATTCATGGTATTTTTGTAAAACTTTTCCCTTCTTTACTATATTTTTCTTATGTTTCAGGAATTGGGTTGTGATGAATTTTTTAAGTTGGTTATTATCTCATAATTTGCACATAACTTCTTTTCTCCTTTGGCGAATCTATGAAATATATTATTGTTCTTCATCTTCTTCATATAAGCTATTTAGTTACAGCCTGATTATTCCTTTTCTCTGGGGTCTCTTTTCTTTCAGTTCCTATGAATTCCTTAATTGGGGTTATCAAGCCCTCCCTAACTTGAAATGGCACGGTGAATGCATATCGGCTGTGAGTGGCACTATTCTGACCTATTCCTCACCCGACCATTCTCCCCGTGCATGGTACAGTGCTCGTTGGCCCCTGCCCATCATAATAATTACCGAGTGGTGCCGTATCCTTCTACACTCTTATAAAAAAGGTAACTCTTGCGTTACTTTACATGCCCTCGGAATCATGTTGTCTTCTTACTTCTTTTCATTATTATAAATTGCATCCCAGCAGTTCCCCTTACTTTCAAATAACTTATTTTCAGTTTTGGTAAAAATCCTTTTTATACTCCTTCTTTTCCATTTAATTTTAATTTGTTGTTAATTGATTCATTAGCCACTATGTTATTCATCTTCTGTTTCAATATCCCTTTTTAGCAGTTACAAATATAGTTATTATTATTCCATTTAGTCACAAACATCAATTCTTTTTCTGCAAGTTCATTTGTTTTAAGTACTTATTTTCTTCTTTTTCATTATTGTCCCCTTATTATCGTTGTTAACTGTCTTTCTCTTCTTTATTGATCCAAAATAAATTCTCGAAAGTATCCTGTAAGATGACCTTACTCATTTTAGAATTTGGTGGGTTATTTGTTCATGTTTTTTGAAATCTTCTTTGGTCATTACTTTTATCATCATTTTTCCTTCTTTTTAAATGTTTGTTGCTGTTGTCGTTTCTCAGAAAATCAGTCCATTGTCTCTATAGTGTATGATATTTAGTTTTTATCCATGGTCCATCATCTCCTCTGCACTTGTCGTTCGGATTCTCCTGGTGTGCAGAACTATTTCCTTCCTTGTGATATAGGTCTCTGCTACCTCATACACCAATTCTTCTAATACAATGTGTTCTTTAGTATCAATTTCTACCTCAATTACTTCAGCATTTTGGTTATTGCTCAACGAAGTTACTCGTACCTCCATCATTGCTCTTCTCACTGATATCTTATCATGTATTTCCGGTGTATTCATTTTACTTATAGACTTTTGACATGGAATCCATAGGTATGTAATGTCTTACTCGCACGTTTCGCGAAAATCGACCGTTATGTTTCAAATGTACTTTCGGTATACCACTATCTCACGAATCGTCCTAACCTTCCCCGCAAAAAAACATAAAAGCTCAAAAAAAAAAATTAAAAAAAATAGAAAATGAGAAAATGTCAAAAAAAAGGAGTTAGAGAGAGAAGTGGCAGCGGCAGGCTTGGCCGGGTCAGTCGTGTACTTGGCGGAGCCTGTTGCTGTGGACATGCCCTTGGAGCACACATGTATTAGGTTATAGAAATATAAGTATATATGTCTGGATTTGCATTGCATTTACATGCTATCTGGAATTTGGAGTATCGTATCATGGAGACCATCCTTCCCCCCTTCCCTGTCCTGGGGATGTGGGTTGTATCGATGATATAATGTTGTTGTTTTGTTTTTGGGTTAGACCCCCGTAACTATGGGGCATGTGCCTTTTAAGGTTGGTATATCGGTGTCTCAAGCGTAAGTGGGCAAGCCTCAGGAGGTCAGAACTCAGGGAGCTCCCGAACGTTTCTTTCTTCTTTTCTTCTCTGTCCCTTCTTGCTGTAGGTTGTCCCTGATCAGGTCGGCGTGCAGTGCCAGCACACTTACACACTACACGTCTTCTTTCTGCTCTTTCGTTTTCCTTCTGAGCCTCTGTTCTCCTGGGAGCAAGGACTACTGAGATTACCGATTGAAACTCGTGTTTTAAAAGAATATAGGGGTACACTGCAGGGTACCCCTGAGTCCAAGTGTGGGGCAACCAGGTTGCCCTTTTGGGGTGGGGGTGTGCCGGAGTTCGCATAACCCGGCGTTCGAGGAAATACAAATACTATATTTCAAATAATAAATTAGATTAGTTATCCATGTCAGTGAGCGAAGTGAATATTGTTGATGAACGCGATATCGGTATGGCACTGTTCCTGTAGTGCACGCTATCTAGCGGCCGAATTTGAGTTGCGTTTCCGGGCACGTTGCGAGAGTCAGTCACTACAAAGCTCTCGTTACGAAAACACCTGGCTTCCTTCCTCGGTTCAGCAGAGCATTTTCGTGTGTCGTCTTCTCATCTTTATGGCAGGCTAATTGTTTAAGACCCACCGTTAAGTGCCTTGTATGTATATATGTATATATATATATATATAATAATTGGTAGTGAAAATTTTAAATTCAAACCTTAATTAATCCAGATGCGAACAGATAGAATGCACGTGGCATGGTGTGGGTACTGTGAGATATTTAATTAATTTCGTTCTATTTGAATACCGCCTATTAATTGTATTAACTCATTGATCATTCAGCATTGTAAAGAGATGTAAGAAAATTAAGTAATTTAGTGAAAACTGGGGACCTTGTTAGCTATGCATGAACGCACGTGTGTGACCGGAAGTATGAACTTTTTTCTAAATAATTTATTCATTTGTAAACTTTAAGACCACCCTAGATGAAGTACTGTGCAAGTGTTAATTGTCTGTAGCTGATGGGCCTTAAAAGTATCCGTTATTTTGCAAAATTTGTGATAGAACGTAATGCCACGTGGCCAGTGGACAGGGTACATGTCGGGATATGTCACGGCTGGTCATGCCTGTGAGCGTGCATCATTATTGTGCCAGGTTATGAGTGAATGATGATGATTATTAATTTCATATTTTATTAAAATATAAAAGGGGAAGTGTATCACCTAAATTTTATGCACTATATTAAATTGGTTGGGAGCGTCTAGTTCTGGTGTTGGGCATACATGCCTTATACATGACATGTGTGTAAGCTTTAGTGAACAGTACATTAATCATTCCGAATATGCAGGGTTCTCGCCTATGACGGAGACCTGACCAAAGCTTGGTGTGCTGTCACCTTCACCTAGCCATGAACCACTAAAGCTTCGTTCTGCGACCGAGGAGGGAGAAGCAGCTGCCGCCAACAATCATGGAACCGCCCGCTTCATATGAGGTGATATTAACTCTTTTTATTCTATCCTGGCCCGCAGAAAATACTATGGGAGGTGTATGTGCAATATCAGTTTAACTTTATACAGTGACATGGTTCAATCGGGGGTGTGTCGGCAAGACAATTTCAATGTAGCTTAAACATTATAATACAGTTCAACAAGTACAATTGTAAACTGACCTGTTGGAGGGTACCAGAGCGGTTTTCGTTCCCTATAATGGGTGCAAAAGTTGTAGGGGAGACCTTTTTAAATTAAGTATAGGGGTATGGTTTTCGTGAATCCGAACCGGCTGGTTCGGATTTCATTCTCAGGTTATTACCGGGGTTTTACATTTAATTATTTTTCCTGCATACAAGGGCTGGGGTTCTTTTTATTCTGTTTCCGGATTGTCACTTTTATAAATTTCTTCTAATCATAAGGTAGGCACCTGTTGGTGCCATATCACGCACGTTTTCTACGGGTCATTTTTTGTCAGGTCAGGCCTGCTCTGGTACACTCCTGCAACCGGACGAATACAGCATTCTCTTTTAATATATGCACATACGGCTGAAATTAGAATTTCCTATTTATTTAAAAATTTATATATTTAATATTTTCAGATTATAAAATTTTACATTGAATAAAATTGTACAGGCGGTACTTATATTCTTGCAACTTGTATTTTCTGGCGATTATATCGCTACTGTTAGTGCAAAAGGTCGTATGTAAAAATTGTGTACTTTACAAGAGAGCATAAAAACTGATTATTTCCTTATGATTTATTAGTATAATTTCATATTTTATTTCCCTGTGCTGTTTTCATAGTAACTAATGTATAACGTAACTTTTAAAACATTAAATTCATAAATAAAAAATTACAGTAACATACTGTACTGTGTGTGTGTTGCGTTCAACCCAACGTGAAACGTGAGCGGGCTGCATTCAACCTAACATGTGTAGGTTGTGTTGTATGTATGTGTATGTGTGCGTATGTGTGTGCGTGAAGTTAACATAGCTTAGACAAAATACAAACGTAAAGAAACGATTTGATATTTACAGCTAACGCTTGAAATATACTGCGACAAACATGTGATTCTCGCTGGTTACTGCTAACATATTTATAAATGAAAAATATATACATTCACAGTACAAATATAAACAAGTAAAACATTTGCAGGTCTGTATACGAACTCTGAAAACTGACGTACATATTGTACAATAATGCAAAACGGTCTTTCTCAAGTTAGCACATAAGGCATTTTCCAGTAAACGTAAACTTTATCAAGTTCAAGAACACACAATTAGCAGCCGTTTGTTCTTGTGTGTGTGTGTGTGTGTGTGTGTGTGTGTGTGTGTGTGTGAAGTTAACATGGTTTAGACAAAATACAAACGTAAAGAAACAATTTGATACGTGAAGAGATAGAAATTAAGCGTCGCGGTAAGTCACAGGTCATCATTCCCATACAGTTTGATGCTTTATGATTTCTGTGCAAATTATGAGCTATGTAAAAAATGTATATATATACAAATAATAATATTATGAAAATAAAATTGTCTATGAGCATGAATTTACAGGCTTCTCACGAACGAGATTCATAATTTTGGCTAATGTACGAAATACTTTCGTATCGCTAATTTCTTAAGACATAATCGTGGAGAAAGCTTTCCAGCACGGACAATGACCCCTTGAGTTAAGCTGTTGTTGTAATCATATATTATTTGCAACTCTGTTCTTCACCCTCCACTTGAATAATAATAATTACAAACCAACAAAGGGATATACAGTTTGATGCTTATGATTTTTGTAAAATGTCTATATATACAAATAATATTATGAAAATAAAATTGTCTACGAGCATGAAATTGCTAGCTTCCAACGAGTGGAATTCATAATGTTTACTGGTTCGTTTGTTTTCTTAATTTTGAGTAATGTATGAAAATAAAAGCTTTCCATCATGGACAATGACCCCTCGGGTATATGACTTACATAAACTTTCAAACGTGTACGCAAGCTACCCCCTACCCTACCCTACCATCGTATGATATATATACACAAAGAAGACCTGTCACTACTCTCCCTCTCTAACTCTCTCTCTCTCTCTAACACATGCGCGACCACTCACGAAGTTTTATCTTATCGCAAATAATTAATCAACTTTGTTGTTTAAAATACAGAATGCCTAATAAGCTTTTTACACTTTTTACACTTTCTAAAAAAATGTCTATACATATATATATATATATATATACAAATAATATTATGAAAATAAAAATTGATTATGAGCATGAAATTGCTGGCTTCCAACGAGTGGAATTCATAATGTTTACTGGTTCGTTTGTTTTCCTAATTTTGAATAATGTATGAAAATAAAAGCTTTCCATCACGGACAATGACCCCTCAGGTATATGACTTACATCAACTTGTGTGTGTGTGTGTGTGTGTGTGTGTGTGTGTGTGTGTGTGTGTGTGTGGTCAAATTACTATGTCAGTGCCTGTTACAATTTCTCTAGTCTACAAGAGTACACACACACACACACACACACACACACACACACACACACACACACTCTCTCTCACACACACACACAATCAGGTCAATGACTGCTACGTGCTGTCACCTTTTTATATTAGATCTTTCTTATGTGGTATTGAAAACTTTGTTAGATCGAGAAAATTAAGTTTATTTTCTAATTCAACCTCGAGGGTAAATTGTATGCCTTCCCGTTGTCCGTCTGTAAATATTTCATTTGGTTAGTATAGGCTCCAGTGCGTGCGTTACTTCCTTTATGCTGAATATAATACTCTATTACAATTGGAAACATATTGCTTTCCACTGCGGACAATGACCCTTGAGTTAAGCTGGTGTTGCAATCATGTATCGTTTGTTCTTCACCTTCCACTTGAAGAAGAAGAAAAGGGCAGGTGGTGGGGATCTTACACCACTTCTAGTTCCATATAAATGTGTGTAAGGGAAGTCGTACAAATTACTCTTTGTTTACAGCTATACAATGAAGTACAATCGTGCAGAATATTTACAACGTCTGCGTACGTATTTTAAAATACAGAGAGTGGGTGCACGTAAAGATTACTATTTAAAGTATCCGAATGTCAACCAGAGTCCTCAAACACTGGCACGCGCTGGGTTTGTGTACGAAGGAGATGGTGATACTGTGCGATGTAGTTCGTGTCAAGTTAGATTTGAAGAATGGGCAGCGGACGATTGTCCTGACGCTTTACATGCAAGGGTAATGCCGCAGTGCCAGTTTGTGGTGACACAGCTAAAATGATAAAAACAAACAAACGTTAGGTCTACTTATTAATCGGTTCTTTTCAGAGCCACCGTAACTTAGTCTCATATTACTTGAATTTGTTCTTTGTTTACACAACAAAAAACATTTTCATGTGATCTCGAGTCGGTCCTAAGCCCGAAGAAATAAGGAAGGCGGTATATTATATATTTACAGGCTGTAAAAGAGGAAAACGGAGCCATATAGAGACAATGTAAGTATAGTGTTTATACTGCAAAGTAATTACGATAAAGTGTACTTTTTCTGTAGGTCTGATCACTGCAGTCAAGTCGCTCCTTGAACAATAATAATGTATGAGTGCTGTAACCCCTCTTTAAGTATTGTATTGACTCATAAAAATTTTTTTTTTGTTTTTTTTTAAAGATGGGTTACAATATAATTAAAACTAGGCCAAAGCCTAGAGAAGCCAAAAATGCGCTGGATCCAGTGAGACGGGACTTGCAATTAAAACTCACAAAATTAACAACCAATAAATTTGTTTTATTATAAACAAACTTTAAATCTCTTTAACCCAACAAAATAATTATATTCTCCTTTAAAATATTTTGCTTGAAAAATAAATATAAAATTTAAATTCTCCTTAAAAATGTTTTTGCTTTAAAAATTTAAATATAAAATTTAAATTAAATGAATATAAAATGTTCTTTTCCAATCGGGGTTACTGTTGCCCACTTAGCCCTATACCTAACCCCCAAAAATACACATGAATATACAATACATATAATGGACATATAAGGAAATATGTCTACAATATACAACACATACACACGTTCCACATCACAGGACAATTACAACTTTCATCATTAAAATCTTGCCACACCTCTTTCACCCCAGGAGGTACATAATTTACAATTCATAAATATTATTGCACGCAACACCTATTGCAAGGTCTTAATGCCTAATAACTCATAGATATATGTGTGTAACACCAGTGCCCCCAGGGCATACTAAAATTCAGGAGTTGGCATAATGCCTGATACTACTATAAAGTGCTCCCACATTGAGCACTTAGACTTGGAGTAAATATAATTATAATTCAGTAAACACACAAGTGATCATAATAAATTAAAAAGAATTTAAACATGATAAATTTTGTGAAATATTAAAAACAGTAATGTGTCATAATGCTTTATAACCTTTTAGAAATTAATTTGGCCCAAAGGCCGACATGTTCCTAGGCAAGATCGTGCATAACTAAACCTGTCCCAGGAGCATGTTCAAGTCTGCATGAAAATCCGCCTATACAGGATTAAACTGGGGACCCGACTGAAACAACCAAAAGAAACTCCTATCCATTATATGACCCAAACTGAATACAACTATATGAAATTAATGCATTAATTGAAAACTAAATTTAACCTGTGAAATTACATGATGAATGATAGAATTACTAGCACTAAGGTAACCCTTCTACTGAAAACAAGAAAGAAATTTACATGCCTGAATGGTAATCAGTCACAGATACATGCCAACCTCTGGGCTCACATTTAATATAACAGTGTTACAAAATGTACAAAAGATTCCCCCCCAAGTCCGCGCACTATTCTGTCCCGTTAACCGGGGACCCAATTAAAATGTTTAAAGCTTAAAGTCATTGTATGTTGTGTAGCTATATGTCCATGAGTTCTAGTGGGTTACATTCCCTTGTGTAAAAGTAATATGGTTTGGTGTCACCTGATTTATTCCGTGGTGTGAAGTTTGGTGTTGTGGTCTACAGCATTTTAGTGTGGGTGTGGCCTGTCCTCGCTGTTCTCCTCCGGCAGATGAAGTTGAGAGTCTAGATGGTCATTTGTTCAGGTTGGGGCTGTCCCTCGACGTCAAGCGAGGGACCCTAATCATACAAATATTATCAGCGAGAAGTTCCAACACTAATTCCCCCAGAACCCTCACACGCACCAAAATCCATTTATAATATTAAACACTGCTTTAGGCCTACTTGAAATGAAAGTTTGACACACTCTGCAACAGGTTATACGGGCATATGGCCCTATCTTGAAAAACATTTAGTTTAGTTAAATTACATATTATTCTGACTTTACATTATTCTCAATTCTATTAAAGTTTGTCACTTGTTTCCATTAAAACTTTATATTTTTACTATGACTCTCTTTCTTTAACATTCTCAATAAATTTGGGGTGACTTAATTATTCATACTAACTTGATTCACCACTTGGCATGTATACATTTATAAACTTTACCCCTCTGGGTTAACATTATTCAATTACAGTGCCTTAGTTAAGACTTCATTTACTGTATATAATTAACTCATTTTGTTATACAATTGCTATACAATTAATACAATTTACACATACTCTAATTCGCCACGTGGCGTGATAGGTTAACCAATTTCATTCATTCCTGTACTTATTAAACAAAACTCCTTTTGCATTACTTCAAATTAATATATATAAGTATACTGTACTTACTTACCGCAGATCTGTTTTAATTTAGCCTGCCATAGGTGTAAGATGGTACAATTAAAAAACTTCTCTCTGTCGGAGAACGCGGCGATGCGTGGAGTTTGGTTCAATACCAGAATAAGACCGGCTTAGAATTGTTTATTCTGGCCTTTCTCAACTCGCGATCAGCAGTTGCAGTATGCAGCATTATTAAGGTATTACAGTATGGTAGAACGCCACCGCTAAATACAGTACGGTATTTTTCTTCAGCGTTCTCGTTAAATGCAGCATACGTGCCGATCTTAATCGACTCGGCACAGTGCAGTCCATTTTGTTGTTGGCGAATCATTATCTGTTTTTATTAAAATCTTACAATGTCAAAAATTATTATTAATATTGTATTTATTTTATAACATTGTTTGTGATATATATATTTAATCAATGCAAAATGAATTTTTAAAAATATTGCATTACATTAGTCTGTAAACTATATTTATGTTTGTTCTGTACACATATGCATACGGTAATAATCATGAGTGGTGATAAAATCTTACAATGTCAAAATTAAATATTGTATTTATTTTATAACATTGTTTGCGATATATATATATATATATTTAATCAATGCAAAATGAATTTTTACTTCTGTGTGTGTGTGTGTGTGTGTGTGTGTGTGTGTGTGTGTGTGTGTGTGTGTGTGTGTGTGTGTGTGTGTGTGCGCGCGCTGGTGAAACTGGACGATTGCAGCTGTAGTTAGAGAACAATTTTGAGAGAGAGATAATATTTTTTTGCTAAAGAGAAATCGTTACTGCTTTTCTTCACTTGTGTGTGTGTGTGTGTGTGTGTGTGTGTGTGCGCGCGCGCGCGCGCTGGCGAAACTGGACGATTGCAGCTGTAGTTAGAGAACAATTCTGTATACTAAATGTGTGTGTGTGAGAGAGAGAGAGAGAGAGAGAGAGAGAGAGAGAGAGAGAGAGAGAGAGAGAGAGAGAGAGAGAGGGAGGGAGAGAGAGAGAGAGAGAAAGAGAGACAGACATACAGACAGACAGACAGACAGAGAGTTGATAACTTTGATATCGTAGTCGACAACAATCATATAGTTAAGAGAGAGAGAGAGAGAGAGTGAGAGGAAGAGGGAGAGAGATAGTTGATATCATGGACGAAAACTGTGTCTGCTCATACTAAATGTGTGTGTGAGAGATAGAGAGAGAGGGAGCGAAGTAAAGTCCAAGGACCGACTTAATGAAGTACCAAATGAAGAAGTTGTCTTTAAAATCATACATTACCAACATCATTTGTATTTGAAAATAGTTTCATTGTAAATATTACTTATTATTATCGCTACTACAATTTATATGTCGATAAATAGATACTGTACTTACATTAAATGTAAGCCATCAATTATTAAAATAATACTTTATGAAAAACTATGGTAAACTCTAATATGCCTGATTATTCCTGTTTCATATATTAAAATATAACTTTTGTATAAACATTATTCGTAATGACTGAGGCGTGGCCTTTATTGCGTGAAGATATTTGGGTAGAGCAAACACGTTTAAGCAATATCAAGTGGTTAGAATTGATGATGAATAAAAAATATCTCATCGTGGTCTTAACAAATGTGGACACAAAATATAGGAACTTCGTGCTCGCTAATGTGTTTGTACGTGCGTGTGTGTGTGTGTGTGTGTGTGTGTGTGTGTGCGTGCGTGTGTGCGTGCGTGTGTGTGTGTGTGTAGTTTCAACTCCCAGTACTTAACACTTTAATAATTGAATTTGCATATTCGTGATAAATGTATCATTGATTCTAATTAGTATTTACAAAGTTTCGTTGAATAATAATATTTGGTTCGATTAGAAATTATTTGAAAGTACATTAACTTTATGAAAATGACACATACTTGAAAAGTAACAACACCAAACGCAAAACGACCTCCAGACATAAACGAAACAATAAAATAGCATCGGGTCTATACCTGTGTCCTTACAGACAAAAAAAAAACTGATTTGCATACCAGTGCGTACATTGTCCGACAGCGATTTGTATGTGTACACAAAACTTTTGAAAATACCTTATTTCAGAGGTGTTTTTTTCACGACTTACTGACACTTAATGACATTTTAGTATCGCTAATTACAGCGTTGAATATAACTTTCTGAAACCAGTTAAAGTCGTGTCACACAAACAATAGACTAACATTTATTGTGAAGTCGTTAACGCATGGATTTCTACTTGTCATCTGTAACAGCACACGCAGAGGTAATTACATTATAAACTAGGAATTTCTTCCGACGTCTGCGAGTGAGAGAGAGAGTGACATGATATATCACTGTAGAACCGATGACATAAAGAGAGAGAGAGTGCTAGCGCATATGTTGTGTATATAAATTTCTAAATCTCGGTCAATGACCGTCATGTGAGTAGTAATAAAAGGTTGGTTCTGGGACAGCCACGCCCCCCTCGTTTGTTTATGTTTACATTTTTTTCACTCCCTCCACCCCCGTCTTCACCTACATACCGCCACGCGGTCACCGAACCGCCGCTCGTTTGTTTACATTTTTCCGGTTTGTTTACATTTTTTCTCTCTTGCCACGCCCCCCACTCCTCTGTTTATGTTTACATTTTTCCTTCCTCCCCACCCCCGCCCTACCCCGCACCCGCCGCGGTCATCGACCTCCTCGTGTTTATGTTTACGTTTTTTTCTCACCGCGTGTCCCAGCTTTGCGTTGTTTACGTTCTCTCCTCTGTTTATGTTTACATTTTTTTCCTTCCTCCCCACCCCCGCCCTACCCCGCACCCGCCGCGGTCATCGACCTCCTCGTGTTTATGTTTACGTTTTTCGTGTCCCAGCTTTGCGTTGTTTACGTTCTCTCCTCTGTTTATGTTTACATTTTTTCCTTCCTCCCCACCCCCGCCTCGCCCCGCACCCGCCGCGGTCATCGACCTCCTCGTGTTTATGTTTACGTTTTTCGTGTCCCAGCTTTGCGTTGTTTACGTTCTCTCCTCTGTTTATGTTTACGTTTTTTTTCTCTCTCGCCGACGCGGCTATCACCACGTGCTCGTTGTTTTCTTTAGCCGCCGATCGACGACACGCTGACCCAGTAACAAACGTAAACATAAACATTCCGACAAACGTAAACAAAGTAAAGCTGGGACACGAAAAACGTAAACGTAAACATTCGGAGTTCGGCGACCGCCGCCGGAGCGCGTCTGTTTGTAAACAAATGTTTAGGAGAAGGGATAATGGCGTGATATATTTTTTTATTAATGTGGTATTGTTTACGTATCAATTTTTTCAGTTAATACGAGATTTTCGTTTATGATGTCTGTAACGCGTGTTACACCCGTCCAGATTGTGCTAGATTTTTTTGTCAACGAAGGTTTTGTTTTTATAACTAATTCAGATAATATTAAATGCAGCAAGTGCGGTTTTAAAACAAAAGTATATCTGACAATCGCGCATATCCAGTTCATGCATAAACTTTTATATCCGAAATGCGGAATGATTCGCGATAGGTATTATAAATTTGAAGATTACGCTAAATCGAGAGAGTGTATTACAAATTATCCAATCGCTGTGAAATGTGTTCGAGAAGCACGGAAACAGATGGAAGCATCATTTGCGTTTCCTCGATGGCGAAAACGTTACCCGTCAGTCGAGAGACTGGTATCAGCGGGATTTTATTACACCGGAACGGAAGACGACGTAATATGTGTTGAATGCGGAATAGTACTTTGTGATTGGAAGGAGACTGATGATCCTTGGCTCGAACACGCGAAAGCTTCGCCAGACTGTGTATTAATTAAATTGCACAAGAGACAGTGTGCGGAAAAATAGTAGTAGTAATAAACAAGTTTTATCTGGAAATGTATGCGCTTTTTTTATTTTGAATTATTCGTTTAGTATCGTTTTAAAATTATTATTTATCAAATATGATTTGGTCGTGTGCGTTAATTGTATCCTATAACGGTTTTATCAGTATTATTAGTTCGTAGGTTCGATCCCTCGCATTACCAAATCATATTTTTTTTTATTTTTTTTATTAATTAAAATATATAAAGAACAATTTTCAGTTCCCGATTAAACAAATGTTTATTCTCTGTCAGTAAATAGCTTGCGGTCTTAGCGGCAACATTGTGTTTTTACGAGCGCAGATTTTTCGTCAGATTTATTTTGTAAATAATGAATTTTCTGAGACAAATGTTACTCGCTAAATCAAAAGAGTGTATTGCTAATTATCAGAATGCGATAAAATGTGTTGAAGAAACAGAAGAAATGATGAAGTTGACATTTTATACATGGCCAAAACGTTCACCGTCAGCCGATAGACTCAGATCAGCGGGAGTTTATTATACCGGAATTGAAGATGACGTAATGTGTGTGGAATGCAAAGCGGTTCTTTGTGAGTGGGAGGAGACAGACGATCCTTGGATTGAGCATGCGAAAGCCTCGCCATATTGTTTATTAGTTAGAATATATAAAGAATTATTTTCTATCCCCACCTAACCGAATGTTTAGTATACGTTCAATTTTATTGTCATTGTTTAGTTTGCAGTCTCTGTGAGAACATGTTAACGAAAGAATGGACGGTAGAAGTATAATCGACTTATTAAAACGCGAATTTTCAGAAGACGTTGTATTAAGGTTATCAAATATTATTAAAGTAACGAGTTTAGACGATTTGGTGATAGATCATTTTCGAACGTGCCAACTGAAGGGAATATATGATTGCTTAAAAGAAATTATTTTTTATTGTGAAGTAAAGAAGTTATCTGAAGACGGGTGTTGTTGTAGTGATAAGTTTACTGACGTTATAGACGGTCCGTGCCCGTGCGCTATTTTTGAAAGAAATAAAAATAAATTACTGTGTTGTTTACAGTTGATTGAAAGTCATGATGATTCAGAAATTAAATTATTTTTTGTAGATAGATATCTTCGATTTTTAAAAACAAAATGACTGATAAATTTGAAAACAGTATTTCCGCATTTAATTGGCAAATATATTATTTCGGTCCGCCGCTCGATGGAGAATTAAATTTTAACGAAATTTGTTGTTTGATAGTGAACGAATTTACACGAGCAAATGTTGTTAAAATTGAAAGGAATAAGCAGATTATTAAAATCAGTTTACCGATTACTTATACATACGGTGCTGTATTGAAAAAATTAAAAAACTGTAGTCGTCAAACACTACTGAGTATCGATCATGAAGAAGAAGAAAAATTGTATAAAGTAAAATCAGTTCGTGCGTCACCAGTCGCTGTGAAGACGTCAGTTAAAAAACAATGTCAAAACAAGCGCTGCTGTGTGAAAGATTAATCAATCATTCGATAAACGAATTGTTAGAATCCGGTTTTGTTTTTAAACGATATTTAGATAGTGTTCAGTGTTCTTTGTGCGGGTTTCAGACAAGAGGAACTTTACCTATCGAACATATTCAGTTTATGCATAAATTATCGAAGCCGAATTGCGAGATGGAGCAATGTATAATGTATAATTTCAATAATTATAGGAATGCGAAAAGATGTATTGCAGAGACTAAAAAAGTGATGTTATTATCATTTAAAAGTTGGCCTACACTCGAGCCCAATTTTAAAAAACTGGTTAACGCCGGATTTTATTATATCGGTGTTGGTAGTAAATTATCATGTATAGAGTGTAGAGTCATTTTAAACGGTTGGAAATGTTCTGACGATCCTTGGACTGTTCATGAAAAAGTATCACCACACTGTTTTTTGGTGAAAATTCACAAAGGTGAAGATTGTATGTAATTAATTATTATTATTATTATTATTATTAAAAAATAATAAAAAATAGTATTGATGTATTTGTGTTTGTTGTTTTTTATTCATTTTCTTATCATAGTTAGAACCGTCAACATATATAATGAGTGTAAGAGAGAATATCAGTAACGAATTACATAAACAAGTTAGAAAAAATTTTTTAACTCGTAGTGTTGAGCTCAAAGGTCTTGATGATTTATATCAAGCCGATCTTGTAGAAATGATTCCATATGCAAAGTTGAATAGAGGTTATAAGTATATATTAACGATGATAAATTGCTTCAGTAAATACGCATTCGCTGTTCCAATAAAAACAAAATCGTCTGAAAATGTTGCGCGAGTACTTAAAATTTTATTACAAAATAATAAAATGAATCATTTACAAACAGATAAAGGTAAAGAATGGTACAACGAACGTGTGCGTAATTTGTTGAAGCAATACAATATAAATCATTATTCTACACATTCAGATAAAAAAGCTTCTATTATCGAACGGTTCAACCGTACTTTGAAAAATAAAATGTGGAAATGGTTTACAACTAACGGTAAGTATACGTAGTTGAATGTCCTTCCTGATTTATTGAGAGACTACAATAATACTGTGCACAGAACAATTAAAATGAAACCTGTAGATGTAAACAAGAATAACGAAAAAGAAGTATTGTTACGAATAAATAAAATAAAACAATTAACGTTCAATAAGAAACCTCCAAAATTTAAAATCGGCGATAGAGTAAGAATTAGCAAATATAAAAAGGTGTTTGCTAAAGGTTATCTTCCCAACTGGACAAACGAGTTATTTACTATTTATAACGTTAAATCTACAGCGCCGAGAACGTATATTCTGAAGGACGATAAAGGTAATATATTAGAAGGTGGTTTTTATGAACAAGAAATAAGTAAAACAAAATTTGGTGACGTATATTTAATTGAAAAAATTTTAAAACGTAAAGGCGAGAAAGTACTTGTACGTTGGTTGGGTTATGATAAATCACACGACAGTTGGATTAATAGAAATAATATTATATAATAACGTGTGTAAAAAAATAGACGTCAGTGATGAAGCTTAAACGGCAGAAACATAAAATAAATATTCGCGATATTGATACGATTGTGTGTAATTGTAGTGATCTGAAGAAAAAGAGAAAAAAACATAGTAAATTATTACCAGATAATATTAGATGTTTAATTACAGGCTCATCAGACATGGGGAAGACTAATTTAATGCTTAATTTGTTATTCGATCCGAACGGATTATGCTTTGAAAATATATACGTGTTTTCAAAATCGTTGTATCAGCCTAAATACAAGTTTTTAAATAGAGTGTTTTCAAAAATACCGTTTATAGGTTATCATACGTTTACAGATAATGACGAGGTTATACATCCGAATGAAGCTAAACCTAATTCTGTAATAATTTTCGACGATATAGCTTGTGAACGGCAGTATAATATACGAAATTATTTTACAATGGGGAGACATAATAATATTGATGTTTTTTATTTGTGCCAGTCGTATAGTAAAATTCCAAAACAACTGATACGAGATAACGCAAATTTAATAGTTTTATTTCGGCAAGATGAACTAAATTTAAAACATGTTTTTGCCGATCATGTTAACACGGATATGAGTTTTGATTGTTTTAAAGAAATTTGTAATAAAGCATGGATACGTGGTAAACATCATTTTTTAGTAATAGACAAAGAGAGTGATATGCGTCGCGGTCGTTATCGTATTGGATTCGATATTTATATAGATACATAAGGATTGATAAATTATTGTACAAGATGACGTCGCGAGCGAAACGTGAACAACTTGCGAAAGAGATTAAACAAATTAGGAAAGATATTAGACGGAAACACGCTAATTTGACTCAAAGTGCTATCAGCGAACAACAGGAATTAGAGAAACAATTAGAACCGATAGTTCAACCTTTAAAAAAGTTAATAAATTTACGTGATGTGCTTTACGATACGGATGAAAAAATGGATGATGTAGAAACGCGTTTAAAAAAACATAAACGTCGTGGAAATAAAATAGAAGAACAAAAAGAAGTAGGAATTACGCCGATTAAAATGAGAAAAATTGGATCGATAACTAGTACACCTGAAATGGATGTTAACGAAGGTGCTACGGAAATATATGAAACACCGCCGACATTACAAGAAGTACTATCAACATCTACTGGTCTTAGTAGAGCAAATTATTGGATTGATAACGCTGTCACAGGAATATTGCCTAGACTATATTTACGTAAATTGTTTAATGATAAAAATAAGGAAATCGATCATACTTACGGTGTTTATTTTGGAGACGATGATTCGATAAAGATAGGCAATTCAACTATTAATTTCGAGGGCGATAATATTATTATCGATAATGTAACGTATGAAGGTACGCCTGGACTTTATGAACTTCTTTTTATGAAAATACCTGACGATTATATATATTCAGAAGAGGATCTGCATACGTACGGTTTGATACTAAAAGCGACAAATGCTCATAAACAGAGTCACTCTGATCGAGTTAAGAGTAACAAAGGACATAAATATAATAATATAATTAAAAATCTGGTATCAGAGTCAACGTCTACTAAATCGAAACTGAAACGTATTGAAGGACGCGGTGTTTTATCGTTAACTAACGATGATAAGCCGAATTATGTATATTGGGATGATCCGAACGAGTTATGCGACAGATTACGTTTATTAATAGCATCTAAGAATACCGGTCATTCCGGTCATGAAAATGAAATCATATCAATTATCGAAGAATTGCGAGAAGCGAATATAATAAAATAACGTGTAGTAACGTTAATTTTGTCATTTACAAAATGAGTATCGATAAATTCGGACGTTACAATAGACATATGCGGATAAACGTTGTTCGCGGTCCTACTGGTGAAGGTTTTCGTTTAACAGATGAGGGTGATTATGATATAGATAATAAAAGACTCTGTAATGTCGGTAACGCTGTTTCGGAAGAAGATGCTGTTACTTTTAAAATTTTAAAAGAAAATTGTTTATATCAAATTGATAATCAGTACGACGTTGCTTTGAAAAATATAATTAATTTAGCCGATCCGAAATTACTTACTGACGCAGCGACTAAATCGTATGTAGATACAAAAATTCCGACCGTATCAAATGGAATTTGTAACTTCGAAGGTTATAGGTTAAATAACATAGGTTATCCATCGGTTCCGACAGATGCTGTAAGCAAACAGTTTATACTCGATACAGTTAATATAGTTCAACAGAGAGTTGAAGACAGATTAGACAATTTTGTTAATATATTAAACAATCACGTGTATAGTATATTATATAATGTTTATGTAAAAACAACGAAAGATAATCCTGTCAGAGATATAGAAGATTGGAAAAAAAATATATATTTGTAAATTATTATTTATCGCCGTCACAAATGCGTGTATATCAGAAGAGTGCAGAAGATGTCCGTCGCGGTCGAGGATTAATCGGAAATTTACTGAATAAAGCGGTCGATATTTTACCTATCGAACTACATGTTCCTGGTTATCAATACTGCGGACCGGGTACGAAATTAAGTAAACGATTACAGCGCGGAGATTCGGGTATTAATAAATTAGACGCGGCTTGTAAGGAACACGATATAATATACTCGAAATATCGAGATACTGAAAATCGTTCTAAAGCCGATCGTGAATTAGCGGAAAAAGCTTGGCAACGTGTAAAAGCACGAGACTCGTCTATCGGTGAAAAAGCTGCTGCTTGGGCGTTAACTAATATTATGAAAGCGAAAAGTAAATTCGGCGGCGGTATTAAAAAGAAAAAAAAGAAAAAAAATAAGCGAATTTCTAAATCAAAAAAAAGAAAAAGGAGGGGAAGGGGATTATACTTACGGCCGTATAAAAAATCTGGTGGTGGTGGCGGTGGTGGGAATAAAAAAAAAAAACATCGAAAGAAATAAAGATTCCTTCACACGCTCTCACCAATAATGAATTGTTTTCCTACGCTAAACTCTTGAATGTATCTAATTTTAGAGGTGTTTTTATGAAAGATACTTTACCGTTAAAAATTCAGAAAAATGAAACCGGTATTGTTAATTTAGATAGTATACGCGGGTTAGGTACGCATTGGGTATGTTACCATAAACAAAATAAGACAATAAACTATTTCGATAGTTTTGGTAATTTAAGACCGCCAATTGAATTAGTTCGTTATTTTCAAACATCGGAGCAACAACCCGTCAATATAAACTATAATTATAAACGTTATCAGCGATCGAATACAGTTAATTGTGGACGTTTGTGTTTACAGTTTCTTAGTAATAATGTTTAGCTTAAACGGAGTAGGATCGTCACTTAGTTGTGATATATTTCCTCCCATCGAACTTGAAGGAAATTGGGAACTCGGATTGATTAATTTCATGACATACAATTCCATACCGAATGTTGAAGAAAATGTAAATAATATGTTTTATTTCGGTGACGATGGAGTGATTGCATTACCTACAGGCTCTTATGAAATTGAGGATATAAACACTTATATAAATCAAAAATTACCAAAAAGTAATAAAAGGAAAATTATTAAATTATTAATACGTGCTAATAATAATACTTTGAAAAGCGAAATCTATTCGAGTGAAACGATAGATTTCACTAAACCGAATTCTTTGGCTTCTCTTCTCGGATTCGCTAATACTGCCAAACTCGAACCGCTTATATGGCATTCATCACAGTCGACAATCAACATTGTAAAGACAGACGTTGTGAGACTTGTCTGTAGTGCTGTGGTTGGATCATTGAAGAACGGCCGAGAATCTCATATATTACACGAATTTTATCCGACAGTCGGACCGGGGTATAAATTAGTAGAATCACCGACAAACGTTATCTATTTACCAGTGAATACAAATAGATTAGATAATATTACAATACGATTAGAAGATCAAGACGGAAAGTTAATAAATTTTAGAGAAGAAACGATTTCTTTACGATTACATATAAGAAAAAGACGAGATGAGGCTAATTTTTCCTTATGAGCAAAATAAAACAATAGTTAAGCCCGTAAATAGTGTCAGTAAAATACGGGATGCTAATCAGTTAACATCTCTTAATAGAAAATTTTTAAAATCGTTAGGGTATAAAGTACTTATTAACAATGAGTATATTGGACGTGTTAAATAGCGCTGCCTATGATGACGATAGTATCATCGGACGTGCGTATCATACACACACTCCTTACGCATCTACTACATTAAATAATAATGATGAGATACGTATTCCTGTTCATCAACAAGATCATTATACACTTCCTTGTGAGAGTTATCTACATATCGAAGGTAAATTAATGGGTGAAAACAATCAGAAAAACGAAAATATTCAATTAATTAGTAACGGATTAGCGTTTTTATTCGATGAAATACGGTACGAAATATGTGCTACGGAAGTAGATCGTGTTAAAAATGTTGGTATCACATCAGTAATGAAGAATATTTTAACATTCAAACCTAGTGATATGAAGAAAATAACTAATGCAGGATGGACGGGAGATGTAAAAAGTTGCTTCACAACAGATTCAACGAATTTCGTGTTTTGTATTCCTTTAAAATTATTACTCGGTTTTGCTGAACAATACAAACGCATAATTTTAAATGTGAAACAAGAACTGATTTTAATACGATCATCGTCTGATAATAACGCTGTAGTTTTAAACGCTATCGATAAATATAAATTACAATTAACAAAAATCAATTGGCGAATTCCTTATATTTATGTTAGCGATGAGTATAGACACAGATTATTGAGTATTGTTGATAGAGATACGCCAATAAAATTAGCGTTTCGTAGATGGGAGTTGCAAGAATACCCGACTTTACCAGAAACTAAACAGTTGACGTGGACGATAAAAACTGTAGCACAGACTGATAAACCGCGTTATATAATTGTAGGTTTTCAAACAGATAGAAAAAATAACATAGCAAAAAATGCCTCTCATTTTGATTTATGCAACTTGCATAATATTAAATTATATTTGAATTCGCAATACTATCCGTATGATAATTTAAACGGAAGTAAAGAGACGTTATACGAGATGTATAAAGGGTTTCAATCATCGTATTATGATGGTAGCGAGAACGAACCTGTTCTGGACAGGACCGATTATTTATTATACGCGCCGATAATTGTTATTGACTGCTCTCATCAGAGCGACCTTTTAAAAACCGGTTCTGTTGATGTTCGTTTAGAAATAGAATCAGCGCAGAATTTTCCGTCGAAAACGACCGCATATTGCTTACTGATATCTGATAATTTGCTTGTATATTTACCTTTATCTGGTGTTATAAGAAAATCGATAGAATGAATCGATTGTTAACATTATATTTATTCGCTTGTCATACACATTTTATAATCACTTGTAGTGTTAGCGCTTTATAATAATGATCGGTTTTATTGTTGATGTTCAATGTTTTTTCGACGCTAAAAATTATATTGTTAAAGAATTGTGTGTACAAAGAATAGAAAATCATAACTGTACCGGTGTGAGAGAACATTTTTTGTTTTTACCACCATTCGATTATCGTTATTTATCAAAAAATAGAAAAAAACAAGTAGAGTGGTTGAAAAGATTTTTTCATGGTTTCAGCTGGAATTGTGGAATTCACAGCTATGACGAACTTCACAATATTTTAAACAGCATCGTTACTGAAGGTGAATATGTGTACACTAAAGGAGCGGAGAAACAGAGACTCATCCAGGACATGATCGACTACAAGTCGGTTGAAGTAATAGATCTCGAAACGCTTAAGTGTCCATCATTAAGTGTCTTACAACAGCAGACTGTGGCACGTGTCGATTGTCCATATAAACATAATCTTGATCATTGTGCGCTAAATAATGTATTTCATATAGCAAATTGGATATTGAATAATAAAATTTAAAATGTATTTTTTTAATGTATTTATTTCACATCTTTTTCCTTCACTATTATTAATCTATGATCGACTACAAGTCGGTTGAAGTGTCCCTCATTAAGTGTCTTAAAACAGTCTGTATAAACATATTTTTTTTCTTCACTATTACTATGCTAGAACATCACATTATTATTAATCCGGGAATCCATGATAAATACCAAACAAAGGAAAGGATTTTGTGAAAGTATTAAACACCAACACTAAATTTTTTTTTATATGCTATTTATTTATACATATATATATATATAATTACAAAAATTCTATAATTTTTTTATTAATTCTTTTATAAACGGTTGTATAGTCGAGCCTGGTCTGTCGACTATCGCTTTCAATTTCACAATTTCTCCAGGTGTTAATCTTTTTGGCGAAAAAAACCATTTATGGAGAAGACGACTCTCCTCCTCCTGTTTTGATGACGTGTTCATTTCCATCAAAGACGCAAATAGAAGTAGGTCAAAAACAGCTGTAAATGTGTTCTATGTAAAATTAAATACGGTTTAAAAATAACATAGGAAAGTCTTATAACAAAAACAAATTAATTTTTTGAATAGAGAAATGTAAAACACGTTATACCTTGTAATAATACATATATTAAAAATGATATAAAAAGAACACACTTATTTTACAGGTGACCAAAAAAAAAACAAGAATTATTATACACGTTCTTGTGTAAAACATATTATTTTTATTATATATATATTAAAATTAAATTATTTATATATATATACATACAATTAAAATTAAATACTTATTTATAATATATACATATTTACATACATCAATCAATCAATCAACTAACAGACCAACCTTAAATTATTTTAATACGGCTTATACCGCGTCTTGTACGAGCCGTGTGCTACACCTTTAACATTTTTAATTTTGTTTAAAGCCGATTTAAATAAATCGGCTGTTGCCACGAACAGCGGGTCTTGTTGTGACGATGCTAAAACAGTCACTTTACGGGATACTTTTTGCCACCAGTTGTCGGAATGTATACGTTTGATGTCAGCCGTCTGCGTTAATTTTACCTCGATCAAATATGGACCTTCCTCACCTGGTGTTTTAACCCATTTCTTCATGCCGTCTTTTAATATCTCAAACTTTTGTTCAAATTTAGTGTTTTTGATTTTTTTTGATTTTTCAGATTTTTTAGATTTTTTAGATTTGGAAAAAGAGTTAAAAATTTTATCAAAATCGTCTTCGCTATCTGATTGAGTATCGGTACTACTATCGCTGTTTTTATTGAGTTCAATCGTCTCGGCCGATTTCTTTATACTAATTAATTCACGAAACAATTTAATACTATCATGATCTAAATTTTTGCTATTGTAAAGTTCGTCATCAATCTGAGAATTAAAATAATCGATAATTTCCGCTAAGGTCATTTCTTTTTGTTTCCTACGGAAAATATCGATTTCTGACGGTTCATCATCAAATATATGCATGACCGCATTCTGAATAATTAAATATAAATTAATAATAATTGAAGGTTGGTCCAGTACAATCGCTTTCAAATTTTCTAATGCCTCCTCCCACAGCACTATTTTTACCAGCCCCGTTATGTAAAGACATTGAATCAGGTCTTTAATTGAAAAATACGTCGATGGGCCGGCGGATGCTGAAGGAGAAGTATTGGATGCTTCGCGTTCCATTACTAGAAACAGAAAAAAAATAACATAATTAATTTCTAACAACATTTTTAAAAAAATAAATAATATTGTTAGAAAAAAAGAAAATTTAGAAATCTGTTAAAAATTTTTCTATTTCTAGCAATAAGTTTTCATCATCATCATCATAGTTATCTGCAACGCTTGTTCCTCCTGTCGAACCAAAACCACAAGAGCCGCGAGCTGTTGAATCTAAACTCGCTAATTCTTGTAATTTTGGCTCAGCTATTTGTTCGCATATTAACTGCGCTATACGATCTCCTTTTCGAATGTAAAAAATTTCAGAAGAATGGTTAAATAAAATTACACCAACATTTCCGCGATAGTCTCTGTCAATAACGCCTGCACCGACGGCGATATGGTGTTTTAACGCTAACCCACAACGTGGTGCAATTCGTCCGTAACATTTCTCTGGAATTTTAACAGCCAAATCAGTTTTAACTAACGCATTGTCATGAGGAGCGATCATACAATCATACGCGCTTCTGAGATCGAAACCCGCAGCATATGCGCTCATTTTGACTGGAGGATAAGCATTATCAGATAACTTGACAAAAAACAGAGTTGGAACTGCCATTATGCCTGCAACACAAAAAACAAATTATACTGCCTTCAGCGATGATAATATCTATATACAAAAACAATTACATTATCGGATAATATTAACATATATTAAAAAACAATTTTAAACAATTACTTACTGAATTGATGTATGAAGTTGTTGCACAAAAAAGAGAAGAAGAACAAGTTGATAATATCTGTATAAAACAAAATCAAGTATTAGTTTTATAACTTAACATAATCACCAGTAGCGTTAGTATTTTTTAATAAAAATAATCATTTACCAAAAGTGACGGTAGTCAGTCGCTTGATAAAAACGTACGAAGGGAGACGAAAGCTGATATAAATACAAGCTGATAATATCTGTATAAAACAAAACAAAGTATTAGTTTTATAACTTAACATAATCACCAGTAGCGTTAGTGTTTATAATATAAATAATCATTTACCAAAAGTGACGGTAGTCGATTGATAAAAACGTACGAAGGGAGACGAAACAAGCTGATAATATCTGTATTAATTTTACAACTTAAAATCTATTACTATCAACAGCGCTAATGTTTTTATATTAAATAAAATATCCGCTTACCAAAAATAGTAGTAGTAGTAGTAGTAGTAGTAGTAGTAGTAGTAGTAGTAGTAGTAGTAGTAAGCAGATGATATCTGTATAAAAAATAAAAAAAAGTATTAATTTCACAACTTAACATTATCTATTTAAAATCTATCACCATCAACAATGTTAGTGTATACAAAAAATTGTCTCTTACCTGAGATAGCAGCAGTACAACACGTCGAGTCGAACGAAGAATTGTACATAGATCAGTAAAATTCAATTTACTTTATATACATTTTTTGAGAATACCAATTATGACCTCTGTACAGAGACTTGTTTACTGTTTTCCGTTATCAAGCCACTTCCATTTACGTAATTATACAAAAAAAAACTGTGATTAATAATCATGTGATATACGCGTGAAACTTGCTATTTACAGATTGTAATGTCAAAACAACAAAAAATAATATAAAGAAATAAAAATACTGTAAAAAGAATAATAATTAGGACTTTGTATCCAGATTTTGTTTACTGTTTTCGTTATCAAGCTAATTCCATTTACGTAATTGTACAAACAACTGCAATTAATAATCATGTGACATACACGTGAAACTTGTTATTTATAGGTTGTAATGTCAAAACAACAAAAAAATAATATGTAAGAATACAGTAGAGAGAATAATAATTAAAACTCTGGACCCGGATTTCGTTATCGAACCAATTATTTTAATAACTGTAATTAATAATCGTGTGATATACACGTGAAACTTGTTATTTACAGATTGTAATATAAAAAACAAAACAAAAAATAATATAATTAAGAGTACTGTCGATTAAACAACCCGGAATTATCGCAAATTGGTTTTTCCATTTATGTACAGCGCCAATTAACTGAAATGACGTAAATATTTTTTTTTCTCAATTTGTATTTTACTGTTATAGACGCAAAACGTTTAAATACTATGATTTTATTTCTCTACATCAGTATGAAGACAAATTCATCAAATTCGTTACAGGACAGATAGAGAGATACAATCGCTTCATAACAAAATCAACGAATTTTGTGTACCTTCAAAACTATTACTCAGCTTTATTGAACAACAGCAACCTATAGGTATTGGAATTATTTATTTTACTGTTAGACTAATTCAATAGTAAATATTTACTTTTTAAAAAATGAATGATTTTACTTTTTTTAGATTATAATGGACAAACAACTCCCATTCAAAAAGAGATTGTCTGTGAGAACCGATAATGACGCAAATACTCGCACACCTGAACCGGGATCTTCATCCAGACAAGATCCTCAGCCTGGGCCATCTTATATACAACATCCAAGTTATTCTTCCACATCATCACCATCATCATCATCATCATCTAATAATAATTTACATTTAAAAAATAATAGATTAAAACATATAATTTTAGAAAATAAATTTATAGAAATAGAAAATGCGTTTAAGGGTAATTTAAGAACGTATTTTTATAAAAATAATAATAACGTAATTAAAGACATATGTCTATTATTAATTTATTTAAAATTAGAAATATTAAACATTTTAAGTAATATGATTGTAATATATAACGCTATAAAATTCAATATTTTAGTTGAATGTACATACGTTAAAAATAATATTAATGAATATCAGGACAGAACATTTAAAACCAAAAATATTATTTTACTTCATAGTTCGTCTATACCATCTGAAATAGACAGTATGATAAACAGTATTTGTAATGAAGAAGACATATATGTACAAAAAGGCTCTGGATGGTCGTTACATTCAATTGACGGGATATTAATTCGAATTAATCGTTTTAAGCCTTTAAGAGGTAGTTCGTATATTCCGCTTTCACCAAAACTGACTGCTAAAAAAAGCATAATTAATCCTAAAAATACAGATAATTATTGTTTTAAATGGGCGATTCTTTGTAAATTCGTAAACGGTTCACACCCGGAACGCATAAATTTTCGTTATAAGGATTTAGAAAATAAATTTACTTTTAATAATATCGATTTTCCTACTCCGTTAACACAAATAAAAATTTTTGAAAAAAATAATAACGTTTCGATTAACGTGTATGGTGTTGAAAACGATATCACAATTTACCCGTTAAAAGTATGTGATAATGAAAAATCAAACCATTTCGATCTTTTATTATTAAATAAAAATAATACGACCCATTATTGTTATATTAAAAATTTCACCAAATTAATTAGATCGCAAGTAACTAAAAGTTTTAATGATATAGAATTTTGTAAACGATGTCTAACCTACTTCACTGTTAAATCTAAAAAGTTAAAAATACATAAACGAAACTGTCAAAAAAATACACCTACACGAGTGATAATGCCGACTGATAATTTAAAATTTCAAAATTTCCAATACCAATATAAACTTCCAATAGTAGTTTACGCGGATTTTGAATGTATATTAAAACCGATAAGTACTTGTTACCCTGATCGGAAATATTCTTTTACAGTCGCGAATGAACTACACGAACCTATGAGTTTTTGCGTTTATTTCGTTGTAGAAAATTCAATTCCCGCTAATATTAAAAAACATTTGCCATCAGAACCGTTCTTATATAGAGGTAAAAATGCTGCGGAAAAATTCGTATCATATCTCGTTGAAAACATAAATTTATTAGGTTTGCTTCTTAATAATATTATACCGTTAAAAATGACAAAACAAGATAAAATCAAATATAAATCTACTACACATTGCGAAATGTGTAAACGCGAATTCACGTTATTTTACAGACCCGTTAGAGATCATTGTCATATTACCGGTCGTTACCGTTCCGCATTATGTAATAATTGTAATCTGAGGAGACAAAATCAAAAATTTGTTCCCGTTTTTATTCACGCTAGTTCAAATTATGATTCTCATTTTATCGTCCGCCAATTAGGGTATGATATTAGGCAAATAATTGTTATTCCAAATTCGACTGAAAAATATATATCATTTTCAAAAAAAACGTTTAACGGAATAACTATTAAATTTGTTGATACTTTTCGTTTTCTAAATAGATCCTTAGCGGAACTAAGTAATAATCTACCAAAAAATCAATTTTTTCATACTAGCAAATTTTTTTCAAATAATGATATGGATTTAGTCACTCGAAAAGGTGTATATCCTTATGAATATACCGATTCGTGGGAAAAATTGGAAGTACAAGAACTACCTCCTAAAGTCGAATTTTATAGTAAATTAAATGCGAAACATATAAGCGATGAAGATTATAATCACGCGGTTCAAGTTTGGAATCATTTTAAAATTAAATCGTTGGGCGACTACAGTGATTTATATTTGAAAATTGACGTATTGCTTTTATGCGACGTTTTTGAAAGTTTTCGTTTGCTTTGTTTATCTTCACATAATTTAGATTGCGCGCACTATTTAACCGTTCCAGGGTTTGCTTTTGATGCGATGCTATTTTGTACTGGTATTGAACTTGAGTTGCTTAACGAATACGAAATGTATATGTTTTTTGAGGTCGCTATAAAAGGAGGAATATCGTCATGTATTAAAAAACATTCAAAAGCCAATAACGAATATATAAAAGAAACATATAATCCAAATTATCCTAAAACATTTTTAGCATATTTAGACGCGAATAATCTATACGGGTGGGCGATGAGTGAATATATTCCGTATTCTAACTTTGTATGGACTGATAAAATTACTATTACAGATATATTAAATACCCCTAATAATTCTAAAACAGGGTATATATTAGAAGTCGATATAGAATACCCTGAAAGTTTACACGATAACCATATGGATCTACCATTTCTTCCAATTAATAAAAGTATAAATCACACAAAACAAACAAAATTACTAACTACATTAGAACCAAAAGAACATTATATTTGCCATTATATCAATTTAAAACAAGCTGTCAATCACGGGTTGAAAGTAACTAAAATTCACAGAACGTTAAAATTTTATCAAAAACCATGGTTAAAACCGTATATCGATTTAAATACGGAAAAACGACGAATTGCAACAAACGAGTTTGAAAAAGATTTTTTTAAATTGTTAAATAATTCTGTCTTTGGTAAGTGTATGGAAAATGTAAGAAAAAGAATGAAATTAGATCTTGTAAGTGAAAATAAAAAATTATTAAAACTTATTTCTAAGCCGACTTTCAAAGACAGAATTATATATGATAAATCACTTTGTGCTGTATTATCAAACAAAACGTCTATTTATTTTAATAAACCAATTTATGTAGGTTTCGCGGTATTAGAATTGAGCAAAACCTTAATGTATGAATTTCATTATGATATAATGAAAAAAAAATATGGAAACAAAATTTCGTTATTATATACTGATACTGACAGTTTGTTTTATGAAATATTGACAAATGATTTTTATGAAGATATGTTAGATCCAGATTTGAAAATGTTTTTTGATACTAGCGATTATCCTCCTGATCATAAATGTTATTCTACTATAAATAAAAAAGTAATTGGCAAATTTAAAGACGAATGTAACGGTATTCCGATTAAGGAATTTATTGGTTTACGATCAAAATTATATACCTATACTACGCGTGACAATAATATTCAAAAGAAAGCGAAAGGAATTAAAAAATGTGTAATTAATAACGAGATCGCGTTTAACGATTTCAAAAATTGTCTTCATAATACTCTTTCGGAAACAGAAAAACGTAGAATTATGAAATTAATAAGATCGAAAAAACATATAGTAGAATCGGTATCAATTAATAAATTAGCGTTAAGCAATAATGATGATAAGAGAGTATTATGTGATAACGGGATAAATACAATCCCGTACGGTCATTATTCATTAAGCCATTCAAGTTGATACTTTATAGTCGAACTATGAATCGTCTTTTTATGTTGCAAAATAAACACAATCAACGTAAAAACATCGTTTTTAATATTTACGATACTCAGACTATGGGACTTAAAAATTTTAATATCTGTTATTCTAAAATATTTAAATTTCTTCGTGAAAAAGTAGAAGAATATGATAATAATGTGGAGTGTGTTAAAAATTGTACAAAGTTTGATGTGTATCAAAATACTTGTTGTAATAATCATTTAAAATGCGATCAACGCGTTACTCAACTTTGGAATACTATATCTCAATTATTTTAACATATTTTAATTTACCATGACATTTTATGTATATATATTTTTAATACCTGAACAAAAAAAACGATATCGACAATATTCAAATAATTTCCTACACAAAAAAATGTTCATTGAAACGCATACTGGAAACGTGATTGTGTTAATTGCAATGAAACCAATAATAAATTAATCTTTTGACCTTCTACTTATAACACGTACTGACGATAATGCGTTTTCTGTCTATATAAACCGATTAAAAATTGTGGCTCAGCATCCAGAAGCATACCAACTGTTGTAATGTATAATCACACAGAATTTTTGAAACGCTTAAAGACGTTTTATAAAATTGAAAAAGCTGGACGAAAAAAACATTATCATAGATTTTATCCTAATAGGAATCAAAATCCTCACAATCTGGCAGCCGCTGGATTTGTTTATGAAGGCGATGGCGACACCGTTCGATGTCTGACATGTAGAGTCAGATTTATGGAATGGACGGCGGAGGATTGCCCTATAGCATTACATAAGAAAATAATGCCGCAATGCCAGTTTGTGATAACACAACTTGGATGTGATCATTATCATCTTTAAGGTATTTTTTTTTTTAATAATTTTTACTATTTTAAAAAAATAGGTGATTATATTAGTTTCACAATATAATTTAATTCGTTACCTGTAAAATAAGTAGGTTTTTCATATGTCGTTTTTACATTTCTCTATTCCAAAAATTTTGTCTTATAAGTCTTTCCCA
Organism: Magicicada septendecula; assembly: GCA_034769895.1. Lineage (NCBI taxonomy): Eukaryota > Metazoa > Arthropoda > Insecta > Hemiptera > Cicadidae > Magicicada > Magicicada septendecula. The sequence goes on along the minus strand of CM068369.1, from coordinate 192,912,843 downwards.
CATCATTTTTTTTTAAATATGTAATTATTAAAATATATAATGTATTCTGTACGTTTCTCTATTACTTTTTTTATCTTTAGTTAATAGGATTCAATTTTTAGTTCTTAAAAGTTTAGTTTATCTTTTGTTTAATTTTTAAAAAAATATGACTTTTTTTTCAAAGGATTCTTGGTGCGTTTAATTAACAAATTATTATTTTTGTTTGTTATAGGTTGGGGAGGACTGACTTCCAACTGCTGACAAAAAAAAAAAATAAATAAAAAAAAAATAAAAAATAATATTTTAATATAATCTTAATTATTTTGTTATCATAGTTCAAATAGTTATTTTGTATGTACTTATTAATATAGTTAATGTAATCTCAATTATTTTGTTATCACAAAATTTGTTAGTCATTTTGTATGTACATAGTTATTTTGTATGTACTTGTTAATATAATCTCAATTATTTTGTCGTCATAAAATTTGTAACTGTTCAAATAGTTAGTTTGTATGTACTTGTTAATATAATCTCAATTATTTTGTTATCACAAAATTTGTAACTATTCAAATAATCATTTTGTATGTACTTATTAATATAATCTCAATTATTTTGTTATCACAAAATTTGTAACTATTCAAATAATCATTTTGTATGTACTTATTAATATAATCTCAATTATTTTGTTATCACAAAATTTGTAACTATTCAAATAATCATTTTGTATGTACTTATTAATATAATCTCAATTATTTTGTTATCACAAAATTTGTAACTATTCAAATAATCATTTTGTATGTACTTATTAATATAATCTCAATTATTTTGTTATCACAAAATTTGTAACTATTCAAATAATCATTTTGTATGTATTTGTTGATATAATCCGATCATTATATATGTATTTAATGGTATGATAATAAATATTGTGATCTGCTTTGATTTGTTATTATTATTTCGTAGGAATAATTAAAATAAAACCAGTGTTTTGTTAACAATACAATTTATTACACTCTTTACAACAATGAAATATTTCTCAATACAAAAATTCGAGTCATATCAATTTGAAGGTTATAGGTTATCCATCGACTGTAACGTAAACAAGCGTCGACAATAATACATATCAACTCTATTTTTATAAATTTTATTTACAAACTGAACTTTTATTCTTCTTCATCGATATTACTATTAATTATTGTGTGAAATCGATTGGTCTTTCTTTTGAATTATCAATTGTAATATTAATTCTTTCAATTTGTATAGTACATCATCATTTGCACATTTCAATCCGAATATCGATAGATTATTTTGTTCTGTTCTAACTAATCCGCCCGTAAATTCATTAAAGACATACACAGTGTTATTCTTAAAAAAGTATAAATTGCCATCAGAAAATCTAAATGATGAATCGATTTTAGGCGGTATTCCAGGAAATGTATCGGATATATAACCCCATGATTTAGTAGTGAACATACACTCATTGACTTCTCTATAATAATTATCATCATGAAATATATAAGTTTTACCTGTATAACTGTTAAATACCGCATGCAAATTATTCGGTTGTATGTTAAATAAAGACTGGATATGCTTCGGATAACCATGACTTAATTTAAGACTCATTAAATCAAACATGAATACCAAAGAATCTATAAACATAACTATCTCGCCAGATGGCCGTTGATATACAGCTAAAATTTTTGTGAAATTTCTTGGAAGAAACGTTAACCAATGCTTTATTATAAGCGGTTTGGTGTACATCATCTCTGTCGGATTTAATATCCACAGCCATTTTTCATGTAATATATATAATCGTTTATCGGCAATTAAAAATAAATTAATATTTTTAAAATTACAAAGATCAATTTTATTTGTATCTATAGGACGCTCGTCTTCCGTCTCTGGTATTGAAGAAGATGGTGACATCGGTATGAAAGACGTCATAAAAGTGTTTTGTGTCTTACCATACAAATTTTGAATAGCTAAAACATCATCATCACCTAACTCGATTTTACCGTTGTAATAAGCATACATTACAGAATCTGATACATCTGAATGTGATAAACCTATAGCATGACCGATTTCGTGTATTAAAGTTGCATACAAACTTGATTGACCAAGAGGAACGACTTTGCCAGTCGAATATGACCAATTTTCATCTTCATCAATATGAATTTCTCGTCTTGAATTATTATAATCAGGAAAATATGCGTGCGCTAATGTTCCGCCTTTGCCGTCAAACATTCTCGTACATTGCCATGATTCTTTTTGCATCATATGTTTCAATCGTTTATTAGAAATTAAAATATCTGTATTCACTCTATCATGTTTGAAACGTATACCAGACTTTTCCTCCCATACTGCGAAAGCTTGTTTAGTCAATTCTAACACCTCTTGATTCGCTAAATAATAATGCCATGTTACTTCGGGCTTGTTCCATTTGAAACTAGATACTCGATAATCGATAATATCACTGTTACCGCACCTAGTTTTCGACATTAAGTTTATAGTTTCATTATTTAATTCGCCATCAGTAGGCAATTTATAGTATTCTTGAAATATAAGTAACGCGTTAGCAATATCTGATTCATTTACCGCTTGCAACGAAAATTCATCATCTGTTTCAAGATAACCATAGTCATATAAATATCGCTTAACTTTATCCATTTCAATCTGTGTTGTATTATCGGTCGAAGAATTTGCTAGTAATATTTGATCGCATTTTACCCATAATGTTAAAAAAAATATTACAGATTTAAGCGGTGTCATAGTTTCCGATTGTACTGTACAATGACAAATACCAAACAACATCATTAATAAAAAAATATATCACGCCATTATCCCTTCTCCTAAACATTTGTTTACAAACAGACGCGCTCCGGCGGCGGTCGCCGAACTCCGAATGTTTACGTTTACGTTTTTCGTGTCCCAGCTTTACTTTGTTTACGTTTGTCGGAATGTTTATGTTTACGTTTGTTACTGGGTCAGCGTGTCGTCGATCGGCGGCCAAAGAAAACAACGAGCACGTGGTGATAGCCGCCGCGTCGGCGAGAGAGAAAAAAACGTAAACATAAACATTCCGACAAACGTAAACAACGCAAAGCTGGGACACGAAAAACGTAAACATAAACACGAGGAGGTCGATGACCTCGGCGGGTGCGGGGTAGGGCGGGGGTGGGGAGGAAGGAAAAAAATGTAAACATAAACAGAGGAGAGAACGTAAACAACGCAAAGCTGGGACACGCGGTGAGAAAAAAACGTAAACATAAACACGAGGAGGTCGATGACCGCGGCGGGTGCGGGGTAGGGCGGGGGTGGGGAGGAAGGAAAAAAATGTAAACATAAACAGAGGAGAGAACGTAAACAACGCAAAGCTGGGACACGCGGTGAGAAAAAAACGTAAACATAAACACGAGGAGGTCGATGACCGCGGCGGGTGCGGGGTAGGGCGGGGGTGGGGAGGAAGGAAAAATGTAAACATAAACAGAGGAGTGGGGGGCGTGGCGAGAGAGAAAAAATGTAAACAAACCGAAAAAATGTAAACAAACGAGCGGCGGTTCGGTGACCGCGTGGCGGTATGTAGGTGAAGACGGGGGTGGAGGGAGTGAAAAAAATGTAAACATAAACAAACGAGGGGGGCGTGGCTGTCCCAGAATCAACCTTTTATTACTACTCATGTGTCGAAATTAGAAGTAGGACGCAACGAGGTAGGCGATAAATATATTTCCTAGTGATTACATTTTAGTATCGCTAATTACAATAATCCATAAATTTCTACTTTTACAACTGCTATGCAGAGAGACAATTTATTAATTCAGTCATATGTTTCGTCCAACCAGCTACAACAGACACAGTAAAACCAATGACATAAAGAGAGAGAGAGCGAGCGAGCGAGCGAGAGAGAGAGACATGATATATCACTGTAAAACCGATGACGTAAAGAGAGAGAGAGAGAGAGAGAGAGAGAGAGAGAGAGAGAGAGAGAGAGAGAGAGAGAACAAATAATTTACATAGCACGCACACAATAGGCTAACATTTATTGTGAAGCCGTTAACGTACGGATTTGTCATCTGTAACAGCACACGCACAGGTAATTACATTATAAACTAGTAAACTAGGAATTTCTTCCGACGTCTGCGAGCGAGAGAGAGAGAGAGAGAGAGAGAGAGAGAGAGAGAGAGAGAGAGAGATGTTGTACAACAGATTTTTGAGGAATAATATCGTGATCGATAACTGCGTCTAGAGATGTGAGACAGAGACGTTACATAAACACATAGAGACAGCAATACATTATTTCTGTTACATGTATACGACGCATAAACATATGTCATGTGTGTGTGTGTGTATGTGATCGCAGTATGATTTTATTTCTTGACACAACCCTTTATCTTGAAACTATGATTTTTAGTCGGACGTTGTAAATAATTTTTTTAAATATCACTTACCTGCAAGGATATACCCCTTGCGTACGAGCAGATAACAATATGTAATTCCGTGTATAGTAATCAGAAATGTGTGTGTGAGAGAGAGAGAGAGAGAGAGAGAGAGAGAGAGAGAGCGTGTGTGTGTATGTGATCGTAGTATGATTTTAGTTCTTGACACAACCCTTTATCTTGAAAATATGATTTTTAGTCGGACGTTGTAAATAATTTTTTAAAATATCACTTACCTGCAAAGATATACCCCTTGCGTACGAGCAGATAACAATATGTAATTCGTGTATAGTAATCAGAAATGTGTGAGAGAGAGCGAGAGAGAGAGAGAGAGAGAGAGAGAGAGAGAGAGCGTGTGTGTGTAAATGATCGTAGTATGATTTTATTTCTTGACACAACCCTTTACCTTGAAAATATGATTTTTAGTCAGACGTAGTAAATAATTTTTTAAAATATCACTTACCTGCAAAGGATATACCCCTTACGTACGAGCAGATAACAATATATAATTCCGTGTATAGTAATCAGAAATGTGTGAGAGAGAGAGAGCGAGAGAGAGAGAGAGAGAGAGAGAGAGAGAGAGCGTGTGTGTGTATGTGATCGTAGTATGATTTTATTTCTTGACACAACCCTTTATCTTGAAAATATGATTTTTAGTCAGACGTTGTAAATAATTTTTTTAAATATCACTTACCTGCAAAGGATATACCCTTTGCGTACCAGCAGATAACAATATGTAATTCCATGTATAGTAATCAGAAATGTGTGTGTGTGTGTGTGTGTGTGAGAGAGAGAGAGAGAGAGAGAGAGAGAGAGAGAGAGAGAGAGCGTGAGAGCGAGAGAGAGACAATTTAATAATGCGTCTGCTCATATAGTTTGAATTTCCCACCACAGAAAAATGTTGGCAGATCTGTTCTATACACAATAATGCACGATTGGTAACACTGATCATATATTTTATTATACACTATATAACACACAGATTAAGTTTGAACCCGTGCATAGGTTGGTAAACCTGATTATATAAATTTAATATACATTATAACACACAACAAATTTGAACTCATGCAAAGGTTGGTAACCCTGATAATATATTTTAATATATACTATAATGCATCAAGTTGAAACCCCCACCCACCACCCACCACCCACCCCTGATATGCAAATCAGCTTTATTAAAAAAATAAAAAATTATATTCGCGGATGCGGGTGGTCCATTGAACCCCACCCCACCCCCACCCACCCGTTGATATGCAAATCAATTTAATAAAAAAAATAAAAAAAATAAAAATAAAAAATTGTATTCGCGGAAATTCGCGGATGCTCTGCTCCATTGGGATGCTGCGGGTCCATTGGTGATGGGGAGAGCGTGGGAAAAAATCTTGGACCGTGGGAACGGCGGCATCTCTTTGATCTAGGCGTGGGAAAGGCGGCATTCCTTTGTTAGTCAGGACCGGCATTTTCCCTCTACTTACTACGTGGGAAAAAATCTTGGAGCGTGGGAACGGTGGCATCTCTTTGATCTAGGTGTTTGTGAGCCAGTATTTTCCCCCTACTTGACGTCATAGCCAGTGACTACACTATGACATCAGAGCTAGTTGGCTTAGGTCAGTGATGTCGCGATGACGTCAGAGTACTCATCATGATCAATGTTGACAACGTGACCGACAATGCACATCATCGACACTATGACGTCATAGCCGGTGACTACACGATGACATCAGAGCTAGTTGGTCTAGGTCAGTGATGTCGTGATGACGTCAGAGTACTCATCATGATCGATGTCGACTACGTGACCGACAACCCACACCATCGACACTATGACGTCATAGCCGGTGACTACACGATGACATCAGAGCTAGTTGGCCTAGGTCAGTAATGTTGCGATGACGTCAGAGCTATCTGTTCTAGGATTTCCCCCAAATGTAGGGGGGGGTACTGAAACATCATGAAGTCATGTTTGTTTCAGTACCCTCCCTAACTACTACTAATGTTGGAGCCTCAATTTACCACACAACCTTTTGCATTTAGGCACACATCTTTTCGCACTTGATTTGTAAGGAAATTAATAGACTTAGGAACTTTATAAACAACATTTTTACTAAGAAAACTTCTTTTATTTAAATTTTTTGTACAAACAAAGTGAAAAATTATCCGACACTTGATTTAATAAATATTGAAATATATTTATTGTTTAAAGTTTCGACGTATTTCTAGCTTCCGTATCAGAAACATGAGAGTTGAATTGTTTCAGATTTTAACTTTCGTGTTTCTGATGAGGAAGCTAGAAATGCTTCGAAACTTTTAAATAATAAATATTGTCTCATTGATCTTAATAAAAACACTCGTTTTTGTCTGGAAACTGAATCTTACCATCAAACTTGAAATATTTACATTTTATCATTTTTTAAAAAGATTCATTGGGTAATAATGTGAGGGCACACTGTTTCTGAGCAATTTCTGTGCCGGAGATTATCATAACAAAAATGATAATCTTCTGCCATGCAAGTTTTCAGCTCTTGGAGGTCCTTAAACTTCCTTTCTTGAATGGGAAGAGGCTGCTTGTAGAGTGGTTTCAGTTGTCGGAACACATCAGTTGCCGGTTTTGGTCACCTAGGAAGTTCAGACCAGTCTTCAGAGAAGTTTAGCTTGTACCAAATGTGCCCATCAGGTTTGTATCTAAGACACCTTAAATCGGTGACAAAAGGATCACCTTTTCTTGATCCGGGACGAATACTTTTGTAGTACCCATTGGAGAAATTATAAAAGTCCTTGTAATTAAGAGTTTCCACATGATACGGTCTGGGGTGCTTTCTTGCATCTTTAATATCCCTCACAAAGTCAGCAGGTATGAAGTGTTCACGCTTCCGAAGCTTTTTCTCTATTTGACCATGTATACTATCTACTTCCAGTTGTGTGTGTTCAACTTCTAAATATTTTTGGTACACATTAACTCCTTTGTTTATAGCAAAATACAGAAGAGCGTTAGCCACAGTTTCGCATCTGTTTTGTTAAGTACAACCATCGCTCCAAATAATTATTTCGGTGGTATCTGGTTTTTTTTCCAATTCCTTGCTTAAGAACCTCACCAGCAATGAAGCGAATACATCACTATCTAAGTTTCCATTTCCCTCATGCCAGATGCAGCATGTTCCATCGTGTGTTGCCAAATTAAAAACAGACCCGTTGTGGATTTTTAGTTTAGTTTTGTAATATGCCACGGATGCTTTAATATCTGGACATGTCATTACTTTTTGGACATCAATTGCGTAAACTGAGATTTCGCTTGATTTTTCGGCTCTGGACTTGTCATTTTCCTTCTCATTTCTCGCTTCGACTTTCCTCTTTTGGTGACTTTCATAATTTTCAGGTGTAACTTTTCCTAGCTTGAACTTAATACATGTTTCACATTGATCTTTTTTCGGAATGAAAAATCCAATTTTCATAGAGAAAAATATTTTGGTAAACAAAACTCTGGATGCTGGTTCATCCTTTTTCTCCAGGCAGATGCGTTTATACTCATTATACAGTTGAGTTTTGCTTTCCCACACTGGCTCTAGATAACTTTTAGATGTCCTGGCTCGACAATAATGGGATTCCATTTTCGGTAACGAGTCCAGAAACTGACATACTCCAACCTTTTTTTGAGCCAGTGGAAGAGTATTAGGTAGTGTAGGAGTATCATTCATATCAAGTAGATTTTCATTAATGTTTTCCAATTCATCAATGCAATTAATGTGTTCATTGATATTTTGGTTGAAAGCTTTGTCCAAGGGTGATTTTTTTAACCAACTGTGAACCGATTTTTCACCTAGACAAAATGTGTTCAGGAACATTTTTTTACACACTCCAAGTTTACCATCTCCCACCTTTAGATAATATTTTAAAGTTGTGTTCTTACGGGACTCCCCGTCAAGAGAGGTTCCACGCCGAAAGCTTGGTTTAGATTTTTCCACCAACGACAAAATTGTGGCACGCTTAGCCTCCCAAGTGTCAATACCTTTCCAAAAGTTATTAAAAAGTTTCATTCTTTCAGTATCCGGCACTTCGTCACATTTAAATTGCCTTACGTTTTGGCAACCACATCGATCTTTTAATTTTCTTTCATCCCTTTCAACAGAAAGTTTATACTGACTACTTTCATCTTGTTTTCTTAGACCCAAATATTTTTCTCCTTTTCTTCGTTTTGCTGCATTTAAATTTCTAATCCATTCGCTTGGATTTACATTTTCTCCTTTCTGATATTTTCTTTTTTTGCTGGAGCTAAAACTTCTACCTCATCTGAACCATTTTCTTTTAATTCCTGAACTTCATCAACTCCCTGATTAATGTTTTCACTTTCACCCGAAACACTCACTTGATTCAATGTTGTGTGCCCCAGATTTTGTGGTAGTTTCTTTTGAACAGTTTCCTTTTGGTTTAAAACTTTTTGTCTCTGCTGAGGGATATTATTATTGTAATATTCTTCATCACTAGAGTCTGAAGAAGAAGGCTGGTACTCATCATAGTCTGAAGAAGAAAACAAACGTTCTTGCAGACTCTCGTCAAAAATGTTTTCATTCAGAAAGGTCTGGATTTTGTTCCTCCCCTTTATTTTATTCACCCATCAGGTCTCTTACTAGTCCGATAGTTAAGGCTAGCTAGCTCATTACCAATATCATCAGGTAGGCCGCTTTTATGTATAACAGCAACACGTATGCTGCTTTCGTCAACATCAACATAAGGTAGGTTATTTTCACAGCAATCATCAGCAGAAGCAGGTAGGATATCAGCAGCAGGTAAGATATCAGCAACAAGTATGCCGCTTTTGTCAACATCAACATAAGGTAGGTTATTTTCACAGCAATCATCAACAGAAGCAGGTAAGATATCAGCAGCAGATAGATTGATTTCGTTGTAATCGGCAGTAGGAAGATCGATTTTGTAGACAGCAGAAACAGGTAGATCCCTTTTGTTGACACCAGCAGCAGGATGTACATCACCGGAAGGTAGGTTGTTTTTTTTACATTTATAAGCAGCAGGTGGGTCACTTTTGGATGTGGCCATGTTGACCAACATTTTCCCCCTTGACAGCATTCTTCTGAAACATAAACGAATACAACAACTTGTCACAGGACAAATGGCGCCAATCGTACACACTATAGTTTTCTAGGCCCTTAAAAGGACCGTTTGTCGGGTACGCTAAATCATTTGCGTACGCTGCCCGAGCCGCGCTGTGATGTTCGGCGGCGGCATCCGCTGTTCCGGGCGTGCTGCGGTTCTCTTCTTTCGGCAGCGGTATGTAGAGCCCGCTGCTGTCCCAGTCGATGTCCATCACTGCTTCTCCTGCGTTCTCCATTCTTCCTTCTTCCTTTTCTTCCAGCTGGCTTGACGACGTCCAATGGAGTGCGCCAAAGTGGTCAGAGCTGTTGGGTTGAGCGTCGTGAGACGACCCAATGGTTTCCTAGTACCGAGCCTCCGGTAGGGGCTCCTGCCTAGTGGTCCTGTCCAGACGGAATATGTTAATTAATTTTTAATGGTTGCTACAACGACATGCTCGTACTAGGCCGACTAGTACAGTATTTGTCGAGGCCGTTTCCAAGATTCACCTGGACGTATTCGGTACCTGCCAAGGCCAGCTATGAGTGGGTTTGTCTGGGTCCTCGCAGCTCGGACGTAAAATTTACGTGCAAGTCGCCTTGCGGTGTCATCCAAGGAGCGGACACCGAGTCCTCTTCTCAGGAGACGAGAAGAAAACCGATAGGGGACTTTGGCCGCTAGCCGAAGCCCTCTATCGAGAACGCTTTGCAACCTTCTTTTATGAACGGTTGCGAGGTAACCCCAGACGGGAAGAGCGTAGGTAATGATCGGCAACAGATACGCGTTGACAATCAACTTACCCAGCTTGCGGGTCATAGCCTTGTTGGCAAGTATCGGAAACAGTTGACCGAGACGAGCGGACGCTTTCTTTCGCATCGTCTCAGCGTGGGTACGCCAGGTGAGCCGACGATCAAGGTGGACACCGAGGTACTTAACTTCCCTCGACCAGGGCAGGTACGTTCTACCGAGTCTCACTCGGCCTCGTGGTTCTTTCCGGCGCTTTGTGAATAGCACCGCGGAGCTCTTGGTTTCGTTGACGGCAACTTTCCAGCTTTCCGTCCACGTCGAATACGCATCGAGTGCGCGCTGAAGTCGTGGGATAGCAAAGTCTGCGTTCCGATCGGCGGTATAGACCGCCGTGTCGTCGGCAAACAAAGCCATCTGGACTCCAGGCTCTCTGGGTGCGTCGTTGACATACACGGAGAACAGGAGAGGCCCTAGCACGCTACCTTGAGGTACCCCGGCTGTGATACGTCTCTCGGAAGAGACGTGGTCGTCTATTCGCACGCAGAAAGTCCTCTCCGTCAGAAAGCTAGCAATCAAGCGAAGGTAGCAATCTGGGAGCTGGATTTCCCGGAGCTTGAACAAGAGCCCGTCGTGCCAGACACTATCAAAGGCCTTTTCCACATCTAGGAAACAGGCGACAGTCTGTTCTTTCCGACACCCGGCGTCCGTGATGTATTCCACCAGTCTCATCAGTTGATGAGTGGTGGAATGCCCCACACGAAAGCCGAACTGTTCGGGGACCAGTACATCGAAGTTTCGTAGATGATCTAGTACTCTCCGTTGTAAAGAGACGTTCGAGGACCTTTGACGTGGCTGACAGTAGACTAATGGGCCGGAGGTTGCCGGGACGGGAAGCGTCCTTTCCCTGCTTCGGGATCACTATGACCGTTGCCTTACGCCATTTCTGGGGAAAATAGGCCAGTCTAAGACACGCGTTGAACAGCGCGACCAAGAAAAGTACTCCTCGCTCCGGGAGTCGAGTAAGAGCGGCGTTCGAGACGCCGTCCGGGCCAGGAGCTTTTCTCGGCACGAGTTCGACGAGCCGATCTGTGACCTCTTCCCTAGTAATGGGTTCGGGCTCCGAAGTGATCGGAAGAGATAGAAAGTCTTCCACTTCGTTCTCGACTTCTTCGTCGAAGTCCCAGTCCATGGGCGGGTTAGGTGCGAACTGTCGCTCAAAACACGCGCCCAAGTACTCGGCCTTCGCCTCCGGGCGAGCCAGGATTTGACCGAAAGGTCCAGCAATTGCCGGGATGCGAGGCCGGCGCCTCTTCCCTACCAACGCCGAAGGTATCCGGTAAGGGCTACTTTCGTCCGATCCGTCCCCTGCCTGGGCCACGGCGAGTTCCCAACAGCGTCTCCGGTAGGCCTGCATTTCACGACGTAAAATGCCGGTCGCCCGGTTGTACGCTGCCTTGTCGGCCGGATCACGGGTCCGCTGCCAGCGTCTCCGGAGGCGATTTCTCTCGCAAGCGAGAGCACTCGTCTCCTCTGGGATCCGCTGCCAGTGGGGCGTGACACCAGGCTTCATCCTGGAAGACGCGTCGATCGCAGATACGACAGCCTCGTCAAACGCGGCAACTGCCTCGTCGACTTGGCGGACGGTTTCGAGTGGTCCCGCGTCTGGCAATCGGCGACTTAACGCCGGGCCATAGCGGTCCCATTCTACCACCTTCCTGACATCTCTGCGTACGACGTGCTGGGTAGCGACGTGTATCAGGATGGGGAGATGATCGGACGATAGTTCCGTTAGCACGGACACATGGACCGGACAGTCAATTCCTTGAATCACCGCTATGTCCAAGACATCGGGAGCCGCGTTGCGTTGTGAGGGGTAGAACGTAGGTTGGGTAGGCCCAATCACTTGAATCCTGCGAGAATCGGCAAACCTGCGCAAACGTTTCCTGTTTGGGGCAGTCAAGCGACTGTTCCAATCGCGATGTTTGCAGTTCAGGTCGCCGGCCATGATGACCCTCCTGTGTGCATCGAACGCGACCGCTAGATCGGGGTGAAGGAGCTCTTTTTGCGGCGCTTTATACGCCGCGACCATCTGTACGCCGCCTAGAGTGTTTAACAACTCCACAGCGGTGCCTTCGAGGTGAGTCATTGCAGGCAAGACGACTCGGTGATGCTCGAGAGTGAGCCTCACCGCGACGGCAGTACCGCCACCAGCAGTGCCCGGCCTGTCGTTTCGATAGCACACATAGTTGGCCAGTCGTAACCGACTCGCAGGAGTCAAGTGGGTCTCATTGAGAAGGACTACGTCGGGTTTGAGTCGGGCCAGTAATTCTTGGAGTTCCTGGATCTTGTTGGACAACCCGTTGGCGTTCCAGGAAAGAATTGAGAGATCTCGTTTGAGGACCCGACTCATAGAAAACCTACACAAGTGGCGGCTTCCACCAAGAGCATGAATCTCTCGGTTGTATCGGCAGTCTCCAAGCGGGAGCGGATGGACCTGAAGGTCTGGGCAACTTTGCGGAGGTCAAATTCCGCAAGGAAGTCTTTGACGACTTGATAGTCGTCAGGAACGGTTTTTGAGGCAGAGTGCCCGGAGACTGTTTGCGCGTAAGAGCGCCGAGGCTTGTCAATCGGGGGATTGGTGGAAGCCAGGGATTTCTTAGGGCCAGGTGTAGCGCCTCTAGCGGAGGTGCTAGGAAGAGGGACAGATTCGATAACGTCGGTCTTCACGCGCTGCGCAGGCTGTCTGGACTGTGCGGCTGGGTTGGCAGGAGCCCGGGATCTAGCGCCACGGGGCTTACGTTGCCGCTTCTTTTTGCCTGCATTAGGGAACCGCGGGGGCGGGAAATCAGGCGAGGCTGCTTCTAAAGCAGGGGCAGGATTCTCCGGTGCTGGGGAGGGTTGAGAATTCTCAGGCTCCACAACCGAGATGTTTGGCAGTGGCTGGTCTGTCTCACTTTTTTTAGAAGTCGCGAGATTGCGGCGCTTTTTCGCCTGAGGCGGGACAGGGGCCTGGGAAGGAGCCTGAGATGGAGATGCCTGAACTACAGGTGTCTGCTTCGGGCCTTTGCTACGTTTACGTTGCCTGTTGGCAACTGCGGCGAAAGACACGGCAGCCGTAGCAGGAGGCGCAGGGCCTGACTGCTCGGTTGCAGGTCTAGAACCAGCTTCCGGATGCCTCGGTGGTGGCAGGCGCCCTTTCGGCTTTCGCCGCTCGAGCTCCCGCTGAAACACCGGACATGCCCGGTAGTTGGCGGGGTGACTTCCGCCGCAGTTGATGCACCTTTTAAAAGCTGGAGCATCGCAATGTTTACTGGCGTGAGGCAAAGAACACCTCACGCACGCCGGAGCGTTAGAGCAAGTCTCTGAATGGTGCCCGAAGCGTTGGCACTTATAGCACTGAGGCAGAGCCCCGGGAGCGCGGCTTCTTTCCACCTTCACGCGGAAACCAAAAAGCCGCGTAAGAGAGAGTAGGCTTGCGCCTGCCTCGCTGTTCTCGACCATGATGCGAACCAGGGGAATTGGACGCCTTGGTCCGGCGGGAGCAAATACCCGATGTACCGCGCGAACCGGATAGCCCAGCTCGCGCAGCTCATCGAGGATTTCCTCGAGAGGAGAGTCCACGTCTAAGCCTCTGAGCACGAGGGACAGAGGCTTCACGTGTTTCGGGGTAAAGGTGTGGTGTTGCAGGTTGGCTGATTCGACGAACGCCATGACGCTGCGGTACTCGTCCATTCCGCGGACAGCGATCTTGACAGTGTCGCCCCCAAGGAGCTTCAGGTCAACGCTGGCCGGGGAAAGTCCGGGAGCCACTATGAGTCGCCGGTAAAAACCGGTGACATTGTTCACGCCGTGAACGAACACGGGCGGGATGCGACGAATGACCGGCGGTGCTTGGGCAGCGCCGGGCACAGTCGGCCCCGAGCCGGATTCGCCATCGGCGGGGACAACTTCCATGGCGGACGCCGAGGAAGAGGTTGAGGAGGACCGGTTCCGCCTCGGTTTCTTAACCGGGCGCCCCCGTGGCCCAACCGCCACGAAAGCGTCGGTCTCGTCACCGGGCAGCGGAACCGTCCGGGGATCGACAACTTGGTCCGCATCCATAGCCGGAGAACACGGAGAATCGTTCGTGTGGGGTATGGAAGAGGCGAGCGACTGCGTGCTCGTTGACGCGCCCGGAGCGGGCATTTCCGCCAACGAGCGGGAGGTTTGCCGACCAGAGGCAGCCAGGCTGCCTCCGGCGGTAACCAGGGACCTAGGGTCCGGCCCGAGCCGGATCGCAAGCGGGACTGAAACGCTCAGGCTGTCTATGAGCTGGGCAAATGACCGGCTTCGTTAGATACCTCCCCTTACCAAGAGAGGTGTCCACCGGCCTCTTTACCTAGGCGATATCCAAGCTCGCTTACCACAAAAGGCAACGTGCACCTCATAGCTGCGGCGAATTGCGCAAAGCCTTGCTCTACCTCGAACCCGGTGTCCCGCTGGGTGTAGTTGTTGGGCGCCATGTTGTTTTGTGTGCCGGCTGGTAGCTCTCTGGCGTGGCTAGATCTTGTATCCACAAGATGATCGTCGCCCCACGTTGGGCGCCACTTGTCACAGGACAAATGGCGCCAATCGTACACACTATAGTTTTCTAGGCCCTTAAAAGGACCGTTTGTCGGGTACGCTAAATCATTTGCGTACGCTGCCCGAGCCGCGCTGTGATGTTCGGCGGCGGCATCCGCTGTTCCGGGCGTGCTGCGGTTCTCTTCTTTCGGTAGCGGTATGTAGAGCCCGCTGCTGTCCCAGTCGATGTCCATCACTGCTTCTCCTGCGTTCTCCATTCTTCCTTCTTCCTTTTCTTCCAGCTGGCTTGACGACGTCCAATGGAGTGCGCCAAATTTTTTTTTTTTTTTTTTTTGCTCTGGGCTTTGCGGTTGTGCGTCGCAGAGACGAACCGCACGGGAACTGAGTTCCGAGCTACCATCTGGAGCTCCTGCCTCGTGGCCCTGCCCAAGTAGGGCGTGTGCTCTATAGCAGGCCTTTCTCGGCTGTTGTGCTAGCCTACGCTAGCGCAGTATACACCGAGGGCGTTTCCATGAATCACCTGGGCGTATACGGTACCTTCCCAGCCCAGTCACGAGAGGATTGTCTGGGAACCTCGCCGCACGTGCATAAAATTTGCGTGCAAGCCGCCTGAAAGTGTCGTCTAAGGAGCGGACGCCAAGTCCTCTCCTTAGAAGGCGAGATGAGAAGCGACGGGGGACTTTGGCCGCTAGCCGAAGCCCCTTGTCGAGGACGCTCTGCAACTTCTTTTTATGCATTGCGGCGAGGTAACCCCAGACCGGGCAGGCGTAGGTAATGACCGGCAGCAGATACGCGCCGACGATCATCCTACCCAATTTCCTGGTCATGGCTGGGCTGATCAGGAGTGGAAACAGTGCGCACAGGCGAGTGGATGCTCGCTTAAGAACTGTCTGTGCGTGGGTACGCCAGGTGAGCTGACGGTCGAGGTGTAAGCCGAGGTACTTGACCTCGTTGGACCAGCGCAAGTACGTTCTGCCGATACGTAGTTGCCTAACGGGGTTCTTCCGTCGCTTAGAGAATTCGACGGCTACGCTCTTGGTAGGGTTGAGGAGCACTCTCCAGTTATCAGTCCAGTCCACGAGCGTGTCGAGCTGGCGCTGCAGTCGTAGGACGGCCCTTTCCTCATGACGATCGGCCGTAAATACGGCCGTGTCGTCAGCGAAGAGGGCCATCTGGACTCCAGGCTGTCTCGGCACGTCGTTGACGTAGATCGAGAACAGAAGGGGGCCTAGAACACTACCTTGAGGGACGCCGGCTGTGATTCGCCTCTCGGAAGAGACTGAATCGCCAACTCTCACGCAGAAGGTCCTCTCCGTCAGAAAGCTAGCAACCAGATGGAGGTAGCAGTCCGGGAGCTGGACTTCCCTAAGTTTGAATAACAGGCCATCATGCCATACGCTGTCGAAGGCTTTCTCAACATCTAAGAAACAGCCAACGGTCCGTTCTCTCCGACACCCGGCTTCCGTGATGCCTTCCACCAGTCTCATCAATTGATGAGTGGTCGAATGCCCCACACGAAAGCCGAACTGTTCGGGGACCAGCACGTCAAAGTTGGTTAGATGTTCTCGTACACGACGCTGTACGAGGCGCTCAAAAACCTTGGACGTAGCGGAAAGTAGGCTGATAGGCCGGAGGTTTTCCGAGCGGGTGGTATCCTTTCCCGGCTTCGGGATCACGATAACCGTCGCCTTTCTCCATTTCTTGGGAAAGTAGGCCAGTCTAAGACACGCGTTGAACAAATCAGTCAAGAATTGAACTCCAGGCTCGGGAAGAAGACGTAGAGCGGTGTTGGTGACACCGTCCGGGCCTGGAGCTTTTCTTGGCTGAAGTTCAGCGAGCCGATCTGAGACCTCTTCCAAAGAGATGGGTTCGGGCTCCGTCGTGATCGGAAGTGACAGAAAGTCTTCCACGGCCATCTCGACTTGTTCGTCGAAGTCCCAGTCCATGGGCGGGTTGGGAGCGAACTGTCGCTCGAAACACAAGCCCAAGTACTCGGCCTTCTCCTCCGGGCGACCCAGGGGTCGACCGAACGGTCCAACAATGGCGGGAAGTGGAGGTCGGCGCCTCCGTCCCGTCAATGCGGTAGGTATTCTGTACGGGTGAGATTGCGGGTCCGCATCCCCCGTTCGGGCCACGTCGAGTTCCCAACAGCTACGTCGGAACGCCTTCAGACTGCCACGCAGTCGTCCGGTGAGCCGATTGTATGCTGCCTTATCGGCCGGATCACGGGTCCTCTGCCAACGTTTCCGGAAGTAATTCCTCTCGCGAGCGAGAAGAGAGACTTCCTCAGGGATGCGTTGGTAGCCAGGCGTGAGACCAGCTCGCGTACGTGAAGACACGCCTATAGCCGAGATGATTGCCTCTTCGATTCCCGCAACTGCTTCGTCTAGGAGGCGAACGGAATCGATTGGGGCCGCTGGCGGCAATCGACGGCACAAGGCCGGGCCGTAGCGATCCCAATCGATAACCTTCTTCTGGTCAGAACGTGCATAGGCGTGCTGGGTAGCGACGTGGACCAAGATAGGGTTGTGGTCGGATGTCAGCTCCGTAAGTGAGAATACCTCGACCGGACAGACAACTCCTTGGGTCACCGCGATATCCAAAACATCGGGAGCCGCGTTAGGCTGTGACGGAAAGAACGTGGGTTGCGCTGGACCAAACACCATCGCCCGGCGCGATTCAACAAAACTGAGCAAGCGCCTCCCGTTCGGAGTAGTCAGGCGACTATTCCAAGCGCGATGCTTGCAATTCAGATCGCCGGCCAAAATTACCCTTCGATGGGAATCGAAGATGACGTCCAGGTCGCCGACAAGGAGTTCAGCTTGTGGGGGCTTGTAAGCTGAGACCACGAGGACGCCGCCAAGAGCTCCGTGGACCTCAATGGCGGTGGCCTCTAGGTTGGTAAGCTGCGGCAAAGCGACACGATGATGACCTATGGAGGTCCTCACCGCGATCGCCGTGCCGCCTCCTCGTCGGCCAACTCGGTCATCCCGATAGACCACGTAATTTGGTAATCGAAACCGGTTCGCCGGGGTCAGGTGGGTTTCAGTAAGGAGAAGTACGTCGGGTTTGAACCGAGCCAGGAATTCAAGAAGGTCGGAATGCTTGGGACCGATGCTGTTAGCATTCCAGGCTACGAGCGAGAGATCTCGTCTAAGGGCTCGGTTCATAGAAGACCTATGACTTCGCAGGCTTCCACCAAGAGCATGAATCTCTCAGTTGGGTCAGCAGTTTCCAGGCGGGCTCGGATGGACCTGAAGGTAGATGCGACTTTCGGGAGGTCGTAGCTAGACAGAAAGCCGCGGACGAACTGTGCGTCATTGGAACTGACGGACTGGGTGGTTTGCCTGGAAACTGAGGCCGCATAAGAGCGACCAGGTGTTACGGCAGATCGGGTCATGGTGGAAGCCATAGGACCAGGGCCAGACGGTTTTGGATCAGCGGCAGGAAAAGTACGCTGTTGCGCTTCGTCGGACTTATACCGGGAAGCAGGACTTTTCTTGGGCTGTGGGCAGGCAGGAGCTCGGGGCCGAGCATCCGGTGTGGGTATCCCTTTGTTCCTGGGTTTGATGCCTGCTCGCGGAAATCGCGGAGGTGGCAGGGGCGGCGAGGCTACCTCTGGTTCAGAGGCGGGAGTAGGAGGTTCCGCGGAGGTGGAGGGTTCATTCTCCGGCTCCAAAACCGAGATAACAGCTACTGGGCGTGTCTCTGCTGTGGAAGGAGACGCGGTACGTTTAGTTGCCTTTGTAGGGGCTGGAGGTGGAGCCGGAGAGGGCGCGCGCCGTGCCGGTTGTGCCTGAGGTTTAGGCCTAGCCTGCATTTTAGGCTGTCTAGGTTGGGGCTGCATAACTGGCTGCCGTGGCTTCGGGAGGGGCCCCTGCGGCTTTTGCTTCCGCAGGAGCTCCGCCTTATAGACCGGGCAGTTTACGTTAGACGCTGCGTGGCCTTGGCCACAATTTATGCAGCGAAATTTGGTTTTGTCTGCCACAGTGCAGGCCTGTGTTGAATGTCCCAGAGAACATCGGAGACAGGCCGGGGCACTGCGGCAGACGTCGGTGTGGTGGCCGAACCTCTGGCACCGGTGGCACTGCGCGAGCTTGCCCTGGGGACGACTGGTTTCCACCCTGACGCGGAAGCCAAACAGCCGCGTCAGGTGGAAAATTTTGTCTGCAGCCTCGCCCTTCTCGAGCTGGAGACGGACGAGCGGGAGAGGGACTCGGGTCTCTGAGTGAGTGAACAGGCGGAAAATTGCCTGCACCGGGTACCCGAGGTCGCGGAGTTCCATAAGGATCTCCTGTGGATCGGTGTGCGCGTCAAGCCCTCGCAAAATGACAGACAAGGGCTTGACTCGCTTAGGAGTGAAGGTGTGATATTGGAGGTTGTGTGCTTGGAGGAAGGCCTCGACCAAGCGATGGTCCTCGAGCTGGCGGACGACAATCCTGACCGTATCACCGCCAAGCAGCTTCAGGTCAAGCTTGTCGGCCGACAGGCCGTGGGCCGCGATCAGCCGTCTGTATAAGGCGGCGACATTGGATACGCTATGGACGTACAGGGGCGGCGCACGACCAACAGCGGCAGCAGCCGGAGCTGCTGTCGAAGCAGTCGGAACCGCGACCTGTGGGCCCTGAGAAGGTCCAATGTCCATGGCCGAGGTCTGTGAGGAAGTGGATCCAGGTGCGTGGGTCCTCTTGGGCTTCTTAGCCGGGCGATTACGCCGACCAACGGTCGCGAACTCGCCCGACTCGTCAGCCGGAAGAGGAGGAATCGGGTTGGGGAGAGGATCGTCCGTCTCCATCGCCCGAGGCGAATCGGGCGAGTCGCCCAGATGGGGTAGCAAGGCGGGGCCGAGCGACTCGTCACTTGGGCCGTTGCCTGTAGAAGGCATGCTGGCCAGGTGCGGCGGCTGCCGGGCAGAGACTGCTAGGCAGTCACTGCCAGACGCCAGGGATCTCGGGTCCGGCCGAAGCCGGATTACCCGCGCGTCTTCCTTGCTCACGACGATGCGGGAGGAGCTGGGCTAACGACCAGCTTCGTCGAATACCAGTCCTTACCAAGACTGGTGTCCACTGGCCCCTTTACCCCGGCGATATCCTAGCTCGCTTACCACTGGTGGGGGCTTGCAAGGATCGTCCGGGGCAGCGCTACCTAACACTCGTGAGCAAGTTAGGAATTACACACAGATACGGCACTCACCAGGTGAGCCCAGAGCAATCCACTTCTTTCCTGTCCGGTAAGATGTTGTTCCGGCGCAGGTGGTCCTTACAAGGGCAAACTTCGGCCAGCTGCTTCTTCTACCAGCTACTAAGTTCACCGGCAGCAGCTGGCTTGGTTCCCACGAAGAGAAGAGTTATTCCTCGTCGGAAGGCGAGGTGGCCGAAGGCAGCAAAGCCGTAGAAGGTCCAGCGAAGAGAGCTGAGAAGAGCAGTCCAAGGAGAGCGTCCTGTTCAGATCAGAAGCTGGAGCAGGTCTCCTCGATCGAACAGTTGAGTGCGCCAAAATTTTTAGCGGCGCTGTTTTCATGCCCTGACAGGTCGTGTGCCACGAACCTATCAGAGTGCCGCTGGTCCCTGGTTGGCTCGCCTCGAGCACGTTAGATGGTCACGTCGAGGCCAATCAAGCTGCTGCCGATCCTTGATTGGTTCGCCTCGCCTTCTCTTGTCACGTCTCGGCTGACGCCGAGAGCAGATCTTCGCCTCGCTATGTCACAAACTGTAGGAATGTAGTAAAATTTTATAATTATTTATTATTATGTGACCTGCATGAGAACTTTTTTATTATTATTTTTTTTAAATCATTATTTATTATTTTATTTTTCTTTATTTGAGAAAGCAATTTTGTTCACGATTCCTAAAAAAATGTTGTAAGCTCAATTGCAAAAAGTCGTATGTTACACACTCCATCAAATAGGCCCAAAGACCCGGAAAAAATTTCACATACGACATTCTGCAATTCAAACAAAAACTTCAATAAAATATCGCAACTACATCATCATTCATTATTTAATAATAGAGGTGTTCATTATTTAATAATTGAATGGCTGAAAAGAGCCAAAGATTTGTTTAAGTTTTCAAGACGCGTGTTTTTACACTAAAAGTATAAGAATTAGGTTATTGTCACCTACGTACCTCGTTTTCGTTTTTTATCTTAACACACACTTAGACTAACTAACTAAAAAAAAAGAAAAATAAACTTACCTTAATTGAAGTGTAGATTCTTTCAGTTTTAGCAAAAAATCCTTATGAACACTAAACTTCAAAACATCAACTAAACAGTGAACAGCATATGTGAGTAACCTAACCTGTTTGTTCTACATCAAGGTTATGTTCTACATACGACTTTTTGCAGTAACAAAAATCAGCTGTACAACATACGACTTTTTTACATTTCACCATAACTTATAATAGATCAGCTGATGACATACGATATTTTTGTAGCAGTTGCAGACTACAAAATGCCACCTTTAGCACAAATAAAATAAA
This sequence comes from Magicicada septendecula, assembly GCA_034769895.1. Taxonomy (NCBI): domain Eukaryota; kingdom Metazoa; phylum Arthropoda; class Insecta; order Hemiptera; family Cicadidae; genus Magicicada; species Magicicada septendecula. The sequence continues at coordinate 192,891,563 of CM068369.1, read as the reverse complement.
AATGGAAAATTTTTACATACGACCTTTTGCACTAACAGTAGCGATATGCTAAACCTGTCTTTCTTAAATTTTTTTTAATTGTCAGATTTTGTGGATGTTAGGCAGGCTGTATGTAGCCTTAATTGCAGTTATGCTTTTGTTACTATCAAATCCTTATAATTAAATAATGACTTGCCATATAATTAGATAATTAATTATAACTTGATATATAATTAAATAAATAAATAATTTTTAAACATTATTAAACTCTTATGGCCGATTTTTGTAAATGATCTGTATGTTATAGAAATCAAGAAGTTTCACATTTTGCAGGATTAAAGAAAATTTGTAGTACTTTAACTTATAATTATATTTTCTAATTACGAGGCATTCCAAATGTTTTCTAAATTTATAATGTATATTTGAATCTAACATGGAATTGTTACAGTTCTTAGTTAATTATGCTGGCTGCCGACATTATAAAAATGTATAAGGGGTGGTCTTGGTCAAGGACATTAGTTTCCAATTAATTTAATAGATACTGGCGGGTTTCAGTTATTTGATGTTTCTATATGGTGGGGCGATAGAAGGATAATATACTGGCGGGCCGTGGGGCTTTTGGGTATGATGGCATAATGAGCAGTAATTGTGATTTTGTGGAATCAAAGGTGATTTTATAAGCTGTTATGTGTTGGGGGTTGAGTGATAAATATATATATATGTGTGTACCTTTTTATAATGTCAAGATTTAAAAATATGTCAGATACTTAAAGTTTTGTTGAGTTATGATTATGATGAATTTAAATGGAGGTGAAGATATATGTATATTGTAACTAGACCTGTTTACACTGGTTACAAATAAATAATATCTGTATTGTAAAAAAAAAAATTTTAATTTAATTAAAAAAAAATTTTCAACAAAAAAAAATTTTTTTTATGTTTGTTTGTTGAATATTTTTATAATAATTCTCGTTATGAGTTTCCGTTGAAATTTTAAAATTTTCGGAGTTTATAATGGTAATATATGCACTTCTGGTTGACAGTAAATGAATTTGGAGTTAATCAGATTGTCTTACTACACTAATCGATTTGCGATTTTGTGCTCTGCTCCAATATATCACTCTCCTTTATATATGATCGTCTTCCAGTAAGTCCTGTTGTTAATGTAAACTCTTATAATAATATGTGAAATAATGTTTTAACCCAGATAATTGAATTAGTTTAATTTATTAATAATTATTCGGAAAATATCAATTCAAAATCGATATTGATACAATGTTGACTCTTCTACAGGGATAATCGAGTTTACAAAACTGGTTATATTATATGAATGTTTATAATGGTTCTTTTAGCGGTTATAGTTATATAGTCAGAGAAGGGGAAGCATAGAAAGTATAACATGTACAAAAATAATCTTAATAATTAATAAATGACAAATTGTTAATAATATTTAATGTTTATAATAGTTGAGTTTTCAAACCAATGCCGTGTGCTGAATTCAATCTGGAGAAGTCGCGTTGCATCACGGAACCATCATGGCGGCTAGCTGAGTTGATGAGGTTAATCAAGGAATGTCGGCTGTAAATTCTGACAAATAAAATCGCCTTCACAATTGTTTTATCACCTCCGTAATAGTGTATACTGTCTATTATGTTGTTAGAAGTGTTCTTGTTAATTGTTTAGTGTCCACTGGCTTTAATTGTGTTGTGATAGGTGTGTTCACTGTTGTCGGTTTGTAGCTAAGAATCATAAAATTTGTTGCAAAGTGAAATATTAATGTTAGATGGTTTTACTGTTTTAATTCACTGGTATTATGTTGCGTATCGATTGTTTTCACTGTTGGTGTTGGTGTGTTTTACTGATTATAAGTTTAAAATAACAAATTCGGTAACTCTCGATTTTTCCACTGATTTTATGTTAACCTTATATACGCCATTATAATTCGCTAGAGAGGTTCTTAGAGCAATCTCACATCAACCGTTCTCGTTGAATGTTAATTAAGAACTATCCTACTTCCTTCGTCTCATGAAATATCTTGCCAAGTTAATATTGGAAAAGTATTGTTTAAATATTTTTCATTTCCTATTCATGTGATTCTAAAATACATTATAATCGGAATATTTTTTGTTTATTGATTGCTTTTGTGAATTATTAATTACATAATTGGTTTCTTTACCTCCTTCTGTTTAATTTGACATACAATAGTCTATATTTATTAAGTTTTTTGTTAAAATTGCTATATTTCTGTCTTTTTGGAAATATAGGCCCAAAATCAGCTTCCTGTTCTTGTCCAAAATATTAGCCATGTTAGGTGTTATAAATATGATTATAATAAATTTCTGGTTGATATAAATCCTTAGCTTTCCTTAATTTCTTATAAATTTAACAATTTGATCCTCCTTTTAGTTAAAATCCATTAATTTACTATTACTCCTTTGAAACGGTTAGATATTACATTTTGAAATTATTTAATAATTTTATCCAACCTTTTATATTATTCTTTTAAAGTATAGTTTCTGTTATAGTAGTTGGTGCTTGATTTACCTTATATAAATCTTACTAGTTTACATGGTTTATTAGACTTCTTTACTCAAATATAAATGTTATTGGCATTTACCATTTTGCCTAGATTCTATTGTTTTACATATACTGGGTTTTTAATATTACTAATCCTATATACCCTCTCTGACTGTCTAAAGTTAATATAATATCAAATAAAAATTCCTTATACCACTATTGGAACATGTAGCATGGTATTCCTGCTCATACTATAAAAACAATATTGAACATTAATTATTAGTCTTTTAAGTTAGACTTGTTAAGTTGAACTATTTTTAAAATACATAATAAACATTTTATAAACTGGTACAGTATACATACATAAACATTTTAGGCTGTATGTACACTGTTATATTAATACACATTCTTACACTAAATATAATTCTATTCTCACTTTGAAATGTGTTGGCTTTAAACATAAACATAATTAGCCATTTAAAATTTTTACATTAAACTTAAGTTAATCACAGTCCTTTCTGTTTACATTGTATTATAATTTAATCCCCTTTTACAGTAATTATTCCCCCTCTGCTCTCTTTATCGTTTGCATCTCTATAAATGTTTTTTGATAAAAAGATGTGTCCTCCTTTATGAAACATTTGACATATAATCATAACAATACTTCATGCTATGTCATTTCTGTATTTATTATAAAACTTAAAGTTATTTATTGTATATAGTTACAATATCCGTACACCTTTATTTAAAGTTTATTATATGGGATTCACTTGCACTGTTACACTTACACTGTTGGTTCTTATTTATAATTGAGTTCTACAATATGCTAAGACCAATCTTTTAGTTATAGGGAACTGTGAAGATTTGTCTATTTGATTACATAATAACTTTCTTTGGTGCACTTCTATTTACTACTAAACACTTTTGTTTATAATTAATTAACATGATGTTTTGGGGTGTTATACTTTCTTGGGGTTATATTAATATTTGGTTCGGGGTTTATTATTTTTGTTAATAGGCTTTTCATGGGGTATTTTTCGTAGTTCTCTCATCCTACATCTTCTTTTCTTCATTTCTTCTGTCTTGGGCTTTCCAAGGTAAGTATTTCATTATGTCCTTCGGTTGGTTCGGGGTATCTTCTTTATCACCTGCTCCTAAACTTCCTGGGTAATCTCCTGATTTTATAGATGAGTTCCTTTGGATTTAATTTCCTTGATACTTTATCATTGCATTTTATTATTTAATTATACCTTTCTTTTATGGTGGTGTTGTTCACTTTGATATTTAATTATGTTCATTTGATATTTCATTCTTTTCATTTGATTTTTTAATTATTTTCATTCGATATTTATTTATTTTGCTTCGAACTTTCTTTAGATTTAATTAATTTAAATGTATTTATGATCATTTTTGAATTATTAATTAGTTGATTATCTGTCATGCTACAATATGTATGAATAGGTGTATTATGTGATATTTAATATGTATGTAATTTCAGATATAATAAAAGCTGTTATTGTTGGTTAACAGAGAGTTTAATTGGAAGTCCCGTCTCACTGGACCCAGTGCATTTTATGCTTCTCCTAGGCCTTCCGCCTAGTTTTAAATATCCAGTGGCCCCTCTTAAAAAAAAAAAAAAAATTATAAAGTATAAAAAATAAAGAGGGGTTACAAAGTGGTAGCGGAGCGTGGTTCTATCTAGAGTTGAACCCTTGGGTCCTTGGGTGTGACGGGGCTTGCAAACTCAGAAAACATTTGGGGCAAAATGAAACTTAAAAAAAAAGTTCAACACATGTGTAGATATTATATCATGTTTAATGTTTTATATGTATATGTGAATGTATAACTGTTAGCTTGTTTGACTTGTGAATCTGGTCACGCCACGAGGCAGGCATTTGTAGTTAGAATATTTTGAGCTGTTGAACTGCCGGGGGTCTTGAGCGTTGCATGGGGAGTAGACGGTATTAGTAATTCGAGGTCGAATTATAGCGCGTGGGATTAGCGGGATGCTGTATGGCCCGATCGGAAGTCGGTACATCACCGACTGGATGTCGCTTCCTTGAGGAAGCAGTTAAGGGACGCCCTCTCCGCCGGAGGAGCGACGTCCATTGTTAAAGTAACAGATGTGACGGCAGAAGTGGAACTATGCCAGGAGAAGTGGTGGGAGTTTCGGGAGTTGATGGAGGATCTGGAGTCGGCCCCATCCACCCTGAGGGCGAGGCAGAGGGTCCGGCAGCGGTTGGAACACCTACAACACCGACTAGAGAACTTTTCTGCCCAGACGACAATCGCCGAGGTCAGCGCTATACTCAAGTCGCTTACGGACCAGGTGGTGAAGGCATTGCGGAATTTTGAGCCGAGGCAATCTTGCACTCCCGTGGACTCTCCCCAGCCTCCTAAGTTGGACATGGAGCAGACGGAAAATCTGCCGGCTCAGTTGCCTGGTTTCTCAGGCATGTCGGGTGCTGCTTATAACAAATTGCCGAATCCTCTTTCTACAATCATCCAGCAGCTACCGGTGGTAGATGGCCTGGATGTGGATAAGTTAATGTTATTTTTCAAAATATTTTTCCAGCTGTCCGATTTCCCGGGGATGTCGGACTGCACACTCATCGAGCTTGTGTATCCCTACTGTTGTGGGTCCATGGCTGAGCGGGTCGCGCAGACTATACGATGTGGCGGCAGTGTGACGTCCTTCCATCAGGGGGTGTTGGACGCATGCGTGCCTGGTAGATGGCGGGAGCAATTAAAATATAGACATTGTTATCATGTACAAGCAAACGGGGAGAGTTTCGCTGAGTTTGTGCTCAGCATCCGCGAGTCCATGAGAATCTTAGGGTTGGGACTGCCCGAGGAGGAGGACGTACAAATTATTTTCGAAGGGGTCACTCCCCAGGAGAGGTCAAGCTTGCTTTTTGCTGAGCGGCCGCGCAGTTTTGAAGATCTGGACAAGCTGTGTGTGTTATCCCGGGCTATACAGGTAAATGACGAGTCCCGAGGATCCGCAAGGACGAGTCAGTCCAAGTTCCCAAGCGAGGAGCGAAGTGCTGTTCAGTCCCAACCCCGACCGGAAAGATCCGCCGGCGATCGGGGCGGACTTTCGAGAGGTGTAGTTTGTTTCCGCTGTAGGAGACAGGGGCATGTTGCCCGCAATTTTCCGGAGGGTAGTGTGCGTCCGACGCTTTCCCCGAGGGTACGGTCTCCAAAAAACTAAACAATCATGGGAAGATATGTCGTAGGATGTCTTCCCCTCGCACTGAGTCTTTTCTGTGTCCTACTACCTCCAGGCCAAGGATAGGACCCAACTCTTCTAACATCAAGGTCCTTGCTACTATCCCGCAACAGACTTCTATATGCCCCTTTCTGTCGCTCGAGGTAAAAATGGGTCACCTCAGAGCTTTGGTTGACTCCGGTTCAGCCCGATCCATTATCTCATCTCGAGTGTGTGCGGACCTTGAAAAGCAGGGCTTAATAAAGAGGTCGGAGATGTCTTCGGTGGTATGCTTGACTGCATCACGGGAAATCCTGCCCATCTTCCGGGTGATTTCCTTCAAATTCAAGATCGACGGTTTTTCATGGGTGTGGCCTTTTCTGGATTCTCCAGCTCTGGGAGTAGATTGTATTATTGGTGCAGACTTCATCGCTAAAAGTGGTCTCGTGTTGGACATCCATGGGCACCAATGTTATTTCAAGTTTATTCGGGGAGTAGTTATTCCGTTCCTTGGATACCAGGGAGCCAAGGGAGGTATCCAAGAGGTGGCTTGTCCTGATTCTGCACGAGACCATCTCAGTCCGTCCCAGCAGAAGGCCTTAGACCAACTGTGTGAGGAATTTCCCTCGGTGTTAACTCCTACCTTGGGACTCACACATTTGTTGGAGTACAAAATCCGTCTTTAAAACACCACTACTTGTGTGATGTTATAAGAATAAAAGATAAGAAGGACATGTTAAAGTAAAAATAGTAAAATATGGAAGTTGATGTTAGAAAATCAACAAATGTAAACAGATAATTAATATTGTTCAGCTGGATGCAGCATTTATATATAGTAAGGTGTTCTTTTTAATCAAATAATCATGTTCAAATTAGAAATTAAGAATAATTAAACAAATATTAGGAAAAGTTATTAGTCAGATCTGCAACATTTAGCAGACTACGAATGTAAACAATGCATTAGTTAGTTTCAAATAAAGGAATGTTAATGAAAACTATGACCAAACTGGCATCAAGCCATGTCAAAATAAAGATAAATAAACAAGCTTTACAATGATAGTAATAGAACCTGAATTGGAATTGTAATAACTGAGATATAAATGTTAGCATCATAAATTTGGTGAATCTCGAATAAATACAATAAAATAATAACAAAAGCGACAAGGACGCTCCGAATACAAAGATGTAATGCCTATAAATAAAATTACGTCATCATGACATAATTTCCAACCAATCACGGACGACTTTAGAAGCGCGCCGAGAGCACCAAGCGGACTTCTAAAACATGTATATAAACGATCGCAAATGTAAACAGAGAGCATTTTGTCTATTTCCACTCAACTAACAACAACTAATTCAGGCCAATTTATCATCCAAAATTTAATAATCAACGACAAGGAAGAAGTATAATTCAATCTCAGTGCATTGATAATAGTAGTGATACTTATACTAGTAGTGTGTGTAAAAGAACGAGGTTAAGTACTATACATAACCAAGGCAGTAGTTTGTCAAGAAGAAAATAAAATCGTTCATGTGCGAAATAAAGTGAAGTGTAACCACGATCATTGAATTAGATCGTTAGAAGTGTTAATAATTAAACATTGCGATTAATAACCAGGGAGTACGGTGCATATACTTACATTGTTTAGATTTAAGCTATTAACAGTAGGCCTATAGTATAATAGACATGTATACTGACGCAAGAAACAATAAGTACTCAACACTGTTTTAAATTTATTTAGTGGAATTACAATATTCTGACATAAGATTTCATGTGTTAACGTTCTCAAAACAAACCTAAAACTTGTTCAGAATAATCGAACTTTTCGTTTATTAGTTTCAATAACTAAAGGTGTCTAACCTAACAATCTAATATATGGTAATAGCATTGTAAAGTAAGTCTGTGGCGTTCAATTCTGTAAATTATAAGAAGTCACCCTTGAGAAAGATAATAATTATAAATAATCTATCGATTATAACTAGAGTTTTCATTGTAAACGAACTGAGCTAGATAAAAGTTAAAAGCCGGATGATTTGTAATCCATTTGTTATTTTCAAATGAATGTATTTAATTGAATCTATTATAGAGTGAACAATAAACAAATGAATTGTAAAGTAACCACTATTGTCAACAATTATTTAAATAAATAATTTATCTTGATTACTAATGAATGAGTTGCATTTTCAAAGTAAACAAACAGTTCAATTGGCTACAATTCAGATAACTGAACTGCCAATAGTTAAAATCTAGTAAACAAATAACCAGAAAATTAATTCCTGATCTTGATTTAACTATTTAATCAATTACTGATTTATAAAATATCTAAATTATTTAGTAAATCATTCAAAAGAATTCTTTTTATGGGACATTTCTCTTGAAATCCCATATGGCGCCCAAGTAAAATTTTTAAGTGCTCACTGAAACATTAACAGCACTATTATACTGTTTGATAAAAAAACTTGACAGTTTATTAATCACCAGAGACCGACTGAACGTCTAGTACAACATCACAGGTACGTGAAGGTTTAAATTACATAAAATAACTTTGTCTAAACTATACACTGACACACATAGATGACACCATTCAACAGGAGGGTGAACGAACGTCAAGAGATCTACGCAACTGGTTACATTCAACAACGGATCTACAACCAAATAATTACTCAAATATAAATAAACAAGAACATCAACATCGAATTAAACAATTAATTAAATAAATAAAAATAATTAAAGAATATATTTGACGAAACCGAGTGTTAAATTCAACAACAATTAGAAGGGAATTTTATAAACAAAATACATAAATCATTTGTATTACTTGAATAGTGAAAAAGTTTCTCACAGGCTATGTTGTATGCCTTACGACTGAACAAAATTAAAATTTGATATGAAATTTTATTTTTTATTTTGTTACTACAAAGATATTAAATTTAAATGCCATGTGCATCACATCACGTACATGAACTGGACTACATGTACAAAAAAAAATTATTGTTAAGGAGCAAGACATCTTGCGTAAGGACTGTTTATATTTTAATACATATTAAATAAAATGTGAGATGGTTTTATTAAATTATTTATATTTACCAACTCAGTTTTTAGGCTAAATTTATTTTTAAAATACCAGAATATTAAGAATTAAAATACTGTTACTATTGTGAACATTATGTAGAGTAGTATTTTATCAGTCAAGGATTTCAAGTCATATAATAGTAGTGAACATAAAATCCATAAGCGCAATTTATTTCCCTATCTCGCCCATTGTCTCATCCAACTGTGAAACCCAAGTAGAGGGAGTTTACCCTATAAATAAACTAACTATATATATAATATATATATATTGCAACACAACAGAAATGCTATCATCCATGTTACATAAATATTATATTAACAAAATAATAAGCAAGTCAATATCTAACCCCATGATAAAACAAAAGTCTAATAATTACATTTATGATTATAGATAAAGATAAATAAGGATGCAAGGTAGAAATAACGAGAATGAACAAACCTGTAAATTAGACAATAGTTAATGATCTATGTTCAGTGAAAAGTAAATCAATATGATACTGATGAGAAGTGTAAGAAGTAGAATAGTACAGAAATTGTCAAAGTAAATGACCATGAAAGTAAACAAAAATGAAACAATAATTTACCTTATAGCAATAGCAAGTAAGGATTTTGAATTAAATGATATTATTTTGTGACAACGAATGTTATGATAAAGTTTATGTTATGTTATACCAATTACTTGTTGAGTTAATGAAAGGTAATGAAACAAGAGGTATTATTCAATTACTGTTATAGAATGATGTGGGAAGCAGCTAGTTAGCGTTAATAGATTTCAATTTTCTTATATGTGATCCATAGATCAAGATAAAATTGTCATTAGATATGAAAATAATAATTGTTTATGTAAATGTTAATAGTTAAGACTTGATTATATGTATGAATTTATGTAAAAGGGCTATAGTTGTTCACCAGTTATAAACAAAGGTAGGTCCGTATACAATAAAAGGCCTAACAGCCAATAACACTATATAACTACTCATAACATAAAGGTTAGGTACGTAAGTTAATAATAATTAATGAATACGGTTCAAAGAGCTAGGAAAAAACATTAAATTAGTAATGATATATAAAAAACCATCTCAATTTATACAAATTATGATAATGCCACAATGCCATGATATCGATTGATAACGTTTGATATCAAAAAAAGTAATAAATATAAAAGAAACAGGCTCATATAAAAAAACCAGCAGAATATATGTAGAAAATAATAAACCAACTATCGGTAAAGTTATATTCCGATATGATAGCAAATTAATAAGGAATAGACAAAAAATATATGAAATAAACACTATATACAAAACATGGAGAAGGAAGAAAAATAATGGGTTGCTATGGACTACAGGAAATGAAGAAGTTGTTGATTTTCAATTATTGCTTTTTATGATCTGAATGTGATGAGATTAAAAAATCTAAGAAATGTCTATTATAATCGGAATATTCTAAATTATTTCATCCTCTTATAAAAAACAAAATTTTAATGATAATATTCTTGACTCTTGCCAGTACAGTTTAACCAAACGAGACTATAGTACGATATCACAATAAAAAATAAATAACTGGGTTCTACAAGGAAGGACTTGAATTGTCCCATATCCGAAAGGAGTTGACGATATATTAAACCCAATATAAAAGTTAACTGTATCACAACCAACCAATAATATACACTACACTGGAACTCATAACCTTATAAATACACGGAACATCACCAATTACTTCAGACGAGAGAAGAACGTATTTGGATCAAGAAATTACAGAAGGAACCAGTCTGGCAGTAAATCAACCTAGGGAGCTGTATTTCTGAGGTGAACAGGACAAGAATTCCATTTTATTAACATCCAAAGAAAGAAAATTGTACAACATAGTCATCCAGAACAGTGAAGTTATCAACCAACAGCCCACACGATTCGCTTCGTTCTAGTCTGGTATATTATTATTGTATAAATCATATTAACTACACAACACTTCAAATTTGTAAATCTTGCATTCTTATCTATGGATTTTTAATCTTCCCCACAGTTACAAGAACCTTCACACCCTGAATTAAGTTAATTACAAACTAAAACACATTATATAACCGAATCTAAATAAAGCATCGGACTGATCAATAATCGATTCACGCAATCTGTAGCCTTTGTGTATGCCAGTTGGAACATATCTCATTCAATGTTGAAGAAGTAAACAAATAAAGAACCTTTGTATAGTTGCAAAATCTTGTCATTTGGAGTATTATTTAATGAGTTGGGAATAAAAAAGTAACTGACTAAGTATAGAATAATTGGTTAACCTAAACAGTGAATTAACCTCTAAGTTTCGTTGCCCCGGTACTACAGCGCTTATAGCGGAATTCTCCGACACCAAAGAGAGAGCTTTAAAATACAAAATTATACATAATTCTCTTCAAGGTATAATAGGGTTGAACAAAATTACAGAATAACACATTAATTATTTAAGTTTCAAGTACACTAACACTGATATTTTTTAGAGAGATAAGTTAATATTAGTTAATTAAATCACTATATCCCACAACTCCAAATATCTCAGATATTTAAATAATTGAAGTAAATTAAAACGACCTAAGAGAGTAAAGACAGGGGAACATACCCGTTCATAGCAACGAATAGGCTTATATTGCGTGATACATTAGTAGACGCAAGTCGTCCTATAACAAATTGACGAACCCAACCGTGGGGCTTAACCCAGTAATACCCGTTGTATAACAAATTGGCGTTTAACAACGTGAGGCGTTAGGAAAAAATAAATTCAGATAGATTATTAAAATAAGTCACAACACACTAGCATTGGTTGTATAACAAATTGGCGCTCAACCAGTGTAGGGCTTAAGTTAAGTAACTATAACTATATTAATATTACTTAACCAGAGCAGGCAACTGTGGGAGAATAAACATGCATACCAGAGGTAGATCAAGGATTAGGGCAGGAGAAACGGAGAAGGAAATAGATGAACAAGAACAGGAAATATAACTAATAACAGATAGTGAAATGGAACAACAGACAGATGAAATACCGGAAACTGATATAATTACGGACAAGGAAAAGGGAGTAATGGAAGAAGATGCCGAAGGGGACCAAATAGATAAAGCTGGAGCCAAAGAAGTACCAAGTTGGCAGGAGATGATGAAATTTATGGCAGAACAATTTAATAAACAGAAAGAGGAAATTAAGGAAAACTCAAGGAAAACAAATCAGGAAAATAAGGAAAACTTAACGGAACAATTTAGGAAACAGGAGGAAAAATACGATAAAATAAATGAGGAAAACAAGGAGAATTTTAGGAAAACAAATGAGGAAATTAAAGAAACCTCAAAACAATGAACGAAAGATTAAACCAAATTCATGAAAGGTTAGATAGGAATGATGAGGGTGTAAAACAAATGAAGGAAGACATCCTACAAATACATGAAGAGAATTTAAGGCAGATTAATGAAAAAATTGAGAATCTTCATGTGACAGTTAACCAGAAGGTGGACCAAAATAATGAGGAAAGAAAATTAGAAATAGCCAACACAAATGAAGGGTTAGAAAAAACTAACGAAACAATAGTACAGGTTCGTGAAGAACTACAAAATAAAATTAATGACATAAAAATTGAGAGTAAAACAATGGTCGAAGAAATCCAACAGGAAACTGTCGGAAAATATGAGCAAATTAAAAACGAAGTACATCAGGTACGGGAGGAGAATAAGGAAGGGATTACGCAAATACAGACAGACATGGGTGAACGACTCGAAAGAGTATATGGCAATTTAAAACAGTATGGAAGGTCAAATTAATACCAGTAAAAGTAAAATAGAGGAAATTAGTAGACGTGAATTACAGTTGCAAGAAGAAGTAGATGCATGGCGGGATAGGACATGCCAACATAGTCATACAAATAACCACGAGAACCGGGAGTCGATTAATTTTCGTAATTACAAGCGCAATCCGATGGAATTTTTAAAGAGGTTGGAAGAGATGATTACAAAAAAATAGAGAAAATCGCTGGAGTATTATACGCAGTATGATTGATGAGACATTTAAAGATACCTATGATAATTGGTGGACAGCGGTGCGCCCGGATATACTGGACATGACCGAGTTCAAAAAACAATTTAAAGAGAAATATTGGTCTGAATCGACCCAGAACATGATTAGAAATAATTTGAGTAACGGTCGATACGAAACAAACATAGGCCAGTCTCCTACTTCATACTTTCTAGGAAAAGTATGTATGGCACGGAACTTAGAGCCCAGAATTCCCGAAGAATGTTTGGTGATACAACTATCCTACCATTATGAGGAAGGGATAAAAAATGCACGTATGTGTAGCCAAATCAAAACGATTTCAGCCATGGCCAAATTCCATGAGAATTATGAGCACGAGAACCAATACCAGAGAAATAGTATGTTAAATTATAAATATCAGAAGTATAATAATAACGAGCCACCAACCAATTCTCATAATAATGATCACAATCGACCTGCGCAGAACGTTAATGCAAATAGGACCCAAAATGAGCACGCGAATAATAATTCCAGGAACTATAATTATCGTGGCAATAATACTTATAATTACCGCGATAGTCGCAATAATAGAGGAGATGGGGACAGACGACCCAATAATTATAGGCATAACGTTAATTATATCTACTCCAGGACTCAAGGTAATCAGCGACGGTATTACCCAAGGAGTCACCGATATGACAATCATTATGACCAATCCCGGCGTGAAGACAACTATCCACCTGAAAGAAATTATAGGATAGCGGAACCTAATACAGAGGACCGCACCGAAACTGTACTAAGTCAACATAATAATCCAAATGAAAATAGAGAAGAGGGGGTAAGCCCTCATTTAAACTAATAGAGGCAGTGAAAAATAATGAATAAATTCTAAAATACAATAAGAACTACTTATTATCGATTTTGAAGAGAAAACACTTGTAAATAAAAGAGAATTTTTTGAACAGTATTATATAAATAGAAAACATGTCATTCAAAATGAAGTAAGTCTGAATTAAAATATAGTTATGAAGAAGGTATTAAGAAGAGTTAATGAATAATGAAACCCCAAGATTACAGAAGAAAGCTAGAATTATTACTAAACGTCTACAAAGAAATAGTGTGAATAATGAATAATGAAACCCCAAGATTACAGAAGAAAGCTAGAATTATTACTAAACGTCTACAAAGAAATAGTGTGAATAATGAATAATGAAACCCCAAGATTTCAGAAGAAAACTAGAATTATTACTAAACGTCTACAAAGAAATAGTGTGAATAATGAATAAATTCTAAAATATAATAAGAACAACTTATTATCGATTTTGAAGAGAAAACACTTGTAAATAAAAGAGAATTTTTTGAACAGTATTATATAAATAGAAAACATGTCATTCAAAATGAAGTAAGTCTGAATTAAAATATAGTTATGAAGAAGGTATTAAGAAGAGTTAATGAATAATGAAACCCCAAGATTACAGAAGAAAGCTAGAATTATTACTAAACGTCTACAAAGAAATAGTGTGAATAATGAATAATGAAACCCCAAGGTTACAGAAGAAAGCTAGAATTATTACTAAACGTCTACAAAGAAATAGTGTGAATAATGAATAATGAAACCCTAAGATAAAAGTTTTTACCTCAAATCTACCTATACAAAGTAATAAAAGAAAAATCATATGACCTAAAATACATACCGCATTGCCAAGTGAAAGAAACAACTTCAGTAAACGATTGATTGTAACCAATGTAATATTAAAGAAAACGAGAAAAAAAAGAATATTTATGAACATAATTCATTGAAATATAAACAGCCAAAATAATTAAATACGATAAGAAAAATAATAGTTGAGCTAAGGACTGTATCTAGTCAGAAACACAATTATAATGATAATCAAACAATAACTATTTAGAAAATATTGAGATCAGAAAAACAAATGAAGAAGATACTTAGCGTTATTATCACAACAAGAAAGAAAAAACAAAAATAATTACAAATGATAACTGTCAGAATTATCATCAAAGAATGTTTAAGGAAACTAAAATGGAATCACACAGTATGAAGGATAGTAATAAAGAAATATAAAAGCAACAAAGAAAAAAAAATTTTCCCAAATATTTATTATTAAGTAATTAAGGAGATTATTAGGAGATTATTATATTTTATAGCTGACTGTAGATGAATTCCAGCAGTACTATATTAAGGTGTAGTGTGGGCAGCAGAGTATGAAGCCAAACAGTGCCTCTCTGAACTGTACCAACGCACATATTAGGGATTGTTAGGGAAATTAAATATTTAAGGAATATTAGAATAGTTGCAAGAATGACCTCAGTTTCCAGAAGAGTAGGACGAAGAAAACAGAAAGAAATTAGATGACAGAAGAATAATTGAGAAATACAGTGATTACAGTAATTATAAGTAGAAGAGATGTGAACCTAAAGTATCATTGAATATTGTAGCCAACTATCAACAAATACTGTTTACAGAAATTAAAAATGATCAAGAATGTAAATTGAAATAATGAAATGTTATTAAATAAAGAATTATTAATACTAGTCTAATGAAGTTACATTGAGAATCCCATCGTCAACCATTAATATTGATATGAAGAAAAGGCATGTGAAAAAGACAAGTTTATTTGACCTAAACTTCATTCAGGTAAACTAAACTTTTTTAGGAGGGGGAGCATATGTAACGCAACAGAAATGCTGTCATCCATGTTACATAAATATTATATTAACAAAATAATAAGCAAGTCAATATCTAACCCCATGATAAAACAAAAGTCTAATAATTACATTTATGATTATAGATAAAGATAAATAAGGATGCAAGGTAGAAATAACGAGAATGAACAAACCTGTAAATTAGACAATAGTTAATGATCTATGTTCAGTGAAAAGTAAATCAATATGATACTGATGAGAAGTGTAAGAAGTAGAATAGTACAGAAATTGTCAAAGTAAATGACCATGAAAGTAAACAAAAATGAAACAATAATTTACCTTATAGCAATAGCAAGTAAGGATTTTGAATTAAATGATATTATTTTGTGACAACGAACGTTATGATAAAGTTTATGTTATGTTATACCAATTACTTGTTGAGTTAATGAAAGGTAATGAAACAAGAGGTATTATTCAATTACTGTTATAGAATGATGTGGGAAGCAGCTAGTTAGCGTTAATAGATTTCAATTTTCTTATATGTGATCCATAGATCAAGATAAAATTGTCATTAAATATGAAAAGAATAATTGTTTATGTAAATGTTAATAGTTAAGATTTGATTATATGTATGAATTTATGTAAAAGGGCTATAGTTGTTCACCAGTTATAAACAAAGGTAGGTCCGTATACAATAAAAGGCCTAACAGCCAATAACACTATATAACTACTCATAACATAAAGGTTAGGTACGTAAGTTAATAATAATTAATGAATACGGTTCAAAGAGCTAGGAAAAAACAATAAATTAGTAATGATATATAATAAACCATCTCAATTTACACAAATTATGATAATGCCACAATGCCATGATATCGATTGATAACGTTTGATATCGAAAAAAGTAATAAATATAAAAGAAATAGGCTCATATAAAAAAACCAGCAGAATATATGTAGAAAATAATAAACCAACTATCGGTAAAGTTATATTCCGATATGATAGCAAATTAATAAGGAATAGACAAAAAATATATGAAATAAACACTATATACAAAACATGGAGAAGGAAGAAAAATAATGGGTTGCTATGGACTACAGGAAATGAAGAAGTTGTTGATTTTCAATTATTGCTTTTTATGATCTGAATGTGATGAGATTAAAAAATCTAAGAAATGTCTAATATAATCGGAATATTCTAAATTATTTGATCCTCTTATAAAACACAAAATTTTAATGATAATATTCTTGACTCTTGCCAGTACAGTTTAACCAAACGAGGCTATAGTATGATATCACAATAAAAAATAAATAACTGGGTTCTACAAGGAAGGACTTGAATTGTCCCATATCCGAAAGGAGTTGACGATATATTAAACCCAATATAAAAAGTTAACTGTATCACAACCAACCAATAATATACACTACACTGGAACTCATAACCTTATAAATACACGGAACATCACCAATTACTTCAGACGAGAGAAGAACGTATTTGGATCCAGAAATTACAGAAGGAACCAGTCTGGCAGTAAATCAACCTAGGGAGCTGTATTTCCGAGGTGAACAGGACAAGAATTCCATTTTATTAACATCCGAAGAAAGAAAATTGTACAACATAGTCATCCAGAACAGTGAAGTTATCAACCAACAGCCCACACGATTCGCTTCGTTCTAGTCTGGTAAATTATTATTGTATAAATCATATTAACTACACAACACTTCAAATTTGTAAATCTTGCATTCTTATCTATGTATTTTTAATCTTCCCCACAGTTACAAGAACCTTCACACCCTGAATTAAGTTAATTACAAACTAAAACACATTATATAACCGAATCTAAATAAAGTATCGGACTGATCAATAATCGATTCACGCAATCTATAGCCTTTGTGTATGCCAGTTGGATCATATCTCAATCAATGTTGAAGAAGTAAACAAATAAAGAACCTTTGTGTAGTTGCAAAATCTTGTCATTTGGAGTATTATTTAATGAGTTGGGAATAAAAAAGTAACTGACTAAGTATAGAATAATTGGTTAACCTAAACAGTGAATTAACCTCTAAGTTTCGTTGCCCCGGTACTACAGCGCTTATAACGGAATTCTCCGACACCAAAGAGAGAGCGTTAAAATACAAAATTATACATAATTCTCTTCAAGGTATAATAGGGTTGAACGAAATTACAGAATAACACATTAATTATTTAAGTTTCAAGTACACTAACACTGATATTTTTTAGAGAGATAAGTTAATATTAGTTAATTAAATCACTATATCCCACAACTCCAAATATCTCAGATATTTAAATAATTGAAGTAAATTAAAACGACCTAAGAGAGTAAAGACAGGGGAACATACCCGTTCATAGCAACGAATAGGCTTATATTGCGTGATACATTAGTAGACGCAAGTCGTCCTATAACAAATTGACGAACCCAACAGTGGGGCTTAACCCAGTAATACCCGTTGTATAACAAATTGGCGTTTAACAACGTGAGGCGTTAGGAAAAAATAAATTCAGATAGTTTATTAAAATAAGTCACAACACACTAGCATTGGTTTTATAACAATATATATATTGTAACACAACAGAAATGTGGTCCCCGACGTTACATATATAAAAATATTAAAAATAGAATAGGGAAGTAAATATTTATATCCCATACTAATACAAGGGTCAGATAAATAAATTTATCATTGTATAAAAATAATAAGAATGCAAGGTAGTAATAGTAATAATAAATAAGAATGTAATAAAGACAATAGTGAGAAATCTCAATTGTCAGTGAGAGGTAAATAAATAAAAAGCATTGATAAAAAACTGTAAGAAAGAAAACTAATATTGACTATTTTAAAGTAATTGATGGTATGAAAATAGATACGAATGAGTCAATAATGTATGTTACAAGTTAATCTAAAATAATGATTATGAATTGTATAATATTATGTTGTTATCATAAATATGATGTTAAGGTTTGTGTTATCATATGAAAGCTTACTTGTTGATATAATATCAAATAATGAAGCAATATGTATTATTTGTTTACTGTTGTAGAAATGTGATGGAAATCAGTTATTGAGTATTAATTAATTTCAATTTTTCTTTTGTGTGATCTATAGGTCAAGATAAAGTTATTGTTAGATATCATAAAGATAATTATTTGTTTACATGTACGTAGTTAAAAGTTGATTATGTTTGTAAACTTGTATAAAAAGGCTATAGTTGTACAAGTTAAATTCAAAAGTAGATCAAGGTATAATAAAAGGCCTAAAAGCCAATAACACTGAATAATAACTCAGAGCGGAAAGGTTAGGTAAAGAATTTAATAATAAATACTAAATATAATTCAATGGGTTAGTAAAAACCAATAATAATTAATAATAAATAATAAACAAACTCAATATAAACAAATTATGATAATGCCATAGTGCAATGATATCGATAGATAATGTTTGATATCGGAAAAATAATAATTATTAAAAGAAACAGACTAAGAGTGAAAAACCAGCAGAATATATAGAAATTAGTAAACAAGCTATAAATAAGATTATATTTTGATATAATGGAAGTTTAATAAGGAATTATTTTGATGAGTGGAAGAATAATATATGAAATTATCACTATATAACAAAACATTGAATAAGAATAAAAAAAATTGTTGCTAGTGACGACAAAATGAATATAATTTGTTGATTTTGATTATTGTAATTTATGACATGAACGAGAAGAGATTAAACCAAGAGAGATGGTCAATAAAAACTAAAGTAATCTAAATTATTAAATCCAGTAACATTCACAATATATGAATGACTAATTGCCATAATTTGGGCCAAATAAACATTAACCAAATTGTATAATTGTATAATACAAAACGATAATAAGTAATTGATTTCAAAGGAATGACTTGGATTGCCCAATATCAGATCATGAAACGAATGTTAATTTAATGAAGTAATAAAACCAGATAAGGAACTACCTGAGTAAAGAGTTAATCCTACAAACCAAACAAAAATAGAATAACCATCAAATCACATTGGACATCGCAGTTTACATCATACAATAGAAAAACGTATTTGGATCCAGAGTTTGTCGAAGCACGTAATCACAAGTTTGGCCGTTGGTGAACAAAGGGAGCGGTATTTCTGCATCAACCCTGACCAAGGATTCCACTTTATTACAACTTTGAAGACAAAATCATCTCATCTGCGTTTGATACGGAACGACAACTAACAAGGTTAGAAGCAACAGCCTTCCCGAGTCGCATGGTACATCGAACGGTAATCTTCAATTATATAAATAATATTAAACAAAATAACACTTTAATCTTGTAATATCTTGCATTCCTATTTATGTATTTTTAATCTTCCCAGCAGTTGAAAGAACCTTCACGCCCTGAATCTAAATTAATTATAAAAAACTATAACTGAATTTAATATAAAATATTGTACCGATCGATAATCGATTAACTCAGACGTATAGCCTTTTCGTATATCAAGTAAAAACAATATTATTGGATGCTAAAATATTTGAACTAATAAAGAACCATTGTATAAATTCAAGATCTTATCATTTATGTATTATTTAATGAAGTGGGAATAAGAATTAAACAGATAGAGTGTATAACAACTAATCACCGTACGCGGTGGGTTAACCTCTAAATTTCATTTGTCTTGGAACTGCAGCGCTTGTTGCGGAATTCTCAGTTACCAAAGAGAGGAGAATTACATATGAAATTTCTCTAATTCTCTGCAAGGCAGAATAGGCTTGAGCGGAATTTTTGAATAACACCCTACATACATAAGTCTCATTCACACCAACAACACTTTTAGATTAAATAGAGAGATAAGGTAGTCATAATTAACTATATTACTATATCTAATAAACCCATATATATAAGAAATTGGCATATTAAATAATCAAAGAGAGGAAAGACAGAGAGGTACGTACCCGGTACATAACAATATATATATATTGTAACAGTACCAAAAATGGTAGTTACATAATATAAACTAATGTAACGTCAAGTATGAGAAAAACATGGAAGTATGTCTAGATAAATAAACCTAAGTGTATAAAAGTGTGTATCTACTAATATATTAATAAAAAATCCAACGATGAAGAAGATAATATTAACATAGCAACGCCAAATACAAAATGAAGAAAGAAAATGCCACGAACCAAAACAAAATATCAGTAACCAGACCCAATAGGATCCAACAGTGAGGGGAATCAACGAAACAAGGACCAACAAACTCCAACAGCAAAGGAGATAAATAAAAATAGCGACTACAATGAAAATATTTGAAGGAGAAGAGAGAAGAAGGACCAGGAAGAGCACCAAGAAGAAGAAAGAAGATGGACAGAATATATAAGGACTCAACATAAACCACATGTACTAAAGACAATATAAGTGACAAAAGAAATGATGATTATAAATGTGAAAAGAAAACCAGTGTGAAACATTTAAGGAACCACAAACAATTACAGTGTGTACTTAATACAAATGTGAAACCTGTGAATAATTAACTAATTTCAACTGAATAAACCATACAAACAATTACAGTGATGAAGTTTACAGTGTGAGAAAATATGTTAATTTCATGATGAAACAGCGAGAATTAAAATAGTCAAATAAACACAGACAATGAGTGTGACTAATTTAATAAAGTTGTGATCAATACACATAATCATAAGACCACCAGAATAGAACAAAATAGAACAATTATGTTATTGTTCATAGAGAACTGACAACAAATAAAAACATTTGTTATGTATCAAACAATGACAGGAATTAAGTTCCACCATTGACCAGAAAAATATTGTAAATAATACAAAAAGATTTGTGTTAGTGTTTAAGAAGGAGTTGTATAAACATGTGTAACAAGATAGTTAAAGTATTATAGTAAGATACCGTAGTGAAGTCAGTTTAGTAGTAGAAAAATACTGCACTAAAACAGATGGTATTTTGTTACATAACCCCACAGGGAAGATACCTATTACAACAGAAAATCATACATATTAGTATAAATAAATGATCATCAACTATGATATCAAACAAGAATTTGTTATATATAAATAATAAATCCTAAGAGACAATGTAATATATTGCAAAACAATGCAAATAGAACAAGTCAAACATAATGGCACAGAGAATAGCAGAGATGAGAAGAGCATGCCAATTTAGTTAGGCAAAGTACAGTATCAAAACCAATACCAATGTATATAAGAGTATTACCAGTAGCGAGATAAATATCTGATAATACATTGAGAACAGATTCTGAACATAATAAGAACAATATTGTAACTAAATTATTGTAAACTAACTAACTATGTACATATGACCAGAAGTAAGCTGAACCATTGTATAGCTAATTAGTTAAGAAAAATACTGTATCAAATATTGAACACAGATTGTTACAATTGTTACCAGTAGTAAGAGGAAATCCCAATGCTACTTTGAGAACAGATTATGACCATAAAAACAGTCATGTTATATACAAACAATTAAAAACCAAATGACTATTATGAAGAAAACCAAATGTAAACAAACAATGACAAGCAAGTTATTTATAAAAAATATAACATATAAACTTGTGTAAAAATAAATGAAAACATTATCAAAAGTTAGAATAATATCTAATGCTACTTTGGAAATCCAAACCAAGTAGAACAATAACAATTTAGTTATTGTGTTAACAAAAAATAAATGACTACTATGATATGACACAACATAAACAGAGCCATTACTGAAAAATTGAAGGGTTCTGAACTAATTAAAAGATAACCATTGTATATAATAAATTAGGTACTATGTGTGTACACTAATTACAATCATTACATGATATGATTTATATAGAGAAAACCAAAAATAAGGTGAAAAATTGTATAAGAGAGATAGAAGAGGACTGAAACTATGTAAATATTAAATTAACCGCAGTCATATATAAATATTATAGTGTAAAATTGTGTAAATAAACTTTACTAGTATTATTAGATTGTAATATTACTGTTTTAATTAAGGAAAATTAGTTTTAAGCACATTTATGGAAAATCAAACATGGACGCTTAATGACGCCATAACGAGATTTGTGTAGGGAACAATTATTCCCAAATTGTAAATCAAACCAATTGAGATATAGACTCAAAGTGTTTATTTAAGGAGTGTTTTATTATAATTAAGTAAAATCTGGTGTAACAGACTTATAAAAATAAGATACACCAGAAATAATAAATAAAATCGTTATTGTGATAGAAGTGATGAACGGAAAATATTCATTCTTAGACTTAAATTAACAGGCAGAATGTCCGCAATTCACTGACATCAACCATTTAACGATAGGACGTAAATTAAGAAAGTTATAGTAATTTTAAACTTTTCAGTTAAATTTTTGTACCAGTGCTGACGTCAAAAAGCCTCAACACCAAACTCGATTTTGTCAAAAAATTAAATATTTTAATAAAACAAAGGCTTTTGGGTCAGAGAGTATAGCGCTTCCAACCAATAGAATGAATGACTTTCAACAGACTCACAGGAGACGCTTAGAGAAAACATTACAGTTCACATCTAGCTTTTCAACAGATAGGTCACGCAACTCGACAGACATGAAGAAGTTTATATTTTGAATTTTGTGCGCGACATATGCATTAAGTGACCAGCATACATAACCTTTAACACTACACCAATATATACGAGTGAAAAGTGCGGAGTTATTTAATTAAACAAGTACGGTCAGTGTATAATGTCGACCGTACTTGCGAGTGATGTATAAATAAGAAACAGGGAGTACAATTTTATTTAAATCATACTGAACAAAAATAATAATTTCGTAAATAACTAACTTTTGATACTACGCAAGTCAAATAAGGCGGAGTATTGAAAACAACGATTAAATTATCAGAGTTAAAGAAAAATTTAATTCACAATTATTAAAATATTATAAAAAATATTTTAATTATTTATAATAATTTAAAATATCATGTTTAAAATAATTATTACTGAATACAAGAATATTTAGTCACTCATTTGACTAAACTTATTTTTCTTGAATTTTTTTTCGATGTTTGGAAATATACGTTATTAATTTTCATACAGTATAAATAAATGTAATTCTGATAATAGTATATCAAAGTATTACGAATGATATGTTTATATGTATAGATTAAGAAATAATAACTGTTAAGAAATACTTATCCATTGTAACAACACCGGTTATAACTAACCTCTGAATCGTCACGGTAACTTGACAATTTCAATATTACCGATCTGTTCTCAAGTAACATCCAAATCAGATAGAACTACTAACAAGAGTTTTTTTTTTTGATAAATTTTTCTCTTGTGAATCGATAATTTTTAAAACGAATTATTAAAAGAAAGTAATACATTTTTAACTGCTGTACAAGTCATACAGCTTGATAATTGTAAACTAGTATTATAAGATGCGTGCGCATTCCCGCATACGATAGTACCATAAATATCAGACATATGGTATTAATTTTTGATTTTTATATTTCTTCGCTTATTATTAAATATTGTTAATTTTATATCGTTAATTATATTACATCTTGTGCCTGGTATCATGTTACCTAAAAGAACCTTACGAAATATGGTAATTCACTGAAACAAAATAACATAACCTATTGAAGTTAAATTATTGTACCAATAACAGGTCTACCAGCCTTGAGAATTGGACAGAGTCTTATTTGAATTTTTAATTGTAATCAGTAATTGAAAGGTTGTTAGTTTTTGATCATTAATTGTCAAAGAGTTTATGATTTATTAAATTGTTAATAAACCTCCACTTTTATTACCAGTGAAAGGAGTATCA
The DNA here is from genome assembly GCA_034769895.1 of Magicicada septendecula. Lineage (NCBI taxonomy): Eukaryota > Metazoa > Arthropoda > Insecta > Hemiptera > Cicadidae > Magicicada > Magicicada septendecula. The sequence goes on along the minus strand of CM068369.1, from coordinate 192,867,286 downwards.
TTTCTATTAAAAATAAGTTCATTTATTTTTTAATCAGTTCTACCACAGGTGGCGGAAGAGTTTAAAAGGATCTAACAATAATTCAGAATATTAATTAGATATTGCTTCATTTATTTTGTGTTTGATACTATATTAAATATTCGATCTGAATATTTACTTGAATATAAAGTGCATGTATTTCAGAAGAAACGTCACAGAACAGGACTGACGTATTCACGTATGGTAAGTGAGGGAGGTATACAACAGAGTGCGCGAACCATTTTAAAAATAAAAGAAGTGGACTATTATTACGCACCCATTAAAAACAATACAATAACTCTAATAACCTTAACAATTACAATTACATCTTTTAATAAACAACATTATTGTAGATACCGGTGCGTGTCTATACTCACACGAATACACCACACATTAAGAAGAATCATAAAATACTATTATTATATTATATATCTATAATTTTATATTATAGATTGACGAACCCAACGTGGGGCTTGACATAATAAGACCCCAAGAACGTAGACACTATATAAACACCAGTATATATATCTATAATTTTATATTATAATATATATTTAGTCACTTTATAAACAAAACTATTTAAAAACACAGATATAAAAATAGCATACAAAACTAATAAAAATAAATTACAAAATCTAAATAGCTCACACAACAAAGATAATACAACAACTAAAGGCATATACAAAATTGAATGCCAAGATTGCAATAAATGTTACATAGGACAAACAAAAAACAGCTGAAAAAACGTTATTTTGAACACCTAAATGCATACAAAAAACCAGAAATATATAAATCCAATTTAGCCACACATGCAATAAACACAGGACATGAATTCCCAGACATAACCAATGTAACACTAATAAAACATATACCACACAAAGGCACCATAATGAACATTTGGGAAAATTTACAAATATACAAACATAAAACAGAAAACAAACTAATACCTGAACAAATACAAATCAATACAAAACATGACACAATATTCAAAGCACTCAACATTGAAAATACACAAAAAACTAACACATACACCACAATCACACACAATAAAACCAATTTGAAATACCAGAAGCCAACAGGAAGCCATAATAATAATAGTCAACCAACAACACATATGTACTTCACCAGACAAAAAAACCGGAAAGCTGAGGATGGGTACAAGATAGTACCAGAAACATGTTACAAAAAAGGAAAAAAATAACATCTTGAGGTAAATTTAATTATAAATATTATATGTAATATATATATATGTATATATTGTAACGTCTCGCAGGTAATCGGATAGTATCGTTTGATCTTATCGTCACTATCGCTATTCAAAATCTCGCTTTAATGAGAGTCACAGAATTCGTTATAATTTATGTTTAAAGTTTCCAAAAAAAAAAGAATATCGAGTGTGTGTGATTATGCTGATTTTTCCCTTAGATTTGATTTGGGTGAACTCAATGAAGTTGTTTGACCGTAGTTAGGAGAGAGAGTGCAAAAAGAATTATCCTCTTGGCATACAATTAATTAATTTAAATTTCTCCGCTCATGAGACCAGCTGATTGTGACGTTTACAAACACATTGGAGGTTAAATTAACACCAATGGTATGTAATATTTTCTGGTTGTCCGTTCTCTTCTCTGTCTCCTGACAATCTGTAAACAACTACCCTCTACTGAAAATAATACACAGTTTTATTCAAATAACAAAGTATTCATTGTATTTATTTAATAAATACAATGTTTTTTATCTTCTCCCAAAACAGAAAGGTATAATCGATTCTCACTGACAACACAACATTAGTTCGATCTTATTTTTAAAACATAGAATGTATAACAAATATTTTTTATTCTTTATAAAACAAACAATAAAGAAATAATTTATTAATTTCCCAGGGTTATTTTTAAGTTCTTTGTACTATGAGATGGTCAGAAATGAATATTATAAAATACCAAGCTTTACATTAATTATTTATAATAATTTATAGTATGTAGTTCCGAGGTTATCCGCCAGAGTACAGATTATGTTTCTTCACTACAACCACGAAATTTATTTAATGGCGGCTAGCAATTCACAGAGATCCGTTATGCTGATTTTTTGGTTAACAAAAATAATAAAGTTTGTTTTCACCTCTTTTTCTGAAGTGTTTAAAGATATGGTGCTGCTTCTAGTGTTATGAAGTTATAGTTGAGATGTAATTTAGTTATATTTACTTGGATACGATCTCACCAAAATATCGACGTGCTGTAGACTAGGCCTGGATCTAGTAGTTGGATTTTTCAAAGTTTCATCAAATTAAGGGCGTGAATGGTTATACTTGAAGGAGTTCTAATATAAGGTGGACATCACTTGTCAATTTTATTAAATTTTGCACTAATTATTCCAAAAAGTATTCATTAATTTCTCAAATTTTAATAGGCATTACACTTTTCAAAACGTTCACTTCCCAATCATTTTAACAAATCAATTCAAATCTTGTTAGTTGGTTACTCGTAGTAACCAAGATTTTTTATGGTTTTTTTATTGGTGAATCTATATACTTTTTAGTATATAGGCTATTATTAATTATTATAAATTTATTTCTTCTTTTTAGAAAAATAATCCTTTTTAAATTTTGTTCATAATCCAATTTAATTTATTTAAGGTTTTTCTTTATATTTTTCCTTAAGCTTGTACATTGGTCTTTTATATTTTAATTCCCTTCAATTGGATTTATTTATTATTTACTTAAAGTATCCTTACTCTAAACTATTTTCCTATGCCATCTTGCTCACATAGTATTATTTTATATTATTATTATTTTATATCTAACCCTGGGTTATCTTATATTTAAACACAATTATCATATTAAACATAAAAATTATACCTAGGTACAAGACCTTTGTGGCCTACACAAGAAAAATTACACAAAATACAAAAAAAAAAAAATACAAAATTTGTCAGCAGCAATATAGTCCACTGCTACAATTGATTGTTTTTTAATCTACAGTATAAATCTGTGAGATGCTCTTTTTTTAAAAGTTTACACTCACTATGTACACTATATCTCACTTTGTACACTATATTTCACGTTGTTATTGTTATTGTTTACAGAATTTTGTAGTACAAAGTTTTTTATAGCTAGGTACATAATACCCATTTCTGACTTTTAGAGTGGGGTGATTGTGTTATCATATTTGGGCATGGGTTATGTAACATTACATAAAGCCCCCCTACTAGAACAGATTTATTTTTGTTTACTTGTTTTAAAATAAATTGTTGAACTCTTCAATCTTCGGATTCTTTCATTATTCTTCGTAATATCTTTTTATTTCTGATCGGTTATACACCTGTTATTCGGTTAAATGGTAATAGGCTTGATTTTATATTCAACTCTCTCTCTCTTGGAGGCAAATTCATTAATGATTTAATTTCTCTGGGTAGTGGTCTTTCACATATTACTTGATAAGGGCTGGTCACACTAATCATAAAAAACTTGTTTTGACACTCATATTTCTATTTGCTTCTATAAATTTGCTTTCTCAATTAAGCTTCTGTCTGCTATCTTCCTTCTGTTTTCTTCATTGATACTTCTGGAATTTAATATCACTCTTTTCAGCTATTTTATCATCCCTTAAATATTCAATTTCCCTATCCTTTGCGGTGGTTCAGTTCAGGTGGCCACGTTGGGTCCATTACTCCGCTGTCCATCCTTACACCTTCTGAGACCAGGGGAACATCATTCCTGCTCAGGAAAATGATTGCCGGAACATTTCTACGGTCAATTCATTATAATAAAAAACTTATAAGTAGTCGATTAGCGACTAATACTAAACACTTTTGGGATTCTTCACTCTGTTGCTGTTTGCATTTAATTATATATTTCTTTTTCTTCTTGATTCCTTCTTCTTTTCCATTAACTAATAGCATATAACATTATTGATAGGCATTATTTTAAAATCCTTTTGACTTTCCTTCTTGTGACATATTTTCTCCGTATTATTTCTTCCTATATCATTTTCAATTCCGAGAAATTCTAAATTATAGTTGTATTAATTATCATCATTCTTTAGCTTCATTGTAGTCATTAAATTAGTCGTTATTCTTCTTATTTGAGCACATTACCATCAGTTGTTTTATTTATTTATTTATTCTTCTGTTTGTTACCATCAAAAATATTATTTTTCCTATTATTCCATTTTAAATCAGTTATTTATAATTATTATTTAATAATCTGTTCTTACATTTTCTTGGTGGTTTGTCTTTTTATTTTATAAAATTGTTTCGCAATATTTAGTAAGTTGTACTTACATACTTTTTATTAAATCAAATGGTTGCAAAATATCTTAAGTAAGTTATACTTACATACTTTTTGAATTTTGGGGTTTCATTTCCATTGGGTTGCTTGGTCTGTATCAGAAAATCAGTCCCCTTTTTTCTGGTTGGTTATTGTTTAGTTTAACCATGGTCCATTAACTCAGGTACTCCCTTTCCTCGGATTACTGGGGTGTTCGGAATTAATTCTCTCCTTGATAATCTCCTTATCATCTGGCTCTCCCACTTTGCTGCTATGAAACCTTCACTTAAGTACCAGTCTTCCGTCATTGTTCGTTCCTTTTTAACTAACAGGTATTGTACCTCCTCTGACATAACATATTCACTCATTTTTAATATCATTCCATTCCCTTTTTCCTCTGGATCATTTACCAAATTTTTTAATGATATATTCCGTCTTGAAGATATTACTGATATATTCTGATACACTTCAATCGTCGATATATTTAACTGAGATCTAAACTTAATTAACTCCCTCTGTTCATTAATTGGAAGGTTAAATACATTAATTAATCCACCCTTCCTCATCTCCAATACTTCTTTTATATTTAATATTTTCTTTCTACATATTTTCCTTATTTTCTTGGTCTTATTTTCCATGGTTTGAATATCCTCTTTGTTGTGGCTATTTTTATTTTCCGATGGCATTACACCTTGGTATTCTGTAATTTCCATTTCCTTCCTGCTCTCTTATGTATTCAGACTTTCTTTAATACCTTCTGAAATGCTGTCTAATGTTTCATTCAAATTCTTGAAACCACTGTACATTTGCTTATTTGTCTCCTCCTTGTATTCATCTACTCTTTGGCTAAGTGTGTTAACATTTTCAAACTTCTCCCCGAAAGTTTCCCATATCTCCTTATTGAACTTCTCCATTTTACGGTTTTGTTCATTCATGGTATCTTTGATATCTCCATGAATGGTGTCAATTTTTTCGTTTAGTTGTTTCACTAAACCTTCCTGAATACCATCTATTTTCTCATTGGTTTGCTTGTTATTTTCCTCCTGTTTCCTAAAATTTTCATCTATTTTATCAAATTTTTCGTTCAACGTTTCATTTTGTTTCCTTGCGTTTTCATCTATTTTGTCAAATTTTTCGCTCTGAGTTTCATTTTGTTTCCTAAATTGTTCTGCCATAAATTTCATTATTTCCTGCCAATTTGGTTCTTCTCTGGCTACCGCTTTATCTGGTTGGTCCCCTTGGGCATCCTCTTCAACTATTTCCTTTTCCGTGTCCAGAATTGCTTCAGTTTCTTCTTTATCACCTGTCTGTTGTTCCATTTCACTGTCCGTGGCTACTTCTATTTCTCGTTCCTGTCCACCTTCTTCCTTCTCCTTGTCTTCTGCCCTCTTCTTCGATCTGCCTCTGGTATTATGCATTTCTTGTTTTCTCATAGTTGCCAATGAAAATTAGGTTTTTTGTGATATTATCTTTCGTATATCTCAAAATTTCTTTCCTAATTAAAGCCCTTTTAAGTTGAGTGCCATCTTGTAACGTACATCTCTCTTCTGTTACTTATTGATTATATTTGCGAATGTTCAAAAGCCCCACTGTTGGGTTCACCAATCTTGTAACGTCTCGTGGGTAATCGGATAGTATCGTTTGATCTTATCGTCACTATCGCTATTCAAAATCTCGCTTTAATGAGAGTCACAGAATTCGTTATAATTTATGTTTAAAGTTTCCAAAAAAAAAGAAATCGAGTGTGTGTGATTATGCTGATTTTTCCCTTAGATTTGATTTGGGTGAACTCAATGAAGTTGTTTGACCGTAGTTAGGAGAGAGAGTGCAAAAAGAATTATCCTCTTGGCATACAATTAATTAATTTAAATTTCTCCGCTCATGAGACCAGCTGATTGTGACGTTTACAAACACATTGGAGGTTAAATTAACACCAATGGTATGTAATATTTTCTGGTTGTCCGTTCTCTTCTCTGTCTCCTGACAATCTGTAAACAACTACCCTCTACTGAAAATAATACACAGTTTTATTCAAATAACAAAGTATTCATTGTATTTATTTAATAAATACAATGTTTTTTATCTTCTCCCAAAACAGAAAGGTATAATCGATTCTCACTGACAACACAACATTAGTTCGATCTTATTTTTAAAACATAGAATGTATAACAAATATTTTTTATTCTTTATAAAACAAACAATAAAGAAATAATTTATTAATTTCCCAGGGTTATTTTTAAGTTCTTTGTACTATGAGATGGTCAGAAATGAATATTATAAAATACCAAGCTTTACATTAATTATTTATAATAATTTATAGTATGTAGTTCCGAGGTTATCCGCCAGAGTACAGATTATGTTTCTTCACTACAACCACGAAATTTATTTAATGGCGGCTAGCAATTCACAGAGATCCGTTATGCTGATTTTTTGGTTAACAAAAATAATAAAGTTTGTTTTCACCTCTTTTTCTGAAGTGTTTAAAGATATGGTGCTGCTTCTAGTGTTATGAAGTTATAGTTGAGATGTAATTTAGTTATATTTACTTGGATACGATCTCACCAAAATATCGACGTGCTGTAGACTAGGCCTGGATCTAGTAGTTGGATTTTTCAAAGTTTCATCAAATTAAGGGCGTGAATGGTTATACTTGAAGGAGTTCTAATATAAGGTGGACATCACTTGTCAATTTTATTAAATTTTGCACTAATTATTCCAAAAAGTATTCATTAATTTCTCAAATTTTAATAGGCATTACACTTTTCAAAACGTTCACTTCCCAATCATTTTAACAAATCAATTCAAATCTTGTTAGTTGGTTACTCGTAGTAACCAAGATTTTTTATGGTTTTTTTATTGGTGAATCTATATACTTTTTAGTATATAGGCTATTATTAATTATTATAAATTTATTTCTTCTTTTTAGAAAAATAATCCTTTTTAAATTTTGTTCATAATCCAATTTAATTTATTTAAGGTTTTTCTTTATATTTTTCCTTAAGCTTGTACATTGGTCTTTTATATTTTAATTCCCTTCAATTGGATTTATTTATTATTTACTTAAAGTATCCTTACTCTAAACTATTTTCCTATGCCATCTTGCTCACATAGTATTATTTTATATTATTATTATTTTATATCTAACCCTGGGTTATCTTATATTTAAACACAATTATCATATTAAACATAAAAATTATACCTAGGTACAAGACCTTTGTGGCCTACACAAGAAAAATTACACAAAATACAAAAAAAAAAAAATACAAAATTTGTCAGCAGCAATATAGTCCACTGCTACAATTGATTGTTTTTTAATCTACAGTATAAATCTGTGAGATGCTCTTTTTTTAAAAGTTTACACTCACTATGTACACTATATCTCACTTTGTACACTATATTTCACGTTGTTATTGTTATTGTTTACAGAATTTTGTAGTACAAAGTTTTTTATAGCTAGGTACATAATACCCATTTCTGACTTTTAGAGTGGGGTGATTGTGTTATCATATTTGGGCATGGGTTATGTAACATTACATAAAGCCCCCCTACTAGAACAGATTTATTTTTGTTTACTTGTTTTAAAATAAATTGTTGAACTCTTCAATCTTCGGATTCTTTCATTATTCTTCGTAATATCTTTTTATTTCTGATCGGTTATACACCTGTTATTCGGTTAAATGGTAATAGGCTTGATTTTATATTCAACTCTCTCTCTCTTGGAGGCAAATTCATTAATGATTTAATTTCTCTGGGTAGTGGTCTTTCACATATTACTTGATAAGGGCTGGTCACACTAATCATAAAAAACTTGTTTTGACACTCATATTTCTATTTGCTTCTATAAATTTGCTTTCTCAATTAAGCTTCTGTCTGCTATCTTCCTTCTGTTTTCTTCATTGATACTTCTGGAATTTAATATCACTCTTTTCAGCTATTTTATCATCCCTTAAATATTCAATTTCCCTATCCTTTGCGGTGGTTCAGTTCAGGTGGCCACGTTGGGTCCATTACTCCGCTGTCCATCCTTACACCTTCTGAGACCAGGGGAACATCATTCCTGCTCAGGAAAATGATTGCCGGAACATTTCTACGGTCAATTCATTATAATAAAAAACTTATAAGTAGTCGATTAGCGACTAATACTAAACACTTTTGGGATTCTTCACTCTGTTGCTGTTTGCATTTAATTATATATTTCTTTTTCTTCTTGATTCCTTCTTCTTTTCCATTAACTAATAGCATATAACATTATTGATAGGCATTATTTTAAAATCCTTTTGACTTTCCTTCTTGTGACATATTTTCTCCGTATTATTTCTTCCTATATCATTTTCAATTCCGAGAAATTCTAAATTATAGTTGTATTAATTATCATCATTCTTTAGCTTCATTGTAGTCATTAAATTAGTCGTTATTCTTCTTATTTGAGCACATTACCATCAGTTGTTTTATTTATTTATTTATTCTTCTGTTTGTTACCATCAAAAATATTATTTTTCCTATTATTCCATTTTAAATCAGTTATTTATAATTATTATTTAATAATCTGTTCTTACATTTTCTTGGTGGTTTGTCTTTTTATTTTATAAAATTGTTTCGCAATATTTAGTAAGTTGTACTTACATACTTTTTATTAAATCAAATGGTTGCAAAATATCTTAAGTAAGTTATACTTACATACTTTTTGAATTTTGGGGTTTCATTTCCATTGGGTTGCTTGGTCTGTATCAGAAAATCAGTCCCCTTTTTTCTGGTTGGTTATTGTTTAGTTTAACCATGGTCCATTAACTCAGGTACTCCCTTTCCTCGGATTACTGGGGTGTTCGGAATTAATTCTCTCCTTGATAATCTCCTTATCATCTGGCTCTCCCACTTTGCTGCTATGAAACCTTCACTTAAGTACCAGTCTTCCGTCATTGTTCGTTCCTTTTTAACTAACAGGTATTGTACCTCCTCTGACATAACATATTCACTCATTTTTAATATCATTCCATTCCCTTTTTCCTCTGGATCATTTACCAAATTTTTTAATGATATATTCCGTCTTGAAGATATTACTGATATATTCTGATACACTTCAATCGTCGATATATTTAACTGAGATCTAAACTTAATTAACTCCCTCTGTTCATTAATTGGAAGGTTAAATACATTAATTAATCCACCCTTCCTCATCTCCAATACTTCTTTTATATTTAATATTTTCTTTCTACATATTTTCCTTATTTTCTTGGTCTTATTTTCCATGGTTTGAATATCCTCTTTGTTGTGGCTATTTTTATTTTCCGATGGCATTACACCTTGGTATTCTGTAATTTCCATTTCCTTCCTGCTCTCTTATGTATTCAGACTTTCTTTAATACCTTCTGAAATGCTGTCTAATGTTTCATTCAAATTCTTGAAACCACTGTACATTTGCTTATTTGTCTCCTCCTTGTATTCATCTACTCTTTGGCTAAGTGTGTTAACATTTTCAAACTTCTCCCCGAAAGTTTCCCATATCTCCTTATTGAACTTCTCCATTTTACGGTTTTGTTCATTCATGGTATCTTTGATATCTCCATGAATGGTGTCAATTTTTTCGTTTAGTTGTTTCACTAAACCTTCCTGAATACCATCTATTTTCTCATTGGTTTGCTTGTTATTTTCCTCCTGTTTCCTAAAATTTTCATCTATTTTATCAAATTTTTCGTTCAACGTTTCATTTTGTTTCCTTGCGTTTTCATCTATTTTGTCAAATTTTTCGCTCTGAGTTTCATTTTGTTTCCTAAATTGTTCTGCCATAAATTTCATTATTTCCTGCCAATTTGGTTCTTCTCTGGCTACCGCTTTATCTGGTTGGTCCCCTTGGGCATCCTCTTCAACTATTTCCTTTTCCGTGTCCAGAATTGCTTCAGTTTCTTCTTTATCACCTGTCTGTTGTTCCATTTCACTGTCCGTGGCTACTTCTATTTCTCGTTCCTGTCCACCTTCTTCCTTCTCCTTGTCTTCTGCCCTCTTCTTCGATCTGCCTCTGGTATTATGCATTTCTTGTTTTCTCATAGTTGCCAATGAAAATTAGGTTTTTTGTGATATTATCTTTCGTATATCTCAAAATTTCTTTCCTAATTAAAGCCCTTTTAAGTTGAGTGCCATCTTGTAACGTACATCTCTCTTCTGTTACTTATTGATTATATTTGCGAATGTTCAAAAGCCCCACTGTTGGGTTCACCAATCTTGTAACGTCTCGTGGGTAATCGGATAGTATCGTTTGATCTTATCGTCACTATCGCTATTCAAAATCTCGCTTTAATGAGAGTCACAGAATTCGTTATAATTTATGTTTAAAGTTTCCAAAAAAAAAGAAATCGAGTGTGTGTGATTATGCTGATTTTTCCCTTAGATTTGATTTGGGCGAATTCAATGAAGTTGTTTGACCGTAGTTAGGAGAGAGAGTGCAAAAAGAATTATCCTCTTGGCATACAATTAATTAATTTAAATTTCTCCGCTCATGAGACCAGCTGATTGTGACGTTTACAAACACATTGGAGGTTAAATTAACACCAATGGTATGTAATATTTTCTGGTTGTCCGTTCTCTTCTCTGTCTCCTGACAATCTGTAAACAACTACCCTCTACTGAAAATAATACACAGTTTTATTCAAATAACAAAGTATTCATTGTATTTATTTAATAAATACAATGTTTTTTATCTTCTCCCAAAACAGAAAGGTATAATCGATTCTCACTGACAACACAACATTAGTTCGATCTTATTTTTAAAACATAGAATGTATAACAAATATTTTTTATTCTTTATAAAACAAACAATAAAGAAATAATTTATTAATTTCCCAGGGTTATTTTTAAGTTCTTTGTACTATGAGATGGTCAGAAATGAATATTATAAAATACCAAGCTTTACATTAATTATTTATAATAATTTATAGTATGTAGTTCCGAGGTTATCCGCCAGAGTACAGATTATGTTTCTTCACTACAACCACGAAATTTATTTAATGGCGGCTAGCAATTCACAGAGATCCGTTATGCTGATTTTTTGGTTAACAAAAATAATAAAGTTTGTTTTCACCTCTTTTTCTGAAGTGTTTAAAGATATGGTGCTGCTTCTAGTGTTATGAAGTTATAGTTGAGATGTAATTTAGTTATATTTACTTGGATACGATCTCACCAAAATATCGACGTGCTGTAGACTAGGCCTGGATCTAGTAGTTGGATTTTTCAAAGTTTCATCAAATTAAGGGCGTGAATGGTTATACTTGAAGGAGTTCTAATATAAGGTGGACATCACTTGTCAATTTTATTAAATTTTGCACTAATTATTCCAAAAAGTATTCATTAATTTCTCAAATTTTAATAGGCATTACACTTTTCAAAACGTTCACTTCCCAATCATTTTAACAAATCAATTCAAATCTTGTTAGTTGGTTACTCGTAGTAACCAAGATTTTTTATGGTTTTTTTATTGGTGAATCTATATACTTTTTAGTATATAGGCTATTATTAATTATTATAAATTTATTTCTTCTTTTTAGAAAAATAATCCTTTTTAAATTTTGTTCATAATCCAATTTAATTTATTTAAGGTTTTTCTTTATATTTTTCCTTAAGCTTGTACATTGGTCTTTTATATTTTAATTCCCTTCAATTGGATTTATTTATTATTTACTTAAAGTATCCTTACTCTAAACTATTTTCCTATGCCATCTTGCTCACATAGTATTATTTTATATTATTATTATTTTATATCTAACCCTGGGTTATCTTATATTTAAACACAATTATCATATTAAACATAAAAATTATACCTAGGTACAAGACCTTTGTGGCCTACACAAGAAAAATTACACAAAATACAAAAAAAAAAAATACAAAATTTGTCAGCAGCAATATAGTCCACTGCTACAATTGATTGTTTTTTAATCTACAGTATAAATCTGTGAGATGCTCTTTTTTTAAAAGTTTACACTCTCACTATGTACACTATATCTCACTTTGTACACTATATTTCACGTTGTTATTGTTATTGTTTACAGAATTTTGTAGTACAAAGTTTTTTATAGCTAGGTACATAATACCCATTTCTGACTTTTAGAGTGGGGTGATTGTGTTATCATATTTGGGCATGGGTTATGTAACATTACATAAAGCCCCCCTACTAGAACAGATTTATTTTTGTTTACTTGTTTTAAAATAAATTGTTGAACTCTTCAATCTTCGGATTCTTTCATTATTCTTCGTAATATCTTTTTATTTCTGATCGGTTATACACCTGTTATTCGGTTAAATGGTAATAGGCTTGATTTTATATTCAACTCTCTCTCTCTTGGAGGCAAATTCATTAATGATTTAATTTCTCTGGGTAGTGGTCTTTCACATATTACTTGATAAGGGCTGGTCACACTAATCATAAAAAACTTGTTTTGACACTCATATTTCTATTTGCTTCTATAAATTTGCTTTCTCAATTAAGCTTCTGTCTGCTATCTTCCTTCTGTTTTCTTCATTGATACTTCTGGAATTTAATATCACTCTTTTCAGCTATTTTATCATCCCTTAAATATTCAATTTCCCTATCCTTTGCGGTGGTTCAGTTCAGGTGGCCACGTTGGGTCCATTACTCCGCTGTCCATCCTTACACCTTCTGAGACCAGGGGAACATCATTCCTGCTCAGGAAAATGATTGCCGGAACATTTCTACGGTCAATTCATTATAATAAAAAACTTATAAGTAGTCGATTAGCGACTAATACTAAACAATTTTGGGATTCTTCACTCTGTTGCTGTTTGCATTTAATTATATATTTCTTTTTCTTCTTGATTCCTTCTTCTTTTCCATTAACTAATAGCATATAACATTATTGATAGGCATTATTTTAAAATCCTTTTGACTTTCCTTCTTGTGACATATTTTCTCCGTATTATTTCTTCCTATATCATTTTCAATTCCGAGAAATTCTAAATTATAGTTGTATTAATTATCATCATTCTTTAGCTTCATTGTAGTCATTAAATTAGTCGTTATTCTTCTTATTTGAGCACATTACCATCAGTTGTTTTATTTATTTATTTATTCTTCTGTTTGTTACCATCAAAAATATTATTTTTCCTATTATTCCATTTTAAATCAGTTATTTATAATTATTATTTAATAATCTGTTCTTACATTTTCTTGGTGGTTTGTCTTTTTATTTTATAAAATTGTTTCGCAATATTTAGTAAGTTGTACTTACATACTTTTTATTAAATCAAATGGTTGCAAAATATCTTAAGTAAGTTATACTTACATACTTTTTGAATTTTGGGGTTTCATTTCCATTGGGTTGCTTGGTCTGTATCAGAAAATCAGTCCCCTTTTTTCTGGTTGGTTATTGTTTAGTTTAACCATGGTCCATTAACTCAGGTACTCCCTTTCCTCGGATTACTGGGGTGTTCGGAATTAATTCTCTCCTTGATAATCTCCTTATCATCTGGCTCTCCCACTTTGCTGCTATGAAACCTTCACTTAAGTACCAGTCTTCCGTCATTGTTCGTTCCTTTTTAACTAACAGGTATTGTACCTCCTCTGACATAACATATTCACTCATTTTTAATATCATTCCATTCCCTTTTTCCTCTGGATCATTTACCAAATTTTTTAATGATATATTCCGTCTTGAAGATATTACTGATATATTCTGATACACTTCAATCGTCGATATATTTAACTGAGATCTAAACTTAATTAACTCCCTCTGTTCATTAATTGGAAGGTTAAATACATTAATTAATCCACCCTTCCTCATCTCCAATACTTCTTTTATATTTAATATTTTCTTTCTACATATTTTCCTTATTTTCTTGGTCTTATTTTCCATGGTTTGAATATCCTCTTTGTTGTGGCTATTTTTATTTTCCGATGGCATTACACCTTGGTATTCTGTAATTTCTATTTCCTTCCTGCTCTCTTCTGTATTCAGACTTTCTTTAATACCTTCTGAAATGCTGTCTAATGTTTCATTCAAATTCTTGAAACCACTGTACATTTGCTTATTTGTCTCCTCCTTGTATTCATCTACTCTTTGGCTAAGTGTGTTAACATTTTCAAACTTCTCCCCGAAAGTTTCCCATATCTCCTTATTGAACTTCTCCATTTTACGGTTTTGTTCATTCATGGTATCTTTGATATCTCCATGAATGGTGTCAATTTTTTCGTTTAGTTGTTTCACTAAACCTTCCTGAATACCATCTATTTTCTCATTGGTTTGCTTGTTATTTTCCTCCTGTTTCCTAAAATTTTCATCTATTTTATCAAATTTTTCGTTCAACGTTTCATTTTGTTTCCTTGCGTTTTCATCTATTTTGTCAAATTTTTCGCTCTGAGTTTCATTTTGTTTCCTAAATTGTTCTGCCATAAATTTCATTATTTCCTGCCAATTTGGTTCTTCTCTGGCTACCGCTTTATCTGGTTGGTCCCCTTGGGCATCCTCTTCAACTATTTCCTTTTCCGTGTCCAGAATTGCTTCAGTTTCTTCTTTATCACCTGTCTGTTGTTCCATTTCACTGTCCGTGGCTACTTCTATTTCTCGTTCCTGTCCACCTTCTTCCTTCTCCTTGTCTTCTGCCCTCTTCTTCGATCTGCCTCTGGTATTATGCATTTCTTGTTTTCTCATAGTTGCCAATGAAAATTAGGTTTTTTGTGATATTATCTTTCGTATATCTCAAAATTTCTTTCCTAATTAAAGCCCTTTTAAGTTGAGTGCCATCTTGTAACGTACATCTCTCTTCTGTTACTTATTGATTATATTTGCGAATGTTCAAAAGCCCCACTGTTGGGTTCACCAATCTTGTAACGTCTCGTGGGTAATCGGATAGTATCGTTTGATCTTATCGTCACTATCGCTATTCAAAATCTCGCTTTAATGAGAGTCACAGAATTCGTTATAATTTATGTTTAAAGTTTCCAAAAAAAAAGAAATCGAGTGTGTGTGATTATGCTGATTTTTCCCTTAGATTTGATTTGGGCGAATTCAATGAAGTTGTTTGACCGTAGTTAGGAGAGAGAGTGCAAAAAGAATTATCCTCTTGGCATACAATTAATTAATTTAAATTTCTCCGCTCATGAGACCAGCTGATTGTGACGTTTACAAACACATTGGAGGTTAAATTAACACCAATGGTATGTAATATTTTCTGGTTGTCCATTCTCTTCTCTGTCTCCTGACAATCTGTAAACAACTACCCTCTACTGAAAATAATACACAGTTTTATTCAAATAACAAAGTATTCATTGTATTTATTTAATAAATACAATGTTTTTTATCTTCTCCCAAAACAGAAAGGTATAATCGATTCTCACTGACAACACAACATTAGTTCGATCTTATTTTTAAAACATAGAATGTATAACAAATATTTTTTATTCTTTATAAAACAAACAATAAAGAAATAATTTATTAATTTCCCAGGGTTATTTTTAAGTTCTTTGTACTATGAGATGGTCAGAAATGAATATTATAAAATACCAAGCTTTACATTAATTATTTATAATAATTTATAGTATGTAGTTCCGAGGTTATCCGCCAGAGTACAGATTATGTTTCTTCACTACAACCACGAAATTTATTTAATGGCGGCTAGCAATTCACAGAGATCCGTTATGCTGATTTTTTGGTTAACAAAAATAATAAAGTTTGTTTTCACCTCTTTTTCTGAAGTGTTTAAAGATATGGTGCTGCTTCTAGTGTTATGAAGTTATAGTTGAGATGTAATTTAGTTATATTTACTTGGATACGATCTCACCAAAATATCGACGTGCTGTAGACTAGGCCTGGATCTAGTAGTTGGATTTTTCAAAGTTTCATCAAATTAAGGGCGTGAATGGTTATACTTGAAGGAGTTCTAATATAAGGTGGACATCACTTGTCAATTTTATTAAATTTTGCACTAATTATTCCAAAAAGTATTCATTAATTTCTCAAATTTTAATAGGCATTACACTTTTCAAAACGTTCACTTCCCAATCATTTTAACAAATCAATTCAAATCTTGTTAGTTGGTTACTCGTAGTAACCAAGATTTTTTATGGTTTTTTTATTGGTGAATCTATATACTTTTTAGTATATAGGCTATTATTAATTATTATAAATTTATTTCTTCTTTTTAGAAAAATAATCCTTTTTAAATTTTGTTCATAATCCAATTTAATTTATTTAAGGTTTTTCTTTATATTTTTCCTTAAGCTTGTACATTGGTCTTTTATATTTTAATTCCCTTCAATTGGATTTATTTATTATTTACTTAAAGTATCCTTACTCTAAACTATTTTCCTATGCCATCTTGCTCTCATAGTATTATTTTATATTATTATTATTTTATATCTAACCCTGGGTTATCTTATATTTAAACACAATTATCATATTAAACATAAAAATTATACCTAGGTACAAGACCTTTGTGGCCTACACAAGAAAAATTACACAAAATACAAAAAAAAAAAAATACAAAATTTGTCAGCAGCAATATAGTCCACTGCTACAATTGATTGTTTTTTAATCTACAGTATAAATCTGTGAGATGCTCTTTTTTTAAAAGTTTACACTCACTATGTACACTATATCTCACTTTGTACACTATATTTCACGTTGTTATTGTTATTGTTTACAGAATTTTGTAGTACAAAGTTTTTTATAGCTAGGTACATAATACCCATTTCTGACTTTTAGAGTGGGGTGATTGTGTTATCATATTTGGGCATGGGTTATGTAACATTACATAAAGCCCCCCTACTAGAACAGATTTATTTTTGTTTACTTGTTTTAAAATAAATTGTTGAACTCTTCAATCTTCGGATTCTTTCATTATTCTTCGTAATATCTTTTTATTTCTGATCGGTTATACACCTGTTATTCGGTTAAATGGTAATAGGCTTGATTTTATATTCAACTCTCTCTCTCTTGGAGGCAAATTCATTAATGATTTAATTTCTCTGGGTAGTGGTCCTTCACATATTACTTGATAAGGGCTGGTCACACTAATCATAAAAAACTTGTTTTGACACTCATATTTCTATTTGCTTCTATAAATTTGCTTTCTCAATTAAGCTTCTGTCTGCTATCTTCCTTCTGTTTTCTTCATTGATACTTCTGGAATTTAATATCACTCTTTTCAGCTATTTTATCATCCCTTAAATATTCAATTTCCCTATCCTTTGCGGTGGTTCAGTTCAGGTGGCCACGTTGGGTCCATTACTCCGCTGTCCATCCTTACACCTTCTGAGACCAGGGGAACATCATTCCTGCTCAGGAAAATGATTGCCGGAACATTTCTACGGTCAATTCATTATAATAAAAAACTTATAAGTAGTCGATTAGCGACTAATACTAAACACTTTTGGGATTCTTCACTCTGTTGCTGTTTGCATTTAATTATATATTTCTTTTTCTTCTTGATTCCTTCTTCTTTTCCATTAACTAATAGCATATAACATTATTGATAGGCATTATTTTAAAATCCTTTTGACTTTCCTTCTTGTGACATATTTTCTCCGTATTATTTCTTCCTATATCATTTTCAATTCCGAGAAATTCTAAATTATAGTTGTATTAATTATCATCATTCTTTAGCTTCATTGTAGTCATTAAATTAGTCGTTATTCTTCTTATTTGAGCACATTACCATCAGTTGTTTTATTTATTTATTTATTCTTCTGTTTGTTACCATCAAAAATATTATTTTTCCTATTATTCCATTTTAAATCAGTTATTTATAATTATTATTTAATAATCTGTTCTTACATTTTCTTGGTGGTTTGTCTTTTTATTTTATAAAATTGTTTCGCAATATTTAGTAAGTTGTACTTACATACTTTTTATTAAATCAAATGGTTGCAAAATATCTTAAGTAAGTTATACTTACATACTTTTTGAATTTTGGGGTTTCATTTCCATTGGGTTGCTTGGTCTGTATCAGAAAATCAGTCCCCTTTTTTCTGGTTGGTTATTGTTTAGTTTAACCATGGTCCATTAACTCAGGTACTCCCTTTCCTCGGATTACTGGGGTGTTCGGAATTAATTCTCTCCTTGATAATCTCCTTATCATCTGGCTCTCCCACTTTGCTGCTATGAAACCTTCACTTAAGTACCAGTCTTCCGTCATTGTTCGTTCCTTTTTAACTAACAGGTATTGTACCTCCTCTGACATAACATATTCACTCATTTTTAATATCATTCCATTCCCTTTTTCCTCTGGATCATTTACCAAATTTTTTAATGATATATTCCGTCTTGAAGATATTACTGATATATTCTGATACACTTCAATCGTCGATATATTTAACTGAGATCTAAACTTAATTAACTCCCTCTGTTCATTAATTGGAAGGTTAAATACATTAATTAATCCACCCTTCCTCATCTCCAATACTTCTTTTATATTTAATATTTTCTTTCTACATATTTTCCTTATTTTCTTGGTCTTATTTTCCATGGTTTGAATATCCTCTTTGTTGTGGCTATTTTTATTTTCCGATGGCATTACACCTTGGTATTCTGTAATTTCTATTTCCTTCCTGCTCTCTTCTGTATTCAGACTTTCTTTAATACCTTCTGAAATGCTGTCTAATGTTTCATTCAAATTCTTGAAACCACTGTACATTTGCTTATTTGTCTCCTCCTTGTATTCATCTACTCTTTGGCTAAGTGTGTTAACATTTTCAAACTTCTCCCCGAAAGTTTCCCATATCTCCTTATTGAACTTCTCCATTTTACGGTTTTGTTCATTCATGGTATCTTTGATATCTCCATGAATGGTGTCAATTTTTTCGTTTAGTTGTTTCACTAAACCTTCCTGAATACCATCTATTTTCTCATTGGTTTGCTTGTTATTTTCCTCCTGTTTCCTAAAATTTTCATCTATTTTATCAAATTTTTCGTTCAACGTTTCATTTTGTTTCCTTGCGTTTTCATCTATTTTGTCAAATTTTTCGCTCTGAGTTTCATTTTGTTTCCTAAATTGTTCTCCCATAAATTTCATTATTTCCTGCCAATTTGGTTCTTCTCTGGCTACCGCTTTATCTGGTTGGTCCCCTTGGGCATCCTCTTCAACTATTTCCTTTTCCGTGTCCAGAATTGCTTCAGTTTCTTCTTTATCACCTGTCTGTTGTTCCATTTCACTGTCCGTGGCTACTTCTATTTCTCGTTCCTGTCCACCTTCTTCCTTCTCCTTGTCTTCTGCCCTCTTCTTCGATCTGCCTCTGGTATTATGCATTTCTTGTTTTCTCATAGTTGCCAATGAAAATTAGGTTTTTTGTGATATTATCTTTCGTATATCTCAAAATTTCTTTCCTAATTAAAGCCCTTTTAAGTTGAGTGCCATCTTGTAACGTACATCTCTCTTCTGTTACTTATTGATTATATTTGCGAATGTTCAAAAGCCCCACTGTTGGGTTCACCAATCTTGTAACGTCTCGTGGGTAATCGGATAGTATCGTTTGATCTTATCGTCACTATCGCTATTCAAAATCTCGCTTTAATGAGAGTCACAGAATTCGTTATAATTTATGTTTAAAGTTTCCAAAAAAAAAGAAATCGAGTGTGTGTGATTATGCTGATTTTTCCCTTAGATTTGATTTGGGCGAATTCAATGAAGTTGTTTGACCGTAGTTAGGAGAGAGAGTGCAAAAAGAATTATCCTCTTGGCATACAATTAATTAATTTAAATTTCTCCGCTCATGAGACCAGCTGATTGTGACGTTTACAAACACATTGGAGGTTAAATTAACACCAATGGTATGTAATATTTTCTGGTTGTCCGTTCTCTTCTCTGTCTCCTGACAATCTGTAAACAACTACCCTCTACTGAAAATAATACACAGTTTTATTCAAATAACAAAGTATTCATTGTATTTATTTAATAAATACAATGTTTTTTATCTTCTCCCAAAACAGAAAGGTATAATCGATTCTCACTGACAACACAACATTAGTTCGATCTTATTTTTAAAACATAGAATGTATAACAAATATTTTTTATTCTTTATAAAACAAACAATAAAGAAATAATTTATTAATTTCCCAGGGTTATTTTTAAGTTCTTTGTACTATGAGATGGTCAGAAATGAATATTATAAAATACCAAGCTTTACATTAATTATTTATAATAATTTATAGTATGTAGTTCCGAGGTTATCCGCCAGAGTACAGATTATGTTTCTTCACTACAACCACGAAATTTATTTAATGGCGGCTAGCAATTCACAGAGATCCGTTATGCTGATTTTTTGGTTAACAAAAATAATAAAGTTTGTTTTCACCTCTTTTTCTGAAGTGTTTAAAGATATGGTGCTGCTTCTAGTGTTATGAAGTTATAGTTGAGATGTAATTTAGTTATATTTACTTGGATACGATCTCACCAAAATATCGACGTGCTGTAGACTAGGCCTGGATCTAGTAGTTGGGTTTTTCAAAGTTTCATCAAATTAAGGGCGTGAATGGTTATACTTGAAGGAGTTCTAATATAAGGTGGGCATCACTTGTCAATTTTATTAAATTTTGCACTAATTATTCCAAAAAGTATTCATTAATTTCTCAAATTTTAATAGGCATTACACTTTTCAAAACGTTCACTTCCCAATCATTTTAACAAATCAATTCAAATCTTGTTAGTTGGTTACTCGTAGTAACCAAGATTTTTTATGGTTTTTTTATTGGTGAATCTATATACTTTTTAGTATATAGGCTATTATTAATTATTATAAATTTATTTCTTCTTTTTAGAAAAATAATCCTTTTTAAATTTTGTTCATAATCCAATTTAATTTATTTAAGGTTTTTCTTTATATTTTTCCTTAAGCTTGTACATTGGTCTTTTATATTTTAATTCCCTTCAATTGGATTTATTTATTATTTACTTAAAGTATCCTTACTCTAAACTATTTTCCTATGCCATCTTGCTCACATAGTATTATTTTATATTATTATTATTTTATATCTAACCCTGGGTTATCTTATATTTAAACACAATTATCATATTAAACATAAAAATTATACCTAGGTACAAGACCTTTGTGGCCTACACAAGAAAAATTACACAAAATACAAAAAAAAAAAATACAAAATTTGTCAGCAGCAATATAGTCCACTGCTACAATTGATTGTTTTTTAATCTACAGTATAAATCTGTGAGATGCTCTTTTTTTAAAAGTTTACACTCTCACTATGTACACTATATCTCACTTTGTACACTATATTTCACGTTGTTATTGTTATTGTTTACAGAATTTTGTAGTACAAAGTTTTTTATAGCTAGGTACATAATACCCATTTCTGACTTTTAGAGTGGGGTGATTGTGTTATCATATTTGGGCATGGGTTATGTAACATTACATAAAGCCCCCCTACTAGAACAGATTTATTTTTGTTTACTTGTTTTAAAATAAATTGTTGAACTCTTCAATCTTCGGATTCTTTCATTATTCTTCGTAATATCTTTTTATTTCTGATCGGTTATACACCTGTTATTCGGTTAAATGGTAATAGGCTTGATTTTATATTCAACTCTCTCTCTCTTGGAGGCAAATTCATTAATGATTTAATTTCTCTGGGTAGTGGTCCTTCACATATTACTTGATAAGGGCTGGTCACACTAATCATAAAAAACTTGTTTTGACACTCATATTTCTATTTGCTTCTATAAATTTGCTTTCTCAATTAAGCTTCTGTCTGCTATCTTCCTTCTGTTTTCTTCATTGATACTTCTGGAATTTAATATCACTCTTTTCAGCTATTTTATCATCCCTTAAATATTCAATTTCCCTATCCTTTGCGGTGGTTCAGTTCAGGTGGCCACGTTGGGTCCATTACTCCGCTGTCCATCCTTACACCTTCTGAGACCAGGGGAACATCATTCCTGCTCAGGAAAATGATTGCCGGAACATTTCTACGGTCAATTCATTATAATAAAAAACTTATAAGTAGTCGATTAGCGACTAATACTAAACACTTTTGGGATTCTTCACTCTGTTGCTGTTTGCATTTAATTATATATTTCTTTTTCTTCTTGATTCCTTCTTCTTTTCCATTAACTAATAGCATATAACATTATTGATAGGCATTATTTTAAAATCCTTTTGACTTTCCTTCTTGTGACATATTTTCTCCGTATTATTTCTTCCTATATCATTTTCAATTCCGAGAAATTCTAAATTATAGTTGTATTAATTATCATCATTCTTTAGCTTCATTGTAGTCATTAAATTAGTCGTTATTCTTCTTATTTGAGCACATTACCATCAGTTGTTTTATTTATTTATTTATTCTTCTGTTTGTTACCATCAAAAATATTATTTTTCCTATTATTCCATTTTAAATCAGTTATTTATAATTATTATTTAATAATCTGTTCTTACATTTTCTTGGTGGTTTGTCTTTTTATTTTATAAAATTGTTTCGCAATATTTAGTAAGTTGTACTTACATACTTTTTATTAAATCAAATGGTTGCAAAATATCTTAAGTAAGTTATACTTACATACTTTTTGAATTTTGGGGTTTCATTTCCATTGGGTTGCTTGGTCTGTATCAGAAAATCAGTCCCCTTTTTTCTGGTTGGTTATTGTTTAGTTTAACCATGGTCCATTAACTCAGGTACTCCCTTTCCTCGGATTACTGGGGTGTTCGGAATTAATTCTCTCCTTGATAATCTCCTTATCATCTGGCTCTCCCACTTTGCTGCTATGAAACCTTCACTTAAGTACCAGTCTTCCGTCATTGTTCGTTCCTTTTTAACTAACAGGTATTGTACCTCCTCTGACATAACATATTCACTCATTTTTAATATCATTCCATTCCCTTTTTCCTCTGGATCATTTACCAAATTTTTTAATGATATATTCCGTCTTGAAGATATTACTGATATATTCTGATACACTTCAATCGTCGATATATTTAACTGAGATCTAAACTTAATTAACTCCCTCTGTTCATTAATTGGAAGGTTAAATACATTAATTAATCCACCCTTCCTCATCACCAATACTTCTTTTATATTTAATATTTTCTTTCTACATATTTTCCTTATTTTCTTGGTCTTATTTTCCATGGTTTGAATATCCTCTTTGTTGTGGCTATTTTTATTTTCCGATGGCATTACACCTTGGTATTCTGTAATTTCTATTTCCTTCCTGCTCTCTTCTGTATTCAGACTTTCTTTAATACCTTCTGAAATGCTGTCTAATGTTTCATTCAAATTCTTGAAACCACTGTACATTTGCTTATTTGTCTCCTCCTTGTATTCATCTACTCTTTGGCTAAGTGTGTTAACATTTTCAAACTTCTCCCCGAAAGTTTCCCATATCTCCTTATTGAACTTCTCCATTTTACGGTTTTGTTCATTCATGGTATCTTTGATATCTCCATGAATGGTGTCAATTTTTTCGTTTAGTTGTTTCACTAAACCTTCCTGAATACCATCTATTTTCTCATTGGTTTGCTTGTTATTTTCCTCCTGTTTCCTAAAATTTTCATCTATTTTATCAAATTTTTCGTTCAACGTTTCATTTTGTTTCCTTGCGTTTTCATCTATTTTGTCAAATTTTTCGCTCTGAGTTTCATTTTGTTTCCTAAATTGTTCTGCCATAAATTTCATTATTTCCTGCCAATTTGGTTCTTCTCTGGCTACCGCTTTATCTGGTTGGTCCCCTTGGGCATCCTCTTCAACTATTTCCTTTTCCGTGTCCAGAATTGCTTCAGTTTCTTCTTTATCACCTGTCTGTTGTTCCATTTCACTGTCCGTGGCTACTTCTATTTCTCGTTCCTGTCCACCTTCTTCCTTCTCCTTGTCTTCTGCCCTCTTCTTCGATCTGCCTCTGGTATTATGCATTTCTTGTTTTCTCATAGTTGCCAATGAAAATTAGGTTTTTTGTGATATTATCTTTCGTATATCTCAAAATTTCTTTCCTAATTAAAGCCCTTTTAAGTTGAGTGCCATCTTGTAACGTACATCTCTCTTCTGTTACTTATTGATTATATTTGCGAATGTTCAAAAGCCCCACTGTTGGGTTCACCAATCTTGTAACGTCTCGTGGGTAATCGGATAGTATCGTTTGATCTTATCGTCACTATCGCTATTCAAAATCTCGCTTTAATGAGAGTCACAGAATTCGTTATAATTTATGTTTAAAGTTTCCAAAAAAAAAGAAATCGAGTGTGTGTGATTATGCTGATTTTTCCCTTAGATTTGATTTGGGCGAATTCAATGAAGTTGTTTGACCGTAGTTAGGAGAGAGAGTGCAAAAATAATTATCCTCTTGGCATACAATTAATTAATTTAAATTTCTCCGCTCATGAGACCAGCTGATTGTGACGTTTACAAACACATTGGAGGTTAAATTAACACCAATGGTATGTAATATTTTCTGGTTGTCCGTTCTCTTCTCTGTCTCCTGACAATCTGTAAACAACTACCCTCTACTGAAAATAATACACAGTTTTATTCAAATAACAAAGTATTCATTGTATTTATTTAATAAATACAATGTTTTTTATCTTCTCCCAAAACAGAAAGGTATAATCGATTCTCACTGACAACACAACATTAGTTCGATCTTATTTTTAAAACATAGAATGTATAACAAATATTTTTTATTCTTTATAAAACAAACAATAAAGAAATAATTTATTAATTTCCCAGGGTTATTTTTAAGTTCTTTGTACTATGAGATGGTCAGAAATGAATATTATAAAATACCAAGCTTTACATTAATTATTTATAATAATTTATAGTATGTAGTTCCGAGGTTATCCGCCAGAGTACAGATTATGTTTCTTCACTACAACCACGAAATTTATTTAATGGCGGCTAGCAATTCACAGAGATCCGTTATGCTGATTTTTTGGTTAACAAAAATAATAAAGTTTGTTTTCACCTCTTTTTCTGAAGTGTTTAAAGATATGGTGCTGCTTCTAGTGTTATGAAGTTATAGTTGAGATGTAATTTAGTTATATTTACTTGGATACGATCTCACCAAAATATCGACGTGCTGTAGACTAGGCCTGGATCTAGTAGTTGGATTTTTCAAAGTTTCATCAAATTAAGGGCGTGAATGGTTATACTTGAAGGAGTTCTAATATAAGGTGGACATCACTTGTCAATTTTATTAAATTTTGCACTAATTATTCCAAAAAGTATTCATTAATTTCTCAAATTTTAATAGGCATTACACTTTTCAAAACGTTCACTTCCCAATCATTTTAACAAATCAATTCAAATCTTGTTAGTTGGTTACTCGTAGTAACCAAGATTTTTTATGGTTTTTTTATTGGTGAATCTATATACTTTTTAGTATATAGGCTATTATTAATTATTATAAATTTATTTCTTCTTTTTAGAAAAATAATCCTTTTTAAATTTTGTTCATAATCCAATTTAATTTATTTAAGGTTTTTCTTTATATTTTTCCTTAAGCTTGTACATTGGTCTTTTATATTTAAGTCCCTTCAATTGGATTTATTTATTATTTACTTAAAGTATCCTTACTCTAAACTATTTTCCTATGCCATCTTGCTCACATAGTATTATTTTATATTATTATTATTTTATATCTAACCCTGGGTTATCTTATATTTAAACACAATTATCATATTAAACATAAAAATTATACCTAGGTACAAGACCTTTGTGGCCTACACAAGAAAAATTACACAAAATACAAAAAAAAAAAAATACAAAATTTGTCAGCAGCAATATAGTCCACTGCTACAATTGATTGTTTTTTAATCTACAGTATAAATCTGTGAGATGCTCTTTTTTTAAAAGTTTACACTCTCACTATGTACACTATATCTCACTTTGTACACTATATTTCACGTTGTTATTTTTATTGTTTACAGAATTTTGTAGTACAAAGTTTTTTATAGCTAGGTACATAATACCCATTTCTGACTTTTAGAGTGGGGTGATTGTGTTATCATATTTGGGCATGGGTTATGTAACATTACATAAAGCCCCCCTACTAGAACAGATTTATTTTTGTTTACTTGTTTTAAAATAAATTGTTGAACTCTTCAATCTTCGGATTCTTTCATTATTCTTCGTAATATCTTTTTATTTCTGATCGGTTATACACCTGTTATTCGGTTAAATGGTAATAGGCTTGATTTTATATTCAACTCTCTCTCTCTTGGAGGCAAATTCATTAATGATTTAATTTCTCTGGGTAGTGGTCTTTCACATATTACTTGATAAGGGCTGGTCACACTAATCATAAAAAACTTGTTTTGACACTCATATTTCTATTTGCTTCTATAAATTTGCTTTCTCAATTAAGCTTCTGTCTGCTATCTTCCTTCTGTTTTCTTCATTGATACTTCTGGAATTTAATATCACTCTTTTCAGCTATTTTATCATCCCTTAAATATTCAATTTCCCTATCCTTTGCGGTGGTTCAGTTCAGGTGGCCACGTTGGGTCCATTACTCCGCTGTCCATCCTTACACCTTCTGAGACCAGGGGAACATCATTCCTGCTCAGGAAAATGATTGCCGGAACATTTCTACGGTCAATTCATTATAATAAAAAACTTATAAGTAGTCGATTAGCGACTAATACTAAACAATTTTGGGATTCTTCACTCTGTTGCTGTTTGCATTTAATTATATATTTCTTTTTCTTCTTGATTCCTTCTTCTTTTCCATTAACTAATAGCATATAACATTATTGATAGGCATTATTTTAAAATCCTTTTGACTTTCCTTCTTGTGACATATTTTCTCCGTATTATTTCTTCCTATATCATTTTCAATTCCGAGAAATTCTAAATTATAGTTGTATTAATTATCATCATTCTTTAGCTTCATTGTAGTCATTAAATTAGTCGTTATTCTTCTTATTTGAGCACATTACCATCAGTTGTTTTATTTATTTATTTATTCTTCTGTTTGTTACCATCAAAAATATTATTTTTCCTATTATTCCATTTTAAATCAGTTATTTATAATTATTATTTAATAATCTGTTCTTACATTTTCTTGGTGGTTTGTCTTTTTATTTTATAAAATTGTTTCGCAATATTTAGTAAGTTGTACTTACATACTTTTTATTAAATCAAATGGTTGCAAAATATCTTAAGTAAGTTATACTTACATACTTTTTGAATTTTGGGGTTTCATTTCCATTGGGTTGCTTGGTCTGTATCAGAAAATCAGTCCCCTTTTTTCTGGTTGGTTATTGTTTAGTTTAACCATGGTCCATTAACTCAGGTACTCCCTTTCCTCGGATTACTGGGGTGTTCGGAATTAATTCTCTCCTTGATAATCTCCTTATCATCTGGCTCTCCCACTTTGCTGCTATGAAACCTTCACTTAAGTACCAGTCTTCCGTCATTGTTCGTTCCTTTTTAACTAACAGGTATTGTACCTCCTCTGACATAACATATTCACTCATTTTTAATATCATTCCATTCCCTTTTTCCTCTGGATCATTTACCAAATTTTTTAATGATATATTCCGTCTTGAAGATATTACTGATATATTCTGATACACTTCAATCGTCGATATATTTAACTGAGATCTAAACTTAATTAACTCCCTCTGTTCATTAATTGGAAGGTTAAATACATTAATTAATCCACCCTTCCTCATCTCCAATACTTCTTTTATATTTAATATTTTCTTTCTACATATTTTCCTTATTTTCTTGGTCTTATTTTCCATGGTTTGAATATCCTCTTTGTTGTGGCTATTTTTATTTTCCGATGGCATTACACCTTGGTATTCTGTAATTTCTATTTCCTTCCTGCTCTCTTCTGTATTCAGACTTTCTTTAATACCTTCTGAAATGCTGTCTAATGTTTCATTCAAATTCTTGAAACCACTGTACATTTGCTTATTTGTCTCCTCCTTGTATTCATCTACTCTTTGGCTAAGTGTGTTAACATTTTCAAACTTCTCCCCGAAAGTTTCCCATATCTCCTTATTGAACTTCTCCATTTTACGGTTTTGTTCATTCATGGTATCTTTGATATCTCCATGAATGGTGTCAATTTTTTCGTTTAGTTGTTTCACTAAACCTTCCTGAATACCATCTATTTTCTCATTGGTTTGCTTGTTATTTTCCTCCTGTTTCCTAAAATTTTCATCTATTTTATCAAATTTTTCGTTCAACGTTTCATTTTGTTTCCTTGCGTTTTCATCTATTTTGTCAAATTTTTCGCTCTGAGTTTCATTTTGTTTCCTAAATTGTTCTGCCATAAATTTCATTATTTCCTGCCAATTTGGTTCTTCTCTGGCTACCGCTTTATCTGGTTGGTCCCCTTGGGCATCCTCTTCAACTATTTCCTTTTCCGTGTCCAGAATTGCTTCAGTTTCTTCTTTATCACCTGTCTGTTGTTCCATTTCACTGTCCGTGGCTACTTCTATTTCTCGTTCCTGTCCACCTTCTTCCTTCTCCTTGTCTTCTGCCCTCTTCTTCGATCTGCCTCTGGTATTATGCATTTCTTGTTTTCTCATAGTTGCCAATGAAAATTAGGTTTTTTGTGATATTATCTTTCGTATATCTCAAAATTTCTTTCCTAATTAAAGCCCTTTTAAGTTGAGTGCCATCTTGTAACGTACATCTCTCTTCTGTTACTTATTGATTATATTTGCGAATGTTCAAAAGCCCCACTGTTGGGTTCACCAATCTTGTAACGTCTCGTGGGTAATCGGATAGTATCGTTTGATCTTATCGTCACTATCGCTATTCAAAATCTCGCTTTAATGAGAGTCACAGAATTCGTTATAATTTATGTTTAAAGTTTCCAAAAAAAAAGAAATCGAGTGTGTGTGATTATGCTGATATTTCCCTTAGATTTGATTTGGGCGAATTCAATGAAGTTGTTTGACCGTAGTTAGGAGAGAGAGTGCAAAAAGAATTATCCTCTTGGCATACAATTAATTAATTTAAATTTCTCCGCTCATGAGACCAGCTGATTGTGACGTTTACAAACACATTGGAGGTTAAATTAACACCAATGGTATGTAATATTTTCTGGTTGTCCGTTCTCTTCTCTGTCTCCTGACAATCTGTAAACAACTACCCTCTACTGAAAATAATACACAGTTTTATTCAAATAACAAAGTATTCATTGTATTTATTTAATAAATACAATGTTTTTTATCTTCTCCCAAAACAGAAAGGTATAATCGATTCTCACTGACAACACAACATTAGTTCGATCTTATTTTTAAAACATAGAATGTATAACAAATATTTTTTATTCTTTATAAAACAAACAATAAAGAAATAATTTATTAATTTCCCAGGGTTATTTTTAAGTTCTTTGTACTATGAGATGGTCAGAAATGAATATTATAAAATACCAAGCTTTACATTAATTATTTATAATAATTTATAGTATGTAGTTCCGAGGTTGTCCGCCAGAGTACAGATTGTTTTTTCACTACAACCACAAAATTTATTTTTTGGCGGCTAGCAATTCACAGAGATCCGTTATGCTAATTTTTTGGTTAACAAAAATAATAAAGTTTGTTTTCACCTCTTTTTCTGAAGTGTTTAAAGATATGGTGCTGCTTCTAGTGTTATGAAGTTATAGTTGAGATGTAATTTAGTTATATTTACTTGGATACGATCTCACCAAAATATCGACGTGCTGTAGACTAGGCCTGGATCTAGTAGTTGGATTTTTCAAAGTTTCATCAAATTAAGGGCGTGAATGGTTATACTTGAAGGAGTTCTAATATAAGGTGGACATCACTTGTCAATTTTATTAAATTTTGCACTAATTATTCCAAAAAGTATTCATTAATTTCTCAAATTTTAATAGGCATTACACTTTTCAAAACGTTCACTTCCCAATCATTTTAACAAATCAATTCAAATCTTGTTAGTTGGTTACTCGTAGTAACCAAGATTTTTTATGGTTTTTTTATTGGTGAATCTATATACTTTTTAGTATATAGGCTATTATTAATTATTATAAATTTATTTCTTCTTTTTAGAAAAATAATCCTTTTTAAATTTTGTTCATAATCCAATTTAATTTATTTAAGGTTTTTCTTTATATTTTTCCTTAAGCTTGTACATTGGTCTTTTATATTTTAATTCCCTTCAATTGGATTTATTTATTATTTACTTAAAGTATCCTTACTCTAAACTATTTTCCTATGCCATCTTGCTCACATAGTATTATTTTATATTATTATTATTTTATATCTAACCCTGGGTTATCTTATATTTAAACACAATTATCATATTAAACATAAAAATTATACCTAGGTACAAGACCTTTGTGGCCTACACAAGAAAAATTACACAAAATACAAAAAAAAAAATACAAAATTTGTCAGCAGCAATATAGTCCACTGCTACAATTGATTGTTTTTTAATCTACAGTATAAATCTGTGAGATGCTCTTTTTTTAAAAGTTTACACTCTCACTATGTACACTATATCTCACTTTGTACACTATATTTCACGTTGTTATTGTTATTGTTTACAGAATTTTGTAGTACAAAGTTTTTTATAGCTAGGTACATAATACCCATTTCTGACTTTTAGAGTGGGGTGATTGTGTTATCATATTTGGGCATGGGTTATGTAACATTACATAAAGCCCCCCTACTAGAACAGATTTATTTTTGTTTACTTGTTTTAAAATAAATTGTTGAACTCTTCAATCTTCGGATTCTTTCATTATTCTTCGTAATATCTTTTTATTTCTGATCGGTTATACACCTGTTATTCGGTTAAATGGTAATAGGCTTGATTTTATATTCAACTCTCTCTCTCTTGGAGGCAAATTCATTAATGATTTAATTTCTCTGGGTAGTGGTCTTTCACATATTACTTGATAAGGGCTGGTCACACTAATCATAAAAAACTTGTTTTGACACTCATATTTCTATTTGCTTCTATAAATTTGCTTTCTCAATTAAGCTTCTGTCTGCTATCTTCCTTCTGTTTTCTTCATTGATACTTCTGGAATTTAATATCACTCTTTTCAGCTATTTTATCATCCCTTAAATATTCAATTTCCCTAACATTTTTCCCTATCCTTTGCGGTGGTTCAGTTCAGGTGGCCACGTTGGGTCCATTACTCCGCTGTCCATCCTTACACCTTCTGAGACCAGGGGAACATCATTCCTGCTCAGGAAAATGATTGCCGGAACATTTCTACGGTCAATTCATTATAATAAAAAACTTATAAGTAGTCGATTAGCGACTAATACTAAACACTTTTGGGATTCTTCACTCTGTTGCTGTTTGCATTTAATTATATATTTCTTTTTCTTCTTGATTCCTTCTTCTTTTCCATTAACTAATAGCATATAACATTATTGATAGGCATTATTTTAAAATCCTTTTGACTTTCCTTCTTGTGACATATTTTCTCCGTATTATTTCTTCCTATATCATTTTCAATTCCGAGAAATTCTAAATTATAGTTGTATTAATTATCATCATTCTTTAGCTTCATTGTAGTCATTAAATTAGTCGTTATTCTTCTTATTTGAGCACATTACCATCAGTTGTTTTATTTATTTATTTATTCTTCTGTTTGTTACCATCAAAAATATTATTTTTCCTATTATTCCATTTTAAATCAGTTATTTATAATTATTATTTAATAATCTGTTCTTACATTTTCTTGGTGGTTTGTCTTTTTATTTTATAAAATTGTTTCGCAATATTTAGTAAGTTGTACTTACATACTTTTTATTAAATCAAATGGTTGCAAAATATCTTAAGTAAGTTATACTTACATACTTTTTGAATTTTGGGGTTTCATTTCCATTGGGTTGCTTGGTCTGTATCAGAAAATCAGTCCCCTTTTTTCTGGTTGGTTATTGTTTAGTTTAACCATGGTCCATTAACTCAGGTACTCCCTTTCCTCGGATTACTGGGGTGTTCGGAATTAATTCTCTCCTTGATAATCTCCTTATCATCTGGCTCTCCCACTTTGCTGCTATGAAACCTTCACTTAAGTACCAGTCTTCCGTCATTGTTCGTTCCTTTTTAACTAACAGGTATTGTACCTCCTCTGACATAACATATTCACTCATTTTTAATATCATTCCATTCCCTTTTTCCTCTGGATCATTTACCAAATTTTTTAATGATATATTCCGTCTTGAAGATATTACTGATATATTCTGATACACTTCAATCGTCGATATATTTAACTGAGATCTAAACTTAATTAACTCCCTCTGTTCATTAATTGGAAGGTTAAATACATTAATTAATCCACCCTTCCTCATCTCCAATACTTCTTTTATATTTAATATTTTCTTTCTACATATTTTCCTTATTTTCTTGGTCTTATTTTCCATGGTTTGAATATCCTCTTTGTTGTGGCTATTTTTATTTTCCGATGGCATTACACCTTGGTATTCTGTAATTTCTATTTCCTTCCTGCTCTCTTCTGTATTCAGACTTTCTTTAATACCTTCTGAAATGCTGTCTAATGTTTCATTCAAATTCTTGAAACCACTGTACATTTGCTTATTTGTCTCCTCCTTGTATTCATCTACTCTTTGGCTAAGTGTGTTAACATTTTCAAACTTCTCCCCGAAAGTTTCCCATATCTCCTTATTGAACTTCTCCATTTTACGGTTTTGTTCATTCATGGTATCTTTGATATCTCCATGAATGGTGTCAATTTTTTCGTTTAGTTGTTTCACTAAACCTTCCTGAATACCATCTATTTTCTCATTGGTTTGCTTGTTATTTTCCTCCTGTTTCCTAAAATTTTCATCTATTTTATCAAATTTTTCGTTCAACGTTTCATTTTGTTTCCTTGCGTTTTCATCTATTTTGTCAAATTTTTCGCTCTGAGTTTCATTTTGTTTCCTAAATTGTTCTGCCATAAATTTCATTATTTCCTGCCAATTTGGTTCTTCTCTGGCTACCGCTTTATCTGGTTGGTCCCCTTGGGCATCCTCTTCAACTATTTCCTTTTCCGTGTCCAGAATTGCTTCAGTTTCTTCTTTATCACCTGTCTGTTGTTCCATTTCACTGTCCGTGGCTACTTCTATTTCTCGTTCCTGTCCACCTTCTTCCTTCTCCTTGTCTTCTGCCCTCTTCTTCGATCTGCCTCTGGTATTATGCATTTCTTGTTTTCTCATAGTTGCCAATGAAAATTAGGTTTTTTGTGATATTATCTTTCGTATATCTCAAAATTTCTTTCCTAATTAAAGCCCTTTTAAGTTGAGTGCCATCTTGTAACGTACATCTCTCTTCTGTTACTTATTGATTATATTTGCGAATGTTCAAAAGCCCCACTGTTGGGTTCACCAATCTTGTAACGTCTCGTGGGTAATCGGATAGTATCGTTTGATCTTATCGTCACTATCGCTATTCAAAATCTCGCTTTAATGAGAGTCACAGAATTCGTTATAATTTATGTTTAAAGTTTCCAAAAAAAAAGAAATCGAGTGTGTGTGATTATGCTGATTTTTCCCTTAGATTTGATTTGGGCGAATTCAATGAAGTTGTTTGACCGTAGTTAGGAGAGAGAGTGCAAAAAGAATTATCCTCTTGGCATACAATTAATTAATTTAAATTTCTCCGCTCATGAGACCAGCTGATTGTGACGTTTACAAACACATTGGAGGTTAAATTAACACCAATGGTATGTAATATTTTCTGGTTGTCCGTTCTCTTCTCTGTCTCCTGACAATCTGTAAACAACTACCCTCTACTGAAAATAATACACAGTTTTATTCAAATAACAAAGTATTCATTGTATTTATTTAATAAATACAATGTTTTTTATCTTCTCCCAAAACAGAAAGGTATAATCGATTCTCACTGACAACACAACATTAGTTCGATCTTATTTTTAAAACATAGAATGTATAACAAATATTTTTTATTCTTTATAAAACAAACAATAAAGAAATAATTTATTAATTTCCCAGGGTTATTTTTAAGTTCTTTGTACTATGAGATGGTCAGAAATGAATATTATAAAATACCAAGCTTTACATTAATTATTTATAATAATTTATAGTATGTAGTTCCGAGGTTATCCGCCAGAGTACAGATTGTTTTTTCACTACAACCACGAAATTTATTTTTTGGCGGCTAGCAATTCACAGAGATCCGTTATGCTAATTTTTTGGTTAACAAAAATAATAAAGTTTGTTTTCACCTCTTTTTCTGAAGTGTTTAAAGATATGGTGCTGCTTCTAGTGTTATGAAGTTATAGTTGAGATGTAATTTAGTTATATTTACTTGGATACGATCTCACCAAAATATCGACGTGCTGTAGACTAGGCCTGGATCTAGTAGTTGGATTTTTCAAAGTTTCATCAAATTAAGGGCGTGAATGGTTATACTTGAAGGAGTTCTAATATAAGGTGGACATCACTTGTCAATTTTATTAAATTTTGCACTAATTATTCCAAAAAGTATTCATTAATTTCTCAAATTTTAATAGGCATTACACTTTTCAAAACGTTCACTTCCCAATCATTTTAACAAATCAATTCAAATCTTGTTAGTTGGTTACTCGTAGTAACCAAGATTTTTTATGGTTTTTTTATTGGTGAATCTATATACTTTTTAGTATATAGGCTATTATTAATTATTATAAATTTATTTCTTCTTTTTAGAAAAATAATCCTTTTTAAATTTTGTTCATAATCCAATTTAATTTATTTAAGGGTTTTCTTTATATTTTTCCTTAAGCTTGTACATTGGTCTTTTATATTTTAATTCCCTTCAATTGGATTTATTTATTATTTACTTAAAGTATCCTTACTCTAAACTATTTTCCTATGCCATCTTGCTCACATAGTATTATTTTATATTATTATTATTTTATATCTAACCCTGGGTTATCTTATATTTAAACACAATTATCATATTAAACATAAAAATTATACCTAGGTACAAGACCTTTGTGGCCTACACAAGAAAAATTACACAAAATACAAAAAAAAAAATACAAAATTTGTCAGCAGCAATATAGTCCACTGCTACAATTGATTGTTTTTTAATCTACAGTATAAATCTGTGAGATGCTCTTTTTTTAAAAGTTTACACTCTCACTATGTACACTATATCTCACTTTGTACACTATATTTCACGTTGTTATTGTTATTGTTTACAGAATTTTGTAGTACAAAGTTTTTTATAGCTAGGTACATAATACCCATTTCTGACTTTTAGAGTGGGGTGATTGTGTTATCATATTTGGGCATGGGTTATGTAACATTACATAAAGCCCCCCTACTAGAACAGATTTATTTTTGTTTACTTGTTTTAAAATAAATTGTTGAACTCTTCAATCTTCGGATTCTTTCATTATTCTTCGTAATATCTTTTTATTTCTGATCGGTTATACACCTGTTATTCGGTTAAATGGTAATAGGCTTGATTTTATATTCAACTCTCTCTCTCGTGGAGGCAAATTCATTAATGATTTAATTTCTCTGGGTAGTGGTCTTTCACATATTACTTGATAAGGGCTGGTCACACTAATCATAAAAAACTTGTTTTGACACTCATATTTCTATTTGCTTCTATAAATTTGCTTTCTCAATTAAGCTTCTGTCTGCTATCTTCCTTCTGTTTTCTTCATTGATACTTCTGGAATTTAATATCACTCTTTTCAGCTATTTTATCATCCCTTAAATATTCAATTTCCCTAACATTTTTCCCTATCCTTTGCGGTGGTTCAGTTCAGGTGGCCACGTTGGGTCCATTACTCCGCTGTCCATCCTTACACCTTCTGAGACCAGGGGAACATCATTCCTGCTCAGGAAAATGATTGCCGGAACATTTCTACGGTCAATTCATTATAATAAAAAACTTATAAGTAGTCGATTAGCGACTAATACTAAACACTTTTGGGATTCTTCACTCTGTTGCTGTTTGCATTTAATTATATATTTCTTTTTCTTCTTGATTCCTTCTTCTTTTCCATTAACTAATAGCATATAACATTATTGATAGGCATTATTTTAAAATCCTTTTGACTTTCCTTCTTGTGACATATTTTCTCCGTATTATTTCTTCCTATATCATTTTCAATTCCGAGAAATTCTAAATTATAGTTGTATTAATTATCATCATTCTTTAGCTTCATTGTAGTCATTAAATTAGTCGTTATTCTTCTTATTTGAGCACATTACCATCAGTTGTTTTATTTATTTATTTATTCTTCTGTTTGTTACCATCAAAAATATTATTTTTCCTATTATTCCATTTTAAATCAGTTATTTATAATTATTATTTAATAATCTGTTCTTACATTTTCTTGGTGGTTTGTCTTTTTATTTTATAAAATTGTTTCGCAATATTTAGTAAGTTGTACTTACATACTTTTTATTAAATCAAATGGTTGCAAAATATCTTAAGTAAGTTATACTTACATACTTTTTGAATTTTGGGGTTTCATTTCCATTGGGTTGCTTGGTCTGTATCAGAAAATCAGTCCCCTTTTTTCTGGTTGGTTATTGTTTAGTTTAACCATGGTCCATTAACTCAGGTACTCCCTTTCCTCGGATTACTGGGGTGTTCGGAATTAATTCTCTCCTTGATAATCTCCTTATCATCTGGCTCTCCCACTTTGCTGCTATGAAACCTTCACTTAAGTACCAGTCTTCCGTCATTGTTCGTTCCTTTTTAACTAACAGGTATTGTACCTCCTCTGACATAACATATTCACTCATTTTTAATATCATTCCATTCCCTTTTTCCTCTGGATCATTTACCAAATTTTTTAATGATATATTCCGTCTTGAAGATATTACTGATATATTCTGATACACTTCAATCGTCGATATATTTAACTGAGATCTAAACTTAATTAACTCCCTCTGTTCATTAATTGGAAGGTTAAATACATTAATTAATCCACCCTTCCTCATCTCCAATACTTCTTTTATATTTAATATTTTCTTTCTACATATTTTCCTTATTTTCTTGGTCTTATTTTCCATGGTTTGAATATCCTCTTTGTTGTGGCTATTTTTATTTTCCGATGGCATTACACCTTGGTATTCTGTAATTTCTATTTCCTTCCTGCTCTCTTCTGTATTCAGACTTTCTTTAATACCTTCTGAAATGCTGTCTAATGTTTCATTCAAATTCTTGAAACCACTGTACATTTGCTTATTTGTCTCCTCCTTGTATTCATCTACTCTTTGGCTAAGTGTGTTAACATTTTCAAACTTCTCCCCGAAAGTTTCCCATATCTCCTTATTGAACTTCTCCATTTTACGGTTTTGTTCATTCATGGTATCTTTGATATCTCCATGAATGGTGTCAATTTTTTCGTTTAGTTGTTTCACTAAACCTTCCTGAATACCATCTATTTTCTCATTGGTTTGCTTGTTATTTTCCTCCTGTTTCCTAAAATTTTCATCTATTTTATCAAATTTTTCGTTCAACGTTTCATTTTGTTTCCTTGCGTTTTCATCTATTTTGTCAAATTTTTCGCTCTGAGTTTCATTTTGTTTCCTAAATTGTTCTGCCATAAATTTCATTATTTCCTGCCAATTTGGTTCTTCTCTGGCTACCGCTTTATCTGGTTGGTCCCCTTGGGCATCCTCTTCAACTATTTCCTTTTCCGTGTCCAGAATTGCTTCAGTTTCTTCTTTATCACCTGTCTGTTGTTCCATTTCACTGTCCGTGGCTACTTCTATTTCTCGTTCCTGTCCACCTTCTTCCTTCTCCTTGTCTTCTGCCCTCTTCTTCGATCTGCCTCTGGTATTATGCATTTCTTGTTTTCTCATAGTTGCCAATGAAAATTAGGTTTTTTGTGATATTATCTTTCGTATATCTCAAAATTTCTTTCCTAATTAAAGCCCTTTTAAGTTGAGTGCCATCTTGTAACGTACATCTCTCTTCTGTTACTTATTGATTATATTTGCGAATGTTCAAAAGCCCCACTGTTGGGTTCACCAATCTT
Organism: Magicicada septendecula; assembly: GCA_034769895.1. Lineage (NCBI taxonomy): Eukaryota > Metazoa > Arthropoda > Insecta > Hemiptera > Cicadidae > Magicicada > Magicicada septendecula. Next base: position 192,829,110 of record CM068369.1, on the reverse strand, counting down.
GTAACGTCTCGTGGGTAATCGGATAGTATCGTTTGATCTTATCGTCACTATCGCTATTCAAAATCTCGCTTTAATGAGAGTCACAGAATTCGTTATAATTTATGTTTAAAGTTTCCAAAAAAAAAGAAATCGAGTGTGTGTGATTATGCTGATATTTCCCTTAGATTTGATTTGGGCGAATTCAATGAAGTTGTTTGACCGTAGTTAGGAGAGAGAGTGCAAAAAGAATTATCCTCTTGGCATACAATTAATTAATTTAAATTTCTCCGCTCATGAGACCAGCTGATTGTGACGTTTACAAACACATTGGAGGTTAAATTAACACCAATGGTATGTAATATTTTCTGGTTGTCCGTTCTCTTCTCTGTCTCCTGACAATCTGTAAACAACTACCCTCTACTGAAAATAATACACAGTTTTATTCAAATAACAAAGTATTCATTGTATTTATTTAATAAATACAATGTTTTTTATCTTCTCCCAAAACAGAAAGGTATAATCGATTCTCACTGACAACACAACATTAGTTCGATCTTATTTTTAAAACATAGAATGTATAACAAATATTTTTTATTCTTTATAAAACAAACAATAAAGAAATAATTTATTAATTTCCCAGGGTTATTTTTAAGTTCTTTGTACTATGAGATGGTCAGAAATGAATATTATAAAATACCAAGCTTTACATTAATTATTTATAATAATTTATAGTATGTAGTTCCGAGGTTATCCGCCAGAGTACAGATTGTTTTTTCACTACAACCACGAAATTTATTTTTTGGCGGCTAGCAATTCACAGAGATCCGTTATGCTAATTTTTTGGTTAACAAAAATAATAAAGTTTGTTTTCACCTCTTTTTCTGAAGTGTTTAAAGATATGGTGCTGCTTCTAGTGTTATGAAGTTATAGTTGAGATGTAATTTAGTTATATTTACTTGGATACGATCTCACCAAAATATCGACGTGCTGTAGACTAGGCCTGGATCTAGTAGTTGGATTTTTCAAAGTTTCATCAAATTAAGGGCGTGAATGGTTATACTTGAAGGAGTTCTAATATAAGGTGGACATCACTTGTCAATTTTATTAAATTTTGCACTAATTATTCCAAAAAGTATTCATTAATTTCTCAAATTTTAATAGGCATTACACTTTTCAAAACGTTCACTTCCCAATCATTTTAACAAATCAATTCAAATCTTGTTAGTTGGTTACTCGTAGTAACCAAGATTTTTTATGGTTTTTTTATTGGTGAATCTATATACTTTTTAGTATATAGGCTATTATTAATTATTATAAATTTATTTCTTCTTTTTAGAAAAATAATCCTTTTTAAATTTTGTTCATAATCCAATTTAATTTATTTAAGGTTTTTCTTTATATTTTTCCTTAAGCTTGTACATTGGTCTTTTATATTTTAATTCCCTTCAATTGGATTTATTTATTATTTACTTAAAGTATCCTTACTCTAAACTATTTTCCTATGCCATCTTGCTCACATAGTATTATTTTATATTATTATTATTTTATATCTAACCCTGGGTTATCTTATATTTAAACACAATTATCATATTAAACATAAAAATTATACCTAGGTACAAGACCTTTGTGGCCTACACAAGAAAAATTACACAAAATACAAAAAAAAAAATACAAAATTTGTCAGCAGCAATATAGTCCACTGCTACAATTGATTGTTTTTTAATCTACAGTATAAATCTGTGAGATGCTCTTTTTTTAAAAGTTTACACTCTCACTATGTACACTATATCTCACTTTGTACACTATATTTCACGTTGTTATTGTTATTGTTTACAGAATTTTGTAGTACAAAGTTTTTTATAGCTAGGTACATAATACCCATTTCTGACTTTTAGAGTGGGGTGATTGTGTTATCATATTTGGGCATGGGTTATGTAACATTACATAAAGCCCCCCTACTAGAACAGATTTATTTTTGTTTACTTGTTTTAAAATAAATTGTTGAACTCTTCAATCTTCGGATTCTTTCATTATTCTTCGTAATATCTTTTTATTTCTGATCGGTTATACACCTGTTATTCGGTTAAATGGTAATAGGCTTGATTTTATATTCAACTCTCTCTCTCTTGGAGGCAAATTCATTAATGATTTAATTTCTCTGGGTAGTGGTCTTTCACATATTACTTGATAAGGGCTGGTCACACTAATCATAAAAAACTTGTTTTGACACTCATATTTCTATTTGCTTCTATAAATTTGCTTTCTCAATTAAGCTTCTGTCTGCTATCTTCCTTCTGTTTTCTTCATTGATACTTCTGGAATTTAATATCACTCTTTTCAGCTATTTTATCATCCCTTAAATATTCAATTTCCCTAACATTTTTCCCTATCCTTTGCGGTGGTTCAGTTCAGGTGGCCACGTTGGGTCCATTACTCCGCTGTCCATCCTTACACCTTCTGAGACCAGGGGAACATCATTCCTGCTCAGGAAAATGATTGCCGGAACATTTCTACGGTCAATTCATTATAATAAAAAACTTATAAGTAGTCGATTAGCGACTAATACTAAACACTTTTGGGATTCTTCACTCTGTTGCTGTTTGCATTTAATTATATATTTCTTTTTCTTCTTGATTCCTTCTTCTTTTCCATTAACTAATAGCATATAACATTATTGATAGGCATTATTTTAAAATCCTTTTGACTTTCCTTCTTGTGACATATTTTCTCCGTATTATTTCTTCCTATATCATTTTCAATTCCGAGAAATTCTAAATTATAGTTGTATTAATTATCATCATTCTTTAGCTTCATTGTAGTCATTAAATTAGTCGTTATTCTTCTTATTTGAGCACATTACCATCAGTTGTTTTATTTATTTATTTATTCTTCTGTTTGTTACCATCAAAAATATTATTTTTCCTATTATTCCATTTTAAATCAGTTATTTATAATTATTATTTAATAATCTGTTCTTACATTTTCTTGGTGGTTTGTCTTTTTATTTTATAAAATTGTTTCGCAATATTTAGTAAGTTGTACTTACATACTTTTTATTAAATCAAATGGTTGCAAAATATCTTAAGTAAGTTATACTTACATACTTTTTGAATTTTGGGGTTTCATTTCCATTGGGTTGCTTGGTCTGTATCAGAAAATCAGTCCCCTTTTTTCTGGTTGGTTATTGTTTAGTTTAACCATGGTCCATTAACTCAGGTACTCCCTTTCCTCGGATTACTGGGGTGTTCGGAATTAATTCTCTCCTTGATAATCTCCTTATCATCTGGCTCTCCCACTTTGCTGCTATGAAACCTTCACTTAAGTACCAGTCTTCCGTCATTGTTCGTTCCTTTTTAACTAACAGGTATTGTACCTCCTCTGACATAACATATTCACTCATTTTTAATATCATTCCATTCCCTTTTTCCTCTGGATCATTTACCAAATTTTTTAATGATATATTCCGTCTTGAAGATATTACTGATATATTCTGATACACTTCAATCGTCGATATATTTAACTGAGATCTAAACTTAATTAACTCCCTCTGTTCATTAATTGGAAGGTTAAATACATTAATTAATCCACCCTTCCTCATCTCCAATACTTCTTTTATATTTAATATTTTCTTTCTACATATTTTCCTTATTTTCTTGGTCTTATTTTCCATGGTTTGAATATCCTCTTTGTTGTGGCTATTTTTATTTTCCGATGGCATTACACCTTGGTATTCTGTAATTTCTATTTCCTTCCTGCTCTCTTCTGTATTCAGACTTTCTTTAATACCTTCTGAAATGCTGTCTAATGTTTCATTCAAATTCTTGAAACCACTGTACATTTGCTTATTTGTCTCCTCCTTGTATTCATCTACTCTTTGGCTAAGTGTGTTAACATTTTCAAACTTCTCCCCGAAAGTTTCCCATATCTCCTTATTGAACTTCTCCATTTTACGGTTTTGTTCATTCATGGTATCTTTGATATCTCCATGAATGGTGTCAATTTTTTCGTTTAGTTGTTTCACTAAACCTTCCTGAATACCATCTATTTTCTCATTGGTTTGCTTGTTATTTTCCTCCTGTTTCCTAAAATTTTCATCTATTTTATCAAATTTTTCGTTCAACGTTTCATTTTGTTTCCTTGCGTTTTCATCTATTTTGTCAAATTTTTCGCTCTGAGTTTCATTTTGTTTCCTAAATTGTTCTGCCATAAATTTCATTATTTCCTGCCAATTTGGTTCTTCTCTGGCTACCGCTTTATCTGGTTGGTCCCCTTGGGCATCCTCTTCAACTATTTCCTTTTCCGTGTCCAGAATTGCTTCAGTTTCTTCTTTATCACCTGTCTGTTGTTCCATTTCACTGTCCGTGGCTACTTCTATTTCTCGTTCCTGTCCACCTTCTTCCTTCTCCTTGTCTTCTGCCCTCTTCTTCGATCTGCCTCTGGTATTATGCATTTCTTGTTTTCTCATAGTTGCCAATGAAAATTAGGTTTTTTGTGATATTATCTTTCGTATATCTCAAAATTTCTTTCCTAATTAAAGCCCTTTTAAGTTGAGTGCCATCTTGTAACGTACATCTCTCTTCTGTTACTTATTGATTATATTTGCGAATGTTCAAAAGCCCCACTGTTGGGTTCACCAATCTTGTAACGTCTCGTGGGTAATCGGATAGTATCGTTTGATCTTATCGTCACTATCGCTATTCAAAATCTCGCTTTAATGAGAGTCACAGAATTCGTTATAATTTATGTTTAAAGTTTCCAAAAAAAAAGAAATCGAGTGTGTGTGATTATGCTGATATTTCCCTTAGATTTGATTTGGGCGAATTCAATGAAGTTGTTTGACCGTAGTTAGGAGAGAGAGTGCAAAAAGAATTATCCTCTTGGCATACAATTAATTAATTTAAATTTCTCCGCTCATGAGACCAGCTGATTGTGACGTTTACAAACACATTGGAGGTTAAATTAACACCAATGGTATGTAATATTTTCTGGTTGTCCGTTCTCTTCTCTGTCTCCTGACAATCTGTAAACAACTACCCTCTACTGAAAATAATACACAGTTTTATTCAAATAACAAAGTATTCATTGTATTTATTTAATAAATACAATGTTTTTTATCTTCTCCCAAAACAGAAAGGTATAATCGATTCTCACTGACAACACAACATTAGTTCGATCTTATTTTTAAAACATAGAATGTATAACAAATATTTTTTATTCTTTATAAAACAAACAATAAAGAAATAATTTATTAATTTCCCAGGGTTATTTTTAAGTTCTTTGTACTATGAGATGGTCAGAAATGAATATTATAAAATACCAAGCTTTACATTAATTATTTATAATAATTTATAGTATGTAGTTCCGAGGTTATCCGCCAGAGTACAGATTGTTTTTTCACTACAACCACGAAATTTATTTTTTGGCGGCTAGCAATTCACAGAGATCCGTTATGCTAATTTTTTGGTTAACAAAAATAATAAAGTTTGTTTTCACCTCTTTTTCTGAAGTGTTTAAAGATATGGTGCTGCTTCTAGTGTTATGAAGTTATAGTTGAGATGTAATTTAGTTATATTTACTTGGATACGATCTCACCAAAATATCGACGTGCTGTAGACTAGGCCTGGATCTAGTAGTTGGATTTTTCAAAGTTTCATCAAATTAAGGGCGTGAATGGTTATACTTGAAGGAGTTCTAATATAAGGTGGACATCACTTGTCAATTTTATTAAATTTTGCACTAATTATTCCAAAAAGTATTCATTAATTTCTCAAATTTTAATAGGCATTACACTTTTCAAAACGTTCACTTCCCAATCATTTTAACAAATCAATTCAAATCTTGTTAGTTGGTTACTCGTAGTAACCAAGATTTTTTATGGTTTTTTTATTGGTGAATCTATATACTTTTTAGTATATAGGCTATTATTAATTATTATAAATTTATTTCTTCTTTTTAGAAAAATAATCCTTTTTAAATTTTGTTCATAATCCAATTTAATTTATTTAAGGTTTTTCTTTATATTTTTCCTTAAGCTTGTACATTGGTCTTTTATATTTTAATTCCCTTCAATTGGATTTATTTATTATTTACTTAAAGTATCCTTACTCTAAACTATTTTCCTATGCCATCTTGCTCACATAGTATTATTTTATATTATTATTATTTTATATCTAACCCTGGGTTATCTTATATTTAAACACAATTATCATATTAAACATAAAAATTATACCTAGGTACAAGACCTTTGTGGCCTACACAAGAAAAATTACACAAAATACAAAAAAAAAAATACAAAATTTGTCAGCAGCAATATAGTCCACTGCTACAATTGATTGTTTTTTAATCTACAGTATAAATCTGTGAGATGCTCTTTTTTTAAAAGTTTACACTCTCACTATGTACACTATATCTCACTTTGTACACTATATTTCACGTTGTTATTGTTATTGTTTACAGAATTTTGTAGTACAAAGTTTTTTATAGCTAGGTACATAATACCCATTTCTGACTTTTAGAGTGGGGTGATTGTGTTATCATATTTGGGCATGGGTTATGTAACATTACATAAAGCCCCCCTACTAGAACAGATTTATTTTTGTTTACTTGTTTTAAAATAAATTGTTGAACTCTTCAATCTTCGGATTCTTTCATTATTCTTCGTAATATCTTTTTATTTCTGATCGGTTATACACCTGTTATTCGGTTAAATGGTAATAGGCTTGATTTTATATTCAACTCTCTCTCTCTTGGAGGCAAATTCATTAATGATTTAATTTCTCTGGGTAGTGGTCTTTCACATATTACTTGATAAGGGCTGGTCACACTAATCATAAAAAACTTGTTTTGACACTCATATTTCTATTTGCTTCTATAAATTTGCTTTCTCAATTAAGCTTCTGTCTGCTATCTTCCTTCTGTTTTCTTCATTGATACTTCTGGAATTTAATATCACTCTTTTCAGCTATTTTATCATCCCTTAAATATTCAATTTCCCTAACATTTTTCCCTATCCTTTGCGGTGGTTCAGTTCAGGTGGCCACGTTGGGTCCATTACTCCGCTGTCCATCCTTACACCTTCTGAGACCAGGGGAACATCATTCCTGCTCAGGAAAATGATTGCCGGAACATTTCTACGGTCAATTCATTATAATAAAAAACTTATAAGTAGTCGATTAGCGACTAATACTAAACACTTTTGGGATTCTTCACTCTGTTGCTGTTTGCATTTAATTATATATTTCTTTTTCTTCTTGATTCCTTCTTCTTTTCCATTAACTAATAGCATATAACATTATTGATAGGCATTATTTTAAAATCCTTTTGACTTTCCTTCTTGTGACATATTTTCTCCGTATTATTTCTTCCTATATCATTTTCAATTCCGAGAAATTCTAAATTATAGTTGTATTAATTATCATCATTCTTTAGCTTCATTGTAGTCATTAAATTAGTCGTTATTCTTCTTATTTGAGCACATTACCATCAGTTGTTTTATTTATTTATTTATTCTTCTGTTTGTTACCATCAAAAATATTATTTTTCCTATTATTCCATTTTAAATCAGTTATTTATAATTATTATTTAATAATCTGTTCTTACATTTTCTTGGTGGTTTGTCTTTTTATTTTATAAAATTGTTTCGCAATATTTAGTAAGTTGTACTTACATACTTTTTATTAAATCAAATGGTTGCAAAATATCTTAAGTAAGTTATACTTACATACTTTTTGAATTTTGGGGTTTCATTTCCATTGGGTTGCTTGGTCTGTATCAGAAAATCAGTCCCCTTTTTTCTGGTTGGTTATTGTTTAGTTTAACCATGGTCCATTAACTCAGGTACTCCCTTTCCTCGGATTACTGGGGTGTTCGGAATTAATTCTCTCCTTGATAATCTCCTTATCATCTGGCTCTCCCACTTTGCTGCTATGAAACCTTCACTTAAGTACCAGTCTTCCGTCATTGTTCGTTCCTTTTTAACTAACAGGTATTGTACCTCCTCTGACATAACATATTCACTCATTTTTAATATCATTCCATTCCCTTTTTCCTCTGGATCATTTACCAAATTTTTTAATGATATATTCCGTCTTGAAGATATTACTGATATATTCTGATACACTTCAATCGTCGATATATTTAACTGAGATCTAAACTTAATTAACTCCCTCTGTTCATTAATTGGAAGGTTAAATACATTAATTAATCCACCCTTCCTCATCTCCAATACTTCTTTTATATTTAATATTTTCTTTCTACATATTTTCCTTATTTTCTTGGTCTTATTTTCCATGGTTTGAATATCCTCTTTGTTGTGGCTATTTTTATTTTCCGATGGCATTACACCTTGGTATTCTGTAATTTCTATTTCCTTCCTGCTCTCTTCTGTATTCAGACTTTCTTTAATACCTTCTGAAATGCTGTCTAATGTTTCATTCAAATTCTTGAAACCACTGTACATTTGCTTATTTGTCTCCTCCTTGTATTCATCTACTCTTTGGCTAAGTGTGTTAACATTTTCAAACTTCTCCCCGAAAGTTTCCCATATCTCCTTATTGAACTTCTCCATTTTACGGTTTTGTTCATTCATGGTATCTTTGATATCTCCATGAATGGTGTCAATTTTTTCGTTTAGTTGTTTCACTAAACCTTCCTGAATACCATCTATTTTCTCATTGGTTTGCTTGTTATTTTCCTCCTGTTTCCTAAAATTTTCATCTATTTTATCAAATTTTTCGTTCAACGTTTCATTTTGTTTCCTTGCGTTTTCATCTATTTTGTCAAATTTTTCGCTCTGAGTTTCATTTTGTTTCCTAAATTGTTCTGCCATAAATTTCATTATTTCCTGCCAATTTGGTTCTTCTCTGGCTACCGCTTTATCTGGTTGGTCCCCTTGGGCATCCTCTTCAACTATTTCCTTTTCCGTGTCCAGAATTGCTTCAGTTTCTTCTTTATCACCTGTCTGTTGTTCCATTTCACTGTCCGTGGCTACTTCTATTTCTCGTTCCTGTCCACCTTCTTCCTTCTCCTTGTCTTCTGCCCTCTTCTTCGATCTGCCTCTGGTATTATGCATTTCTTGTTTTCTCATAGTTGCCAATGAAAATTAGGTTTTTTGTGATATTATCTTTCGTATATCTCAAAATTTCTTTCCTAATTAAAGCCCTTTTAAGTTGAGTGCCATCTTGTAACGTACATCTCTCTTCTGTTACTTATTGATTATATTTGCGAATGTTCAAAAGCCCCACTGTTGGGTTCACCAATCTTGTAACGTCTCGTGGGTAATCGGATAGTATCGTTTGATCTTATCGTCACTATCGCTATTCAAAATCTCGCTTTAATGAGAGTCACAGAATTCGTTATAATTTATGTTTAAAGTTTCCAAAAAAAAAGAAATCGAGTGTGTGTGATTATGCTGATATTTCCCTTAGATTTGATTTGGGCGAATTCAATGAAGTTGTTTGACCGTAGTTAGGAGAGAGAGTGCAAAAAGAATTATCCTCTTGGCATACAATTAATTAATTTAAATTTCTCCGCTCATGAGACCAGCTGATTGTGACGTTTACAAACACATTGGAGGTTAAATTAACACCAATGGTATGTAATATTTTCTGGTTGTCCGTTCTCTTCTCTGTCTCCTGACAATCTGTAAACAACTACCCTCTACTGAAAATAATACACAGTTTTATTCAAATAACAAAGTATTCATTGTATTTATTTAATAAATACAATGTTTTTTATCTTCTCCCAAAACAGAAAGGTATAATCGATTCTCACTGACAACACAACATTAGTTCGATCTTATTTTTAAAACATAGAATGTATAACAAATATTTTTTATTCTTTATAAAACAAACAATAAAGAAATAATTTATTAATTTCCCAGGGTTATTTTTAAGTTCTTTGTACTATGAGATGGTCAGAAATGAATATTATAAAATACCAAGCTTTACATTAATTATTTATAATAATTTATAGTATGTAGTTCCGAGGTTATCCGCCAGAGTACAGATTGTTTTTTCACTACAACCACGAAATTTATTTTTTGGCGGCTAGCAATTCACAGAGATCCGTTATGCTAATTTTTTGGTTAACAAAAATAATAAAGTTTGTTTTCACCTCTTTTTCTGAAGTGTTTAAAGATATGGTGCTGCTTCTAGTGTTATGAAGTTATAGTTGAGATGTAATTTAGTTATATTTACTTGGATACGATCTCACCAAAATATCGACATGCTGTAGACTAGGCCTGGATCTAGTAGTTGGATTTTTCAAAGTTTCATCAAATTAAGGGCGTGAATGGTTATACTTGAAGGAGTTCTAATATAAGGTGGACATCACTTGTCAATTTTATTAAATTTTGCACTAATTATTCCAAAAAGTATTCATTAATTTCTCAAATTTTAATAGGCATTACACTTTTCAAAACGTTCACTTCCCAATCATTTTAACAAATCAATTCAAATCTTGTTAGTTGGTTACTCGTAGTAACCAAGATTTTTTATGGTTTTTTTATTGGTGAATCTATATACTTTTTAGTATATAGGCTATTATTAATTATTATAAATTTATTTCTTCTTTTTAGAAAAATAATCCTTTTTAAATTTTGTTCATAATCCAATTTAATTTATTTAAGGTTTTTCTTTATATTTTTCCTTAAGCTTGTACATTGGTCTTTTATATTTTAATTCCCTTCAATTGGATTTATTTATTATTTACTTAAAGTATCCTTACTCTAAACTATTTTCCTATGCCATCTTGCTCACATAGTATTATTTTATATTATTATTATTTTATATCTAACCCTGGGTTATCTTATATTTAAACACAATTATCATATTAAACATAAAAATTATACCTAGGTACAAGACCTTTGTGGCCTACACAAGAAAAATTACACAAAATACAAAAAAAAAAATACAAAATTTGTCAGCAGCAATATAGTCCACTGCTACAATTGATTGTTTTTTAATCTACAGTATAAATCTGTGAGATGCTCTTTTTTTAAAAGTTTACACTCTCACTATGTACACTATATCTCACTTTGTACACTATATTTCACGTTGTTATTGTTATTGTTTACAGAATTTTGTAGTACAAAGTTTTTTATAGCTAGGTACATAATACCCATTTCTGACTTTTAGAGTGGGGTGATTGTGTTATCATATTTGGGCATGGGTTATGTAACATTACATAAAGCCCCCCTACTAGAACAGATTTATTTTTGTTTACTTGTTTTAAAATAAATTGTTGAACTCTTCAATCTTCGGATTCTTTCATTATTCTTCGTAATATCTTTTTATTTCTGATCGGTTATACACCTGTTATTCGGTTAAATGGTAATAGGCTTGATTTTATATTCAACTCTCTCTCTCTTGGAGGCAAATTCATTAATGATTTAATTTCTCTGGGTAGTGGTCTTTCACATATTACTTGATAAGGGCTGGTCACACTAATCATAAAAAACTTGTTTTGACACTCATATTTCTATTTGCTTCTATAAATTTGCTTTCTCAATTAAGCTTCTGTCTGCTATCTTCCTTCTGTTTTCTTCATTGATACTTCTGGAATTTAATATCACTCTTTTCAGCTATTTTATCATCCCTTAAATATTCAATTTCCCTAACATTTTTCCCTATCCTTTGCGGTGGTTCAGTTCAGGTGGCCACGTTGGGTCCATTACTCCGCTGTCCATCCTTACACCTTCTGAGACCAGGGGAACATCATTCCTGCTCAGGAAAATGATTGCCGGAACATTTCTACGGTCAATTCATTATAATAAAAAACTTATAAGTAGTCGATTAGCGACTAATACTAAACACTTTTGGGATTCTTCACTCTGTTGCTGTTTGCATTTAATTATATATTTCTTTTTCTTCTTGATTCCTTCTTCTTTTCCATTAACTAATAGCATATAACATTATTGATAGGCATTATTTTAAAATCCTTTTGACTTTCCTTCTTGTGACATATTTTCTCCGTATTATTTCTTCCTATATCATTTTCAATTCCGAGAAATTCTAAATTATAGTTGTATTAATTATCATCATTCTTTAGCTTCATTGTAGTCATTAAATTAGTCGTTATTCTTCTTATTTGAGCACATTACCATCAGTTGTTTTATTTATTTATTTATTCTTCTGTTTGTTACCATCAAAAATATTATTTTTCCTATTATTCCATTTTAAATCAGTTATTTATAATTATTATTTAATAATCTGTTCTTACATTTTCTTGGTGGTTTGTCTTTTTATTTTATAAAATTGTTTCGCAATATTTAGTAAGTTGTACTTACATACTTTTTATTAAATCAAATGGTTGCAAAATATCTTAAGTAAGTTATACTTACATACTTTTTGAATTTTGGGGTTTCATTTCCATTGGGTTGCTTGGTCTGTATCAGAAAATCAGTCCCCTTTTTTCTGGTTGGTTATTGTTTAGTTTAACCATGGTCCATTAACTCAGGTACTCCCTTTCCTCGGATTACTGGGGTGTTCGGAATTAATTCTCTCCTTGATAATCTCCTTATCATCTGGCTCTCCCACTTTGCTGCTATGAAACCTTCACTTAAGTACCAGTCTTCCGTCATTGTTCGTTCCTTTTTAACTAACAGGTATTGTACCTCCTCTGACATAACATATTCACTCATTTTTAATATCATTCCATTCCCTTTTTCCTCTGGATCATTTACCAAATTTTTTAATGATATATTCCGTCTTGAAGATATTACTGATATATTCTGATACACTTCAATCGTCGATATATTTAACTGAGATCTAAACTTAATTAACTCCCTCTGTTCATTAATTGGAAGGTTAAATACATTAATTAATCCACCCTTCCTCATCTCCAATACTTCTTTTATATTTAATATTTTCTTTCTACATATTTTCCTTATTTTCTTGGTCTTATTTTCCATGGTTTGAATATCCTCTTTGTTGTGGCTATTTTTATTTTCCGATGGCATTACACCTTGGTATTCTGTAATTTCTATTTCCTTCCTGCTCTCTTCTGTATTCAGACTTTCTTTAATACCTTCTGAAATGCTGTCTAATGTTTCATTCAAATTCTTGAAACCACTGTACATTTGCTTATTTGTCTCCTCCTTGTATTCATCTACTCTTTGGCTAAGTGTGTTAACATTTTCAAACTTCTCCCCGAAAGTTTCCCATATCTCCTTATTGAACTTCTCCATTTTACGGTTTTGTTCATTCATGGTATCTTTGATATCTCCATGAATGGTGTCAATTTTTTCGTTTAGTTGTTTCACTAAACCTTCCTGAATACCATCTATTTTCTCATTGGTTTGCTTGTTATTTTCCTCCTGTTTCCTAAAATTTTCATCTATTTTATCAAATTTTTCGTTCAACGTTTCATTTTGTTTCCTTGCGTTTTCATCTATTTTGTCAAATTTTTCGCTCTGAGTTTCATTTTGTTTCCTAAATTGTTCTGCCATAAATTTCATTATTTCCTGCCAATTTGGTTCTTCTCTGGCTACCGCTTTATCTGGTTGGTCCCCTTGGGCATCCTCTTCAACTATTTCCTTTTCCGTGTCCAGAATTGCTTCAGTTTCTTCTTTATCACCTGTCTGTTGTTCCATTTCACTGTCCGTGGCTACTTCTATTTCTCGTTCCTGTCCACCTTCTTCCTTCTCCTTGTCTTCTGCCCTCTTCTTCGATCTGCCTCTGGTATTATGCATTTCTTGTTTTCTCATAGTTGCCAATGAAAATTAGGTTTTTTGTGATATTATCTTTCGTATATCTCAAAATTTCTTTCCTAATTAAAGCCCTTTTAAGTTGAGTGCCATCTTGTAACGTACATCTCTCTTCTGTTACTTATTGATTATATTTGCGAATGTTCAAAAGCCCCACTGTTGGGTTCACCAATCTTGTAACGTCTCGTGGGTAATCGGATAGTATCGTTTGATCTTATCGTCACTATCGCTATTCAAAATCTCGCTTTAATGAGAGTCACAGAATTCGTTATAATTTATGTTTAAAGTTTCCAAAAAAAAAGAAATCGAGTGTGTGTGATTATGCTGATTTTTCCCTTAGATTTGATTTGGGCGAATTCAATGAAGTTGTTTGACCGTAGTTAGGAGAGAGAGTGCAAAAAGAATTATCCTCTTGGCATACAATTAATTAATTTAAATTTCTCCGCTCATGAGACCAGCTGATTGTGACGTTTACAAACACATTGGAGGTTAAATTAACACCAATGGTATGTAATATTTTCTGGTTGTCCGTTCTCTTCTCTGTCTCCTGACAATCTGTAAACAACTACCCTCTACTGAAAATAATACACAGTTTTATTCAAATAACAAAGTATTCATTGTATTTATTTAATAAATACAATGTTTTTTATCTTCTCCCAAAACAGAAAGGTATAATCGATTCTCACTGACAACACAACATTAGTTCGATCTTATTTTTAAAACATAGAATGTATAACAAATATTTTTTATTCTTTATAAAACAAACAATAAAGAAATAATTTATTAATTTCCCAGGGTTATTTTTAAGTTCTTTGTACTATGAGATGGTCAGAAATGAATATTATAAAATACCAAGCTTTACATTAATTATTTATAATAATTTATAGTATGTAGTTCCGAGGTTATCCGCCAGAGTACAGATTATGTTTCTTCACTACAACCACGAAATTTATTTAATGGCGGCTAGCAATTCACAGAGATCCGTTATGCTGATTTTTTGGTTAACAAAAATAATAAAGTTTGTTTTCACCTCTTTTCCTGAAGTGTTTAAAGATATGGTGCTGTTTCTAGTGTTATGAAGTTATAGTTGAGATGTAATTTAGTTATATTTACTTGGATACGATCTCACCAAAATATCGACGTGCTGTAGACTAGGCCTGGATCTAGTAGTTGGATTTTTCAAAGTTTCATCAAATTAAGGGCGTGAATGGTTATACTTGAAGGAGTTCTAATATAAGGTGGACATCACTTGTCAATTTTATTAAATTTTGCACTAATTATTCCAAAAAGTATTCATTAATTTCTCAAATTTTAATAGGCATTACACTTTTCAAAACGTTCACTTCCCAATCATTTTAACAAATCAATTCAAATCTTGTTAGTTGGTTACTCGTAGTAACCAAGATTTTTTATGGTTTTTTTATTGGTGAATCTATATACTTTTTAGTATATAGGCTATTATTAATTATTATAAATTTATTTCTTCTTTTTAGAAAAATAATCCTTTTTAAATTTTGTTCATAATCCAATTTAATTTATTTAAGGTTTTTCTTTATATTTTTCCTTAAGCTTGTACATTGGTCTTTTATATTTTAATTCCCTTCAATTGGATTTATTTATTATTTACTTAAAGTATCCTTACTCTAAACTATTTTCCTATGCCATCTTGCTCACATAGTATTATTTTATATTATTATTATTTTATATCTAACCCTGGGTTATCTTATATTTAAACACAATTATCATATTAAACATAAAAATTATACCTAGGTACAAGACCTTTGTGGCCTACACAAGAAAAATTACACAAAATACAAAAAAAAAAATACAAAATTTGTCAGCAGCAATATAGTCCACTGCTACAATTGATTGTTTTTTAATCTACAGTATAAATCTGTGAGATGCTCTTTTTTTAAAAGTTTACACTCTCACTATGTACACTATATCTCACTTTGTACACTATATTTCACGTTGTTATTGTTATTGTTTACAGAATTTTGTAGTACAAAGTTTTTTATAGCTAGGTACATAATACCCATTTCTGACTTTTAGAGTGGGGTGATTGTGTTATCATATTTGGGCATGGGTTATGTAACATTACATAAAGCCCCCCTACTAGAACAGATTTATTTTTGTTTACTTGTTTTAAAATAAATTGTTGAACTCTTCAATCTTCGGATTCTTTCATTATTCTTCGTAATATCTTTTTATTTCTGATCGGTTATACACCTGTTATTCGGTTAAATGGTAATAGGCTTGATTTTATATTCAACTCTCTCTCTCTTGGAGGCAAATTCATTAATGATTTAATTTCTCTGGGTAGTGGTCTTTCACATATTACTTGATAAGGGCTGGTCACACTAATCATAAAAAACTTGTTTTGACACTCATATTTCTATTTGCTTCTATAAATTTGCTTTCTCAATTAAGCTTCTGTCTGCTATCTTCCTTCTGTTTTCTTCATTGATACTTCTGGAATTTAATATCACTCTTTTCAGCTATTTTATCATCCCTTAAATATTCAATTTCCCTAACATTTTTCCCTATCCTTTGCGGTGGTTCAGTTCAGGTGGCCACGTTGGGTCCATTACTCCGCTGTCCATCCTTACACCTTCTGAGACCAGGGGAACATCATTCCTGCTCAGGAAAATGATTGCCGGAACATTTCTACGGTCAATTCATTATAATAAAAAACTTATAAGTAGTCGATTAGCGACTAATACTAAACACTTTTGGGATTCTTCACTCTGTTGCTGTTTGCATTTAATTATATATTTCTTTTTCTTCTTGATTCCTTCTTCTTTTCCATTAACTAATAGCATATAACATTATTGATAGGCATTATTTTAAAATCCTTTTGACTTTCCTTCTTGTGACATATTTTCTCCGTATTATTTCTTCCTATATCATTTTCAATTCCGAGAAATTCTAAATTATAGTTGTATTAATTATCATCATTCTTTAGCTTCATTGTAGTCATTAAATTAGTCGTTATTCTTCTTATTTGAGCACATTACCATCAGTTGTTTTATTTATTTATTTATTCTTCTGTTTGTTACCATCAAAAATATTATTTTTCCTATTATTCCATTTTAAATCAGTTATTTATAATTATTATTTAATAATCTGTTCTTACATTTTCTTGGTGGTTTGTCTTTTTATTTTATAAAATTGTTTCGCAATATTTAGTAAGTTGTACTTACATACTTTTTATTAAATCAAATGGTTGCAAAATATCTTAAGTAAGTTATACTTACATACTTTTTGAATTTTGGGGTTTCATTTCCATTGGGTTGCTTGGTCTGTATCAGAAAATCAGTCCCCTTTTTTCTGGTTGGTTATTGTTTAGTTTAACCATGGTCCATTAACTCAGGTACTCCCTTTCCTCGGATTACTGGGGTGTTCGGAATTAATTCTCTCCTTGATAATCTCCTTATCATCTGGCTCTCCCACTTTGCTGCTATGAAACCTTCACTTAAGTACCAGTCTTCCGTCATTGTTCGTTCCTTTTTAACTAACAGGTATTGTACCTCCTCTGACATAACATATTCACTCATTTTTAATATCATTCCATTCCCTTTTTCCTCTGGATCATTTACCAAATTTTTTAATGATATATTCCGTCTTGAAGATATTACTGATATATTCTGATACACTTCAATCGTCGATATATTTAACTGAGATCTAAACTTAATTAACTCCCTCTGTTCATTAATTGGAAGGTTAAATACATTAATTAATCCACCCTTCCTCATCTCCAATACTTCTTTTATATTTAATATTTTCTTTCTACATATTTTCCTTATTTTCTTGGTCTTATTTTCCATGGTTTGAATATCCTCTTTGTTGTGGCTATTTTTATTTTCCGATGGCATTACACCTTGGTATTCTGTAATTTCTATTTCCTTCCTGCTCTCTTCTGTATTCAGACTTTCTTTAATACCTTCTGAAATGCTGTCTAATGTTTCATTCAAATTCTTGAAACCACTGTACATTTGCTTATTTGTCTCCTCCTTGTATTCATCTACTCTTTGGCTAAGTGTGTTAACATTTTCAAACTTCTCCCCGAAAGTTTCCCATATCTCCTTATTGAACTTCTCCATTTTACGGTTTTGTTCATTCATGGTATCTTTGATATCTCCATGAATGGTGTCAATTTTTTCGTTTAGTTGTTTCACTAAACCTTCCTGAATACCATCTATTTTCTCATTGGTTTGCTTGTTATTTTCCTCCTGTTTCCTAAAATTTTCATCTATTTTATCAAATTTTTCGTTCAACGTTTCATTTTGTTTCCTTGCGTTTTCATCTATTTTGTCAAATTTTTCGCTCTGAGTTTCATTTTGTTTCCTAAATTGTTCTGCCATAAATTTCATTATTTCCTGCCAATTTGGTTCTTCTCTGGCTACCGCTTTATCTGGTTGGTCCCCTTGGGCATCCTCTTCAACTATTTCCTTTTCCGTGTCCAGAATTGCTTCAGTTTCTTCTTTATCACCTGTCTGTTGTTCCATTTCACTGTCCGTGGCTACTTCTATTTCTCGGGTCCTGTCCACCTTCTTCCTTCTCCTTGTCTTCTGCCCTCTTCTTCGATCTGCCTCTGGTATTATGCATTTCTTGTTTTCTCATAGTTGCCAATGAAAATTAGGTTTTTTGTGATATTATCTTTCGTATATCTCAAAATTTCTTTCCTAATTAAAGCCCTTTTAAGTTGAGTGCCATCTTGTAACGTACATCTCTCTTCTGTTACTTATTGATTATATTTGCGAATGTTCAAAAGCCCCACTGTTGGGTTCACCAATCTTGTAACGTCTCGTGGGTAATCGGATAGTATCGTTTGATCTTATCGTCACTATCGCTATTCAAAATCTCGCTTTAATGAGAGTCACAGAATTCGTTATAATTTATGTTTAAAGTTTCCAAAAAAAAAGAAATCGAGTGTGTGTGATTATGCTGATTTTTCCCTTAGATTTGATTTGGGCGAATTCAATGAAGTTGTTTGACCGTAGTTAGGAGAGAGAGTGCAAAAAGAATTATCCTCTTGGCATACAATTAATTAATTTAAATTTCTCCGCTCATGAGACCAGCTGATTGTGACGTTTACAAACACATTGGAGGTTAAATTAACACCAATGGTATGTAATATTTTCTGGTTGTCCGTTCTCTTCTCTGTCTCCTGACAATCTGTAAACAACTACCCTCTACTGAAAATAATACACAGTTTTATTCAAATAACAAAGTATTCATTGTATTTATTTAATAAATACAATGTTTTTTATCTTCTCCCAAAACAGAAAGGTATAATCGATTCTCACTGACAACACAACATTAGTTCGATCTTATTTTTAAAACATAGAATGTATAACAAATATTTTTTATTCTTTATAAAACAAACAATAAAGAAATAATTTATTAATTTCCCAGGGTTATTTTTAAGTTCTTTGTACTATGAGATGGTCAGAAATGAATATTATAAAATACCAAGCTTTACATTAATTATTTATAATAATTTATAGTATGTAGTTCCGAGGTTATCCGCCAGAGTACAGATTGTTTTTTCACTACAACCACGAAATTTATTTTTTGGCGGCTAGCAATTCACAGAGATCCGTTATGCTAATTTTTTGGTTAACAAAAATAATAAAGTTTGTTTTCACCTCTTTTTCTGAAGTGTTTAAAGATATGGTGCTGCTTCTAGTGTTATGAAGTTATAGTTGAGATGTAATTTAGTTATATTTACTTGGATACGATCTCACCAAAATATCGACATGCTGTAGACTAGGCCTGGATCTAGTAGTTGGATTTTTCAAAGTTTCATCAAATTAAGGGCGTGAATGGTTATACTTGAAGGAGTTCTAATATAAGGTGGACATCACTTGTCAATTTTATTAAATTTTGCACTAATTATTCCAAAAAGTATTCATTAATTTCTCAAATTTTAATAGGCATTACACTTTTCAAAACGTTCACTTCCCAATCATTTTAACAAATCAATTCAAATCTTGTTAGTTGGTTACTCGTAGTAACCAAGATTTTTTATGGTTTTTTTATTGGTGAATCTATATACTTTTTAGTATATAGGCTATTATTAATTATTATAAATTTATTTCTTCTTTTTAGAAAAATAATCCTTTTTAAATTTTGTTCATAATCCAATTTAATTTATTTAAGGTTTTTCTTTATATTTTTCCTTAAGCTTGTACATTGGTCTTTTATATTTTAATTCCCTTCAATTGGATTTATTTATTATTTACTTAAAGTATCCTTACTCTAAACTATTTTCCTATGCCATCTTGCTCACATAGTATTATTTTATATTATTATTATTTTATATCTAACCCTGGGTTATCTTATATTTAAACACAATTATCATATTAAACATAAAAATTATACCTAGGTACAAGACCTTTGTGGCCTACACAAGAAAAATTACACAAAATACAAAAAAAAAAATACAAAATTTGTCAGCAGCAATATAGTCCACTGCTACAATTGATTGTTTTTTAATCTACAGTATAAATCTGTGAGATGCTCTTTTTTTAAAAGTTTACACTCTCACTATGTACACTATATCTCACTTTGTACACTATATTTCACGTTGTTATTGTTATTGTTTACAGAATTTTGTAGTACAAAGTTTTTTATAGCTAGGTACATAATACCCATTTCTGACTTTTAGAGTGGGGTGATTGTGTTATCATATTTGGGCATGGGTTATGTAACATTACATAAAGCCCCCCTACTAGAACAGATTTATTTTTGTTTACTTGTTTTAAAATAAATTGTTGAACTCTTCAATCTTCGGATTCTTTCATTATTCTTCGTAATATCTTTTTATTTCTGATCGGTTATACACCTGTTATTCGGTTAAATGGTAATAGGCTTGATTTTATATTCAACTCTCTCTCTCTTGGAGGCAAATTCATTAATGATTTAATTTCTCTGGGTAGTGGTCTTTCACATATTACTTGATAAGGGCTGGTCACACTAATCATAAAAAACTTGTTTTGACACTCATATTTCTATTTGCTTCTATAAATTTGCTTTCTCAATTAAGCTTCTGTCTGCTATCTTCCTTCTGTTTTCTTCATTGATACTTCTGGAATTTAATATCACTCTTTTCAGCTATTTTATCATCCCTTAAATATTCAATTTCCCTAACATTTTTCCCTATCCTTTGCGGTGGTTCAGTTCAGGTGGCCACGTTGGGTCCATTACTCCGCTGTCCATCCTTACACCTTCTGAGACCAGGGGAACATCATTCCTGCTCAGGAAAATGATTGCCGGAACATTTCTACGGTCAATTCATTATAATAAAAAACTTATAAGTAGTCGATTAGCGACTAATACTAAACACTTTTGGGATTCTTCACTCTGTTGCTGTTTGCATTTAATTATATATTTCTTTTTCTTCTTGATTCCTTCTTCTTTTCCATTAACTAATAGCATATAACATTATTGATAGGCATTATTTTAAAATCCTTTTGACTTTCCTTCTTGTGACATATTTTCTCCGTATTATTTCTTCCTATATCATTTTCAATTCCGAGAAATTCTAAATTATAGTTGTATTAATTATCATCATTCTTTAGCTTCATTGTAGTCATTAAATTAGTCGTTATTCTTCTTATTTGAGCACATTACCATCAGTTGTTTTATTTATTTATTTATTCTTCTGTTTGTTACCATCAAAAATATTATTTTTCCTATTATTCCATTTTAAATCAGTTATTTATAATTATTATTTAATAATCTGTTCTTACATTTTCTTGGTGGTTTGTCTTTTTATTTTATAAAATTGTTTCGCAATATTTAGTAAGTTGTACTTACATACTTTTTATTAAATCAAATGGTTGCAAAATATCTTAAGTAAGTTATACTTACATACTTTTTGAATTTTGGGGTTTCATTTCCATTGGGTTGCTTGGTCTGTATCAGAAAATCAGTCCCCTTTTTTCTGGTTGGTTATTGTTTAGTTTAACCATGGTCCATTAACTCAGGTACTCCCTTTCCTCGGATTACTGGGGTGTTCGGAATTAATTCTCTCCTTGATAATCTCCTTATCATCTGGCTCTCCCACTTTGCTGCTATGAAACCTTCACTTAAGTACCAGTCTTCCGTCATTGTTCGTTCCTTTTTAACTAACAGGTATTGTACCTCCTCTGACATAACATATTCACTCATTTTTAATATCATTCCATTCCCTTTTTCCTCTGGATCATTTACCAAATTTTTTAATGATATATTCCGTCTTGAAGATATTACTGATATATTCTGATACACTTCAATCGTCGATATATTTAACTGAGATCTAAACTTAATTAACTCCCTCTGTTCATTAATTGGAAGGTTAAATACATTAATTAATCCACCCTTCCTCATCTCCAATACTTCTTTTATATTTAATATTTTCTTTCTACATATTTTCCTTATTTTCTTGGTCTTATTTTCCATGGTTTGAATATCCTCTTTGTTGTGGCTATTTTTATTTTCCGATGGCATTACACCTTGGTATTCTGTAATTTCTATTTCCTTCCTGCTCTCTTCTGTATTCAGACTTTCTTTAATACCTTCTGAAATGCTGTCTAATGTTTCATTCAAATTCTTGAAACCACTGTACATTTGCTTATTTGTCTCCTCCTTGTATTCATCTACTCTTTGGCTAAGTGTGTTAACATTTTCAAACTTCTCCCCGAAAGTTTCCCATATCTCCTTATTGAACTTCTCCATTTTACGGTTTTGTTCATTCATGGTATCTTTGATATCTCCATGAATGGTGTCAATTTTTTCGTTTAGTTGTTTCACTAAACCTTCCTGAATACCATCTATTTTCTCATTGGTTTGCTTGTTATTTTCCTCCTGTTTCCTAAAATTTTCATCTATTTTATCAAATTTTTCGTTCAACGTTTCATTTTGTTTCCTTGCGTTTTCATCTATTTTGTCAAATTTTTCGCTCTGAGTTTCATTTTGTTTCCTAAATTGTTCTGCCATAAATTTCATTATTTCCTGCCAATTTGGTTCTTCTCTGGCTACCGCTTTATCTGGTTGGTCCCCTTGGGCATCCTCTTCAACTATTTCCTTTTCCGTGTCCAGAATTGCTTCAGTTTCTTCTTTATCACCTGTCTGTTGTTCCATTTCACTGTCCGTGGCTACTTCTATTTCTCGTTCCTGTCCACCTTCTTCCTTCTCCTTGTCTTCTGCCCTCTTCTTCGATCTGCCTCTGGTATTATGCATTTCTTGTTTTCTCATAGTTGCCAATGAAAATTAGGTTTTTTGTGATATTATCTTTCGTATATCTCAAAATTTCTTTCCTAATTAAAGCCCTTTTAAGTTGAGTGCCATCTTGTAACGTACATCTCTCTTCTGTTACTTATTGATTATATTTGCGAATGTTCAAAAGCCCCACTGTTGGGTTCACCAATCTTGTAACGTCTCGTGGGTAATCGGATAGTATCGTTTGATCTTATCGTCACTATCGCTATTCAAAATCTCGCTTTAATGAGAGTCACAGAATTCGTTATAATTTATGTTTAAAGTTTCCAAAAAAAAAGAAATCGAGTGTGTGTGATTATGCTGATTTTTCCCTTAGATTTGATTTGGGCGAATTCAATGAAGTTGTTTGACCGTAGTTAGGAGAGAGAGTGCAAAAAGAATTATCCTCTTGGCATACAATTAATTAATTTAAATTTCTCCGCTCATGAGACCAGCTGATTGTGACGTTTACAAACACATTGGAGGTTAAATTAACACCAATGGTATGTAATATTTTCTGGTTGTCCGTTCTCTTCTCTGTCTCCTGACAATCTGTAAACAACTACCCTCTACTGAAAATAATACACAGTTTTATTCAAATAACAAAGTATTCATTGTATTTATTTAATAAATACAATGTTTTTTATCTTCTCCCAAAACAGAAAGGTATAATCGATTCTCACTGACAACACAACATTAGTTCGATCTTATTTTTAAAACATAGAATGTATAACAAATATTTTTTATTCTTTATAAAACAAACAATAAAGAAATAATTTATTAATTTCCCAGGGTTATTTTTAAGTTCTTTGTACTATGAGATGGTCAGAAATGAATATTATAAAATACCAAGTTTTACATTAATTATTTATAATAATTTATAGTATGTAGTTCCGAGGTTATCCGCCAGAGTACAGATTATGTTTCTTCACTACAAC
The DNA here is from genome assembly GCA_034769895.1 of Magicicada septendecula. Taxonomy (NCBI): domain Eukaryota; kingdom Metazoa; phylum Arthropoda; class Insecta; order Hemiptera; family Cicadidae; genus Magicicada; species Magicicada septendecula. The sequence goes on along the minus strand of CM068369.1, from coordinate 192,805,242 downwards.
CACGAAATTTATTTAATGGCGGCTAGCAATTCACAGAGATCCGTTATGCTGATTTTTTGGTTAACAAAAATAATAAAGTTTGTTTTCACCTCTTTTCCTGAAGTGTTTAAAGATATGGTGCTGTTTCTAGTGTTATGAAGTTATAGTTGAGATGTAATTTAGTTATATTTACTTGGATACGATCTCACCAAAATATCGACGTGCTGTAGACTAGGCCTGGATCTAGTAGTTGGATTTTTCAAAGTTTCATCAAATTAAGGGCGTGAATGGTTATACTTGAAGGAGTTCTAATATAAGGTGGACATCACTTGTCAATTTTATTAAATTTTGCACTAATTATTCCAAAAAGTATTCATTAATTTCTCAAATTTTAATAGGCATTACACTTTTCAAAACGTTCACTTCCCAATCATTTTAACAAATCAATTCAAATCTTGTTAGTTGGTTACTCGTAGTAACCAAGATTTTTTATGGTTTTTTTATTGGTGAATCTATATACTTTTTAGTATATAGGCTATTATTAATTATTATAAATTTATTTCTTCTTTTTAGAAAAATAATCCTTTTTAAATTTTGTTCATAATCCAATTTAATTTATTTAAGGTTTTTCTTTATATTTTTCCTTAAGCTTGTACATTGGTCTTTTATATTTTAATTCCCTTCAATTGGATTTATTTATTATTTACTTAAAGTATCCTTACTCTAAACTATTTTCCTATGCCATCTTGCTCACATAGTATTATTTTATATTATTATTATTTTATATCTAACCCTGGGTTATCTTATATTTAAACACAATTATCATATTAAACATAAAAATTATACCTAGGTACAAGACCTTTGTGGCCTACACAAGAAAAATTACACAAAATACAAAAAAAAAAATACAAAATTTGTCAGCAGCAATATAGTCCACTGCTACAATTGATTGTTTTTTAATCTACAGTATAAATCTGTGAGATGCTCTTTTTTTAAAAGTTTACACTCTCACTATGTACACTATATCTCACTTTGTACACTATATTTCACGTTGTTATTGTTATTGTTTACAGAATTTTGTAGTACAAAGTTTTTTATAGCTAGGTACATAATACCCATTTCTGACTTTTAGAGTGGGGTGATTGTGTTATCATATTTGGGCATGGGTTATGTAACATTACATAAAGCCCCCCTACTAGAACAGATTTATTTTTGTTTACTTGTTTTAAAATAAATTGTTGAACTCTTCAATCTTCGGATTCTTTCATTATTCTTCGTAATATCTTTTTATTTCTGATCGGTTATACACCTGTTATTCGGTTAAATGGTAATAGGCTTGATTTTATATTCAACTCTCTCTCTCTTGGAGGCAAATTCATTAATGATTTAATTTCTCTGGGTAGTGGTCTTTCACATATTACTTGATAAGGGCTGGTCACACTAATCATAAAAAACTTGTTTTGACACTCATATTTCTATTTGCTTCTATAAATTTGCTTTCTCAATTAAGCTTCTGTCTGCTATCTTCCTTCTGTTTTCTTCATTGATACTTCTGGAATTTAATATCACTCTTTTCAGCTATTTTATCATCCCTTAAATATTCAATTTCCCTAACATTTTTCCCTATCCTTTGCGGTGGTTCAGTTCAGGTGGCCACGTTGGGTCCATTACTCCGCTGTCCATCCTTACACCTTCTGAGACCAGGGGAACATCATTCCTGCTCAGGAAAATGATTGCCGGAACATTTCTACGGTCAATTCATTATAATAAAAAACTTATAAGTAGTCGATTAGCGACTAATACTAAACACTTTTGGGATTCTTCACTCTGTTGCTGTTTGCATTTAATTATATATTTCTTTTTCTTCTTGATTCCTTCTTCTTTTCCATTAACTAATAGCATATAACATTATTGATAGGCATTATTTTAAAATCCTTTTGACTTTCCTTCTTGTGACATATTTTCTCCGTATTATTTCTTCCTATATCATTTTCAATTCCGAGAAATTCTAAATTATAGTTGTATTAATTATCATCATTCTTTAGCTTCATTGTAGTCATTAAATTAGTCGTTATTCTTCTTATTTGAGCACATTACCATCAGTTGTTTTATTTATTTATTTATTCTTCTGTTTGTTACCATCAAAAATATTATTTTTCCTATTATTCCATTTTAAATCAGTTATTTATAATTATTATTTAATAATCTGTTCTTACATTTTCTTGGTGGTTTGTCTTTTTATTTTATAAAATTGTTTCGCAATATTTAGTAAGTTGTACTTACATACTTTTTATTAAATCAAATGGTTGCAAAATATCTTAAGTAAGTTATACTTACATACTTTTTGAATTTTGGGGTTTCATTTCCATTGGGTTGCTTGGTCTGTATCAGAAAATCAGTCCCCTTTTTTCTGGTTGGTTATTGTTTAGTTTAACCATGGTCCATTAACTCAGGTACTCCCTTTCCTCGGATTACTGGGGTGTTCGGAATTAATTCTCTCCTTGATAATCTCCTTATCATCTGGCTCTCCCACTTTGCTGCTATGAAACCTTCACTTAAGTACCAGTCTTCCGTCATTGTTCGTTCCTTTTTAACTAACAGGTATTGTACCTCCTCTGACATAACATATTCACTCATTTTTAATATCATTCCATTCCCTTTTTCCTCTGGATCATTTACCAAATTTTTTAATGATATATTCCGTCTTGAAGATATTACTGATATATTCTGATACACTTCAATCGTCGATATATTTAACTGAGATCTAAACTTAATTAACTCCCTCTGTTCATTAATTGGAAGGTTAAATACATTAATTAATCCACCCTTCCTCATCTCCAATACTTCTTTTATATTTAATATTTTCTTTCTACATATTTTCCTTATTTTCTTGGTCTTATTTTCCATGGTTTGAATATCCTCTTTGTTGTGGCTATTTTTATTTTCCGATGGCATTACACCTTGGTATTCTGTAATTTCTATTTCCTTCCTGCTCTCTTCTGTATTCAGACTTTCTTTAATACCTTCTGAAATGCTGTCTAATGTTTCATTCAAATTCTTGAAACCACTGTACATTTGCTTATTTGTCTCCTCCTTGTATTCATCTACTCTTTGGCTAAGTGTGTTAACATTTTCAAACTTCTCCCCGAAAGTTTCCCATATCTCCTTATTGAACTTCTCCATTTTACGGTTTTGTTCATTCATGGTATCTTTGATATCTCCATGAATGGTGTCAATTTTTTCGTTTAGTTGTTTCACTAAACCTTCCTGAATACCATCTATTTTCTCATTGGTTTGCTTGTTATTTTCCTCCTGTTTCCTAAAATTTTCATCTATTTTATCAAATTTTTCGTTCAACGTTTCATTTTGTTTCCTTGCGTTTTCATCTATTTTGTCAAATTTTTCGCTCTGAGTTTCATTTTGTTTCCTAAATTGTTCTGCCATAAATTTCATTATTTCCTGCCAATTTGGTTCTTCTCTGGCTACCGCTTTATCTGGTTGGTCCCCTTGGGCATCCTCTTCAACTATTTCCTTTTCCGTGTCCAGAATTGCTTCAGTTTCTTCTTTATCACCTGTCTGTTGTTCCATTTCACTGTCCGTGGCTACTTCTATTTCTCGGGTCCTGTCCACCTTCTTCCTTCTCCTTGTCTTCTGCCCTCTTCTTCGATCTGCCTCTGGTATTATGCATTTCTTGTTTTCTCATAGTTGCCAATGAAAATTAGGTTTTTTGTGATATTATCTTTCGTATATCTCAAAATTTCTTTCCTAATTAAAGCCCTTTTAAGTTGAGTGCCATCTTGTAACGTACATCTCTCTTCTGTTACTTATTGATTATATTTGCGAATGTTCAAAAGCCCCACTGTTGGGTTCACCAATCTTGTAACGTCTCGTGGGTAATCGGATAGTATCGTTTGATCTTATCGTCACTATCGCTATTCAAAATCTCGCTTTAATGAGAGTCACAGAATTCGTTATAATTTATGTTTAAAGTTTCCAAAAAAAAAGAAATCGAGTGTGTGTGATTATGCTGATTTTTCCCTTAGATTTGATTTGGGCGAATTCAATGAAGTTGTTTGACCGTAGTTAGGAGAGAGAGTGCAAAAAGAATTATCCTCTTGGCATACAATTAATTAATTTAAATTTCTCCGCTCATGAGACCAGCTGATTGTGACGTTTACAAACACATTGGAGGTTAAATTAACACCAATGGTATGTAATATTTTCTGGTTGTCCGTTCTCTTCTCTGTCTCCTGACAATCTGTAAACAACTACCCTCTACTGAAAATAATACACAGTTTTATTCAAATAACAAAGTATTCATTGTATTTATTTAATAAATACAATGTTTTTTATCTTCTCCCAAAACAGAAAGGTATAATCGATTCTCACTGACAACACAACATTAGTTCGATCTTATTTTTAAAACATAGAATGTATAACAAATATTTTTTATTCTTTATAAAACAAACAATAAAGAAATAATTTATTAATTTCCCAGGGTTATTTTTAAGTTCTTTGTACTATGAGATGGTCAGAAATGAATATTATAAAATACCAAGCTTTACATTAATTATTTATAATAATTTATAGTATGTAGTTCCGAGGTTATCCGCCAGAGTACAGATTATGTTTCTTCACTACAACCACGAAATTTATTTAATGGCGGCTAGCAATTCACAGAGATCCGTTATGCTGATTTTTTGGTTAACAAAAATAATAAAGTTTGTTTTCACCTCTTTTCCTGAAGTGTTTAAAGATATGGTGCTGTTTCTAGTGTTATGAAGTTATAGTTGAGATGTAATTTAGTTATATTTACTTGGATACGATCTCACCAAAATATCGACGTGCTGTAGACTAGGCCTGGATCTAGTAGTTGGATTTTTCAAAGTTTCATCAAATTAAGGGCGTGAATGGTTATACTTGAAGGAGTTCTAATATAAGGTGGACATCACTTGTCAATTTTATTAAATTTTGCACTAATTATTCCAAAAAGTATTCATTAATTTCTCAAATTTTAATAGGCATTACACTTTTCAAAACGTTCACTTCCCAATCATTTTAACAAATCAATTCAAATCTTGTTAGTTGGTTACTCGTAGTAACCAAGATTTTTTATGGTTTTTTTATTGGTGAATCTATATACTTTTTAGTATATAGGCTATTATTAATTATTATAAATTTATTTCTTCTTTTTAGAAAAATAATCCTTTTTAAATTTTGTTCATAATCCAATTTAATTTATTTAAGGTTTTTCTTTATATTTTTCCTTAAGCTTGTACATTGGTCTTTTATATTTTAATTCCCTTCAATTGGATTTATTTATTATTTACTTAAAGTATCCTTACTCTAAACTATTTTCCTATGCCATCTTGCTCACATAGTATTATTTTATATTATTATTATTATTTTATATCTAACCCTGGGTTATCTTATATTTAAACACAATTATCATATTAAACATAAAAATTATACCTAGGTACAAGACCTTTGTGGCCTACACAAGAAAAATTACACAAAATACAAAAAAAAAAAATACAAAATTTGTCAGCAGCAATATAGTCCACTGCTACAATTGATTGTTTTTTAATCTACAGTATAAATCTGTGAGATGCTCTTTTTTTAAAAGTTTACACTCTCACTATGTACACTATATCTCACTTTGTACACTATATTTCACGTTGTTATTGTTATTGTTTACAGAATTTTGTAGTACAAAGTTTTTTATAGCTAGGTACATAATACCTATTTCTGACTTTTAGAGTGGGGTGATTGTGTTATCATATTTGGGCATGGGTTATGTAACGTTACAATATATATAATAATATATTGTAATATATATTGTAAGGAAACCCTGTATGCGGTCTTTACAAAAAAAGATAATAAAGTGAAAATTTTATTTAAAAAAAAAATTTCAATAATAAAAAAAATTTAGTTTATGTTTTAATCAATGTCTGTAATTGTGAAATAATCCTGTTTTAATGTTCTGTTAAAAATTTTAATAATTAAAAAGGTATTTATTAATTATTGAGCACTTCTGGAAGATCTGAACCAAGTCTGGAGTTAATCAGATTAACTCCGGTCAGCAATTGATTTATGATGTTTAGTGCTGGTCCAATATCTCACTGTTAATTAATATTTTCTTCTTCTTGAAGTCTCGTTGCATTAATAAATAAACCTTAAATTAGCATGTGAAATAATAATAGATACAAACAATTGAAATAAATGGATTTATTAACAAATTTAATAAATAATCGATTTTTAATCGATTGGGAGCAATCATCGACTCCGTCTCAGGGAATAATCGATTCGTTCATACAGTGGAAAAAATTATTACAAGTATTATATAAAAAAGGTTCTTGGAGCGATTATATTAATAGTCAGAGAAGGGTAACGAGAAAGTATAACATTAACAATTAAAGTAGTTCCATAATTATCATCTAACAATATTTAAATAATTCCGATATTATGTTTAAAAAAGTTGAATCGTCAACCCATAAGTAGCTTCTGACGTCACTCGATGAGGAAGGCACAGAATCGTATTTTTCAAAGATGGCCGCTCCTAGGTATGGCGAGGTTATTGGGAATGTCGTCGTGTTAAAATCTCACAGCAAAATTACCTTCATAAATGTTTGAAATGTCCCCGCACTGGTGTAATCTGTCTAATAGGTTGTTTGGTGTGTTCTGAAGAAGTGTTCCGTGTATACTTGTGTTAATTATGTTATTTGATTTGTGTTCACTTCTGTGGGCTAACTATTCAAAAAGTGGTTATGATTTGTAGCGTTAGTTATCACAAATATATTGTTTTACTGTTTTAAATCACTAGTATAATGAAGTTTGGTGTTAGTTTTCACTATTGTCGCTAAAGTTTCTGTAGGTTTAGTTAGAAAAGTGTTTAATTCATTTAACTCTCGCTTCACTGATATTAGTGGGTAACCGTAGTACCATTTTCTACACGGTTTTAAGGAACGTTATATTACACAACTATTCAGCTTGATATTCAACAAAAGACTAGACTAACTTCCTTCATGTTAGTCAAAATCTGGCCCAGTTAATCTTTGAAAAAGTATTGTTAAAATATTTTGATTTCCCATACACATGATACAAAATTACATTATATATGGAATTTATTTATTTTATTCATCACCTTCATGAATTATGAACCTTATCATTGGTTTAATCATCTCATTCCTTTTAAATTGATATATTATAGTCCATATCTGTTGACATTTTGTGGAAATTACCAAATTTCTCTCTTTTTGGAAATCTAGGCTCAAAAATTGGTTTCCGCCTTCATATAATTTTTCTGCCATTTTAACACTATTTTTCTGTATTCTTCTGCCATTTTTTCTGTTATTAATACTATTATAATAAATTTTAATTAGTCATATTTCTCTTCCTTTCTTTAAATACATATAAATTGAACCTTTGAACTGGGTTTTTATGTTAATCTCTGAATTTGACATTGCTCTTTAAAATTAATTAATTTATATATTTTGAAAATTTACAATATTTTAAGGTATATTTCCTTATTATCACTTTAACTCATAGGATCATTCACAGTAGTGGTTAACTGATTTACCTTACCTAAATCTTGCTAGTTTACAGGAATTATAAGTGAATTAACTGGTTTATATGGCTTCTGTGAATTCACCACATGGCCTAGAGTTTAGTATTTTACATTTCTGTCTTTCTCAAATAAATTTAATCCTACTCCTCCTCTGACTTTACATAGTTATTATTACATGAAAATAAAATGTTTTACAAACCCATTGTGAGGTGTAGTATTTGATTAATACTACTGTTATATAAAAAATAATAATGAACATCATTCAGCATTCTATGATTGAACATATTGCTGACATGGTTTGAAAACATACATTTAATTCTTTTTGAATTAATACAGCATACCTAATGAAACATTATTAATGGTATGCATGCTGTTATTTGGCAAACATAATTCATTATAAACACCTATAAATCTTATTTACTAAAAATTCTTATAAACCTATTGAGTTCATGGCTGTGAACAAATAGCCATTTTAAACAATTCAAACATATGAATATAAATTAATGCCAGTCCTTTCTAGTCTAAACCATTATCATCTATTATCCCCTTCATCAGTAAACATGTCCACCCATACTCTAGTTATTATCATTTTTACAAATGTCTTGTAATAACAGAGTTACATTAAAATAATAAAATATTGGAAATCTTTTATTTTATTATTTTATGATGATGTGTATTATTGAATATAAAAGTTGTTACATAGCATATTGATAAGTCATAGTATCACTAACTTTAATTTTATTGTATTTCCAAAAACACTTGCACAAGTTCACTTTCACTGGTGGTTCTGATATTTTGAGTCTTATTATCTCAGACCAGACCTTTAGTAATCATGGACTGTTAAGACTTGTTTATTTCCTTTATCACACAATAGCTTTAGTTGGTTCACTTCTTATTATACTAGACAACACTTTTGATTTCTTAATAATTACATTTTTATAGGATTTTGGGATGTTATACTTTCTTTTTAATTGTCTCTATGGGTTTGGGGTTGATGGTATTTAATAATAGGTGTTATAACGGTGTTTCTTTCATACTATTTCTTCCTCTCTTCTTGTCTTCTTTCTTGTCTTTCTTCTTATCTTCTTGTCTTCATTCTTCACTCTTGTCCTTCTTCTGGTCTTCCTTCTTCTTGTCTTCTTGTCTTCATTCCTCACTCTTGTCTTTCTTCTGGTCTTCCTTCTTCTTGTCTTCTTGTCTTCATTCTTCACTCTTGGGTAAACCAAGGTACTTCGTGTTATCCCGACTGATGTTTAGTTTGGAGCATCGAATTTATTTACTGATACTGACTTTGCTCTTCGCTAAAGGTTTCAGGGTATTGTTTACTTCCTGATCATAAATTTTATTCTTCCTTCTTCATGTGTTTGGGGTATTTTGGTGTTTCGCCACTCTTAAACCGAGTCTCTTTTCTTGATATTGTGTTATCTAATTTGTTTACTGCTCCTAGCTTCCTGGGTAAATTCCTGATTTTATAATATGAGTTGCTTTCAATAATTTCTTTGATTTTTAACAGTGGTTTTTATATAATGTAATGAGAATTTTTATTTTATTGTCGTTTGTTCCTTTGATTTCATTCAATTTCATTCGATTTTATATTAACATATGTGGTGTAATTAATTTTTATTATTTTATATGAATTAATAAATAGTGGATTTTCTGTCACGCTAATAGATCATTTCTTTTGGGGTCTGTGGAGCTAACTTCCCGTTTAGTTTTGTTTAATATTTGTAAAAACTTTTGTTTAGTGTTGTATTATTATTGACTTATCCGGTTCAATTCAACCTAGCGTTGAATCCAACTTGATAAGTCCGGTTGATGCACAAGAAATTATTTATCGAAGTATTTTTACTTCGGTCAGTTATTCACACAGAAGTCCTTCCGTGGATTCGTTGAATCGGTGATATAGTTTCCGTGCTGAAAATGCAAACAATTTGCACTAATAAACACTTACTTGGTGAGTCTTGTCGAACTCGCAGGGTCGCTCTCTCAATCCAGTATATACGGACTTACCGTTTTTGTATTCGCCGCTGCTTGTTGAGTTGACCAATCAAATTCATTCACCTGTTTTCAACTAGTCTATTGAAATAAACTGACTGACTCTGTTCCTTATGTCAACAAATATTTTTATTCAAATCAAGTGCTCGTTTTGAATGAGCAGAAGTACTATTTATAAATGGGTTCAGAATAATAATAAGCATGAGACTTTCAGTTTTACAAAAATTTGCCTCAGGGTGGCAGAACTGTTTACAAATTTAATGTATCTAAATGTTTGTTGGTTAATATTAGTTCAATACCTTCGTGAATTCTTTGAGCTAACAGGATACCAAGTCATTGAATAGAACTCTCATCGATTGTTATTAAATACTTTGATGTTGACTATAATTCAGTCACTTATAATTAATACACAAAATAATAACCATGTGTCTAAATTGGACATTACAGGTTAGTAGAATTATTAGATTCAATTGATAATAAATGCTTGAAACAAAGTTAATTAATGTCAAGATAATTCTTGATAATACAATTAAAATGAACAATGAAATTATATATTTTGAAACAGTGTTATTTGGTTAAACATCTGATTCATTATTTAGTGTTATATAAGTATAATTGCATGGTTGTCAGTAACCATATATTCTGGCAACCTTGGTTATTATTCACAATAAAATTGACATTGAAATATTATTATAGTAGGTTCCTTTCCTAAATCATAAAACATAAACACATTGTAATATTATATTAACTTTCGTTAATAATTCAATCATCTGACAAGCGTCAGTCATTGGCAATTGTTGGTTAAATTAATTGATATGTTATGGTTGACAACTGTCATCAAGTGTGGTAAAGTCACACAAAAAATAATTATGCATAGAGATTAATTTTAAGTTCAATAAATTCACAAAATAAAATAATCAAATCCCTGAGGATTGTCATTTGTTGTTCAGTCACAGTTACAAATACATCTTAACCTATGTTCATTGTTATTAAATGTTTCGATAATATCGTTTTTCATTATTTGATTGAAATGGTAATAATCACGTATACTCCCTTTTTATTTGATAATTTTAATCCCGGAATTGCTCTGGATTATACACTGAGCAATCCTTATTACGCACTGTTACACTTCACACTCTGATACTCATGTATATTCGTTATCACAATTTTTAGGTTAGGTCACTCTGTTTACTTAGGTGACGCGCACACATTAACAGATCAGCTGACTTTTTCTCTTGCCGGACGACATCTTCTCGCTTCAAATGTTGATTGAAAAGTGACCAGAACGCAGGCCTCGCTCTGCCGTTCCGTTCAGTAAACGTCCAAAATTTGGCTAAATCCGTGGATTTGATTGGTGGGCGATCTTTAATTTTGTGTACATACCCCTCGGCATTTTATTTCAATTGTTGAGGTCGAGATCAATTGGTTTCGAGATTATGAATGTTTTTCTCAATTTGACACAAATTCTTTATAATTGTAATAACTTTGTTAATATTGTTCCGATTTTAAATCTGAGCATATCACTGGATTCGTAACACTTGGCTCTATTTTTTGAGTCCTCTCATGGTGTGCTTTGGTCCATTATTAAGGAAGTTAACGTTTGTGATTAGTACTGTTCACTAGACACTATTATTTTATATTTAATTCTCTATTATCACTATATAATGGCACTCATACCCACTTGAGGGCATGCCTTCCAAGTTCTCTTCCACTCCTTAGTTGCTATTTACTTAGATTTATTTATAAAATACAAGTCTTATGCTACTGTCATCTTAGCCTAGGTATATACATTTATATTTACATATTTCAACTATTAAAAATGTTTGTCTACTTTCTATTTGTTTCCAGTTGATGATAACAAAGGGTTACAACTACTGGTTACCTTTGTTAGCTGGAAAATTAAGTAATTTTGGTCATTTCTGGTTAATTAAGTGGTCTCTATCTTTCATCATTAGATGCCTACTTAATGTTATTCTTTTCTGGTATTTGAGTTCTTTTTGATATTATCTTTTAGTTACAATAGATGAGTAATAACATTGTCTTAGTACTGGACTTGGTGTGTTTAATACAATAGACTTTTCTACATTGCATTTGGTCAAATAATACTAGTTACACCTGGTGTCACATGACATGTGCACTTAAATACAATTGTTATATATTGTATTCTGTCTTATTATCTTTTTACCATAGTACAGTAGTGGTATTACACTCTATTTGTGGTATTGACATCGACATTTCATTCCTATTCGTTTTTATAATATGACTTTATACAAGTTCTATATAGTGAATTTCATTTTAGTGGGTTTTGGTTCATTTTCTTTGTTTATTTTCTTATTCAAAGTTTATTTTGGGTATCTGATTTTGTTACCTGTAGAAAGACAGTTATTTCTACTTGCTTTTACATATAGTACATTCTGGTTTGGGTAGGTTTTTCCTACTGTTAGTTGTGAATTCAGGTGAATCTTACCTACATCATAGGTTATGTTATTTGGTCATTGGTGCTAACAATGTGTATGTTAGTTTGACGCACATTGGTATTCTTTTAACCTTATTTTTTACATGTCTGGTTTTAATAAAGATAACTAATAACCTTTTATTTATTCTCTTGCTTTTATACATGGTTGTCAGACTATTTGACTAGTGTTTGCTGATATTCTGAGACAAATTAATACTCTTTTTGTTACATTGGTGCTGTGCATATCTTGTTACTATGCTTAATTTACAGCTTCTAATCAATAAGTATTATTGTTATTTTCCTTCCTTGTATAACATTTCTTGTCTTATTCATTTATAACATTATGTATAGTATACTGGTCATCTCAGTTAGTCAGTTTTCTGTCTATCTCTTTAATCTGCAGGTTGATTGGTTATTAAACATACGGGTAGATGTTGATTTATAGTTGACTGGCTCTTGGAATCTTTATGCCATGGTTGTTGGATGTCCTTCTTGTAGTAGGTTTCTTCATTGGTTCTTCTTTCTTCTTTCTTGTGTTGGTTTGGTTCTTCACAGATTCTTCTTTCTTCTTTCTTGTGTTGGTTTGGTTCTTCACTGACTCTTCTTTCTTCTTTCTTGTGTTGTTTTGATTCTTCTTTCTTCTTTCTTGTGTTGGTTTGGTTCTTCACTGACCGAAAACTATTGGATATTTGCTTCTGGTGGTACAATCATTGTGTGGTGCAATTTCTCTTCACTATAATGTCATTTCATTTGTATTTACCATCAGTTTATTGGCTCTTATGGCTGTGAGTTTATATTTGGTGATAGTTAGCTCGTGTAGCGTTGAGCTTGGCATTTTAGACAAATTATTTGGCTTGTCTCTTTGACTCATTATTTGACATGTGTAATCATTTTATATCAATGAAATCTTAGGGCTTATATGTCATGTTACATATTGTCCCCCCTCGAAAATAGATCATTTGGATTAATTCCTTTACGGGATTTAAGAATTTATCTATCATATTGTTTCATAATCATTCTGAGCTTCCGTCTTTCATATCTTGTTTCTTTTCATCACATATTTCAATACATTGTTATCTTCGATCTGATCCGCTATATTCTTTCTTGTTAGTTTTTTCCCTGTAGTATTTAATTCCCTATCATTTCCCTAACATGGTAGTTGGCACAGTCCAGAGGGGCACATTTGGCTTCCATGCTCTGCTGTCCACCCTACATCTTTCTGAGACCAGAGGAACATCATCTCTGCTCAGTTAAATTGTTGTTGGAGCTTTTCTCTACAAATCAACATAAAAATTCAAAGTAGTCATTGTGCGACTAATAAAAAATATTCAGGGTAATTCACTCAATTATTGTTCAGATTTGATAATATTCTTCATTCTTTTTTATACTTTTCATCTTATTGTCTGTGCTCTACTGGAAACAATATTGTTGTTAGATTTTTTGTTTCTTATTTATTTATTTTCTCTTTGATTGATCTCTCTCTTTCTATTTTCTGTTTAGCAATTGCATTATTATTATTAATACTTGTTTGATTTTGGATTTCATGTCTGGTCATATTTATTATGCCTTCAAGTTTTGTGTAATTACTTGTTTTTATAATACTTGAGTATTTTTTTCATCACCTTTGTTTTGGTTCTGACTGGTATTATTTTTACAATCATTTTGCTTTGATTGGTCACCATTTACTGGTTAACATTATAGTCTTATTGGTTTTCTCTATACTAATTTCATTCCTTTATATATCCTTCTCTCTTATTATGTTCACTTTGGTGTTCTTCCTCTCTTCTCCTTCAAGTGTCTGATACTCACACTTATTCTGGACGTTAATTAATTTCTTTTTTTGTTTGAAATTAATTAGGAAGTCGCATAGCGTATTCGGTTTGTTTATTTTGGTTTATCGATCATAATTATCTTTATCACTTCAATCGCTTGGTTGTGGACTCCTTATATTATTATCTTTATCATTCCCATTCCGTGTTAAATCCATCTCTTTTCAATGTTCGACTCTTCGTTGTTTTGCTTCTCTTCTCCTTCAAATGTCTGATCTGTGACATTTATTCTGGATAATAATTAATTTCTTTTTTTTTTTTGAAATTAATCTTAGGAGGTTTAGAGCGTCTCAAAGAGTATTAGGCTTACATATGGTTGTTTATTTACAATGGTATATCTTCATGGAGGATTGGTTGTATGTTCCCTTCTTCCTTTGTGTCTGGGTTTCCATGAGTTCATAGGTATTATTACCATTCTTCTTTGTGACAGTATAGGGTCCTGTGTATAGCAATAATAGCTTCTTCGCTATGCCCTCTACTGTACTGGGCAGCTCCCTATTCTTGAGTAACACCTGGTTTCCTATGTTATACTCTATGGGCTTGGGTTGGTGTTCTTGATACTTTCTCCTCCTCTTCTCTGTTCGTTCTAGTATTTTGTTGTAGAACTTGATTCCATTGAATTTATATTCTTCGCCTCGAGGAAAGTTAATAATTTCAGCTATCTCCCTTGGTGGAGGTCTTCCAAGCATTGCTGTGTATGGGGTATCATCAATTGCTTGGTGGTATGATAGATTTATATATTCATCTGCACTTGACGGGAATTCTGACCACCTTCTCTGCTGGTTGTGACAGTAGGTTCGGAGTATTCTCCCTACTTCTCTTAATACCCTTTCAGCTAGGTTGCTGCTCGGATGGTACACAGACGTTTTGTTTGACTTAATACCTTGGTTGAGCAGCGTTTCCTTCCATTTTTTCCCTCGAAACTGTGTCCCGTGGTCACTAATTATTGATTTTGGTCTTCCTATCTTGGGTAGGTAGTGTTGTATGATAATTCCCAATATTTTCTGTGTTGTTACATGGTTGATTGCATACAATTTGGTATATTTAGTGTAATGGTCAAATATTATGATCAGGAATTTTTATTGGTGTCTACCTCTGCTTCTTGGAAAGGGACTACATATGTCTATGAAGACCTTCTCTAGTTTAGATGATGATGTAATGGGTATCATCATCCCTTCTTTTCTGTCATTATTATGCTTGACAAATTGACAGATGTGACAACTTTTGATACCACTTCTCACTCGTCTGTTCATATCTTTTATGTATGTGTGTTCTTCGAGTGCCTTGGCAACTTTTATGGCTCCCATGTGTCCGTATCATATGTGGTAATTGAGAATCAATTCTTTTTCTATGGATCTGGGTACCACTATTTTCCATGTATTGTATCCAAACTTGGTTTTTATGAATAGTATATTTTGGTATAAGCAATAGAAGGATGTGATTTGTTCATCTTGTTCTGCTAGTCGTTGCAGAATTTTAATTGTTTTGCCATCTTGTTTTTGGTGTTGGCCGATTCTCTGCACAATATTCTCTAAATTGGATCTGCTTGCAACGATGTTGTACAACTTGACTATAGTCTCTTTCTCTCCTTCGAATTTCTGATTTTCTACGTTTATTCGGGATAGCGTATCTGCTGCAATGTTCTGCTTCCCTGGGATATATTCCCAACTTATATTATATTCTTGGAGTAGCAGGCTCCATCTAGTTAGTCTGCCATGGTTCAGCTGGCAGTTTTTTAAGAAAGAGATTGACTTGTGGTCCGTGCGAACCGTTATAGGGTATCCCTAAATGTATGTTCGATGCTTGTGGCATGCAAAAACAACACTTAGTAACTCCTTCTCTGTTACATTGTAATTGCACACGCAGCTATTGAGTATTCGGCTGGCGAAGCTAATTACTAGATGGTTCTTTCCATCGTCCTCCTGATATAATACGGACCCCTAGACTGACGTCACTAGCGTCGCAATTCATGTAGAAAGGTTTTGTAAAATCAAGACGGTGTAGCATGATTGTGTTGAGAAATTTAGTTTTCATTAGCTGTAGTGTTGTGTCTTGGTCAGGCCCCCATGTCCACTAATTTTTTGATGATAATTGGTTTGCAAATCATGCCGTCAGTTCGGAGTAATTTTCTTTGAACTTTCGATAATAGTTGCAAATCCCTAAGAATGACTGCAGTTGTTTTTTGTTCTTCAGGGTTGGGAACTTCTGTATCGCTTCGATCTTGTCTTTAGCTGGTGTAATCCCATGTTCGGATAGGTTGAAGCCTAAAAACTGCACTTTGTCTGCTATAAATTTTGACTTCTCTAATTTTAGGGTGATATTACTTTTGGATAGTTTCTGTAGTACATGTTTCACTCTCCGGCAATGTTCTTCCCAGTTTGCTGACGTTATTAACAAGTCATCCACATAAATAGTTGTGAATTGGAGTGCTTCTTTACCCAGCACTGCGTCCATACACTTCACGAACACGGCTACGGAATTGACTAGTCCGAAAGGTAGCCTCTTGAAGTGGTAGTTGCGACCCTCAAAAATGAGTGCCATGTATTGGCGGCTGTTTGGGTATAATTCCACCTGCCAATACCGCAGACTGTATCCCAAGTGCTTATAAATCGTGTGCCATGGAATTTTTTGAGGATCTCTTCTATTTCGCCCGGGGATGTACGGTCGTTGATAATTGTCTTATTTATTTCACGTGCGTCTAGACATATTTGCACTTTCCCATTCTTCTTCGGCACTGCTAATATTGGGCTCGTATATGGGGACTGACTGGGTTCGATGATGTCTTCTCTTAATAGATTATTGATTTCATCACGTACTGCCCCTTTTAGTGAATAGGCGATAGGATAAGATTTTCGGTTAAAGTTTACCGGTTCTTTGAATCTTATCGTGCATTGGTAATTTTTTACTTTACCAGGCAAGTCGGAGAATACGTGTCGGTATTCATTATAAATGCCGATCAGTGTCTTTACTTGAGTGTCGGTTATTTGGGTACTTGTCTTGTCACGCTTAAATGTATATATTTCCTGGAGTTTCTCCCTCCATAATTGATCATCATCATTTTGATAAATTACATGGTTATTTGGCATATGCCATCTATGTTTTCTCATTTCTTGTATATTGTAAACTGTCTGGTCGGAAATGGCACTCTCGCTTTCTATTAGCTTTGCCGTCCAGTTTATACTGCTTGAATCTAGAGTCACTTTGGCCCTGCTCATGTCTATGATTGCCGAATATTTTCTCAGCATGTCGCAGCCAATTAACATAGTGAAGGGTAGTCAACGCGCTACCAAAAATTCCATAGTTACGGTCTTGCCATTACTATTTAATTCTAGCATGACTTGTTTGCGGACGGTCTTGTTTTGACGCCCTGTTGCTCCGATCAACACTATATTATTGACAGGTAGTGTAGGTATTGTTTTATTACCCATTTCCTGTATTCTACTGAGTTCGATGTTATCGATTAAAGACACATTTGCACCGGTGTCTATCATCACTTTGACGTGCACTCCGTTAATTTCGGTGCTTATGTAAGCAATCGCGGTGTTATGGGGTTCCGTTTCGTGACTGTTTTCTTCCAATAATTCTTCACGTATATTTTTGAGAAAGTTTGTCATAATGATTGTAATGGTATTGTTCGTTATTCTTTGGTTTACCACATGATTGTACCCAATAGTTCGGTTCAGTGAAGGTCCGTTTTGCGTTCTCACCGCCGCTTCTAGTTTAAAGGTGTTTCGGCTTCTACCCGCCGTTGGTCTGGCGAACTTCTCCGTTCATCATCTTGGGGTCTATTCCCGAGTTGAGGGTGATCTTCTTCGTAGCTGGATCGCCGATAGTCCTCTTGACTACGACTCCTCCTAGTGTCGTTTCTGGGGATTCGTCTGTCGTTGTAACTGCGACTTCTTTGTGGGCTATGGTATCGGTTTGAATACCTCACATATGGGCGTCTTCCCCCTCCATAATTTCCAGCATGTACATAGTTCACTCTTTTGTACGGTCTGTTCTGCTGATTAAAATCATTGTTTGGGTTTCGGTTGTTGTAACCCGAATTATTCGTTCTGTTTGGCTGATAGTTCGGACTATTTGGCTGGCTGTTAAAATTATTGTTACCGCTCGGTCGGTTGTTATTATTATTGACGTGGTTGTTATTATTCTGGTTAGGGTTCGGCCGAAAGAACTGTCCTCTATTATCTTGGTTATTGTTTCGATCAACAAAGTTAGGGCGGTAATTTCCACGATTGTTGTTGCCATTAGCCTGGTTTGCTGGGTCGTTGTACCAGTCGTTCCCTTGTCGACTTTTGCGGTAGTACCCCTCGTGTTCATACCCTTCCAGTAATGCCGCCATCGCTTGTATGGTTTTCACCTGTCCGGTAAGCCTGGCCCTGGCGATGCCTCCTTCGTAGTGAAATGCTAACTTGGTGACTAGACTTTCTTCGGGGATCCCTGGCTCCAAATTTATCTCCAGGCAAACTTTTCCTAGGAAGTAGGCCATTAGTGTCGATCCTCTACCTGTTTCATACCTTCCGTAGCAAATATTGTCCCGTACAATATTTTGGGTGCTCTCGGACCAACATTTCGCTTTAAATAGTTCTTTAAATTCGGCGTAACTCTGGATATCATGTCGGGTCGCCGTCCACCAATTGTCATTAATCTCCTTAAAATACTCGTCGATTTGGCCTCTGATGATTGGCCATCTTCCGATTTCTACTTAGCGTTTTGGTCTCTCGATTTCTACTTAGCGTTTTGTCGATTCGGGTGAGGAATTCCATGGGGTTTCGCTTATATGCCCTAAAGTTCATGGCTTCCCTGTTGTCAGCGTGTTGGAACGTTGGCACTACTGCTGGTCGGTTTCCGATATTCTTGATTTCCTCCCGTCTTCTTGGGATTTCCCGTCTCTGTATATCCTCGATTCTCTCGTGGTTACTGTCAACCCGTGTTTGGATAGTATTCACTGTTGTTTCGATACTCGTGCAACGCTCTTCAGTCTTTTGTTGTACGGTTGTGATCTGGACCTGACAAGCTTCCTCCAAGCTGTTCACCCGAACATTAATACCTTCCTTTGTTCGCTGTAGTTCGTCGCTGGCCTGCTTCCACTTCTCATTTATTTCAGCCATTTCCTTTCTGACTTCGGTCATCTCCTCTTCGATTTTCTCGTTCAGAGTTTCCATATTTCTTTGGCTGTCTTGTTTCAGCTCGTCGATTTTCTTGTTCGTGTCATCCATTTTCTTATTTAGCAAGTCATTATTTTTCTGACTGTCGGTTTTTAATTCCTCTTTCAATAATTCCGAGTTCTTTTGGTTATCCGTTTTTAATTCCTCCTTCAGGTTTTTATTGCTGTCCTCTATTTTTCCGCTCAATTCCTGCTTTAATTCTCCAAATTGTTCCTTCATAAACTTCATCATCTCCATAATGTTTGCCTCCCCTGATTGTGTGGGTTGCTGTGGTTCCTTGGCAGGTGGTACCTCTTCGACGTCTTCTACCGGCGTCGCCTCCTTTTAGTTCATATTGATTTTTGGATCCGCGTCCGCTGCGCGTTTCTTAGACGTTGACCTCTTCTGGTACGTGTTCTATTCTTTCCGGTACTGTAGCTGCTTGCTTGAAATTAGGTAAACTGCTTTTAATTGTTTTTATTTATTATTAAATGTCCCAATTCGAAGCCTCTTACGTTTTGTGCCAACTTGTAATAGATCGTTTTTTTTGGGGTTCTGTGGAGCTAACTTCCCGTTTAGTTTTGTTTAATATTTGTAAAAACTTTTGTTTAGTGTTGTATTATTATTGACTTATCTGGTTAAATTCAACCTAGCGTTGAATCCAACTTGACAAGTCCGGTTGATGCACAAGAAATTATTTATCGAAGTATTTTTACTTCGGTCAGTTATTCACACAGAAGTCCTTCCATGGATTCGTTGAATTGGTGATATAGTTTCCGTGCTGAAAACGCAAACAATTTGCACTAATAAACACTTACTTGGTGAGTCTTGTCGAATTTGCAGGGTCGCTCTCTCAATCCAGTATATACGGACTTACCGTTTTTGTATTCGCCGCTGCTTGTTGAGTTGACCAATCAAATTCATTCACCTGTTTTCAACTAGTCTATTGAAATAAACTGACTGACTCTGTTCCTTATGTCAACAAATATTTTTATTCAAATCAAGTGCTCGTTTTGAATGAGCAGAAGTACTATTTATAAATGGGTTCAGAATAATAATAAGCATGAGACTTTCAGTTTTACAAAAATTTGCCTCAGGGTGGCAGAACTGTTTACAAATTTAATGTATCTAAATGTTTGTTGGTTAATATTAGTTCAATACCTTCGTGAATTCTTTGAGCTAACAGGATACCAAGTCATTGAATAGAACTCTCATCGATTGTTATTAAATACTTTGATGTTGACTATAATTCAGTCACTTATAATTAATACACAAAATAATAACCATGTGTCTAATTTGGACATTACAGGTTAGTAGAATTATTAGATTCAATTGATAATAAATGCTTGAAACAAAGTTAATTAATGTCAAGATAATTCTTGATAATACAATTAAAATGAACAATGAAATTATATATTTTGAAACAGTGTTATTTGGTTAAACATCTGATTCATTATTTAGTGTTATATAAGTATAATTGCATGGCTGTCAGTAACCATATATCCTGGCAACCTTGGTTATTATTCACAATAAAATTGACATTGAAATATTATAATAGTAGGTTCCTTTCCTAAATCATGAAACATAAACACATTGTAATATTATATTAACTTTCGTTAATAATTCAATCATCTGACAAGCCTCAGTCATTAGCAA
Organism: Magicicada septendecula; assembly: GCA_034769895.1. NCBI lineage: Eukaryota > Metazoa > Arthropoda > Insecta > Hemiptera > Cicadidae > Magicicada > Magicicada septendecula. The sequence continues at coordinate 192,784,614 of CM068369.1, read as the reverse complement.
TTGTGGTTAAATTAATTGATATGTTATGGTTGACAACTGTCATCAAGTGTGGTAAAGTCACACAAAAAATAATTATGTATAGAGATTAATTGTAAGTTCAATAAATTCATAAAATAAAATAATCAAATCCCTGAGGATTGTCATTTGTTGTTCAGTCACAGTTACAAATACATCTTAACCTATGTTCATTGTTATTAAATGTTTCGATAATATCGTTTTTCATTATTTGATTGAAATGGTAGTAATCACGTATACTCCCTTTTTATTTGATAATTTTAATCCCGGAATTGCTCTGGATTATACACTGAGCAATCCTTATTACGCACTGTTACACTTCACACTCTGATACTCATGTATATTCGTTATCACAATTTTTAGGTTAGGTCACTCTGTTTACTTAGGTGACGCGCACACATTAACAGATCAGCTGACTTTTTCTCTTGCCGGACGACATCTTCTCGCTTCAAATGTTGATTGAAAAGTGACCAGAACGCAGGCCTCGCTCTGCCGTTCCGTTCAGTAAACGTCCAAAATTTGGCTAAATCCGTGGATTTGATTGGTGGGCGATCTTTAATTTTGTGTACATACCCCCTCGGCATTTTATTTCAATTGTTGAGGTCGAGATCAATTGGTTTCGAGATTATGAATGTTTTTCTCAATTTGACACAAATTCTTTATAATTGTAATAACTTTGTTAATATTGTTCCGATTTTAAATCTGAGCGTATCACTGGATTCGTAACACTTGGCTCTATTTTTTGAGTCCTCTCATGGTGTGCTTTGGTCCATTATTAAGGAAGTTAACGTTTGTGATTAGTACTGTTCACTAGACACTATTATTTTATATTTAATTCTCTATTATCACTATATAATGGCACTCATACCCACTTGAGGGCATGCCTTCCAAGTTCTCTTCCACTCCTTAGTTGCTATTTACTTAGATTTATTTATAAAATACAATTCTTATGCTACTGTCATCTTAGCCTAGGTACTTACATTTATATTTACATATTTCAACTATTAAAAAGTGTTTGTCTACTTTCTATTTGTTTCCAGTTGATGATAACAAAGGGTTACAACTACTGGTTACCTTTGTTAGCTGGAAAATTAAGTAATTTTGGTCATTTCTGGTTAATTAAGTGGTCTCTATCTTTCATCATTAGATGCCTACTTAATGTTATTCTTTTCTGGTATTTGAGTTCTTTTTGATATTATCTTTTAGTTACAATAGATGAGTAATAACATTGTCTTAGTACTGGACTTGGTGTGTTTAATACAACAGACTTTTCTACATTGCATTTGGTCAAATAATACTAGTTACACCTGGTGTCACATGACATGTGCACTTAAATACAATTGTTATATATTGTATTCTGTCTTATTATCTTTTTACCATAGTACAGTAGTGGTATTACACTCTATTTGTGGTATTGACATCGACATTTCATTCCTATTCGTTTTTATAATATGACTTTATACAAGTTCTATATAGTGAATTTCATTTTAGTGGGTTTTGGTTCATTTTCTTTGTTTATTTTCTTATTCAAAGTTTATTTTGGGTATCTGATTTTGTTACCTGTAGAAAGACAGTTATTTCTACTTGCTTTTACATATAGTACATTCTGGTTTGGGTAGGTTTTTCCTACTGTTAGTTGTGAATTCAGGTGAATCTTACCTACATCATAGGTTATGTTATTTGGTCATTGGTGCTAACAATGTGTATGTTAGTTTGACGCACATTGGTATTCTTTTAACCTTATTTTTTACATGTCTGGTTTTAATAAAGATAACTAATAACCTTTTATTTATTCTCTTGCTTTTATACATGGTTGTCAGACTATTTGACTAGTGTTTGCTGATATTCTGAGACAAATTAATACTCTTTTTGTTACATTGGTGCTGTGCATATCTTGTTACTATGCTTAATTTACAGCTTCTAATCAATAAGTATTATTGTTATTTTCCTTCCTTGTATAACATTTCTTGTCTTATTCATTTATAACATTATTTATAGTATACTGGTCATCTCAGTTAGTCAGTTTTCTGTCTATCTCTTTAATCTGCAGGTTGATTGGTTATTACACGTACGGGTAGATGTTGATTTATAGTTGACTGGCTCTTGGAATCTTTATGCCATTGTTGTTGGATGTCCTTCTCGTAGTAGGTTTCTTCATTGGTTCTTCTTTATTCTTTCTTGTGTTGGTTTGGTTCTTCACTGATTCTTCTTTCTTCTTTCTTCTTTCTTGTGTTGGTTTGGTTCTTCACTGACTCTTCTTTCTTCTTTCTTGTGTTGTTCTTTCTTGTGTTGTTTTGATTCTTCTTTCTTCTTTCTTGTGTTGGTTTGGTTCTTCACTGACCGAAAACTATTGGGTGGTTGCTTCTGGTGGTACAATCATTGTGTGGTGCAATTTCTCTTCACTATAATGTCATTTCATTTGTATTGACCATCAGTTTATTGACTCTTATGGCTGTGAGTTTATATTTGGTGATAGTTAGCTCGTGTAGCGTTTAGTTTGGCATTTTAGACAAATTATTTGGCTTGTCTCTTTGACTCATTATTTGACATGTGTAATCATTTTATATCACTGAAATCTTAGGGCTCATATGTATTGTTACAATATATATATATATATATATATATACAAGTAAAAATAATTATGTTTGCTTATTACATATACTTTGTAATGCATAATACAGTATATTATTTTAGATATAATTTGTGTAGTTGGCAGAGTACTCTGCTGACTATAGTTTGGATATAAGTTTCACTTTAATTTATTGTCATTCAGTACTGTAGCATGTTTTTAAGTTAACCATTGTTAAATACTTACAGCAATGACAATGACATGTTCATCCCTGTAATGTGAGACACCCAGTAATGGGGTGAAACACCTGAACAATTTTAATTTACCACACATTGCACTTTTCTGGTTTTAGAACACTGCATATTTAGATATACTTTTAATTTTAATTGTATTTAACTTTAAAAGTACTAATGAATTTAAAAAATTGTGTTTGTCTTTTCTGTTTTCATCACCCAATTTGTGTGTGTATATTTATTGAGTGGTTCTGGCAATACCTTTTTTTTTTCAATTCTGTGTAACTTCTGTTATATACAAACAGTCTGAATTCCTCTACACTGCTACAACTGGTTTCCCTTACATTTTACATTGTCATATAACTAGCAGACAAACACTACTCAAACCATATAACAAATGTACAAAAATAACTTTAAATGTCTTTACTTCTCCAGATATCCGGTTTGCGTGCAGCATCAACATACGTTGTAAGCATCTCTGCAAAGACTGTTGCATTTGGACCATCACAGACTATCACTGTTCACACTTTGCATCCACCATTGCCGATTACGGATGTGCCTAACGTTGTTGTCAGCACACTTGACACCCTGGCCTGGCAGCCGCAGAATCAGAATGTCTTTAACAACTCTGATATCTACAAACCTCTCAGAAAGTAAGTAATAACATATTTCATTGTTATTAAAATAAAAACTTTAAGTAAGTAAAGTATATTTTGTCATTATGCCATTTGGTCTCTAAAAGAATTTCTGGAAATTAAATTATAATTTTTAGTTATGTTTCTTCTGTATCAGTCTGAAAATGTTACTTTTTCTTATTTAAAAAAGTAAAATCTTCACTTTAGATATAACACATTTAGAGTAATAACACACTGCCTCTGAACTATATTGTTTTCTTAATCCTACCTATAATAGTGTATGGACTTTCCAAGTTCCTATCCTTATGTCTTGACTTTTCATGATATCATTCAATTTGTGCGCGTGTGTATGCTCACACACGCTACAGGCTACATCACAAATGTCCATTATTCTTCTTCTTCTTATTCCAAACCTCTTCTACTGCAAGTAAAGGTTGACCAAAGGTCTCACCACCGTGGCCTCTGCATGACCAGGGCCCTGGCTTCATTCGGCACTCCCAGCCCCCGCAGAGGGCACTTCACATGTCCTCCCAAGTCACTCTTCTCCGACCCCTGGGTCTTCTCCCAGCAATTGTTGCCTTATACAGTTGTTTTGGAAGTCTATCCCCTTCCATCCTCTGAACATGTCTAAACCAGCACAACTGTGATTTTTTAATTAGATCTTTCAAAGGTACTGTCTTAAGACTCACTCTGATGGTAGTGTTTTTTGACTCGATCTTTTTTTTGTCTTTCCTTCAACCTTCCTGAGGTATCTTATCTCCATAGCTTGGAGAGGGTTTAGATGCTTCTCAGTTTCAGCCTCATAAGTAAGAACTGTCACATGTGTTTTTGAAAATGATCATCTTAACTTTCTTCAAAATTTCTGCCTTACCAATGAACTTGGTTTTTAATGCATGGGGAAGTCTCAAGCCACTGCTTATTCTTGAATTCATTTCCACATTGATTTTACCATCTGAGCCTAAATGTCTGAACACTTGGACACTTCCTGTTGCTTCCCTTCAATGGTAATCAGGTGTTGAGCTGGCTCTCTGGTGCAATCATTGTCTTTATCTTTGCCAAGCTTACTTTGAGTCCTCTTCTTTCCAGCTCCTCCACTCAAACATCAAGGTTCCTTTGGGGTCCCTCTTCTGTACTGGAGAGTAAGGCTACATCATCTGCAAATGCAACAGCCCCAACTCAAATCGGCTGAAGCCTCAATTCCCAACATGGAATCCTCTAATTCTAGCCTTGCAGCTTTTTATTACATCATCCATTAATATTATGAAACACAGTGGACTAAGAACATCCCCTTGGCAGACTCCTGCCCAAGTTGAAAACTCCTGTAATTTTAAATTGGTTGTTCTTACAAAACTTTTACATCTATTGTAGAAGCTCAGAATTCTTGTTATTAGATCTTCATCTTAAGTAGATTCTTGAAAGTGTCTTTGTGGTTAGATGAAATGTGCATATATGGTAGCTTATCTTTTTGTTTATTGTTCTGTTTAAATATTTTATTGACATACGTTACTGTAATGATTTGAGTGAACAGAGTACTTGTTGCTTGTCATCATGTTTTTCTGTAACTACATATGGGATATAATTTAATTACTGTTTTTTTTTTAAATAAACTTATCTTTGTCAGATTTAAATGAATTAAAATTTAAATTTCCTTTCCACCATTCACGCTGACAAATGTTATTAGTTTGTAACAAAACTGAAAAAGTCACATCCATTTTAAACACCACAACAATTCTTTAACATTGTCACAAAAAAGGAGACAGTTTTATAGTAATATTCATAGAAAAATTGGGTGACAATAACACTGTTAACAAAATGGCATAAATTTTGAATAACAAAATGGGTTCAGGTAACAGATGTTAAATTTTTACTTGCAAATTTAGGAGACGAATTCAAATACATCAGACATGCTACAAATGATTATTTCACTTCATATATTATTTTAATTTATGTAAACAGAAAATAATTTAAACATTTTATTTTATATAACTCTTTTTAAACTTTGTTTGATATGATAATAATAACTATTATGTAATTATATTCCACGGGTTTATTGCTCCTTGTGTTATCGAATGATACACAATTCGAAACCACTGGGATAACAGATAAAAAGTTAAATGACAGCGTGAAGTCGTTGTTATCTCTGAACTTCTACTTGGCATCTGAATTCACTAATGTGAGTATGACATGGGTAAACATTTTCTGTTGGTGGGGAAACCTGCTCGTCCAAGTGTGACTTCATTCACATCCTAATGGTGGCTTGCCATTGTGTTAGTAATATTTGTGCCATGCTCCCAACATAAATTCAGTTGAAAACATTTTTATAAAGCAGAATATTGTATCACTGAATATTTACTTATTATAATAAAAATCATACTGCACAAAACCCCACTCAGACAAAGTTCTGGAGTGTGTTATAGACAGCACAAAGCAGTAGATACAGAAATAAAACAGAAAGCATGTATGGTGCAAAAATTTTAATAACAAAATTTGTTATAAATTTAAAACTCAAATTGTTATCTCAACAACCAGTGAGTAGATTGGTTTAATGTTTCATGTCTTGTATTCATCCATATGGACAGTATTATTAATAAGTTTAATGAAGAAAGTTGTGTTAGTGGTTATAATCACAAACAGTAATAATTCTATTATTATATACATACCACCAAAATCAGTAATATTTCAATTTTGGTGGTATGTATATAATAATATTATAACAAATCAGTGGCATAATGTTTAGCAAAATAGTAATAATTCTGTTTTAGTATTATTAATGTTTCTTATTTTGTATTAGTTCTGAAAGAAGGGTGAAATGTAATATACATTGGCAAGTTAGAGATTCTGGTATATTAATTATAGCACATTTTGCATTTCTACTCTGTGTACCGCAAGATATTGTTACGGCGGTCTACTTGATCATCGTACATACAGTGGAAAACAAAAATACAAGACACCAATTAAATCACTAATCACCAGCTTTAATTTTCACAGTTAAACAGTTCATAATTAACAACACTGTCTCTTACAAAAAATCAAATAAAAATTGTTCACTTGCAATAAAATGTCAACTACTATAAAAAACAAGTGTATTACAATTATACCGCCCGATTATAAAATACAACACTTCACTAATAACCACTTGAACGCACACAGTATCGCCAGACAAAAAACTCGAACCACACTGGAATATATCGCAACTATAACTGAAACTAAGGCTTCTGGTGCCTTGTATTTATACCTCCGCTCACAGACCAGTGTTAACTAATAATTACCTTTTATTAATTTATTACTAAACTTTGTTTACAACTATACTTCTGCTAGTGCAGCCGCCATGTTGTCTAGTACCAACTCAAATTTTTGTACTCACCGTATCCGGGGTATCGTTAGACGAGCTGAAAAAATAACAAGATGGTTGCTTGGAAATGATTACTTCAATCTACGATATTCAAACGAACTTGTGTTTATTCATGATTTAGTTTTACTTTTGCATATTAACGACAATGACAAAATTACTCCTCCCATCTTTTACACTTTTACTATTTTAACATTGATAGTGTACATGATTTATTTTGACAACAACTCTCAAGATATTACTGATAATTAAACTGTTGAACACTAAAACAAATGCTGTAAAAAATAATACTAAACTAACTTCTCTTAACGTAAACCAATGCCTTTTTAATTACGTAATTCAAACTCACACGCTTTCACATTAGACAAGTTATATTCCCCTTAGAGCTCATATTTCAAATTAATTTTCCCCATCTGTTCTTGTTTTATGAAAAATAATAAAATTTGATAGTTTTGTGTATATTGTAACAATAACTTATCTTCTGGTTACAAATAAAAATATTTCGTTCGTATACAAAACAAAACAAAATTTTATTTTATTTTTAAAAATTTTAAAAAAAAAATTTTTAATGTCTGTTTTTATGTTCAGTAATTTAAATAATAATCCTTGTAATAGTGTCGTGTGAAAATTTTGTTTTAATCTGTGTTAATTATGTCAATAAATTCGCTTCTTTTTCTGTGTAAATAAATTTAGAGTTACAGAGTTAATAAATAAATTGTCTCATTTCACTAATCGATCGGCTATCTTTCTTCTAATCAAGTATATTACTCCCACTTGAGTAATGTCGCCTTTTTCTTTGATCCTGTTGTGAATTAACTCTTTATTTATAAAAATTCTAAAATAAAAATTAAATCAAAGCGTAGAATTGATATATTTTATTGACAAATTTAATAATATCGATTTAAAATCGATTATCACATATAGAACACTCGACTCTTGCACAGGGGTAATCGATTGTTAATACAGGTTATTATATAGAAATATTTCGACTGGTTCTTTGAACGGTTATAATTATAATAGTCAGAGAAGGGGCAAGTATAGAAAGTATAACATTCACAAAATATATCTTAATAATTAATAATTACAAAATGAACTAATGATATATAATGTTTATAAAGTTGAATCGTTTTACCAACAGCGAACGACGAATTCAATCAGTGGAGGTGGTGTTGCATGATGGGATTTTTCAAAATGGCCGACACTTCTTATTTGCAGTAAAACTGGAATGATGACGCCGAATTTTCTGCTAATAAAGCTGCCTTCTCAATTGCTTCCTTGGTTCTGCAATATTGAATAATGTCTATTGTGTTGTGAGAGGTGTCCTGGTTAAGTGTTCCGTGTTCACTGATTAAATGTTTTGTATTAGGTGTGTTCACTTCTGTTGCGTGTATGTCAAAAAATGTGATGTTCGTTTGGTTAAGTTATATTTCTTGTTTTATAGTTTTATTATTTTATTTCACTGGTATTCTGTTCAGTTTTAATTGTTTTCACCGTTTGTGGTTGTGGTATTCACTGAAGTTAGGTTTAAATACAATTTTTCTGTAACTCTCGACTGTTTTAATGTAAGATAGGCTCATCCGTTATACGCCATTAACGTATTCGCTATCCGTGTTATTAGCGCGAGCTTAATTCAACTGTTCACTCTCAATGTTCAGTAAGAACTGTTTTACTTCCTTCGTCTCCTGAAATATCTTGCCAAGTTAATATTAGAATAGTATTGTTTCATTTATTAATCACTTCCTCTGCATGTGATTTAAAGTACATTATATTCAGAATATATTTTGGTTATTGATTACTTTCATGAACTAGTAATTACATAATTGGTTTCTTTAACTCTTTCTGCTTAATTTGACATACAATAGTCAATTTTTATAAAGTTTTTTGTCAAAATTGCTATATTTCTGTCATTTTGGAAATATAGGCTCAATATCTGCTTCCTGTTCTTGTCCAAAATTTTAGCCATCTTATGTGTTATAAATATGATTATAATAAATCTCAGATTGATATTAATCTTTACCTTTCCTTAATTTCTTACAAATTTATCAATTGATCATTCTTTTAGTTATAATTCATGAATTTACTATTCCTCCTCTGAAATTGTTAGGTATTACATTTTGAAATTTTATAATAATTTTATACATCTTTTTATATTATTCTTTGAAAGTATAGTTTCAGTTATAGTAGTTGGTGATTGATTCACCTTATATAAATCTCATTAGTTTACTCGATTTATTTAACTTCCTTACTCAATTATAATGTTATTTGGAATTTCCTATTTGGCCTAAATTTTATGGTTTTACACATACTGTTTTTCGAATAATGTTATTTCTATACCCCTTCTGACTTTCTAAAGTTAACACAGTATTAAATAAAATCTCCTTATATAACTATTGGTACATGTAGCATTGTATTCATGCTCATAATACAAAAACAATATTGAAAATTAATTACTAGTCTTAACAGTTAGACATTTTAGTTTGAATTATTTTTAAAAATACATAACACACATTTTATAAACTAGTATAGTATACATACATATACATTTTAGGCTGTATGAACACTGTTATATTAATAAACATTCTTATCTTAATCATAATCCTTATTCTATATACCACCTTGAAATGTGGAGTTCATAGGCTTTAAATACAAATATAATTAGCCATTTAATTTTTATTTTTTGTTAAACTTAAACTGATTGCAGTCCTTTCTGTTTATATTGTGTATTATATTTTAATCCCCTGTCACAGTAATTATTCCCCACCTGCTCTCTTTATCATTTACATTTCAAAGAATGTTTTTTTGATAAAAAGTGGCCTCTTCTATGAAACATAAATATTTTCATAATAATACTTCATGACATGTCATCTCTGTATTTTATATAAAATATTAAAGTTATTTAATAGTACATAGTTAAAGTAACTGTTACACCTTTACTTGAAGTTTATTATATTTAAATCACTTGCACTGGTTCACTTACACTGTTGGGTCTGATTTATATTTGAGTTTTACAATATTCTAAGACCAAACCTTTAGTTATATTGGACTGTGAAGATTTGTTTATTTTATTATATAATAACTTTAGTCGGTGCATTTCTATTTACACTACTAAACACTTTTGTTTATAATTATTTTACATTTCTATGAGGTGTTGGGGTGTTATACTTTCTTTGGGTGACATTAAAATTTGGTTCGGGGTTTGTTATTGTTAGTAATAGGTTTATCATGGGTATTCCTCGTAGTCTTCCCATCCTACATCTTCTTTTCTTCACTTCTTCCTTCTTGGTTTTCCAAGGTAATTTGGTTTTATTTTGTCCGTTGGTTGGTTCGGGGTATCTTCTTTATTACCTGCTCCTATCCTACCTGGGTATTATCCTGATTTTATTTTAGTTTCTTCGGATTTAATTTTCTTGATACTTTATTGTTGCGTTTTTATGATTCAATTTTACTTTTTCCTTTATGGTGGTATTTTTCTTTGATATTTAATTATTTTCCTTTGATATTTAATTATTTTCCTTTGAATTTTCTTCTGAGTTAATGTAATTTAAATTTATTTATGATCATAATGGAATTATTACTTAGTGGATTATCTGTCATGCTACAGATTGCCCTCCTCCAGAAGTGATTAGTTCAGACTATACTTGGTTTGTCTGAAATAATTGCTTATGATAATTATTATATTTTTTATTCTTCTTGACTTCCTTCCATTTCTAAATTTTTCTTCTCCATATTCGAGCTTACATTTATTTCATTCTTACTTGATCTTCCTTGATAGTAATAGTCATCTGAGTTTCATATTTATTATTTTATTTTCATTTTCCTTAACTTGGTGTTTTATCCCTGGGATATTTATTCCCTATCATTCCCTAACACGTGAGCTGGGGCAGTTCAGAGAGGCACTGTAGGCTACATACTCTGCTGGCCAATACTTCACTTCTAATTGAGTACAGAGGCAAATCATCTCTCAAAAACATATTAATACTGCTGGACTTATCTACAGACAGTTATTAAAAAAATTATTTAGGAATAGTCCACTTTATGACTATTTAAAAAAATATCTTTGGATACTTCACTTCGTATATTGCTCAGAGATTTTAATATTCCTATCTCAGTTATTCTTCTGACTTGTTAGCTTTATAGTTATCACAATTCTTATTATGGTGGGAAGCTCTTTTATTAATATAATTATCATTGTTTATTCTAATATAAAGTTTTTGTTATTAATTTTTATTCTTCTCTGATTTTTATTACAATCTGCTTCTGTTTATTGGTAGCATATATTTCCTGATATTTTTTGTTTGTTTCTTAGCTTTTATTTATTCCACTAGTTCCATGTTCTAGCACTTTCTTCTAATTGTCCTTATTACACTCGACATTTATTTCATGATCATACTCATTAGTGATTTATTTAATTACATTTATAGTTTTGTTCTTTTTCTCAAATTACTTCTCTCTGATTTTTTATTCAAATGATTCTTTAATTATCATATTAATGTGGTCATTGTTTCTCTTTGTATTACTTCAAAGTGTTATTATTTTTATTTCAACACAAGTTTATTCATTTAATCGTATCACTGGTTTTTATTTCCTTTTATTTAATTTCATAGAATGTTTTTATAAATCATTGGTTGGAATTTGAATTACTATCTATATATTTTAGAATTGATTTGTTTTATTCTAAATTCTTTTTCTTTTATTTATCATAAATATTTTTCATTAATACTTTGTTTGTAATTTGATATTACAATATATTTGAATTTTGTTGACTTTAACAAATTTCTTTTCTTTTTGTTCCAAAATAGTTTTTTCATAAATAGTTGTTTAGTAAGTGGTGCTTACAATATTTTTGGATTTTGTGGTTTTTAAATCTCTAAATTCTTTTTCTTCTTTTTAATTATTCCAAATGGTTTCTTTCAAATTTATTTGTAGTAAGTTGATCTTAATATTATTTTAGAATTTTGCGGGTTTTTAACAAAATCTTTTTTCTTTTTATTTTCATAATGGTTTCATTAATAATGGTAGTAAGTTGTACTTACTATATTTTTTGAATTTTGTTGACTTTAATAAAATTCTTTCCTTTTTGTTCCAAAATAGTTTTTTCATAAATACTGGTAGTAAGGTGATCTTACAATATTTTAGAATTTGGATGTTTTTACAAAATTCTTTCCTTTTCTTTTTTATTTTCATAATGGTTTCATTAATAATGGTAGTAAGGTGTACTTACTATATTTTTGAATTTAGTTATTTTTAACAAAATTCTTTTCTTCTTTTTAATTATTCCAAATGGTTTCTTTCAAATTTATTTGTAGTAAGTTGATCTTACTATTATTTTAGAATTTTGCGGTTTTTATTCAAAATTCTTTCTTTCTGTTCCAAAATAGTTTTTTCATAAATACTGGTAGTAAGGTCATCTTACAATATTTTAGAATTTTGTTGATTTATTCAAAATTCTCTTTTCTTTTTATTTTTCACAACAGTTTCATTAATAATGGTAGTAAGGTGTACTTACTTTATTTTTTGAATTTAGTGGTTTTCAACATTATTACTCCTCATGATATTTTTTCATGTAAGCCTGGTTATATACACCTTTGATTCTACCAGAACCCAACTCCTTTATCTCATAAGTATTATTGTTTTTGTCCATGGAGACTATATAGGGTCCAGTGTATAATAGTAACAACTTCTTTGTTATTCCTTCCAGTGAGCTGGGTAATTCCCGATTTTTCAATAATACCTTTTCACCACTTGTATAGGTTATTATTTTACCCTTACTCTTTTGATATTTGTTTCGCCGTTTCTCCTGGTCTTCGGCCACCTTGTTGTAAAATTTTATTTTGTCAAAAGTATAAATATTATCTCTTGCGAACTCTAATATTTCTTCGATCTCTCTTGGGGGTTGTTTCTCGTACATGGCGGAGTATGGGGAAGAATACTTTTTCCAACTTTGCCTGTGATGTTATAGGAATCATTTGGCCTTTCTTTTTCTCATTATTAGATTTAACGATTTGGCAAATGTGGCAACCTTTTATATACTTCCGGACCTTCCGGTTGACATTTTTCATGTGGCAGCTCTCCTCCAGGGCCTTTATCACCTTTAAGGCGCCCATATGCCCATATCGAATATGATAATTAATTATTATCTCTTTTTCGATATGGGTTGGAATGATTACCTTCCATGTCTCCTTCCTTAAAGATGGTTTAATGAATAGAATATAATTAATTAATTAATATCTATTATCATCTAAAGATGATCATCTAGATGGTTTATTATTATCTATTATTATTATCTATTATCTATCTATTATTATTATTAATTTGATAATATCGGGCGATAGTTTCGTCACCTGCTTCTAATCGATTCTTAATATTTCTTAATTTCAGGTCTGCTTGTTGGTGGGTGCTCAGGTTTGTTAATAATGTGGCTAGATCGGCTCTGGTGCTAAGAATGTGGTATATCTTGAGTACACTTTCTTTCTCTCCCTCAAATGTTTGCTTTTCTATGTCAATACGTGATAATACGTCTGCAACAACATTCTTCTTTCCTGGGATGTACTCCCACTTAAGATTGTATTCTTGCAGTACAAGTATCCACCGGGTCAACCTTCCGTGGCTCAATTTGCACCTCCTCAGGAACGATATGGACTTATGGTCTGTCCGGATGGTAACGGGGTAACCTAGGATGTAGGTGCGGAATTTGCCACACGCGAACACTACACTTAACAGTTCTTTCTCAGTGACGTGGTAGTTCTTTTCGCACTGGTTTAAAGCTCTACTTGCGAAGCAAATCACGAGATGTTCGCCCTCCTCATCCTCTTAATATAGCGTTGTGCCGAGGCTAATGTCACTGGCATCACAATTTAGGAAGAAAGGTTTACTGAAATCTGGATGGCGAAGTATTATGGGTTCAAGAAATTTTTCTTTAATCAGTTGTAATGTCTTGTTCTGCTCTATACTCCAGATCCATTTATTTTTTGATGACAGTTGCGGTTGAAATCTGGTGGTCAATTCAGAATACCTTTCCTGGAACTTGCGATAGTAATTACAGAGTCCCAGGAACGATTGTAATTGCCTTCTATTCTTTGGTGTCAGAAATTTCTGAATCGCTTCTACCTTTTTGGCCGACGGTGAGATTCCTTGGTCATTTAATTTAAAGCCCAAGAACTGAATTTCCTTGGCAATGAATTGAGACTTTTCCAGTTTGAGCGTGATGTTATTTGCAGCCAATTTCTTCAGCACATGTTCCACACAGTAGCAGTGTTCCTCCCATGTTTCTGAGGTCACAAGCAAATCATCTACATACACGGTGGTGAATTGTAGTGCTTCTTGGCCAAGTATCTGGTCCATGCAGTGCACAAAAACGGCGACCGAATTCAAGAGTCCGAAGGGCAATCTCTTAAACTGGTAGTTACACCGTTCGAATATGAATGCCAGATACTGGCGACTCTGTGGGTGCAATTCCACCTGCCAGTAGCCGCACACCGTGTCCCAGGTACTAAAGTACTTGGTACCGTGGAAACGTTTTAAGATCTCTTCTATCTCACCGGGCGAAGTCCTGTCATTAATTATCATCTTATTGATTTCTCGCGCATCTAGGCAAAGACGGACTTGTCCGTTTTTCTTATGAATAGCCATGATAGGACTGGTGTATGGGGATTGGCTACTCTCTATTATGTCATGGTTAATCATTTTACTTATTTCAGCTCTTACAGCTTCACTTTTCCTTCTTGGTTTTCCAAGGTAATTTGGTTTTATTTTGTCCGTTGGTTGGTTTGGGGTATCTTCTTTATTACCTGCTCCTATCCTACCTGGGTATTATCCTGATTTTATTTTAGTTTCTTCGGATTTAATTTTCTTGATACTTTATTGTTGCGTTTTTATGATTTAATTTTACTTTTTCCTTTATGGTGGCATTTTCCTTTGATATTTAATTATTTTCCTTTGATATTTAATTATTTTCCTTTGAATTTTCTTCTGAGTTAATGTAATTTAAATTTATTTATGATCATAATGGAATTATTACTTAGTGGATTATCTGTCATGCTACAATATCCTTGTAGGTACTTAGCTGAATTTGAGTCCGAATTCTAGTCCAGAAGACGTCACATTGTTTTACATGCGCACTTTCATTTTAACTCATAATCTCCGAACTGTTATAGTATAAAGAAAACTGTTAATTACATTTCAAGTATGAATTTTGATTTTTAAGTCATATTTTAAATATATTATTCACATTCTTTCTGTTTTGCGGGCCCGCAATTTACGTTCCGGAACTTTGTATATGTCACTCGTGCGAGTGCTTGATTAAGACTGGGGTGAGCCAAATGGTACTATTTTGTGTAGTCGCTGCTGCTGTTCACCAACTTTTCATTGTCTTCAGCTCTGGTATCACTACGCCAGAAGTAGTTTGGCTAACACTCCTACATTCCAAAGCTGTGATCGTCTCTGACGTAAGATGATATATAATCTGTTTACACAATTTGTAAGTTACTGGAGCTGACCTTGACTCATTTTCGCTGGTTGTCTATTGCGTCTTTATAATTTTATGAACAATATTTTCAATCACTCCTGCCACTTTCGCTACCAATAAAATTTACCTTTATTTTCAATTTATGCTTATATTTCCCAAAATTATTATTACGTCAAAAAAAAAATGCTATTTACTTCTATTAAAATACAAATTTATTTATTTCCCCGAGTAGGCCAAAATGTCCCGTTACAATACCCCCTCAATGAGAGGTTTTATGCCGAAGCATAAAAACTCTCATTGATACACTCATACTTGCTAAAGGGATCAGCCAGGATATGTCGCCACAACCCCCTTTATGGTTTACAAACAAAAATATAATTAACTCACCCTTGGTCCAGTGACTGTGACCGCACCTGAATGACCTTACTGGACTTCTCTCTCGAGATCCCAACACCATAAAGTCAGCCAGGTACTTTAACGCCCCTGCTCTGATGCGCCGGCCAGCTCAGGACCGCCGCCACAGCATCACCAAACGCTGAAACAACAAATCAAAATATCAACTAGTGGCCTTGATACAATACTATATCCCTAACTGATCTGTTTACCCTTAGCTGTGCTGGTTTGCATTAAGAAGCACTGGTTTTTCCTCTTAACCTCTAACATATATATGAATACATAACCTAACATGATACATTTTTTTTCTAAAATTCCATAATCTCATTCTGTCTACTTTCTCTTTTAACTTTTATCCCGAAATTCAAAATACATTCCTCTGATTCTATCAGAATTTAAATAAACATTTCCCATTACCATATTACACATCTCTCTCATCCCCAATTTGCATTTAAAATCTTTAAATTCATAAAAGTCTCTTAAACACTAACAAACATAGTACAACATAATAAAACATAGTATATTCATCATTCACATTGTTATTATTACCTTAAAATAAACAATTCGCATTTAAGTTTGACCAAAATTTACACACTTTACATCTTTAAACTTGCATATAAAATTATAAAAATTACATTTTAATCTCAATTTAACTTTTATTAATTCATTTCCCAAAAAAATATATATATATTTTTTTCATTTATTATTCATTTATTAATTTGGGTGATTCTCGGTTATTCATAACAATTCACTTTATCAACTTGGCATTTACCCATAATCTTCCCCTCTTTCATGACTCTAACACAGACTAACAGATTCTTTAACTAGTATGACACCCATATATCAAAACATCTACCAACCCTTCTCTATCTCTAACTTACTACTCTAACTCATTTCACATCATTCTACACTTATAACCAAATACTCTCAACCCCTTTGTACTCAGGATGTGTGTTCCCTCCCAATGCTCATTCCCTTATCTGGTTCCTGGACTCCCCCTAGGTAACCCTTTCCGGCGCTAATCGGTTCCCCTCCCGCCACAACGCTTTTCGTTGAGGACTCCTTATCACACCACCCCCCTTACAAAATTCCACTATCAACTAATTACTCTCCTATTACCTCACTTTCATCTACAAAATATCTTCATTTCTTTTATTAACTCAATATATCAATCATTATTCTACATATTTCCTCATAGCTACTGTGTCACTATCAATATTCAAATTCTACATTACTTGTATTTCACCTCAATCTTACTTGTATTTCACCTCTTATTTTCTCTAACACCCATCTATACTCAACTTGGACTGACTCAAATGTCTTACGTCAACAATTACTATCACCCAACTTCTATCTTTTACAACCCATTGAAAATTTTAACTATCTCAAACTTAATTCATTATTTATTTATTTAAAATCTTTAAAGACATTGAAAACCTATTCTATAACATTTTATTACATTTTTAAAATCCTTATCCCTAACATACTACATGCAATTAACACAATCAGACATAATAAACACAATATAAGAAACATCTAGTGCACCCATTTCTCAAATCAAAACAAAATTATTTAGTCAGCTCAGTAGCGAGTCATCATTCTTAAGTTACAACAAATTTTTAATTCATTACTCCCCCGAGTAACCTCCTTTACCACACACATTATGACCCCTCTGGACTGTGGCGTCCAGTTGCGTCCACAAGGACTGAAGTTTTGGAGGAATTTTGTCATCTCCTTGTCCTTGCTTCTGCGTTACATTTTTTTTTTTTAACTAGCTATCATCATATCTAAAGGTTACAGATTTACATGCCCTTAATGCGGGTCTATCACCTGGTTTACTGTTCCCCTCGCGAACAGAGTGATAGCCGCTGTTCCATAGTTCCGGGGATTTCCCCTAAGTCACCCTCCAATAATTTCAAATCTATACCAATTTCAAGCCAACTATGGTCATGTTTACAATTGCTGCCCATAGCTGGTTGTCGTCCAAAACCACGATTAGTGCTGGTAAGGCAGTAATCACCCAAAAAGGCGGGGAAATCATCTTTCATTTTAGGCATGTTCTCTCATCATCATAATACACTGCACGGCAATAAATCAACATATAATATAAAATTATATAAAAGTTGTGCAGTGTATATTACGCCAGTTTGGCCTCCGATGATGGTAACATACCTTGATGTTACCACCAACACTTATCGCTATCTGCAGTGGCACATGCCACCACTGCAATAGCATACTAATAACTAACTTAACCCTTCTACTGTTGCAGTCTCTACTTTCCATAATTATTTCACTTCTATTAACACCAAACAACCCCCCAAAATTACCCCTATATCTTGTATGATAACATAATACACATTTACCTTGAACATTGACATTTTTACATTACTAAACAATTCTCATTTAAATAATTTTTATAGAAAATTATAAACATTACAATCTGAAATCTTCATCAACTCCTTTATATATCATCATTTAATTATTTGTCCCTTATTACAATTAGATTCCTCAAAATTTCAAATTTATTATTAACCTATTTATTTTAACAATCATGTTATTCCCCAAACTAAACACCATTTAACATTTATTTACTTATTAATTATTATCAAATAATTTGAATCTCATAAAATAATTTAAATTCATCATCAAAATTCAATTATATAACATTTTAAATCAATCAAAAGATTTTAAACATCTCACATTATTTAAATTCCCTCAAGTATTGAAAACACAACATTTTAATTACATTACTTCAAAACAATTACAAAATTCTTGTTATTCATTTAGTCTACCAAAATAATATTATTATTATGAAGACAATTTCTACTACATACACACATTGTTTACATTACATTTTACAATATAGATACAATAAACTTCACTATTAATTATTTACAAATTGTTCGTCATTAATTTTTCAGTTTACCACACTTCATTTTCTAAGTTAGCAAGGTCAGAACCACAAATTACAATATTTAAAAATGTTCATACACTGATTTTTTAATTCAACCTCCATCGTCATACAGATATCTAACATTTTATAACATAAATCATTGTTATACACATACAAATTATTATTATTATTATTATTATTATAGCCATTATCAACATCATCTATTAATTCATATAACCTCTCTACATTTGTGATCTCAGATCCGTCTCCATCAGTATTTTTATTCAAAATAAAGTCAATTATTTTATTATCATCATCAAAATAATTATCCATCTCTATTTTACAACGTAAGTTACTTTTTTCATCTATCTCAATATCTAACACCTGCACTAACCTTTCATAACCTCTATTGATTTCAAAAATCTCTATCTCTCTCTTTCTCTCATCACAACACCATATCACACTTTCTCTCTCATCCCACACAGAGGGTACTAACTCATACAAATTCGGGGAATAACTCAAAGACCTCATGTCTTCCAATAATAAGGGACTCTTGCCCTTCAGCAACAACATTTGTAAACACCTTGGTTTACAATAAACTTGGGGAAAATTTACCCTCTGCCACACTTCTACCTCTATACTATCTTTCCACATTTTCTCTGACTCATAAACATACATTAACATTCCATTATTACATTCTAAAACTTCATCAGTACTCTCAATAATTACCCCATTATTCTTTTAAAATCATATTTTCACTTATATTGTCATAATTCTCACTTCTACTTACCTCAGAATTGTAATTAACATCATTATCATCACTATTCAATACTTCACTATCTAACACTACTTCCACTATTTTGTCATTATTAATATTTGTCATAACCATAACATTGTCATCTAACTTCTTATTCAGTATCTGATTGAATTTACGTTCTAAATTTTTATTCATTTCATCAATCTTTTTCTCGCAACTGCTACTTATTGATTCTAATATTTGTTCTTCAACTGTATTCAAACGTGTATCAATCTCATTCAGACGTTTATTCATGCTAATTTCAAAGTTAACATTTTGTATATTCATTTCATCGAATTTGCTGTTTTGAACGTCAAATTTTACGTTAATACTACTATTCATTTTATTGATATCACTACTCAAGTAATCAGATATTGTTTTCATGAAATTAAACATATCCTCCATTGACAATTCTTTTACTTTAGCTATTATTGGAGTAGACTGTGCTGCTACATTATCGATTATCATTGACTCTGTAAGAGTGTTTTCTAAATTTAATTCTTTATTTTCCATTTTGTAATGGTAAAATTATTACTTTTATATTAAAATACTAACATATAGTATCACACAATTCTTTCTCTAACAAAGGATTATACTTACTTATATTACGTATACTCGTAACATAACCTCATCTTTTATTTCTATGTTTCTAATTACGTATTAGTTCCCCGCAACCATATTGTTCCTTCAACAGGTCCACATTTGCATAATTTTATTTATGCAAATGGTCCAGCTGCTTCGGGCGCCATTGTTAACTAATAATTACCTTTTATTAATTTATTACTAAACTTTGTTTACAACTATACTTCGGCTAGTGCAGCCGCCATGTTGTCTAGTACCAACTCAAATTTTTGTACTCACCGTATCCGGGGTATCGTTAGATGAGCTGAAAAAATAACAAGATGGTTGCTTGGAAATGATTACTTCAATCTACGATATTCAAACAAACTTGTGTTTATTCATGATTTAGTTTTACTGTTGCATATTAACGACAATGACAAAATTACTCCTCACATCTTTTACACTTTTACTATTTTAACATTGATAGTGTACATGATTTATTTTGACAACAACTTTCAAGATATTACTGATAATTAAACTGTTGAACACTAAAACAAATGCTGTAAAAAATAATACTAAACTAACTTCTCTTAACATAAACCAGTGCCTTTTTAATTACGTAATTCAAACTCACCCATACACACTCACATGCTTTCACATTAGACAAGTTATATTCCCCTTAGAGCTCATATTTCAAATTAATTTTCCCCATCTGTTCTTGTTTTATGAAAAATAATAAAATTTGATAGTTTTGTGTATATCCTTGTAGGTACTTAGCTGAATTTGAGTCCGAATTCTAGTCCAGAAGACGTCACATTGTTTTACGTGCGCACTTTCATTTTAACTCATAATCTCCGAACTGTTATAGTGTAAAGAAAACTGTTAATTACATTTCAAGTATGAATTTTGATTTTTAAGTCATATTTTAAATATATTATTCACATTCTTTCTGTTTTGCGGGCCCGCAATTTACGTTCCGGAACTTTGTATATGTCACTCGTGCGAGTGCTTGATTAAGACTGGGGTGAGCCGAACGGTACTATTTTGTGTAGTCGCTGCTGCTGTTCACCAACTTTTCATTGTCTTCAGCTCTGGTATCACTACGCCAGAAGTAGTTCGGCTAACACTCCTACATTCCAAAGCTGTGATCGTCTCTGACGTAAGATGATATATAATCTGTTTACACAATTTGTAAGTCACTGGAGCTGACCTTGACTCATTTTCGCTGGTTGTCTATTGCGTCTTTATAATTTTAAGAACAATATTTTCAATCACTCCTGCCACTTACGCTACCAATAAAATTTACCGTTATTTTCAATTTATGCTTATATTTCCCAAAGTTATTATTACGTCAAAAAAAAAATGCTATTTAGTTCTATTAAAATACAAATTTATTTATTTCCCCGAGTAGGCCAAAATGTCCCGTTACACCAGAACATTCCAAACTATGCGTTATCTCTACCATACTACGACGTAATTAATTGTGGCCTTGACACATTGCGTGCGGCCGCGCGAATTCTGGCACAGTCTAGCAAATGCGTCGAGAATCACATACACCACACAGATTCCGCTGGATTCATCTGGAACATTCAATAAACATGTAGATTGTTCTGTGATGTCGTAACACTATGATGAACTACAAATGAATAAATTTAAAAGTTTAAAACTGTCAAGTTTTATCTCTATCTCAAACTGTTAATAATCCTTGTTTCACAATTATTAGTCAAATTGAAACAATTTTTTTTCACCAATTATCCTTATTTCAGAGACATTTAATCAACGACTTTTAATATTGGATTTTTACTTCCATGTTCCATAAGGAAATGGAAGTATGGTGATCGCGAAAAAAAATCGTGTTCGAGATAAGGGCTGATTCTGATTGTACTACCCTCAAAACATGAAGAAAATTCATTTTCCAAAAAGTTGTGTGTGTGTGTGTGTGTGTGTGTGTAGAATTTTTTCTATGGCGAACAGTAACTGCTGCAAATGCAAACAGAATCAAATAATTTTTTGCATATGTGCCCAAGTTGTAGAGGACTCAAGGCCTATTGATTTTGGTGAGGATCGGTTATGGGGAAGAGGTAGTTTACTTGCAACGTTTTACATTTTAACAAGAGTAAAGTACTTTTGATTTAAACTTTTTCAAACAATGGTAATTGTTAAAAATAAAATAATTTTGTTCCCAGACAACCAGGAAAATAACATTACATTAAACGACTACCCCATAATAACAAAAATCTATATAGTAATACGTGAAGAGAAAACTTTGTACCCCTTTTTAAGCATATTGCGCGCACGGAGGAGTGTGAGATTTGGCATAGTTAAAGTTTATATGGAGAAGGAGTGCAGAAAGCTAAAATTTATATATAATATGTGTTACAAATACATTAAATAAAATAAAATAAAACATTCATTTGCACTTGAAAATTCATTTAAACTTTTTCAAATAATGGTAATTGTTAAAAATAAAATAATTTTGTTGCCAGGCAATAAAATTATAATTTTTTCATTTTAGTGTACGTTCATACTGCCAATGTCAAACACATAATAGTCTGTGGTCAAACAGTCGCACAGAGTAGAGATTGTCGCCAAAGAATTTTAAAATGTTGCCAACAAATAATTACTGACAGATTGACTGAATGAGCTGTGAATTTTGTGTGATTTCAAATGTTCCTTTTTCAATAGTCTCTGGAGTGTATGTCAAGGCAAAAAAGTGTTTTTTTTTATTTTATATTTTGTGTATTAGATATCTGTGTTTTATATATTAATGTGCAGTTGAAAGTGAAATAGAGCTTGCTTAATATACACCTGTTGCACTGTTGCAAAAGGAAAATTTTGTAGTAGCAATTTGATTTGTCTTACTCTCGCCTAATTATTATTGGTGGTTTCAAAAAAGTGAGTACATTTTATTATTTTTAAATTAAACCCTGTCTAATCTTAGTTTCAGTAATTTCATTACATGTTTTTTTTTACATTCAGATATTCGCACCTACTTCCATTATGCCTCATAGAACATTGACGGGTCGGAGTGAGAGACAAAGAAGAAGAAATATATATTCGCGTGAAAGTCAAAATGATAATAGACCAAATGCAAATTTAAATAGTGTTAATAGTATAATATTGACAGGTCGGAGTGAGAGACAAAGAAGAAGGAATATATATTCGTGTGAAAGTCAAAATGATAATAGACCAAATGCAAATTTAAATAGTGTAAATATTATACAAAATTATGAAATTATTTTGAGGGATACATTTAAATGCGCACTGAATGTCATTCCAAGAAATTTTAATACTTTTGATTGTGGATTAATGCATTTACAATGCAGGTTTTGCAATGCAAAACATTTCGAATCTGAGGTCACTTTAGGTGAAAGGACTGCATTCACTTCATGTTGTCATAAGGGTAAAGCAATATTACCGGCCTTAAGTCAAAATGAATACTTTAAATCATTGTATGATGGACTTACTTCAAATAAACCTTCAATAAAAAGAAAGTCAAAAAATTATTTTGAAAACCTTCGTAAATACAATTCATCATTTGCTATGGTTAGCTCAGAAGCTAAAATTTCGGATACAGTTACGCGTGGAGTGTATCATTTTAAAATACATGATGTTTTTTATCACAGATCAGGTCCAATGACTGCTGGATATGGTCGCTCACCATGTTATGCGCAATTATATTTTTATGGTGTTAACACTGCTGTCAATTATAGATTACGTGAACACTAATCAAACATGCAATAACAATATAATGCGCGAAATCTCTCTTGAATTGGAACGCATTAATCCTTTCGTTCAGTCATTCAATGCAATGAAAGATCATTGTCAGAGAGTTGAAAATCAAAATAAAGAAATTTGTATGCTCATTAAAGTAAATCGTGATTAGATCTACGCCGTTATAATGATGCAGTTCAAACTGATGTAGCAGTAGTATTTAGTACAGTTGATGGTGAGCCACCCTTTGAACGAAATATGGTTTCATTTTGAAAAGTCAATGGTACCATTAAAAATATCTCTGTTTTGGATTCATCATTGGACCCTTTAGCGTATCCATTACTTTTTCCAAATGGTGATACTGGGTGGCATATCAATATTTCTCATAATGTACTAACTACATCTAATTCAAGAGCTCCCAGAAATAAATTAACCATGCTTCAGTATGCAGCCTATCGACTTGCAATTAGAGAAGATTTTAGCATGTTGCACCATTCACAAAAATTATTTCTGCAGTGGATAGTTGATATGTATGTGAGAATAGAGGGCACAAGGTTACATTTCATTCGACAAAATCAAACAAGTCTTAGGTCTGAAGTTTACAACAATTTAACAGATTATTTAGAATTGAACCCCAATGCCAATAATGTTGGCCGTAGAGTAATTTTACCGTCTTCATTCAATGGATCTCCAAGAAATATGTATCAGAATTATTTAGATGCAATGTCAATTGTACAACATTTCGGAAAGCCTTCTTTGTTTATTACAATGACTTGCAATCCAAGTTGGCCTGAAATAGTTAGCAATATTGGTGTAGGTGAGTCAGCTAATTTTCGACCTGATATTGTTGTGCTGTATTCAAGTCTAAACTGAAAGCATTAATTGAGGGCCTTACACTAAAAAAATTTTCAGTAAAGTTGAAGCACTCATTTATACAATTGAGTTTCAAAAGAGAGGATTGCCTCATGCTCACATTTTACTCTCTTTAAATGAGCAAGATAAAATTGTTAACGCTACCGATATTGATAAAGTTGTATTTGCGGAGATTCCTAACATTCAAACACATCCTACATTACATGAATATGTTGTAAAACACATGATGCATGGTCCATGCGGTGTACTTAATCCAAATTCTGTATGTATGAGAGATGGAAAATGCACAAAAGATTATCCAAAACGATTTAATGAATTTACATGTGAATCATTAAATGGATATCCATTATACAGAAGGCGTGATAATGGTATTAATGCTGAAGTTCGCAGTAGTTGCCTCGACAATCGTTATGTTGTACCATACAATCCGTATTTACTTGCCAAATTTAATTGCCATATAAATGTTGAAGTATGCACTACAGTTAAAAGTGTTAAATACATTTATAAATACGTGTATAAAGGCAATGACAGTGCATCTGTTGAATTAGGATCAGAGAGCAATGAACCAAGTCAAGAAATACAAATTGATGAAGTTAAAAATTTTTTAAATGGCCGTTATGTCGGATCAACTGAAGCTGTATAGCGCATCTATGAATTACCAATGCATTTTCAATCACATGTCATCGTTAGACTTGACATTTATTTACCGCGTAGACAGAATGTTTACTTTCGAGAAGGGCAAGAATGTCAAGCAATGAAAATGCAAGACAAACAAAATTATTAGCATTTTTTGAGTTGAATCGATCAGATCCATCAGCGCATGAATATAAGTATATTGAAATTCCTTTGCGTTATGTGTGGGAAGATTCCCAAAAAAAATGGAAGAAGAGAAGGCGTGGAGGTGATAAAATCATTACACGCATATATGTAGTATCACCAAAAGACATCGAACTTTTCCATTTACGATTGCTTTTATTACATGTCTGTGGTCCAAATCATTTGAGGATGTTAGAACATACAATGGAATTATACACACTTCTTTTGTTGAAGCGTGCCATGCTCGCGGCATTGCTTCAAATGATAATGAATGGTGCGAATGTTTAAATGAAGCAAAAGAATTACATTCACCAAAACAAATGCGAAATTTATTTGGTTACATTTGTGCATTAAATGTGCCAGCCAATGCATTGGCATTATGGAATGAATTTAAAGTATATTTTAGTGAAGATTTTTTGAGAGATTACAACGAAGAAGTATCCTTTAACACAGCTCTATTAGAAATTGAAGATATTTTGAATGTTCATAATTTGTCATGTCAAGAACTTGGTTTACCAGTTCCCACATATTCGCAGAGAACAGACGAAGCAAATGCTATTGATCCAATAGAACAAGAGTTTCTGTTTTGTGAGCATTATGAAACTGCAAATATTGAACAGCGTAATCTAATTGATCGTGTGATTCGTGAAGTTTTGCACCATGATACTGGATCTAATGTTATTTGTTTAACCGCTCATGCAGGTTGTGGAAAAACATTCACACAAACAGCAATCATTCACAAATTAAATTCGCTTAATCTTAGTTGCATTGCAACAGCGTTCAGTGGCATAGCTTTAACTCTATTACTTGGAGGCAGAAGTTTACACAATGTGTTTAAATTGCCTATACCTATTGTAACAACACGGGGTTACAAGTAAAATTTGTAAATTTTTTTTTTATAATTAATTAAAATCAATTAATTAATTATGTTCTGTCGTGTTCCGAATCTTTTGTTATTTGTTTTTATTATTTTAATGCCTTTTCAGTATTTTTAAAATCCTCTCGCCAGTTGATAGAATTGTCTCCAATAACAATCGATTCGTGTATTTTTCTTATTTGGAGGTTATCTTCCTTCAGGGTGGTGAGATTCTGGTAGTTAACTCTGTTAAATTTACTTATTAAGTTAATTATATTTTAGGAATGAAAAAAATGTTCAATTATGCAATATATAAGAAATTTTATTAACAATTATTTATTATTTCGACTCTTTATCGATATATAAATCAGGGTATCGTTAATTCGTACAATTATTTATATAAGGATTCTTTTAGCAGTTATTTTAGGTAAAGTCAGAGAAATAAGGGCAAAGTTTATAAAGTATAACATTACAAATATATCACCTTAAAGATTAAAATACAGATATGATAGTTAATATATAATGGTAAGTGAGCAGATTTCAAACCATTCAGTTGTCAAGGCAGTGTTGCGTTGTATTGTGGGTAATCAGTGATGGCTGCTTTTCGTGTATAGTTGGAAGACGGTCTCACCTCGCTGATTCAAAGTTCAATAAAAGATGCTTTCCCTCTGAATTTTCATCCTTGTGGCTGCAATTCTTCCTTCTTGTGTTGGTGGAGTGTCTCTGGTTCAGTTTTAGTGTTGTACTTTGAAAAATAGCGTAGTAATAAGTAAATCTCACTTTTGTCCGTTATTTGCACTTTTGTGTGATGAAGTGTTTTTACTGTTTTAATCGGTTGAATGTTATAATCACTGGTGTTCTGGTCTGTGTAGTATTAATTGAATGTCTGTAGGTATTTATTTCACTTGGTCTCCATTTAAAAATGTGTTTTTTCCGAAACTCTCGTTTTTGCACTTTAGGCTTATAATACATTCACCATTACGGTAGCAGAAATTAGGTTAAGGTTTACAAATTACTCGGATCGAGTGTGCTATTCAACGTCTAATAATCAACTAACTTACTTCCTCCGTCTTCGGCTAAAGTCTTAGCTAAACCAATCTTATTCAATACATTGTTCCAAATGTATTTGCATCCTGTGCATATGAGAAAGTTACATTATATAACTGATTATATTTTTGTTATTCTTCAAATTTATTAACTAGTAAATACTTAATCTTCTTCTTCAGTTCATTCTGCATAATTTGATACCAAATAATGCAGTTTTATTAAGTTTTTGATCTAAAATGATATTTTTTACTTCATTTTGTATGGTAAGTTTTAAAATCACTTCCTGTCCTTGTCTTCCCAAATGATGCCATATTATAAGTTATATTAATGATTATATTAAATCTCAGATTGTAATAAAAGGTTTATCTTCCCTTAATTTCTTGCAATTAGATTAATCGGTTATGTTTTAAAATATTATACAGTAATATATGACTCTTCTCTCTAAATTTTGAGTTTTTACATTTCCATTTTTAACAATAATTCTGGCTATAATTTTACAAAATCTTCCTTACGTATATTTCCAATTACATGACTTTATTACTGATTTACCTTATATAAATTCCTTCAGTTTAATTGTTTTTCTGTACTTATTTAATCAAATTTGATGCTGCTTAGTTTTTAACATTTGGCCTAGATTTCTAACAGTTTTTACATACAAAGTTTTTTAAATAATATATATTGATTTATACCCTCTCTGACTTTCATTGCTATTGTGACATAAATTAACATTTTCTTATTGTAAACAAAATAACAATTAGTATATGGTTCATACTATTAATACATAACACCTAATTCAAATTAATATTTGTCTTTCCAAATCAGACATTTAATACTCAATGATTAACATTATAAATATATCATAAATAAACGATGTTGTTCTGACATTTTTAAACTTGCTTATTTCTAATACCGGTACCTTATTCTATATAAACAAAACATAATTATTATAATCTTATTCTACTTCTTAAACTAGGTTCAAATATCAGTTTTTATCTGTTTCTTTTTGTTATTGGGGTAATGATATTTTGTCACTTCACTTTTATTATGGCCTGCTCTTGTTTTATTTTAGTCATTCTAATGAATGTTATTTAAAAGAGTGGCAGTTATCTAAAAAACACATGTATTATCGGTCATGATAATACTTTATTTACATTATTCATGAACACAAATTAAAGCACTTTAAAGTGGTAATATTTCATCATCTACTTAGTTTGTGAACATCAATATTGAAACATAAGGTTTATTTTTTATAACACTAAAACTTGCACTGATTCTCTTTTTATTCCTTGATTTTAATTCTAAATAGTTATATAGTTCTACTAGAATCAAGAAATCTATTTATAGAATATTATGAAGGTTTGTTTTTTTTCTGGTATTATATTATTATCTCACATTGGTTCACTTTCAATTCTTACTCTATACACTTTTTGGCTTACATCTATTCTACATGTGGTTTTTACATTTGATATTTTATTATACTTTTATTTATTATTATTATATTTATTTTGGGGTTTGGGTTTTTTTTATAAGAGCACTCCTTCTTCTTGTAGATGCTGTCTTGTTCTTGTTTCTTCATTGATCCCTTCTGTTCTTCTCGATTCTTATAAAATTATTTCCTTCATCTTCTTGTGGATGTTTCTTCATTGGTCCCTTCTGTTCTTCGTGTTTCTTATAACATATTTTCTTTTCTTGTTGTGGGTTTAGTCATTTTCTGGGTTTCTTCCTTACCTACTCCTATCCTACCTGGGTATTACCTTTTTTCTTATTTAGTTTATAAATTTATGTTGATGATTCATCACTTGATGTAACCTTAGTTTTACATGAACTTTTATTTTAATCAATGATTGTACTCCACGGTGGTTCTTAATTAATTTATTTATTTTGCTTTCTCGGATTTAAGTTAACAATGTTATTATTTTATTTGTATGATCATTTTACCATTCATTATTATGGGCATTATCTGTCATGCTACAGATTGCTCTCCTCCAGAAGTGATTATTTCAGACTTGATTATGGACGAAATAATTGCTTATGACAATTTTATTATTTTTTATTCTTCATTTTCCTCTCCATCTATATATCGACTTTTTCATATTTGATCTTAGTAAATTTTATAGTCACTTATCTGACTTTTGATTCTTCTTGTATAGTTAGTGTCTTCTGAGATATATTATTATTATTATATGTTTTCTTTTCTTATAAACTTCGTGTTTTACCCCTGGGATATTAATTCTCTTATGTTTCCTAACGTGTGAGCTAGGGCAGTTCAGAGAGGCACTGTGGGCAACATACTCTGCTGGCCATAAATCACTTCAAATTGAGTCCAGAGGCAAATCATCTCTGCTCAAAACCATAATGCTGCTGGAATTATCTACAGACAGTCATCGAATAAAAATTACCTAGAAATAGTCCACCTTATGACTATTTTTTAAAAAATATCTTTGGATTCTTCACTTCGTTGTTTCTCAGATTATCTCACATTTTCTATCTCAATTATTCTTCTTAATATTTATTATTCTCATTATATATATTCTTCTAACTTTTAGCTCGTCTGATATATTCTTTTAATTATAGTTGGAAACTTTTGTTAATATTTTTTGTTACTAGTTATAGTGTAACTTTTCCTTCTTCATCTGAATTCTCATTACATTTTCTTCTGGTTATTTACATTGATAGCATACTTTTTTATATGTATTTTCTCTTTGGTTCTTATTCATTATTTGAATGGTCTTATTTTATGTTAGTCAATTTTTTCAATTTGTTTCTTTGTAATTGATATTCAAGTTGTTATTTTGATCATATTATTTAAACATATTTTTCTTTCTTTTCTCTCAGAAAATTATTAATCCGCTTTTTCATTCATTAACATTAATTTATTTATATTATATTTCATGTGGTACTTCTTCTCTTTGCGTTTCATATATGTCTTATTATTATTATTTTTTCAAAATCATCTTCTCCATATGTTTGGTATGAGTTGTTCTTCTTTGTTTCTTCAGAACTGAGTAATATCATAATCATCTTTCTTGATTATCTGTTTCCATAATTGTTTCATAAGTAGTTAGTCATAGGTCGTTCTTATTATATTATTGTTTTTCTTTTTTAGATTTTTATTATTTTATTATAATAACAGATTCTTCTCTTTGTTTCCAAATTATTGCCTTCTCTTGTATATCACACTCTTTTTTGTTTTTCTTCTCTACTCCTTCAAATGTTAGATATTTACATTTATTCTGGATTATTTTTAATTCTTTTTTCTTAATTAATTTTATTATTTTCTTCTAAATTTATTTATAATTGGATCTTATCTATTTTTAGAACTTTGTTAGCTTTATACAAAATTCAAATTCTCCTTTTTATTTATTCCCATAACTTTTTCATAAATCATTTGTAATAAGTTGATCTTATTATGTTTTTAAATTTTGATTTTTTTTATATTCAAAATTCAAATTCTATTTAATTCATCTATTTCCAAAGTTTTTCTTGCTAAATTGTTTGTGTAAGTTGATCTTACTAATCTTTTGGAAGTTAGATATTTATTCTAAATTAATTTTTATCTTTTTAATTATTCTAAATGTTCTCTTTCAAAATTAATGTGTAAGTTGACCTTATTCCTATTTTGGAATTTTGATGTTTTTTTTACAAAATTCTTCTTTTTTATTTAATCTCAAATGTTTTCTTTCAAAAATTAGTGTTGTAAGCTGGTCTTACATATTTTAGAATTTATTTGTTTATATCCAAATTCCTTTTCTTCTTTTTATTTTCCATAAAGTTTTTTTTTCATAAATATTTGGTAATAAGTTGTCCTTACTTCATTTTTGAATTTCATTGTTTTTAACAAAATTCAAATTCTTCTTTTTAATTTCCATAAAGTTTTTTCATAAATATTTGGTAATAAGTTGATCTTATTTCATTTTTGAATTTCATTGTTTTTAACAAAATTCAAATTCTTCTTTCTTATTTAATCTCAAATGTTTTCTTTCAAAAATTAGTGGTAAGTTGTTCTTACTATATTTTAGAATTTATTTGTTTTTTATAAATTCATTCTTCATAATACTTTTTTATGGAGGCTTGGTTGTACACTCCTTTAATTCTTCCGGAAACTATTTCTTTCAGTTTGTATGTATTATTATTATTATTTTTGACAACGACATATGGTCCAGTATATAGTAACAATAGTTTTTTTGTTATCCCTTCTAGGGTGCTGGGTAGTTCTCGGTTCTTTAACAGAACTTTTCACCCTCTTTATAAACTATTATTCGTCCTATTGCCTTTTGATATTTGGCTTGCTGTTTCTCTTGGTCTTCGGCCACCTTGTTATAGAACTTCACCTGGTCAAACTTACGACCATCGTTCGTTGGGAATTCTATTATTTCTTCAGTCTCTCGGGGGGTTGGTTTCTCATACATGGCGGAGTAAGGGGTAATTCCTATAGCTGGATGGTGGGCGAAATTTAGGAATTTCTCTGTTGCTGCTAAATACTCTTGCCACTTTTTCTGTTGGTTGTGACAGTACGTTCGCAAGATTCTACCCACTTCTCTCAGTACTCTCTCTGCCGGATTACTACTTGGGTGGTAGACTGACGTCTTATATGTTTTAATCCCAAGTGATAATAATGTGTTAATCTTTTCCCTTTAAACTGAGTACCATGGTCGGTAATGATTAAAGATGGTTTACCTATTTCTGGCACATACAACTCTGTTATGACTGCA
The DNA here is from genome assembly GCA_034769895.1 of Magicicada septendecula. Taxonomy (NCBI): domain Eukaryota; kingdom Metazoa; phylum Arthropoda; class Insecta; order Hemiptera; family Cicadidae; genus Magicicada; species Magicicada septendecula. The sequence continues at coordinate 192,752,688 of CM068369.1, read as the reverse complement.
AGAACTTTTACTGTGGTTGTCCGATTAACCGGATATAGCTTTACGTATTTTGTAAAATGGTTCATTATTATGATTAGGTATTTGTACCTGTGTCGACCACCACTACGGGGAAATGGCCCGCAGATGTCCAAAAACACTTTTTCCAGTTTCGCTTTTGATGTAATCGGTATCATTATACCTTCTTTCTTTTCGTTGTTAATTTTAACGCACTGGCAAATATTACATGACTTCAGGTAATTTCTTACCTTTCGGTTAATGTTTTTTATTTTACAATTCTCATCTAAAGCCTGTATCACTTTAAGCGCTCCCATATGGCCATACCTTATATGGTAATCGATTATAATCTCTTTCTCGATTTGGTTCGGAATCATCACCTTCCATGTTTCTTCATTCAAGGCTGTTTTGACGAATAGTATGCCTTTGTTGACATGGTAGTATTTAGAAACTGTATCCTCGTCGGCTTCCAATCGATTGATAATGTTTTTTAGTTTAGGGTCAGATTGTTGGTGGATATGGATGTTTATCAATAAAGCTTCTAAATCGGATCTGGTTTTAATCAAGTTGTAAATTTTAACTAAGCTCTCCTTCTCTCCCTCGAAGGTCTGGTCTTCCAAATTGATTCGTGACAACACATCGGCTACCACATTCTTTTTCCCCGGAATATACTCCCATTGTAAGTTGTATTCTTGTAGGGCGAGTACCCATCTAGCAAATCGGCCGTGACTCAATTTGCACCTGCGTAGAAATGAGATGGATTTATGATCAGTGCGGACAGTAACTGGATACCCGAGAATATATGTCCGTAATTTGCTACATGCGAATACTACGCTAAGCAATTCTTTCTCGGTCACATTATAATTCTTTTCGCATTGATTCAGGGTACGACTAGCAAAGCTTATCACCAGATGGTGACCCTCCTCATCTTCCTGATATAATGTTGTTCCTAAGCTGATGTCGCTAGCATCACAATTCAAAAAGAAAGGTTTCTTAAAATCCGGGTGATGAAGTATAACACTCTCTAAGAACTTTTCTTTGATCAGTTGGAAGGTAATATCCTGTTCTTCACCCCAGGTCCATTTGTTTTTTGCAGACAATTGTGGTAGAAACTTGGCTGTGAGCTCGGAATATTTGTGCTGGAACTTTCTGTAATAGTTACAGAGTCTGAGGAAAGATTGTAACTGTTTCCTGTTCTTTGGTTTAGGGAACTTCTGAATTGCCTCCACTTTTTCTGCTGATGGGGTAATACCTCTATCGTCTAGGTTGAAACCTAAGAACTGTACTTTTCAAGCAATGAACTTGGATTTCTCCAATTTCAGAGTTATGTTGTTCTTGGCTAACTTTTCGAGTACATGTTCTACTCGGTAACAGTGTTCCTCCCAGGTTTCCGAAGTAATGAGCAAATCGTCTACACAGACTGTGGTAAATTGGAGTGCTTCCTGCCCAAGTATTTGGTCCATACAAGACACAAAGATGGCTACTGAATTTACAAGTCCAAAAGGCAATCTCTTGAGCTGGTAATTGCGCCCTTCAAAAATGAACGCCACGTACTGACGATTTTGTGGATGCAACTCCACTTGCCAGTAACCACATACAGTGTCCCGTGTACTGATAAACTTGGTGCCATGAAATCGTTTTAAGATCTCCTCTATTTCACCGGGTGATGTTCGGTTTCGGTGATATTCATTAACAATAGTTTTATTTAGCTCGCGCACATCCAAACAAAGCCGGACTTGTCCGTTTATCTTGGGAACAGTAATGATTGGACTAGTGTATGGAGATTTGACTAACCTCAATTATGTCACTGCTGATCATCTTATTAATATTGTAACTAGACCCTGTATGCAGTCATTACAAATAAAGATAAGAAAGAAAAAATTTTATAAATAAAAAAAATGTTTTCAAAAAAAAATTTTGTTTGTTTATAATGTCTATGACTGAGAATAAATTCAGTTTTATTGTTTTTATGGAAATTCTAAAATTTAATAAGGTAATTATTAATTATTTCGCACTTCTTGAAGATCTTAACAAAGTCCGGAGTTAATCAGATTAACTCCGGTCAGCAATCGATTTATGATTTTTCGTGCTGGTCCAATATCTCACTTTCTATAAGTATTTTCTTCTTCAGGAAGTCTCGTTGCAATAATAAAACCTTAAACTAGCATGTGAAATAAGTTATAGATCCAAACAATTGAAATAAATTGATTTATTAACAAAATTACAGAATGATCGATGTTTAATCGATTTTGAGCAATTGTCGACTCCGTCTCAGGAAATAATCGATTTGTTCATACAGGTTATAAATTATTACAAGTATTAAAAAAGGTTCTTGGAGCGATTATATTATTAATAGTCAGAGAAGGGCAGTATGGGAAAGTGTAACATTTACAAATAAAATGGTTTCAATAATTATTATCTAACAAAATGTGAATAAATTTTATAAAATATGTAATATAGTTGAGTTGTCAAACCAATTCTGCAAGCTCTGTAGTCAGGCGATGTTGTTGGCACTGGTTGGCATTTCCAAGATGGCCGCTCAAAAAGATGACGAGGTTAACTGCAATGTCGTCGCGAGAAAATCTCTCCACAAAATTAACTTCATATATGTTTTAAATGTCCCCGAACTTGCGTAATCTGTCTAATATGTTGTTTGGTGCATGGCCCCCACATCCTGAAGCGGGCCCCCCTACCTACCGCTAAGTTTAAGGGCAGCGTAATGTTCTACAGGATTTAGGATAAAATAAGTCAGTTTAAATGATGACACAAAAGTAATATTTATTTTAAAAACTCTATGGATTTACATAATAAAAACTTACAATAATATAAAAAATTATCTCACAGTATATTTTCTAGCTTTTGTCGATGCAAATTTTTCAATAACTTCAGTAAAATCAACTTGCTTAGCTAAATCATTTTCGATGCACAATATTGCTAGATGATTAAGTCGCTATTGACTAGTTGTGCTTCTTTGCCATGTTTTCAATGAATTTGCCAGTCTGCTGAACGATCTTTCAGCTGAAGAAACAGTAACTGGTACTGTACAAAACAGTTTAATGGCGAGACAGACATTGGCAAATATACCTTGCAGTTTTTTGTCGTAAATTGCATTCAGAAGTCTAATTGGGGTTCTTTCAGTACCGAAAACTGTCTTGTGAATACTTTTAAGGTGAAGGATTTCGTGTAGAAAGTCTTCTGACAAATCTTTCTCATATGTATTTACAAGGTTTGCTGCTTTTGCGGTAAGTTGACCGTCTAAGTTCTGGAAGCTCAAAATGGGTGAGAATAATTCACATATGGTATCTGCTGCTTCAAATCGTGTCATTAAATCATTGATAATAAAATCCAATACTGGGTAAACTACGGAAATTCTGAAATCTTGTTCAGGTTCTATAGAAATTTTTCGGTTTTCGGGAAATTGAGGTTGCACTCCTACTGCTTCAGCGACTACTTTTGTTTCTTGAACAACACTTTCCCACGAGTCACGTAAGTGCTGCATCTCTTGCACTAAGTCTCTTATAAGTGCGGTCTCGACATCAAGAGATATTCCTTTACTTTGTATGACAACGTTCTTGTTGTCAATACTTGCTAATATTTTGTGCCAAAACACTGTCATTAGCAGACCTTTATAAGATCTGAAATATTTTTTTAGGCCTTTAGTTGTGTTCAGTGCTGAAGGAGTTAATCCTGTAGCCATCTCTCCAAGAATGACATCTAACACAGCAAGTATGCCGGGATAATGTTTAACAATTGGGCGCACAGCTTGAATTCTTTCACTCCACCTTGTTTCTGAAAGACTTTGAAGAGATAATGTTACGTGTTTTTTCAATACTTCCCAGTGTGCAGGACTGTGAGCGAACAAAGAGTAGAAGTTTTCTATATTCCCGAAAAACGTTATAACATCTGGGTTGTGCTTTGCAGCGTTGACTCCTACGCGATTCAATGAATGTGCTCTGCAGGGAGAGAACAAGGCACATTTGTTCTTTTCTAAGATGCGGGACTTAACGCCGTTTATTTCGCCACGCATATTTGCGCCATTATCGTAGCCTTGCGAACGCAATCATGGAGAGGTATATTGTTTTTTTCCAGAGTTGCAAGTATTTCTTCAGTTATTTTTTCTCCAGTTTTTCCAGTAAAATTCATGAACTCAATGAAACGTTCATTCACTTCGAATTCGTTTCAGTCTTGGTTTTGGGATATGTGTCTGAGAATTAGGACGTTTTGTTCACTGTGAGAAATATCTGGTGTTGCATCTACTATTATTCCGTAGAAAATTGCGTCTCTTCTTTGGTCAAGAATGGTTTGGAGAACTTTGTCTGCACAAAGGCCAATAAACTCATTTTGAGAATACCACGACAAATAATGTGCATGTCCTTTCATACTTTTACCTTCCACCTGATTTTGTTGAACTTTGGCGAGATGTTGTCGTGTCACTTCATCGTACTTTCCAATCAACTGTAAAATTTCTAAAAAATTCCCATTATGAACATCTCCAATCTTTGTGTTCTCTCCTTGAAAAGCTAAACCTCTAGATGATAAAAATAATGTTACGTCTACAAAAATTAAAAATCGCAAGAGTAAAGTGGCACTTCCGATTACCCGATTTTAGGATGGACGAAAAAATGTACGCGGTTCCAAGAAAAAAACGAAGTAAACATACCTGTAAAAACTTTTGGCGCGCCGGCGAACAAAACAATGAAGTAATACACTAACCACGTGGCAGATCACTTTCAAACTGAACATAAACATTCAGCAGAGCTTATCCCACAGATATTCACATACCGTAAACATTCGTAAGTAAACACGCATTGTATAGGCAAACATCAGCTGTTTTTGTTACTTTTCAAGGCTTCCAGAGAGGGCAGCACTAATCACAAAGCATTTCTAACGATGTCATACCATACGGACAATGTTGTCGAATACCGCAGCAAACGGAGACGTTTTTTAAACGATGTGGACTATAGGCAAATTGCTCAGCGAACGGAGACAAATTTATTCGACTACAGTCGAATTACGCGGCGAAAGGGTTATTAATTCTTCCACTGACAATAATGAAATTAAATCGTATTCATGTCCACGTGGGTGAAGCCGCGGGAAAAAGCTAGTATTTTATAAAGAAGTCGCTTTTTGTCTTCTGTTCATCACACTTAGCTATCCGACCCACCACGCCGGCCCCCCCTAATCCCGGGCCCCCAGGCTAGAGCCCCGTCAGCCCCCCCCCTTGTGGGGGCCATGGTGTATTCTGGAAGCGTGTCTAGTGATCACTGGTGTTAATTATGTTATATGTTTTTGGTGTTCACTTCTCTTTGTTCGCTACGCAAAAAAAAACGGTTATACTGTTGTAGATTGAATTATCACAAATATGTCGTTTTACTGTTTTTATGCACTGGTATTATGTAGTGTTGGTGTTGTTTTCACTGTTGTGGTTAAAGTTTTCTGTGGTTTTAATTGGAAAAGTGTTTAATTTACGTAACTCTCGTTTCACTGAATTTATTAGGTAACCTTAGTACTCCATTTTTCTCGGTTTCAAGGAACGCAATCTTACTTAAACTGTTCAGCTTGATCATTAACAAAGAACTAACTAACTTCCTTCACGTTAGTCAAAATCTGGCCCAGTTAATATTTGAAAAGTATTGTTAAAATAATTTCGACTTCCCATATACATGATACAAAAATACATTATATATGGAATTAATTTAGTTTATTATTCACTTTCATGAATTATTAACCTTATCATTGGTTTAACCATCTCATTCCATTTAAATTGATATATTATAGTCCATATCTGTTGACATTTTTGTGGAAATTACCAAATTTCTTTCTTTTTGGAAATCTAGGCTCAAAAACTGGTTTCCGCCTTCATATATTTTTTCTGCCATTTTAAGTGCTATTAATACCATTATAATAAATTTCAAATGGTCATATTTCTCTTCCTTTCCTTAATTACATATAAATTGAACCTTTGAACTGGTTTTTAGTGATAAACTCTGAATTTAACACTCCTCTTTTAAAATAGTTAATTTATACATTTCAAAAATTTTTAATAATTTAAGGTATATTTCCATATTATCATTTTAACTCCTAGGTTCATTCACAGTAGTTGTTAACTGATTTGCCTTACCTAAATCTTGCCAGTTTACAGGATTTATAAGTGAATTAACTGGTTTATAGTGAGTTTCTGTGAATTCATTATTTGGCCTAGAGTTTAGAATTTTACATGTCTGTTTTTTTTTCTAATAATTTAATCCTACTCCTCCTCTGACTTTGAACAGTTATTATGACATAAAAATAAAATGGTTCATAAACTTATTGTGATGTGTAGCATCTAATTCATACTACTGTTACATAAAAATAATAATGAACATTACTCAGCATTCTAAAAATTTGAACATATTGCTGACATTGTTTGAAAACATACATTTAACTCTTTTTTTAATTAACACAGCATACCTACTGAAACATTTTAAATGGTATGTATGCTGTTATTTAACAAATATAATAAATTCTAAACACATCTAAATCTTATTGACTAAGAACTCCTTCACACATATGGAGTTCATGGCTGTGAATAAATAGCCATTTTAAACCTATGAACACTTAAATTAATTCCAGTTCTTTCTGGTCGAAACCATTATTATTGATTATCCCCTTATTGAGTAAACAATTCCACCCATACTTTAGTTATGGTCATTTCTACAAATGTCTTGTAATAACAAAGTGACATTAAAATAATAAAATATTGGAATCTTCCATTTTATTATTTTATGATTTGTGAATTATTAAATATAAAATTTGTTATCTAGCATATAGTTAAGTCATAGTATCACTACAACCTTAAGTTTATTATATTTCCAAAAACACTCACACTAGTTCACTTTCACTGGTGGTTCTGATATATTGAGTCTTATTATCTCAGACCAGACCTTTAGTCATCATGGACTGTGAAGACTTGTTTATTTTTTTTATCACACAATAACTTTAGTTGGTGCACCTCTTATCATGCTGTACAACACTTTTGTTTTATTAATAATTACAATTTTATAGGGTTTGGGATGTTATACTTTCTTTAATTGTCTCTATGGGTTTGGGGTTTATGGCAGTTAATAATAGGTTTTATAATGGTGTTTCTTCCATACTATTTCTTCCTTTCTTCTTGCCTTCACTCTTGTCCTTCTTCTTGTCTTCATTCTTGTCTTTCTTCTTGTCTTCATTCTTGTCTTTCTTCTTGTCTTCACTCTTGGGTAAACCAAGGTACTTCGTGTCATCTTGACTGATGTTTGGTTTGGAGTATCTAATTTATTTTCTGATACTGACTTTGCTCTTCGCTAAAGGTTTCAGGGTATTGTTTACTTCCTGATAATAAACTCTACTCTTCTTTCTTCTTGTGTTTCGGGTATTTTGTTGTTTCACCACTCCTAAACTGATTCTTTCTTCTTGATTTTGTGGTATCTAGTTTGTTTAGTGCTCCTAACTTCCTGGGTAGATTCCTGATTTTATAATATGAGTTACTCTTAATTATTTCTTTAATTTTTTATAGTGGTTTTTATATAATGTAATGATGGTCTTTAATTTATTGTGGTTTTTTTCCTTTGAATTCATTAAATTTCATTCGATATTATATTAGTATATGTAATGTAATTATTGTTTATTATCTTAATTGAATTAATAAATAGTGGATTTTCTGTCACGCTACAGAATGCCCTTCTCCAGAAGTGATTTTTTCAGACTATACTTGCTTTGTCTGAAACAATTGCTTATGATAATTATTCTAGGTTTGTTATTATTCTTGACTTCCTTCCATTTTAAAAATTTTTCTTATTTATATTTGAGCTTATATTCTTCTCATTCTCACTTGATCTTCCTTGATAGTAATAGTCATCTGAGTTTCATATTTATTATTTTATTTTCATATTTCTTCTTAGTATTTTCTCCTTGGGATATTTCCTCCCTATCGTTCCCTACTTTGTGAGCTGGTTCAGTTCAGAGAGGCACTGTACGCTACTTCCTCTGCTGTCCAATACTTCACACATATTTGAGTACACAGGCAAATCATCTCTGCTCAAAAAACATATTAATACTGCTGGAATTATCTACAGACAGATTAAAAAATTATTCAGAATAGTACACATTTGTTACTATTTAAAAAATATCTTTGGGAGACTTCACTTATTACTTATTATATTGCTCAGAGATTTTAATATTCCCATCTCAGTTGTTCTTCTGACTCTTTAACTTGATGGTTCATTCATTTGATATTATGGTAGGAAGCTCTTCTATTAGTACATTTTTCAACCTTTCTTATCATATAAAGTTTTTGGTTACTAAAGCTTTATTACTTTCTGGTTTTTTATTACAATCTGCATTGGTTTATAGTAGCATATTTTTATGACATTTTTGGTTTGTTACTCTGTTTTTATTAGTTCCACTTGTTCTATGTTCTAGAACTTTCTTATAACTGTCGTTATTACAATTGACGTTTAATTCATAATCATTTCATATTAATTCGTTTAATTATATCATATTTTGATATTATTCTCACATTACTCCTGTCATGATTATTGTTCTTTCGAGTGAATGTTTTAATTAATTTGATAATGAGGTCATAATTTCTCCTCATACCACTTCAAAGTTTTATTACCGCATAATTCCACACAAATTTCTGTATTTTATTATATTTAATTACTCAAATCGTATCACATATTTTTATTCCCTTTGGTATCATTTTATGGAAAGTTTTTTACACTTTATATTGAAATTAGACATGATCATACTTCTCCAGAATCATTTGTTTTAATTCTAAATTCTGTTTCCTTTATTCATCTCATTATGATCCTTTATAAACATGGTAAATATATTTTATGATTACCATAAATATGGTATTAATTCTCTTCTGTTTATTTCACCAAAGTGTTTTATAAATAATTGGCTGGTAAGTTGTGGTTACACTTTATTTTTAATTTTTGATGAGTAAGTCAAAATTCATTCTTTTTATATTTCTATAAAGTTTTCACCAATAATTGGCTTGTAAGGTTTGCTTACAATATTTTTAAATTTATACGGTTTATATCTAAATTCTTCTCCTATATTTCCATAAAGTTTTCACAAATAATTGTCTTGTAAGGTGTGCTTACAATATTTTTAAATTTTATCGATTTCAATTGAAAATTCTTTTTGTTATTCTCTTTCCAAATAGTTTTTCTCAAATTTTTAGTATGTAAGGTGGTCTTACATTGTTTTTGGAATTTAGACGGTTTCATTCTAAATTCTCTTTTATCTTCTTTCCCAAACAGTTTTTCTTAAATAATTGGTATGTAAGGTGGGCTTACATTTATTTAGAATTTATACGATTTTTTCAAAAATTCTCTCCTCCTTCTTATATTTATATTATTTCCAAATAAGTTTTTTCTCAAATAATTGTATGTAAGGTGTTCTTACAATCTTTTTAGAATTTAGGCGTTTATTTCTAAATTCCGTTTTATATTATTGCCAAATAGTTTTTCAAATAATTGTATGTAAGGTGTTCTTACAATCTTTTTAGAATTTAGGTGTTTATTTCTAAATTCTGTTTTATATTATTGCCAAATAGTTTTTCAAATAATTGTATGTAAGGTGTTCTTACAATCTTTTTAGAATTTAGGCGTTTCATTCTAAATTCTGTTTTATATTATTGCCAAATAGTTTTTCAAATAATTGTATGTAAGGTGTTCTTACAATCTTTTTAGAATTTAGGCGTTTCATTCTAAATATTGTTTTATATTATTGCCAAATAGTTTTTCAAATAATTGTATGTAAGGTGATCTTACAATCTTTTTAGAATTTAGGCGTTTCATTCTAAATTCTTTTTATATTATTCTTCCCAAATAGTTTTTCAAATAATTGTATGTAAGGTGGTCTTACTTTGTTTTGGAATTTTGTCGGCAGGTTGCACCCAACAAAATAACATTGTTTAATGGCAACGTTGGTAAAGTTCTTCCGCACTCTCGCTGTATTCTCTCCAACTCAGTCGTACTTATAATTGATACGTTTGAACCAGTATCGATCATCAACCTAGCGGGGATGCCTTCTACCTCCGCGTTGACATGTATGATTTCGTTATTAAAGTTATTGGTGGGATTATTGTCGTCCTCTTCAAATAACTCATGTCGGATGTTCTTGAGGTAGTTACACCCTATGACCGTGATATGATTATTATTATTTATTCTATTAAACTCATTATTATGATACCCAGTAGTTAGGAGCAGTAACGGGTTCTGGCGATTTATTACTGCCTGCGCCCGTTTAAAGGTTCCGTTGTGCCGTACTTGTTGAAGCATCATTTGGGATGCTTAGAGTGGGCCCCTGTCGATCTGTCCGGTGGTCTTCCGGTCGTTCGTTGTGGGTCATCCGTTCAGTATCGTCCAAACTAGTACTCCTTCTTGCCGGATAGTACCTTGGTTGGTCTCGTTCCAGGCTTCTCCGCCTATCTTCATATTCACGGTAGCTGTTTCTTCTATTGTTGTAGTATCTTCGCTGGCGACCATCTACTGCTCGTATGAAATTCACTCGTGGCCGGGAAAACCTATTATTACTGGGATTACCATTATTTGGACTTACCCGATTGTTATTATTATGGTAACGATCATTACCATAATTGGGGCTTCTCTGACTATTAGGGTTAGGAGGGTAGGGATTTCGGTTACCCTGATAACCATTAGTGGGTCGACTCGGGTTCGGATGGTTTGGACCCGTATTATTATTATTATTATTATTATGATTAGTATTGTTAAAACTATTATTTAGCGGGTATGCACGGCCTCCTTGGTACCCAGTGTTGGTGTTGTTCGTACCCAGGTTGTTGTTTGGATACGTCCTGGGTTCGGGCCTATCGTTTCTTCTCCGGCTTTGTCGGTAGTATTCCTCGTTCTCGTAGTTTTCGAGGAGTTCGGTCATTGCCTGAATTGTTTTGATTTGGTTGCCTCTCCTCGCTCGAATTACTTCTTCGTCATAATGGTATGGCAGCTTATTTATTAGGCACTCCTCAGGTATGGCCGGTTCTAAATGTTTGGCCATACATACCTTGCCGAGGAAATATGCCGTCATAGAACTACCGACTTGTGGTTTGTAATGGCCGTGGCATATGTTATCCCTTATTAAGTTTTGTGTCGTTTCCGACCAATACTTAGCCTTGAAGAGGCTTTTAAATTGTTGATAGCTTTCGATGTCGCTTCGGTTGGCCATCCACCAATGGTCATTCACCTCCCGAAACGACTCGTCGAGGATTTCCCGGTTCTGGACCCATCGGTTCCCGCTATGCTTTTCCAGGTACTCCTCTATGCGGGCCAAGAACTCCATGGGCTTCCACTTATACTGCCTGAAATTAAGCCATTCTCTATTCTCAGATACGGGGAAATTATTATAGCCAGTTGGTCGGTTTCTTATCAATTCTATTTCCTCCTGACTCTGTCGTACTTGTCCCGTGATGTTCGTCATAGCGGCTTCCACGCCGTCGCATCTTTCAGTGACATGTGTCCGCACTTTATTTATTTCTTCCAGGGCAAAAATTTTGTTTTCCTCCAGTTTAGTCCTCTGGTGTTCCTTGACTTGGGTGATCTCTTTATTTATTACCTCCCGAACTTCCAGTACTTCATTTTCTGTCTGACGACATCTTTCATCCACTTCCCTGATCTGCTGGTTTACAACCACGACTTCCTGTTCTAACTTTTTGACGATGGATTTCTTCGTGTCTGTTATCTTTTTATTCAACTCCTCTTTCGCTAACTCGGTCCTCTCGTCTAACTTGTTCATGTTCTCCTGGTTGACTTCCCTTAGTTCTTCTCTCAGCAGTTGGTTATCCTCTCTCAATTCTTCCAACCTTTCACCCATCGTCTCTTCCATTTTCTTGTTATCTTCCCTTAATTCTTCTTTTAATTGTTGGTTGTCACTTTCTATTTTCTTACTGGTTTCTTCCATCTTCTCTTCCAAATTCTTATTATTTTCTTCCATTTTCCTTTCCATCTTCTTACTGGTTTCTTCGATCCTCTTATTAGTATTTTCTATCTTACGGCCCAATTCTTCCTTTGTGGATCGGTTGTCTTCCTTCAAATCCTCTAGTTTTTCATTTAAGGAATGGTTGTTTCCTTCAAATCCTCTATTTTGGATTCTATATTTTTATTCACTCCTTCTATTTTCTTTTCCATCTTCTTACTCAAAGATTGGTTGTCCTCCTTCATATCTTCCATCCTCTTATTCTGTTCCTTCATTGTCTCCATCATCTGCCTGAGCATTTCTTGTGTTGTCATGTCCTCTGTTTGTGATGGTTTTTCAGGTTGTTCCTCTGGTGGTGCAGTTTGTTTCGGTTCCACCTGGTCTAGTAACACTTCCAAATCTTCCACGGGTGTTGCCTCCTTATCCCCCATGTCAACTTCCTTTTTGGCCTCTGCCGCCCTCTTCTTCGAAGTAGCTCATCTTTGCATTTTTCTTCTGTTTCCATTAAATAACCGCTGTCAGGCTTAAATTATCAAGCCCCACGTTGGGCGCCAATTTGTAACTCGACCCTGTATACAGTCGTTACAAATAAAGATAAGAAAGAAAAAATTTTATAAATAAAAAAAAAATTTTCAAAAAAAAATTTTATGTTTGTTTATAATGTCTATGACTGAGAATAAATTCAGTTTTATTGTTTTGATGGAAATTCTAAAATTTAATAAGGTAATTATTAATTATTTCGCACTTCTTGAAGATCTTAACAAAGTCCGGAGTTAATCAGATTAACTCCGGTCAGCAATCGATTTATGATTTTTCGTGCTGGTCCAATATCTCACTTTCTATAAGTATTTTCTTCTTCAGGAAGTCTCGTTGCAATAATAAAACCTTAAACTAGCATGTGAAATAAGTTATAGATCCAAACAATTGAAATAAATTGATTTATTAACAAAATTAAAGAATGATCGATGTTTAATCGATTTTGAGCAATTGTCGACTCCGTCTCAGGAAATAATCGATTTGTTCATACAGGTTATAAATTATTACAAGTATTAAAAAAGGTTCTTGGAGTGATTATATTATTAATAGTCAGAGAAGGGCAGTATGGGAAAGTATAACATTTACAAATAAAGTGGTTTCAATAATTATTATCTAACAAAATGTGAATAAATTTTATAAAATATGTAATATAGTTGAGTTGTCAAACCAATTCTGCAAGCTCTGTAGTCAGGCGATGTTGTTGGCACTGGTTGGCATTTCCAAGATGGCCGCTCAAAAAGATGACGAGGTTAACTGCAATGTCGTCGCGAGAAAATCTCTCCGCAAAATTAACTTCATATATGTTTTAAATGTCCCCGAACTTGCGTAATCTGTCTAATATGTTGTTTGTTGTATTCTGGAAGCGTGTCTAGTGTTCACTGGTGTTAATTATGTTATATGTTTTTGGTGTTCACTTCTCTTTGTTTGCTACGCAAAAAAAAACGGTTATACTGTGGTAGCAGTGGCGGCGATAAGGCCCCCGCAGACCCCGCGGCGCGGGGGGCCCCGACCCTCATGGGGGGCCCCAGTTGGCCCAGTCATGGGACATAACTTGTAACATGAAAAATAAGCGTAAACGAGTTGTAAAACGCTTCTTTGTTGAATTATCAGTTGACCATAGAATTGACGACCAAGTGAAATCATTTGAAGTAAAAGTTTTCAATGCAACACTAGATATTGTAATAGCTCAGCTACAAATGAGATTCGAAGGATTGCGTTGCACTGATGATAGGTTTTCATTCCTGACGCCTCAGAATTTAGTAAACTTCTCACAAGAGACAATAGTGGAGAAAAGTAAGGCTCTGGTAAATGTGTATCCTGGTGACCTTTCCACATCACTGCCTGACCAAGTAATATCCTTCAAAGCTCTGATGGCCAAAAAATTGTACACAAGAAAAGAATTCGAGAAATGATGAATTTACTGGTTGAAGAAAACAGCTGCCTTATGAGTTGCCTCCCAGACTTAACTACAGCTTTGCAGCTTTATTTAACCATATCTGTCACAACAGCTACAGCAGAAAGAAGCTTTTCAAAACTTAAATTAATTAAGTCATACTTAAGAAGTACCATGGCCCGAACTCGGTTGAGTGACTTGACACTGTTAAGCATTGAGCATGAAGAGACACAGAAAACTAATATCAACGAAGTGGTTGAAAAGTTCTTAGCTATTAAAAAAAGAAGACTAGGCTTAGGAAAACAGTGAACTTTGGTTGATCCTCATCTGTAAATATTGTACATTACTTGAGTTCGAGTGTTATTGAATTGGATTAGACTTAAGGAGAACTTGTATAGAGTATATTCAAGAATTTTACAAATTCAGTTACAAACTAATTTAAATGTTTGAAAAAAGCTAGAATGTTACTTTGATATTCGTTTTTAAATAATAAATTTTTAACACTGTGTGCGGTACTGTTTCATAGTCTGAATTTAGATCTTTGACATAAAAATAAATCATTCTTTTTATTTTGGTTTTTTTATAGTTTGTATAGAACTTTGTCTATTTAGCAACAATGAATTTTAAGAGTTTGTACACGTGTAAAACGTCCTTTGCAAATTGCAAACGCTTTGTGATAGACGAGAAATTATTCGCAAACCATTGTTGTGAAACACATGTAAATAGAAACTCATTTGAGTGTTTCCCCTATTACGTATACAAAATTTAACCATTTTTATAGGGCCCCCTAATTAGTTTTGCGGGGGGCCCCCGTTTTGTTAGCGCCGCCACAGTGTTGTAGATTGAATTATCACAAATATGTCGTTTTACTGTTTTTATGCACTGGTATTATGTAGTGTTGGTGTTGTTTTCACTGTTGTGGTTAAAGTTTTCTGTGGTTTTAATTGGAAAAGTGTTTAATTTACGTAACTCTCGTTTCACTGAATTTATTAGGTAACCTTAGTACTCCATTTTTCTCGGTTTCAAGGAACGCAATCTTACTTAAACTGTTCAGCTTGATCATTAACAAAGAACTAACTAACTTCCTTCACGTTAGTCAAAATCTGGCCCAGTTAATATTTGAAAAGTATTGTTAAAATAATTTCGACTTCCCATATACATGATACAAAAATACATTATATATGGAATTAATTTAGTTTATTATTCACTTTCATGAATTATTAACCTTATCATTGGTTTAACCATCTCATTCCATTTAAATTGATATATTATAGTCCATATCTGTTGACATTTTTGTGGAAATTACCAAATTTCTTTCTTTTTGGAAATCTAGGCTCAAAAACTGGTTTCCGCCTTCATATATTTTTTCTGCCATTTTAAGTGCTATTAATACCATTATAATAAATTTCAAATGGTCATATTTCTCTTCCTTTCCTTAATTACATATAAATTGAACCTTTGAACTGGTTTTTAGTGATAAACTCTGAATTTAACACTCCTCTTTTAAAATAATTAATTTATACATTTCAAAAATTTTTAATAATTTAAGGTATATTTCCATATTATCATTTTAACTCCTAGGTTCATTCACAGTAGTTGTTAACTGATTTGCCTTACCTAAATCTTGCCAGTTTACAGGATTTATAAGTGAATTAACTGGTTTATAGTGAGTTTCTGTGAATTCATTATTTGGCCTAGAGTTTAGAATTTTACATGTCTGTTTTTTTTTCTAATAATTTAATCCTACTCCTCCTCTGACTTTGAACAGTTATTATGACATAAAAATAAAATGGTTCATAAACTTATTGTGATGTGTAGCATCTAATTCATACTACTGTTACATAAAAATAATAATGAACATTACTCAGCATTCTAAAAATTTGAACATATTGCTGACATTGTTTGAAAACATACATTTAACTCTTTTTTTAATTAACACAGCATACCTACTGAAACATTTTAAATGGTATGTATGCTGTTATTTAACAAATATAATAAATTCTAAACACATCTAAATCTTATTGACTAAGAACTCCTTCACACATATGGAGTTCATGGCTGTGAATAAATAGCCATTTTAAACCTATGAACACTTAAATTAATTCCAGTTCTTTCTGGTCGAAACCATTATTATTGATTATCCCCTTATTGAGTAAACAATTCCACCCATACTTTAGTTATGGTCATTTCTACAAATGTCTTGTAATAACAAAGTGACATTAAAATAATAAAATATTGGAAATCTTCCATTTTATTATTTTATGATTTGTAAATTATTAAATATAAAAGTTATCTAGCATATAGTTAAGTCATAGTATCACTACAACCTTAAGTTTATTATATTTCCAAAAACACTCACACTAGTTCACTTTCACTGGTGGTTCTGATATATTGAGTCTTATTATCTCAGACCAGACCTTTAGTCATCATGGACTGTGAAGACTTGTTTATTTTTTTTATCACACAATAACTTTAGTTGGTGCACCTCTTATCATGCTATACAACACTTTTGGTTTATTAATAATTACAATTTTATAGGGTTTTGGGATGTTATACTTTATTTAATTGTCTCTATGGGTTTGGGGTTTATGGCAGTTAATAATAGGTTTTATAATGGTGTTTCTTCCATACTATTTCTTCCTTTCTTCTTGTCTTCACTCTTGTCCTTCTTCTTGTCTTCATTCTTGTCTTTCTTCTTGTCTTCATTCTTGTCTTTCTTCTTGTCTTCACTCTTGGGTAAACCAAGGTACTTTGTGTCATCTTGACTGATGTTTGGTTTGGAGTATCTAATTTATTTTCTGATACTGACTTTGCTCTTCGCTAAAGGTTTCAGGGTATTGTTTACTTCCTGATAATAAACTCTACTCTTCTTTCTTCTTGTGTTTCGGGTATTTTGTTGTTTCACCACTCCTAAACTGATTCTTTCTTCTTGATTTTGTGGTATCTAGTTTGTTTAGTGCTCCTAACTTCCTGGGTAGATTCCTGATTTTATAATATGAGTTACTCTTAATTATTTCTTTAATTTTTTATAGTGGTTTTTATATAATGTAATGATGGTCTTTAATTTATTGTGGTTTTTTCCTTTGAATTCATTAAATTTCATTCGATATTATATTAGTATATGTAATGTAATTATTGTTTATTATCTTAATTGAATTAATAAATAGTGGATTTTCTGTCACGCTACAATATCCGTTCTCACGGCCTCCTTCAGTGAATGCGCGATTGGGTATGACCTCCGGTTAAATTCCACGTTTTCCTTAAACTCAAGTTTACACTGGTAGTTCTTGACTTTGCCTGGTTCAACTGAGAATACTGACTTATATTTTTTGTACACTCTTATTAAACGATTTGCTTGATGTATGGGTATTTTCTCGTTGGTGGTTCCGCACTGGAAATCTCGTATTTCTTGTATCTTCACTGACTATAAATCCTCTTCTCCATTATTATATATTATTGGTTTATGAAGGGAGCTGTTCTCTACAAAATTTATGTCGCGAAGTTGTTGGTGTATTGTACTGGGAAGCATATTCGTGCCTCCTACCAAATCTGCTGTCCACGTTATTCCGTCTGGAAATAGTGATACCTTTTCTTGGTTAAGGTCGATAATGGTGGAGTACCTTCTTAAAATATCGCAACCTACCAGTATATTGAATGGTAATCCGGTGGCGATAAAAAATTCCATATCCAAAGCTATACCACGGCTAACGACATTTATGGAAACTTGTTTTCGAATAGTTTTGTTCTGGCGGCCAGTTGCACCTATTAAGACAATATTATTTACTGGTAACATAGGCAAAGTTTTACCACACTCTTTCTGGATTCTCTCCAGTTCGTTTACATTTATTATGGAGATATTCGCACCGGTATCAATCATGATTTTGGCGGGGATTCCTTCGACTTCCGCTTTTATATACAATATCTCATTGTTTTGACTATCGAGGCTAGTTTCGTTTTCCTCCAATAGTTCCGTTCTTATGTTCTTTAAGTAGTTGTTACTTATGATGGTGATGCTTTTTAATTCGGTTGCCTCTTGCAACTCATTTTTATACCCAGGAGATGGGAGCAGTAACGGGTCATGATAGTTTATCACTGACTCCTCCCATTTAAATTATTGTTGTCATCATTGGCACTCGGATTGACCGAGGCATCGTTTTGGAAACCTTGCGTCGGTTCCTGCCGCTCTGTATCCTGTTCGAAGGTTTGTTGTCTACTTTGCTGTCGGCCAGGATCCTCTAGACTGGTACTCCTTCTTCTTTGTTCATACCTCGGACCGTCCTGTTCTTCGCTTCTTCGTCGGCGATCTCCATCGTGGAAACTATTCCTCCATTGACGGTTGTATCTTCTCGGCTCTCGATCTTCGGCTCTTATAAAATTAACTCTGGGACGGGAAACTCTATTATTATTATTATAGTTATTATTGTAATTCCTATTGTTTTGGTAATACCGTTCGTTATTACCGGGGTAGGGGTTTCTCTGGCTATATGGATTGTTAGGGGGTTGATAAAAATTATTACGGTTATTCGGGTATTGGTTATTATTCCTATTACTATTCTGGGTGCTGTTAAAGTTATTGTTATTATTCGGCGGGTTATTGTTGCCGTTGTAATTATTTTGCTGGTTGCGGTTTCCTAAATAGTTATTACCATTACTGGGGTACTGGTTACTCCTCACCTCTGGTCTGTCATTCCTCCTCCTACTTTGACGGTAATATTCTTTGTTTTCATAGCTTTCCAATAACTCGGTCATGGCCTGCACTGTTTTAATCTGGCTACCTCTCCTCGCTCTGATAATATCCTCATCGTAGTGATAAGATAGCTTGTTCACTAGACATTCTTCGGGTATTGCCGGTTCTAGGTGTTTTGCCAGGCACACCTTCCCTAGGAAATAGGCTGTCATGGTGCTGCCTATTTGGGCCCTGTATCGTCCGTGGCACATATTATCTCTTATCAGGTTCTGAGTTGTTTCTGACCAGTATTTAGCCTTAAACAGGTTCCTGAACTGTTGATAGTCCGCAATCTCGCTACGGTTCGCCATCCACCAGTTATCTGTCATCTCCCTGAATGACTCGTCCAATATTTCTCGGTTATTATTCCATCGACTCCCTCTATGCTTGGCAAAATATACTTCTATCTGGGCTAGGAACTCCATGGGTTTCCTCTTGTACTGCCGGAAATTCAGCCATTCCCGGTTTTCATTGATGGGTATCCCGGTAAAATTAGTGGGTCGATTCCTCAAAACTTCCATCTCTTCTTGGCTTTGCCGTACCTGAGCCGTGATATTGGTCATAGCCTCTTCCATCCCGTCACACCGCTCTGCGACTTGGCTTCGTACTCTCCTGAGTTTCCTTCCGTTGTTCTTCCACTTTCCTGCGGCTATGCTCTTCAATGTTAGTAAACTTGATGTTTACCACTTCCTTGAACTCCTGTACTTCCCTTTCGGTTTGGTTACATTTTCCGTCAATTTCCCTGATCTGTTGGTTCATTATTATGGTTTCTTCTTCCAATTTTTTATTCATGGATTTCTTATTATCGTTGAGTTCCTTGCTCATTTCTTCTCTTATTAACTCCATCCTTTTGTCTAACTTGTCCAGATTTTCCTGGTTGACCTCCCTTAATTCTTCTCTTAGTAGTTGGTTATCCTCTCTTAATTCTTCCAACTTCTCCCCCACCTTCTCTTCCATTTTCCTGTTATTTTCCTCCAATTTTTCTTCCATCTTCTTACTGGTTTCTTCCATCTTCAGATTAGTTTCATCAATTTTCTGACTCAAAGATCTGTTGTCCTCTTTCATTTCCTTGCTGGTTTCCTCAATTTTCTTATTGGTGTTTTCAATTTTATTACCCAATTCTTACTTGGTTGTTTTGAATTCTTCCTTTAAAGACTGGTTGTCTTCCTTCAATTCTTCTAATTTTTTCCCATTCTCCTCCATCTTGGATTCTATGTTTTTATTCATTCCTTCCATTTTTTTACTTAAGGATTGGTTGTCTTCCTTCCTGTTCTCATCCGTTTTCTCCATCATTATGCTGATCATCTCTTGTATATTCCCATTCTCTGTTCTTGTGGGTTTCTCGGGTTGTTCCTCTGGTGGTGAGGGTTGTTTAGGTTCCACTGGGTGTAATAACCTTTCCATGTCTTCCACCGGCGTCGCCTCTTTGTCTTCCATATCAATTTCTATTTCCTTTTCGGCCTCCGCCCCCCGTTTCTTTGACGTTGCTCGTCGTTGCATTTTCCCTTTTCTCTAACCTTATAGCTGCTGTCTAGCTCCAATTAGGGATTGGGCAAATTGTAGTGGCCTGTCAATCGCTAATTAAAGCCCCTCAGTTGGTCGCCATTTTGTAACAACACGGGGTTACAAATAAAATTTGTAAATTTTTTTGTGTAAAAAAAATTTTTTTTTTTATTTTTTTTTTTTTATTTTATAATTAATTAAAATCAATTAATTAATTATGTTCTGTCGTATTCCGAATCTTTTGTTATTTGTTTTTATTATTTTAATGCCTTTTCAGTATTTTTAAAATCCTCTCGCCAGTTGATAGAATTGTCTCCAATAACAATCGATTCATGTATTTTTCTTATTTGGAGGTTATCTTCCTTCAGGGTGGTGAGATTCTGGTAGTTAACTCTATTAAATTTACTTATTAAGTTAATTATATTTTAGGAATGAAAAAAATGTTCAGTTATGCAATATATAAGAAATTTTATTAGCAATTATTTATTATTTCAACTCTTTATCGATATATAAATCAGGGTATCGTTAATTCATACAATTATTTATATAAGGATTCTTTTAGCAGTTATTTTAGGTAAAGTCAGAGAAATAAGGGCAAAGTTTATAAAGTATAACATTACAAATATATCACCTTAAAGATTAAAATACAGGTATGATAGTTAATATATAATGGTAAGTGAGCAGATTTCAAACCATTCAGTTGTCAAGGCAGTGTTGCGTTGTGTTGTGGGTAATCAATGATGGCTGCTTTTCGTGTATAGTTGGAAGACGGTCTCACCTCGCTGATTCAAAGTTCAATAAAAGATGCTTTCCTTCTGAATTTTCATCCTTGTGGCTGCAATTCTTCCTTCTTGTGTTGGTGGAGTGTCTCTGGTTCAGTTTTAGTGTTGTACTTTGAAAAATAGTGTAGTAATAAGTAAATCTCACTTTTGTCCGTTATTTGCACTTTTGTGTGATGAAGTGTTTTTACTGTTTTAATCGGTTGAATGTTATAATCACTGGTGTTCTGGTCTGTGTAGTATTAATTGAATGTCTGTAGGTATTTATTTCACTTGGTCTCCGTTTAAAAATGTGTTTTTTCCGAAACTCTCGTTTTTGCACTTTAGGCTTATAATACATTCACCATTACGGTAGCAGAAATTAGGTTAAGGTTTACAAATTACTCAGATCGAGTATGCTATTCAACGTCTAATAATCAATTAACTTACTTCCTCCGTCTTCGGCTAAAGTCTTAGCCAAACCAATCTTATTCAATACATTGTTCCAAATGTATTTGCATCCTGTGCATGTGAGAAAGTTACATTATATAACTGATTATATTTTTGTTATTCTTCAAATTTATTAACTAGTAAATAGTTAATCTTCTTCTTCAGTTCATTCTGCATAATTTGATACCAAATAATGCAGTTTTATTAAGTTTTTGATTTAAAATGGTATTTTTTACTTCATTTTATAATGGTAAGTTTTAAAATCACTTCCTGTCCTTGTCTTCCCAAATGATGCCATATTATAAGTTATATTAATGATTATATTAAATCTCAGATTGTAATAAAAGGTTTATCTTCCCTTAATTTCTTGCAATTAGATTAATTGGTTATGTTTTAAAATATTTTACAGTAATATATGACTCCCCTCTTTTGAGTTTTTCCATTTCCATTTTTAACAATAATTCTGGCTATAATTTTACAAAATCTTCCTTACTTATATTTCCAATTACATGACTTTATTACTAATTACCTTATATAAATTCCTTCAGTTTAATTGTTTTTCTGTACTTATTTAATCAAATTTGATGCTGTTTAGTTTTTAACATTTGGCCTAGATTTCTAACAGTTTTAACATACAAAGTTTTTTAAATAATACATATTGATTTATACCCTCCCTGACTTTCATTGCTATTGTGACATAAATTAACATTTTCTTATTGTAAACAAAATAACAATTAGTATATGGTTCATACTATTAATACATAACACCTAATTCAAATTAATATTTGTCTTTCCAAATCAGACATTTAATACTCAATGATTAACATTATAAATATATCATAAATAAACGATGTTGTCCTGACATTTTTAAACTTGCTTATTTCTAATATCGGTACCTTATTCTATATAAACAAAACATAATTATTTTAATCTTATTCTACTTCTTAAACTAGGTTCCAATATCAGATTTTATCTGTTTCTTTTTTTATTGGGGTAATGATATTTTATCACTTCACTTTTATTATGGCCTGCTCTTGTTTTATTTTAGTCATTCTAATGAATGTTATTTAATAGAGTGGCAGTTATCTAAAAAATACATGTATTATCGGTCATGATAATACTTTATTTACATTATTCATGAACACAAATTAAAGCACTTTAAAGTTGTAATATTTCACCATCTTCTTAGTTTGTTGTGACAGTACAAAAAGTATGATATAAAAATATGGTATGCAAGGTAGTAAACTATGGTATTTCAATGTTTTAAAAATCATTTATATGTGTGATACAATTTCCCTTGGGTTTCGCATACGACGACGCAGATCAGAGACAACAAAACAATTTCAAGGACAGCAGAATACGTGCCGATAAACAGACTTGTAATGGTTACTGTAACCAATACCGGCTCTACTTACTTCTATCTCATTGGCCAACAACGCCCAACGTCATTAAAACCACAATGACGCTATAAAAATACGTAATCAACAAGACTATTATGTAACGAAGAAACAAAGAACGATGACGTTTACACACACACACGTACGTAGAATTTGCGTAGTGTTGAGTCCCAGTCTATACAATACAGCAGCAGTAGTAACACCTGTCTCACAGGCAACCGGCATTTTACACCGGTTTAGTGTTTGAAATAACTCAAAATGTAATCAAAATGTGAAATGTAACCACCTCAGTAAACTTTAGACAGTGTGCAGTGATTGCTTTTCAAAATTAGAAGTAGAGTCAGTGAATTTGATATGATGTAACAACGCCAGCGGAGGAAACAACATGTGATGCACGTCTAGAACTTCCAGTCGACCAAATCAGGGAAGTGAAAACCCAAATTTATATCTAAAGAGCTCTTTAATCAATCATAGAGATGTGTACACAAAAAAAAAATAATTTTGAAATTATAAGTATGAATGCGCGAGAGAAAGTAGGGTGTGCCCGATAATGTCGACATCCCATCGGGGTGTTGGTTTGCGTTTTCTTTTAAAGAATTATCATTAAATTAATTAAATATGAAGCAGCTGCATAATCAATATAAAGATTCTGGTAAATTAATGTTTGATAAAATATAACTGATTTTAGTATGAAAGCGAGCCAATATATTTAATGGCCGCCATATTGGAATATTGTCCGGTGTACACAACTAAAAATGCAGAAATAAATTACGATTGATGTTCATGGTGTCAAAGAAACGTATTCTCATTTCAATTCCTCCTTGTGTCAGCATTCACGCTGAGTCGAATCCTGGACCGTTAGGTAGTAATAATAAGTATAATAACAAAACTGAAGCAAACGAATTCACAAATTATGGTGGATACCATAATTATGGTATGTGTGACAAACGTGTCTGATCGAAATAAAGTAAACAAAACAAAATATAGGTTACTGGTTGTTTCCACATACATATACAGATGTATTTTATTAAGAGTATAAAAACGAGTAAAGTAACAAATGCCGCCCAGAACTAGGGACATAAAAAGTAAAGTAACATTTGTGAACATCAATATTGAAACATAAGGTTTATTTTTTATAACACTAAAACTTGCACTGATTCTCTTTTTATTCCTTGATTTTAATTCTAAATAGTTATATAGTTCTACTAGAATCAAGAAATCTATTTATAGAATATTATGAAGGTTTTTTTTTTGGTATTATATTATTATATCACATTGGTTCACTTTCAATTCTTACTCTATACACTTTTTAGCTTACATCTATTGTACATGTGGTTTTTACATTTGATATTTTGTTATACTTTTATTTATTATTATTATATTTATTTTGGGGTTTGGGTTTTTTTTATAAGAGCACTCCTTCTTCTTGTGGATGCTGTCTTGTTCTTGTTTCTTCATTGATCCCTTCTGTTCTTCTCGTTTCTTATAAAATTATTTCCTTCATCTTCTTGTGGATGTTTCTTCATTGGTCCCTTCTGTTCTTCTTGTTTCTTATAACATATTTTCTTTTCTTGTTATGGGTTTAGTCATTTTCTGGGTTTCTTCCTTACCTACTCCTATCCTACCTGGGTATTACCTTTTTTCATATTTAGTTTATATAAATTTATGTTGATGATTCATCACTCGATGTAACCTTAGTTTTACATGAACTTTTATTTTAATCAATGATTGTACTCCACGGTGGTTCTTAATTAATTTATTTATTTTGCTTTCTCGGATTTAACAATGTTATTATTTTATTTTTATGATCATTTTACCATTCATTATTATGGGCATTATCTGTCATGCTACACCATTTTGGAAAATTCTGTAGCGAATATTACCGCAAATAGTAGCTATGGACGTTACATAAATTCATCATCATTGATAATTATTGATGAAATTTCTATGTGCCCACTGCAAGTGTTGAAAATCATAGATAGATTATTGCAGGATCTATGCGATAAGAATGATAAACATAAACCATCTGGAATGAAAACGATACTTCTGTGCGGTGATTTTCGGCATATCTTACCAGTTGTCCCACATGGATCACGTGCAACTTTAATTGAAAATTGTGTCATGAGTTTGCATAAATTTGTTTATTTTCATAAAGTAACGTTTACTCAAAATATGAGAGCCTTACCAAGTGAAATAGAATTTGTCGAATTCTTGAAATAAATTGGTAATGATGAAGCCCCACAATTCCCTCAGTTTGGTGAAAATATTATTGAAATACCTCAGTAATTAATAGGAGATGAAAATAATATTATTAATGAGGTGTATGGAAATATTTCCGAAAACATACTCTCAGATAACATATTGAAGTCAGTTATTTTAGCACCTAAAAATGATTGTACTTTTATTAATACTGATATACTTAATCGAATACCAGGTGAACAGAAAACATATCATAGCTACGATAAAATAATTTGTGATGATGACAATGAAATCAATAACTCTCCAGTAGAGTTTTTGAATTCTTTGACTATTAGTGGTTTGCCACCACATAAGTTAGTATTGAAAGTTAATTGCATCGTTTTACTGATCAGAAACTTAAATACAAAGGAAGCATTAGTCAATGGAACAAGAATGCGCATCAAGTGTATGCATCGTAATGCTATTCATTGCGAAGTTTTAACTGTATGCATCGTAATGCTATTGATTGCGAAGTTTTAACTGGAACCGCACGCAATAAGAGAATTTTGATTCCACGTATAAATTTAAGATATTCCGGTACTGTTTTACCATTTAACTTTCAAAGAACTCAATTTCCAATTATACCTGCATTTGCGATGACAATAAATAAGTCTCAAGGACAAACATTCTAAAAAATTGGAATTTTATTGAGGCAGCCAGTTTTTACACATGGTCAATTGTATGTCGCAGCAAGTAGAGTTCGATCATTCGATGGTTTGAGATTTTATATTTCCGAATATAATGACCAAGGGCATTTAGCAAATGATGAAAGAGTTTTTACAAAAAACATCATTTACACAGAAGTTCTGAATCATTAAATTCACTTTCAAACTATTTTAAGTTCAATGGACAACATTTATTTTTTTAACCGCCCGGTTTTTTTGATTTAATGAAAAATATATGAAAAAATACGAGGCATGTATTTTTTATTTCATTTTTTATTTTGTATTAATTTTTTATTTAAATTTTATATAATTCGAAAAAGATACGCAAAATAACTGTGTAGCCTTGGCAAAACCTGGTCAGTATGGCAATAAAAAAAAACCCAAGGAAATGTCAAAAAACGCGTTATTGCTTTTTAAATATGGCTTAGCCAAGCTAAACCTCATTTTTCCTATCTTTCATATTTTCAAATAACTCAAAAATTAATGCATAGAAAAAAAAATTAAAAAATTATATAAGCTTTGTAGCAGATAATCTTCAAACTGTTTTCAAATTTTGTACCTTACCAAAAATGAAATGTAATCCACTGGAATTGAAACAATGTATCTTATACTTCTATGAATGTCAAGTCTCATTTTTATTAGCGTTTATTTGATTCAATAATAACATGAAAGAATTAAAACTAACAATGAATTATATCAAAAAATAAATATGAATACAAGCTGTAATTGTTTTTTTCAACTGTTACTAACATTAAATTTTAAATTTCATAGGTATTGCAGGGAATGAAGGCAAACAACACACGCTAATGACGTATTTGTACACGCTCGCAGCTGACGTAATAGAACAAAATTCAAAAAAATTATATGCAATGATTATAGAGGTATACTCTTTGACAAAAGAACCTCAATAACGTTCAAACTTAAAAATTTAATGAATTACGGTCGAATTTCAACCACTGGGTGACCACTAGTATCTATAATTAGTGAAAATAGTTTGAGGGTGGGCGATACTTTTTTACAAATTATCGAACCGAATTCAAGTAAATGATTTTTAAATATAAATCTTAAAACATGGAAGTCATGTATGGTTCACCATACTAATTTTATAGTATATTAGGAGCAGCTGATGAAAAAAATGTAATTGCATGTAAATTTCTGTAGTATTAATGTGTTACTTCTATGTAGCACTCTGCTAAACATGATTTTTTGTGCTATAATTATAACTGTTATTTACCACTTATGTAGTGTCAATATCAATATATTACAGTATTTAAGTAGAACAAAAAGACCTCAAATCCTTATATGTGTGTAGTTAGTTAAAAAAAAAGGAACAGTATATATGATACAACAGTCTAAATATTTAATACAAATCCCACAGGTACATTAGCCTCTGATCCACATAACAAGCCTATGGACATAATAGAAATATTACCTAAAGTGGCACAGGCAAAAAAACTTCACCCTAATATAGTCCCCCTGATTGGTAGTTAATAAATGATCTAATTAATTATTAGTAACTAATGATTAATAAACGTAACTAAAAATGTATGAAAACAAAAACGGTATCTGTTCATTAAATATGGCTGCGTAATATAATCTGTTCTCTTTAAAATAAGACTTTATAACGTTCAGTTGTCTTTTTTTTTTGTGAGTAGCATAAATTTGATCTGCACTATTGTGTAAGAAGTTCATAAATAGAAAACAAAACCTTTTTAATTTGATACCTTGTTTCCTTGAGTACATATGTGGAAAAATGAGCCAGACTGAAGTTAATTTATAAAGTTTACTTTAGGGAATATCCAACATTGAAATAAGTCTATTTTTCAACATTTTCAGACATTCTACATACTTATAAAAAATCTCAGAAACTATTGATCATATTAGAAAATTCAATACAAAATCAACAATCTAACAATGAAGACTCTACCAAAACAAGCAAATTGAGCATGTTGTAGGGATGTTTCCTGAGTATCTGAGAATGAGTGAATAATCCTCGCTGCCGCTTATGAAACAGCTTTGCCCCACTACAAAGTGTATGATATTTTTGTCATGGCACAGGTTTTTTAGTTTGTCAGCCTATAAAATTAACGTGTTTGGGTATCTTTTAGCATCAAACAATACTTTGCTTATCTTTTTCAGTTAGAGTTTACAAAAAATCATAGTACGTAGACAAAATAAATATCAGGTGGAGCAGAAGTAGCTGATGGTTTTTATTTTGTTATTGTGTTGCATGGAGAGGTCATGGGATGTGACATCCATGGAGAGGGATGACACCTTCACACGCTGGCATGTCAGTTACGATAGAACCATAGGACGTGACATTATGTGACATGTGCTTTTATATTGAAATGTTCACTTAAATATTGATTTATCACTTTAAAAAACATCAAGTATTTCTGCCTCACCTTGTATAACTAGGTCTGGAGTAGGTTTTTACAAATTCCCTAATAAATTTGTTTACGAATCTCATATTCAAAATCAACCAGTTAATCTTCTGCAGATTTGAACAACTTGCATAATGAGAACTGACTAAACCGAAGTTGTATTTCCCCGTAGAAGGTGATAGGTTTCAAGCCTCTTTATCAAAGACTAAATGATCAGTTCGCACGATGGATTCATTTTTCCCTACTAACATTGTTGTTATTTAATAGTATAAAACAACATTAAACAGCCCAAGAATATAAAATCTGAAACATTAAAAAAAATTTACTATACTTTTGAAAAAAGTACTTATGAGCCAAAGGGCATTAAATCAAAGGAAATAGTTTTGCTTACCAAATAGAATCTAATGACTATTTTGTTTTAAATTAAGTTTATCTAATTACTTGATAAATTAAAATAATTTTAATATGTTTTAATTCAGTTTCTCAATTTTTAAGTATTTTTTTTAGTAGCAAGCTGTGTTCTGTTTTTGGTATTCCTCATGATCTGTGTGTGTATTGCAGAGTCAAACTGAGATACACGTGGGAACAGGTACAGTTGCTAACAGCAAATGGGGTGAAGTTAACAACATGCTTCTTGAGACAAACAAAACATACCAGCTTGCGATTGCCCAGATTAGTGAATACTGTGGCGTGTACAATGCTGATATTCTCCTCTCATTCCCCTTCCATGCAAAGTAGTGACTGGTAATTTCAGTTCAATTTAATTTGGTTCATACATGTAAACTTCCTTTTTGTGTTAAATGATAAGGTTCTATGTATAGTGATATGAGCATTAATTGTGTTTATGTATATTAGATTCTTGTGAGTGTTGTTAATAGTTTATTAGCATATTTTTTTAATATTCAATAAATAACCATTGTGAAGTACTCATCCTCTCTCCTGCCCAAACTGGTAGTGTTTATTCTGTTCTACATGTATTGCATAACTAGACAGCGTTAACTATTCCTCTCAAAACCCAACCAGTTTAAAAACCAGAAGAAGACAGTTTTGATAAGTTGAATAGTTTTGACAGTCTAAAATAACTTAATTTGACACTCCTGTATCTATCACAGTGTATTCTTCATGTTTAGTTGAAAGAATAAAATTGAAGAGTTGCATGTGATAAAGGCCTAACTGACACCATAATATTTTGAATAATAAGTTTTAAGGTTTTTAAACTAATATAGAAATATTATGACATGATGTACAGAATTTCTATTCAGTGAGAACTATTCAGTTTTAACTGTTTTGTATTAGATTACATTTAGGTTAGATCAAAAATGTAATTGAAACTTTGTAAACCACAAATTTGAAAAAAAAAGTTTCATTGGCCCTTTTTGCCTTCAGTGACTTAAAATATTTGTCACATTTAGCATATTTTCTTTTAAATGATGTGTGAAAAACCCATAGTGTAGGTGAAACGTGTGGTTTCAAGACAAATAAAATGGTGTATGTTAAACCGAAAACAGTGTTTTTGTTCATGAAATCCATGAAACCTTACTAGGGAGATTGCTAGTATTGGTTTAACACTTAATTATTTCTCAGTGATGTATATTCGTTGAACATAACCTGTTAATGGTCTGATTCCAGACTTAAGTTTGTGATCCAAACTGTTACAGAGAAGGCTTCTTTACACCTTGAATTTCAGCATAGGCTGTGTCGATTTGGTGAATTTTGATAGCTTCTCGGCACAAATTGAATTATATTGTTTGCTAACATGGCTGGCTTCTTGGCCAGAATAAATACTTGATTCCTAGTTAAAAATCTCTCATTTTATACTAAATACAATCTCAATTATATGGCTATATATGAAATCCTTGTTTGATGCTGATTAATTTGACACCTCACAAGCTAGGTTTTTGTTAAGTATTTAGTTATTTTTTTTTATGATTTTCATCAAAATTCTGTATTAATGCCTAAAGAGTCTTTCCCAATATACTTGACTGTACAAAACATTTGCTATAAACATCTTAAATATAACATGGGTATCACAAGTTCAGTTATACCATGTAGTTTAATGCACAAATCAACACCGAAGAAGATTTTGAAGAACTATTAAATACTAAAAATGACTGTGATAGTAATCCAGAAGATGGTAAAAAAGTACCCAAACAATGAATGTCGCAGAAATTTGTCCGCTAGATAGTTCAAGTAGAATGGAAATACAATCTGAATCTTCAATAACAGATGAACATAGTTGAAGAGTGACGTAACCGCTACAACAAGCAGGATCGATACAGTGAAGCACTTTCGAAAGAGACAGCTTTCGATACAGAAAAAATGACCGTTATCTCTTATAAAAAAGTAGCTAAACCTTTAGTTGGACAGAATTAATCCTGCAGGTTTGGACACTGTATCCTAGGCAATAAGAGACGTGTTCATTGTTAGTTTTAAGTAAATTTTAGACAGTAAAAAAAAAACAATATTATGAAGTGATGCGAAAATATGTGTAGGCATGTGGCGAGTGTGCATGTGAGAAAATATATAACTATGGTATGAGATAATAATACAAAAACATGTTAAATTAAATAACTTTCATTAAAATAAAATTCTGACATGAGTCTTTTACCAGAATATGCAAAATAAATAGACCTATTGAGTGGCAATGTTTGTAATTTAAAGAACTAAATATATGAGTTTTTTATAAAGAAAGTTTTATAACCTGTAGAAAAGTAATAAAATAAGACAATATTTTACAGGAATAAAGTTATCTTAACTTAAGATGCAGAGAAAGGAAGTATAGCAGCCAATAATGTTCAATAAACTGACTAAAATTTCAGTTGATTTCTTATTCTGTAGCTGTAAAGGCAATCTCTCTCTGAACTTGAAAACGTGTGGATGTGCTGCTCGAGTCTAGACGCTTGGTCTACGAAAGCATACAAACACAAGTCCGAAAGTTCGCGAGTTGATTACTAAACAGTGCTAATCTGGTAAAGTACAAGATTGTTTTTATAGGAATTAAAGACACTTGAAGTTTACTGGATCATTGTGTACATATACAATACATAAAATAAATAATGATTAAAACTAATTAACTACAATTTATAGACGTGCTGAACCTGAGAATGACCCTGAACACCAGACAACAGGAGGAACTACACCTGAACCTGTATCCAGACTTACACCTGTCTTCCAGACTGGAGCATCACCATCTTGATCGTCATTCATTTTGTTATACACTTTAAAAAAACTTACAAACTTGAAAGACAAAAGAACTCATAAAAAATGTATGTATTAGATTGTAAGAGAAAAATTATTTTAATTTTGTAAAAAGGTCTACAGAGACAGTATAATTAGTATGTTCTTTTTTCATAAACAGTATTAAATCAACATAGTGCAATTTTTAATTATCATTAATAAATCAGAAATCATTCCAATATACGATTCAACTGACTACTTATTCTATGTGACGCCATTCTGTACATCACAATACATATCTCTCTCTAGTTCTGGGTTAGCAGCCCACAGGCTGGTTGGCAGCACCTCATCTTTCCTTCCGCTCCTCCGCTTTCCTTTCCAGTTCAGGTTGTGATGTGCAGTTCATATCATCTATAATATGTCTCATGTAATCTAAACAGAGTCTTTCACTATGATTTCTCCCTTCTAATTTTACTTCATTTGTTCTCTTCATTGGTCACTGTATGTCCTATTAACTTATTTCTCCTATATTTTAAGTTTCCTATGAAGCTGCAGTCCTCATGAGCTCTTCCAATAACATCTTGTTAGTTATCTTCTCACTCCAGCTTAACTTGAACATTCTCATCTATCACCAGAACTCAAATGCTTGAAATATTTTCTTCTTTCTTCTCCTGTTGTCCATGATTCACTCCGTACAGAGCAACGCCACACACTGCATTTACCAAATTCATTCTTAATTCAATATAACATATAATTCAAAATAACTTACTCTATGGGCCTGTAGTGGATTTTGTACGGATTAAAAAAAAAATCATTACTTTTGTGACACTGCTGCACATGACCTTTGCTGAAGGTGGACCCTAGAGAACCATATTAGAAAGGTACATAGTGTGACGGTACGTTTCATCACCATAGACCTATAATCTGTATAATAGTAAAACACCAGTCATGAGTACTAGTATAAACCATGGATGATAAGAAATAAAAAAAAATTAAGTGTATAATAAACATAGTATGTCAATCCCAAATTAAAAAAAAAAGCAATCGATGAAGAATTAAATATTGAAAATAGTGCAACACAGTAGTTATAAGGAAAAATTAGAAGAGAAACACAAAGAAAACTATAATAACGTGATAAACCCAATAGATATGGTAAGTGAGAGGTATAAACAAGTCTAACAATGAAACCACTAATTAAAATAAAGACATGCTAAGCAACAAGACCGTGAAGACCACAGTAATTACCAAATTAACAAAAGAAACTAAAGTAAAAACATGTTGATAATCAGGTAAAAAATAAATAAAAATACTTCATAAATTAATAATAATAATTAAAGAGAAAAGATCAGACAGTAGGTAGAGTTATAGAAAATGCAATGCAATGCTATAAATAAGAGTTAGAAATATATGCATTAGTCTAAGAAAAAATTGTAAAAACTTATATTATAAGTGAATGAAGTGATAAGTGTACAAAGAAGGAAATAGTGATGATCAAAGATCATGTTATAAACCAGTGGGGAAGGGAGAAAATGAAGCAGTGGTCTTATGTATAAACTAATACTTATTAAGAGCCAGTAAATAAAAGTAGTATGTGTTTAAAGAGTTTTATATACTCATAGTATTTATCATGTTATTTCTCTTTAAAGAGAAAACCGTAAATAGAGTTGACAGTAAGTTAGGGTAAAAGGTCTTATCTCAGAATGAGATACTAGTGAAGGCCTTGACAGTAGTTAATTGTATTAATTTTTTAATGTCAAAGACTATGTTTGTTATTGTTATTAAACCATGTTATTAATTGTACAAAGCCTATAGGCAAAATAGTAAAACGGTGTTACCACAATACAATATTTATAGAGGGCCCATATAAACGATAATCTAATAGTCAGCTAGTAATGTTTGATAGAATTGATGGAATGGGAGTTTGTGATATTGTTTGTTAATCTATGAATGTAATAATGGCCATGAAGGCTAGACCTTAAGTTAATATATTAAGAGATTTTATAGTAATTTATAAATATTGTTAGGATATATTAAGGTCAAAACTCATGTAATAAGTGGTAAACAAATAAGATCAGGAAAAAGGGTTCAAAACAAAAAATAGATAATAATCAATGTGAAATTAGAACATGTTACTGAAATGAAATTCATGGCTTAGGCCAAAAATTCAATATAAAGGAAGGAATGTCAGAAATGAGTAAGTTAGCAAGTCAATGTAAGAAAAATAATGAGAAGGGCAAAATTCATGTCATAAAACTTAATTATTATAATGGTAATAGCACATATTAGATTAATTTAAGGAATTACAATATAGTATCATAAATGTAAAAACAATGTAAGGGTCCATAATTAGAACTGTTGTAAAGGTGAAAAAACATCTTTTATAAAGGCCCACTTATATCAAATTAGGTATCAAAATGCCTATCCTTTTATAAGGAACAGCATCATATAACTCAAATTTAACATAATCAAAAAATAAATAAAGAGTAATTTGAGGCGACAGATTTAAAATTTACATATGTCAAATAATTAAAACCACGTGACTGGGGTCAGGGTAAAATGAACCAATCATAGCCCATAAAAGCCGGGGCAAGCCGTTTTTTAACGGAATAATTAGTTTTAGTCTATTGTTGAAACTCGAGCTATATAGGACAACTGCATGTAGCAGTCACATTTTGATAAAAAAAAAAGTAAAAATAAAATACCAGGAGACATAGAAAATGCAATAGGAATTCCAGGAGAACCATTCCAAATAACCCTGGAAAACATAATAACAGAAGAAACGAAATTTGAATGAAAAAAGGACGATCTATTTAAACTAACGCTTCCCAAGTTCGTCACACGACATCGGGGCGGTGAGAATCTTGGTTATTTAATAACAAACCTACCATATCACTACACAACACAATATTCACCAAAACACAGTTAATCCAGACACTTGTAGAGCTTAACAAAGCCTTATTCAGGGACATTATTGACATTAAATTCTTAAAACAATATTTAGTTTTAAGATACTAGGTTTGAGGCTTATAGCATAGCCGGGCAGCTGGTGGAAGTCTGCCATCTTGGAGTGGGAGGCCAACCATTTTGTTGAAAGTTTAATCAACTAACAATTGTAACATTTTAAACACAATATTATTTTATGTCTTGTTATTTATTAAAAGTTGTAATTAACCATATTATAATGCATTGTATTTTGTACTAAAGCACTTTCCGATCTTTACTAACAGCTAAAAGAATCCACGACCTGAACAAAAAATAATATTGTACTGAATTTTTAACATTGTTTGTTCAAATTGAGTTTAGCGAGCGAGTCGACTCGGAACATATCCGATCGACTCATGAACCGATCAACTGATCCAAGTTTTAAAACAATACCAAATAAATCAATTTGTTAACAGAACCAGCATTTTATGTTTGTAGAGTGGATTAAGATTTAATAATTTCAGATAGACGAGGAAGAGTAGAACCATGACGAGAGTGAAGAACTCCGAAAACTTTGGAGACGAAACCAGCTAACCTAGAAGACCGATTCGAATCAGGAATCGATTGTGAAAAAACATCACAATCGGATTCACTTTAAAAAGATTAATTAATTTTGGCGACAATTCAAACCGTACGGCTACGAACACCACTCTCGTATAAGTGAAGTCGTTGACGACTGGGTATCACCGAGGCACTTTTTCTAAATAAAATAAAGAATTAACTATTTAAATAATAATAATAATAATAAATAATTTTATATTTCCAAAATAACAGGAAGAGAAAACCCATCTCTCGTGGTATCCCAGTTACAAATTGACGCAACAACAGGTGGCATAATACACACAAATCATAATTAACGTTACAAATTGATGCCGACAACGTAGGGCTTAACAAACGTATATACGATACATTACAAAGTGATGCAACAACGTTTTGGGCTGAAACTAGAAGGAAAAATTTATAATTAACGATATTACAGGTAACATAATTTCAGCTGGCAGTTTTTAGAAGAAACGGAAAATGTATAAACGAGCTACATCCAAGAAACGCGCGGCGGAGTCCGAAAAAGAAGTCAATGTTGAAGAGAAAGAGACAACTTCGGTGGAGGAAATAGAAACAATGGAAAAAAAGGAAGCCAGAGGAGAACCAAGTTGGCAGGAAATAATGAAAATGATGACTGAACAGTATAAACAGAATAGTGAAAATTTGATGAAACAAATTAAGGATAACAAAAAACAAACTAGCAAAAATTTTAAACGCTTGGAGGAAAAATTAGACAAAAATAAAGCGGAAACTAATGAAAATTTAAAACAAATAAACACAAAGTTTGACAGGACTGAAGAAAATCTGATGAAACAAATGAATGAAAAGTTTGACAGGAATGACGAGAGTTTGAGACAGATTCAGGACGATAACAAACTAATCAACGAAAAACTTGAGGAAAACAATAAACGAATGAAAGAAGATCTTAAGAAAATCCCCTTATACAAATCAATGAGAGAATTGAGCATTCTAACAAGGAATTAAGGGAAACTATTGATAAACAGAATGGAGTATTAAGACAAGCTCTCAATAAGAAAATCGAGGATGTCAGTGAGGCAATCAGCCAGAAGGTAGATAAGAACAACGGCGAAAGAAAACAGGAGATAGCTGAAACAAATAGAAAACTGAGAGTGACCGATGAAGCTGTTACACGAAATAGGGCCGAACTAGAGATCAAGATTGGCCAGATAGAAGAGGAAAACCGGGTTCAAGTGGAATCACTATGAACAGATTTCGGAAATCAACATCGAAACCTAGATACAGTCGTAAATGAAGTACAGGAAGAAGGACAACGCAACCAGGAGAGAATCGAGAACCTCCAACGGTCAGCTGACAACTGACCAATCACTGTTCCATACACACAACCTATGGACAACCGGGAAACCATCAATTTTAAGTCGTACAAGAGAAACCCAATGGAATTCTTGGAACGGGTCAGTGAACAACTAACGAGAATTGGTGAAAACAGGTGGCCAGTAATTCGTAGTTACCTGGACGAACATTTCAAGGAAACCAATGATAACTGGTGGACAGCCACCAGGCACGACCTCCGAAGCTACCAAGAGTTTAAGATGGCATTTAAAGCCAGGTACTGGTCAGACGCCACCCAGAACGTAGTAAGGGAGAGCATCAGCTATGGAAGGTATGACGCCAGCAGAGGGACAATGCTCACCGCCTACTTCCTTGGAAAAGTGTGTGTGGCGAGACACCTTGAGCCAAAAATCCCGGAGGAAATCCTCGTCACCAGGCTAGCATACCACTATGATAGCGGGATATCAATAGCATGATCAGGTGGACAGATAAAAACGATACAGGCCATGTCAACGCTATTGGAAGAGCATGAGCGTGAAGTGCATTATAGGAGGAGTCGGCAGAGGAAAGACCGGTACGGGAGCAGGGATATCCCAGACTACAATAACAGAACCACCAGGGGTGCCCACAGGTGGGGATCATAGCGCAAGTTGCGCATTGAGAATTTTTGGGGGGGATTTTTTCAAGACTAACATTTTAAATCCAACATTGATGGACATTTTTACCGTGTTTATGCAACAAACTAAGCTATTAGTAAAAAACTAAAGCAATTGCATATCTTTATGATTGTTTTAACGAACTGGCGCATAAATGTCTCTACCAGTACAACTATATAGTAGTAAATTTTGTTTTGGAATTTGGAAAACTGACCCTGGCAGCCTACAGCAACATCCTGTCAATGTGTCAGAGGGTACGTGAATAATAAATCATGAATGTAAAAATGTGTGCATGTGCTAAGCTTGTAGACCGGCGGCATTGGGGGGGACTTTTCAATTGGAGGGAGTGCTGAGACTTTTGGGGGGATTTGCGCATTGGGCCTTGGGGGGGATGGGCACCCCTGAGAACCACTAACCATAATAACCATGAGACGCATAACCAGCCAAACTATAATGGCAGGCCAGGTAATAATGGTAATGAGACATACCAACGGCAAAACTACAACAACGGCCAAAGGAACAATGGAAACAATTACGGGAATAGACAGAATATCCCAAACAACCAATATAACCGGTCGTACAACCCGAATTACCAGAATCAGAACACAAACAACCGGAATTATAATAATAACAATAACCGCAACCCGAACAACCAAAATCAAAACTACAGGAGAGTTAATTATGTGGGGGCGGACAATGGCGGTAACGGGAGAGTGTACTACCAAGGACGTCGGAGTTTTAATCTGGACACCGACTGGAATCAAGATAACAATAATGATAGAAGAAATACTAGGACTAATGGAGGCAGGAGTCGGAGTCAGGAGGACTACCGGCGAGTTAGCTACGAGGAGGACCGTCAACGGCCGGAACCCAGGTCAACGGGAAATGAAAATAATCAAACGAACCAAACTGGCAGAGGAGACAAAGAATCCGAGCTGTCTTTAAACTCCATACGGCAGTGAAAACACCAGCGGGACCCTCACTGAACCACTCTATTGGGTTTAACAACGTAAAAAATCACGTTCAAAATAATAATAATTGTATCACGATCATTCGTAGTAACTACTTAAAAAATTTAAGGGAGGAATTGTTGGTAGAAGAAGTTGTTACTATTGTACACTGGACAGTATACTGTAAGCAAAGATAACGGAAATAATACTTACAAAATATTGGATCCCAATACACTAAAGAAGAAGGGTACATACAACCAATCATCGATGAAGCGATACTGTAAAATAGGTTTATTACCTTCTGTCGCGCTTCTTAAAATCCAATATAGGATGACTCGAGTTTCGACACGTATGGTGTCATCATCAGATCCATTAAGAATAAAGTTAAAACTTCATTTATCAATGTATATTCATCTCGTTAAATCATAAAAAACAACACATACATGGTACAAAAATAATAAATAATTAACACATATTAAAAACGAAATAACAACGAATGAAAAATAACACAAGCGGCCGCTACGAACCTGTACAGGATGCGTTACACGGTAAAACTAATCGATATCGATTTGTCCTTCAATCAACTTTATCGATCTGACACAGCTACTTTCTCGTTCATATCATTGATTCTATTGAATAAGATATTATTTTTATGTATTGACTTTTCGTTTAGGATATGATCGTAATTCTCTTTAGTGGCTTTATATATTTCAAAACGTTCAAGAGTGTCTAGTTTAAGTGATTTCTTGCATTTATGTGATATGTCCAAACTCTCACTAATACTTTTTATGTTGTGATCATGTAAGCTTAAATGTTCAGCAAATGTAGATCTTCCTATATTTGACTTAGAGCTTGGGATGTGTTCTTTATAACGCAATTTGAATGAACGACCCGTTTGTCCTATGTAGAATTGTGAACAATCTGAACAATTGAGCCTATATACATCTGTACTGTCATATTCGTCGAAAGATATATTTTTGTTTTTAAACTTAAGTTTGTTCTCGAGCTTATTATTTGCTTTTGAAGCCAATACAATATTTTGTTTTTTTAATTGGTTTTTACTTCCATATTCCTTAAGGAATGGAAGTATGGTGATGGCAAAAAAAATCGTGTTCGAGATTATTGCAGATTCTTATTCTACTACACTCAAAACATGAAAAAAAGTCGTTTTCCGAAAAGTGTCTGTGTGTCTGTGTGTCTGTCTGTCTGTCTGTAGATTTTTTTTCTATGGCAAACGATAACTGCCGCAAATTCAAACAGAATCAAATAATTTTTTGCATACAGCCCGGTTTTGCAGAGTTCTCGCGACCTATTGTTTTTGGTGAAGATCGGTTGAGGGAAAGGGGTAGTTTACCTGCAACGGTTTTTTTTAGCAAGGGTAATTTTGTTTGTTTGGCAAACGATAACAGCCGCAAATTCAAACAGAATCAAATAATGTTTCGCATACAGCCCTGAATTGTAGAGTTCTCAAGACCTATTGTTTTTGGTGAAGATCGGTTAAGGGAAAGGGGTAGTTTACCTGTAACGTTTTATGTTTTAACAAGGGTATTTCCTATGGCAAACGATAACAGCCGCAAATTCAAACAGAATGAAAAGATTATTTGCATACAGCCCTAAATTGTAGAGTTCTCAATACCTTTTGTTTTTGGTGAAGATCGGTTAAAGGAAAGGGGTAGTTTACCTACAACGTTTTTTTAACAAGGGTATTTTCTATGGCAAACGATAACAGCCGCAAATTCAAACAGAATCAAATAATTTTCTGCATACAGCCCTGATTTGTAGAGTACTCAAGACCTATTGTTTTTGGTGAAGATCGGTTGAGGGGAAGGGGTAGTTTACCAGCAACGTTTTTTATCATGCGTATTTTCTATGGCAAACGACAACTGCCGCAAATTCAAACAGAATCAAATAATTTTTTGCATACAGCCCTGGTTTGTAGAGTACTCGCGACCTATTGTTTTTGGTGAAGATCGGTTGAGGGGAAGGGGTAGTTTACCTCTACGGTTTTTTTTATCAAGGGAAATTTTTTTTTTTGGCAAACGATAGCCGCAAATTCAAACAGAATCAAATAATGTTTCGCATACAGCCCTGAATTGTAGATTTCTCAAGACCTATTGTTTTTGGTGAAGATCGGTTGAGGGAAAGGGGTAGTTTACCTGCAACGTTTTTTTAACAAGGGTATTTTCTATGGCAAACGATAACAGCCGCAAATTCAAACAGAATCAAATAATGTTTTGCATACAGTCCTGATTTGTAGAGTACTCAAGACCTATTGTTTTTGGTGAAGATCGGTTAAGGGGAAGGGGTAGTTTACCTGCAACGTTTTTTTATCAAGCGTATTTTCTATGGCAAACGATAACAGCCGCAAATTCAAACAGAATCAAATAATTTTTTGCATACGTCCCTGAATTGTAGAGGTCTCAATGACTTTCGATTTTGGTGAAGATCGGTTAAGGGGAAGGGGTAGTTTACCTGCAACCTTATACGTTTTAACAAGAGTAAAGTACTTGAAAATTTATTTAAACTTGTTGAAACAATGGTAATTGTTAAAAATAAAATAATTTTGTTGCCAGGCAATAAAATTATAATTTTTTCATTTTAATGTAATATAATATTTTTCATTTAATACAGCAATAAAAAGGCAGGTAAGACACAGCCTGGCTGTTTGGCTGAAAATGATTTTAAATATAAATCTTAGAATATGGAAGTCATGTATGGTTCTCCATACCGATATTTTCTATGGCAAACGATAACTGCCGCAAATTCAAACAGAATCAAATAATTTTTTGCATACAGCCCTAATTTGTAGAGTACTCGCGACCTATTGTTTTTGGTGAAGATCGGTTGAGGGAAAGGGGTAGTTTACCTGCAACGGTTTTTTTTTATCAAGGGAAATTTTTTTTTTTTTGGCAAACGATAACAGCCGCAAATTCAAACAGAATTAAATAATGTTTCGTATACAGCCCTGAATTGTAGAGTTCTCAAGACCTATTGTTTTTGGTGAAGATCGGTTAAGGGAAAGGGGTAGTTTACCTGTAACGTTGTATGTTTTAACAAGGGTATTTCCTATGGCAAACGATAACAGCCGCAAATTCAAACAGAATCAAAAGATTATTTGCATACAGGCCTAAATTGTAGAGTTCTCAAGACCTATTGTTTTTGGTGAAGATCGGTTGTGGGAAAGGGGTAGTTTACCTGCAACGTTTTTTTAACAAGGGTATTTTCTATGGCAAACGATAACAGCCGCAAATTCAAACAGAATCAAATAATGTTTTGTATACAGCCCTGAATTGTAGAGGTCTCAAGGACTTTCGATTTTGGTGAAGATCGGTTAAGGGGAAGGGGTAGTTTACCTGCAACCTTTTACGTTTTAACAAGAGTAAAGTACTTGAAAATTTATTTAAACTTTTTCAAACAATGGTAATTGTTAAAAATAAAATAATTTTGTTGCCAGGCAATAAAATTAAAATTTTTTCATTTTAATGTAAATCATGTATAAGAGAAAATATATCGCGCTTGGCAGGCGATATTAAGATTTAAATATAAATCTTAGAATATGGAAGTCATGTATGGTTCTCCATACCGATATTTTAAAGGTATGATGTAACATTTTGCCATACTCTATTGCAACATATTTTACTTTTTCTTTAGGTCCGTCAATATTTATTGGCCTATTTTGTTTCTTATTTATTATATTATCTATTATGTTACTTTTATATCCATTGGCTGTCATTATGTGTTTAATAATGTCAACTTCATTTTTATAGTCTTCTGTGGATAAGGGCAATGACATCAATTTATGTATCATGCTGTCGAAAAATGCCATCTTGTGTGAAAAAGGATGATAAGACGAGGCATGAATAGCATGATCTGTGGTTGTCAGTTTTCTGTAAATATTAAAGCTAACTTTGTTATCTATTTTAGTCAAAGTCAAATCTAAGATATTTATTTTATGATTCTTTTCCATTTCTAATGTAAATTGCAAACTGTTTGTTATGGTATTCAAATAATTATTAAGCAGCTCTAATTGTCTGCAATTGCCATTATATATCACTATCGTGTCAGCCACGTATCGACGATAAAATAGGATTTTGTTATAATGTTTGTTGTTAGGTGATAATATTTCGTTAATTTCGATGTGGTTTAAATAAATTTCAGCCATGATACTTGATAATGGGGATCCCATTGCTAATCCATCTCGCTGTAAATAATATTTATTATCAAAAGTAAAATAATTTTGTTGCAATACTACTTTTGTCAAATTAATAAGCTCATCTACTATTTCGTGGTTTAATGTGGCTTTTGATAATAATAACCTTTTTGTTATTTCCAAAGTTTCATTAATTGGTACATTCATGTACAAATTAACTATGTCGAATGAACATAACAAGGTCGAAAGAAACTTCGGAAACTTTGCTTCTGGAGGCAAATAAAATGTTTAAATTTAGAAGCGCTAATAAATAATTGATAACAGAATAACTGCAATGATGATAACTAGTACAGAAGAATATGAATGAAAAAAAAAGATATGAACCTTATACAGATAACTAAAAGAGAATAAATATAGCACCCATCACTAACGTAAAATGACTAGGAGCTAAAATGGAACAAACAAAGAAAATAAGTGTAAATAAAACTAATATTAAAGTAATTGAAATAACAAATGTACAAGTAATCCCAGAATAATTTTATAGTCAGATTAATACTACTTTTAGAGTTTTTATTTGAAATGAGTTGACTGTAGATGAATTCCAGCAATCATTAACCTGAGCAGATGATATGTTCCTCTGGACTAAAAAGGTGAAGGACGGACAGCGGTGAATTGGAGCCAAAAGCGCACACCCGAACTGTACCAACTCACGTGATTAGGGAAATTAAGTATTCAAGAGATGGAAAAGAGGAAAGAAAAGTTAAGTGAAGCAGAAGAAAACAAAAAATATATGTAAATCTATATAAGAAATGAAATAGAGAAGCTCAAATAAGTAAACTGAGAAATAAATAGAATAAATGATTATTTCATCAACATCTAAACGACATCTTCTGAAATAATCAATTTTAGTGGTAGGGCAATATGTGACGGTACGTTTCATCACCATAGACCTAGAATCTGTATAATAGTAAAACATCAGTCATGAGTACTAGTATAAACCATAGATGATAAGAAAACTTAAAAAAAATAAGTGTATAATAAACATAGTATGTCAATCCCAAATTAAAACAAAAGCAGTCGATGAAGAATTAAATATTGAAAATAGTGCAACACAGTAGTTATAAGGAAAAATTAGAAGAGAAACACAAAGAAAACTATAATAACGTAATAAACCCAATAGATATGGTAAGTGAGAGGTATAAACAAGTCTAACAACGAAACCACTAATTAAAATAAAGACATGCTAAGCAACAAGACCGTGAAGACCACAGTAATTACCAAATTAACAAAAGAAACTAAAGTAAAAACATGTTGAAAACCAAGTAAAAAATAAATAAAAATACTTCATAAATTAATAATAATAATTAAAGAGAAAAGATCAGACAGTAGGTAGAGTTATAGAAAATGCAATGCAATGCTATAAATAAGAGTAAGAAATATATGCATTAGTCTAAGAAAAAATTGTAAAAAAATATATTATAAGTGAGTGAAGTGATAAGTGTACAAAGAAGGAAATAGTGATGATCAAAGATCATGTTATAAACCAGTGGGGAGGGAGAAAGTGAAGCAATGGTCTTATGTATAAAATAATAAATACATATTAAGAGCCAGTAAATAAAAGTAGTATGTGTTTAAAGAGTTTTATATACTCATAGTATTTATCATGTTATTTCTCTTTAAAGAGAAAACCGTAAATAGAGTTGACAGTAAGTTAGGGTAAAAGGTCTTATCTCAGAATGAGATATTAGTGAAGGCCTTGACAGTAGTTAATTGTATTAATTTTTTAATGTCAAAGACTATGTTTGTTATTGTTATTAAACCATGTTATTAATTGTACAAAGCCTATAGGCAAAATAGTAAAACGGTGTTACCACAATACAATATTTATAGAGGGCCCATATAAACGATAATCTAATAGTCAGCTAGTAATGCTTGATAGAACTGATGGAATGGGAGTTTGTGATATTGTTTGTTAATCTATGAATGTAATAATGGCCATGAAGGCTAGACCTTAAGTTAATATATTAAGAGATTTTATAGTAATTTATAAATATTGTTAGGATATATTAAGGTCAAAGCTCATGTAATAAGTGGTAAACAAATAAGATCAGGAAAAAGGGTTCAAAACAAAAAATAGATAATAATCAATGTGAAATTAGAACATATTACTGAAATGAAATTCATGGCTTAGGCCAAAAATTCAATATAAAGGATGGAATGTCAGAAATGAGTAAGTTAGCAAGTCAATGTAAGAAAAATAATGAGAAGGGACAAAATTCATGTGATAAAACTTAATTATTATAATGGTAATAGCACATATTAGATTAATTTAAGGAATTACAATGTAGTATCATAAATGTAAAAACAATGTTAAGGGTCCATAATTAGAACTGTTGTAAAGGTGAAAAAACATCTTTTATAAAGGCCCACTTATATCAAATTAGGTATCAAAATGCCTATCCTTTTATAAGGAACAACATCATATAACTCAAATTTAACATAATCAAAAAATAAATAAAGAGTAATTTGAGGTGACAGATTTAAAATTTACA
Organism: Magicicada septendecula; assembly: GCA_034769895.1. Taxonomy (NCBI): domain Eukaryota; kingdom Metazoa; phylum Arthropoda; class Insecta; order Hemiptera; family Cicadidae; genus Magicicada; species Magicicada septendecula. The sequence goes on along the minus strand of CM068369.1, from coordinate 192,708,358 downwards.
TATGTCAAATAATTAAATCCGCGTGACGGGTCAGGGTAAAATGAACCAATCATAGCCCATAAAAGCCGGGGCAAGCCGTTTTTTAACGGAATAATTAGTTTTAGTCTATTGTTGAAACTCGAGCTATATAGGTCAACTGCATGTAGCAGTCACATTTTGATAAAAAAAAAAGTAAAAATAAAATACCAGGAGACATAGAAAATACAATAGGAATTCCAGGAGAACCATTCCGAATAACCCTGGAAAACATAATAACAGAAGAAACGAAATTTGAATGAAAAAAGGACGATCTATTTAAACTAACACTTCCCAAGTTCGCCACATGACATCAGGGCGGTGAGAATCTTGGTTATTTAATAACAAACCAACCATATCACTACACAACACAATATTCACCAAAACATAGTTACTCCAGACACTTGTAGAGCTTAACAAAGCCTTATTCAGGGACATTATTGACATTAAATTCTTAAAACAATATTTAATTTTTAGATACTAGGTTTGAGCCTTATAGCATAGCCGGGCAGCTGGTGGAAGTCTGCCATCTTGGAGTGGGAGGCCAACCATTTTGTTGAAAGTTTAATCAACTAACAATTGTAACATTTTAAACACAATATTATTTTATGTCTTGTTATTTATTAAGAGTTGTAATTAACCATATTATAATGCATTGTATTTTGTACTAAAGCGCTTTCCGATCTTTACTAACAGCTAAAAGAATCCACGACCTGAACAAAAAATAATATTGTACTGAATTTTTAACATTGTTTGTTTAAATCGAGTTTAGCGAGCGAGTCGACTCGGACCATATCCGATCGACTCGTGAACCGATCAACTGATCCAAGTTTTAAAACAATACCAAATAAATCAATTTGTTAACAGAACTAGCATTTTATGTTTGTAGAGTGGATTAAGAGTTAATAATTTCAGATAGACGAGGAAGAGTAGAACCACGACGAGAGTGAAGAACTCCGAAAATTTTGGAGACGAAGCCGGCTAACCTAGAAGACCTATTCGAATCAGGAATCGATTGTGAAAAAACATCACAATCGGATTCTTTTTAAAAAGATTAATTAATTTTGGCGACAATTCAAACCGTACGACTTATGTTACGTTACAATAGTCATGCACTTTCTAACAGTGCTCTCTCTACTTATCTTGTCCAGCATTTCTGTTATTGTTTGCAGATCTAAAAACAAATGTTGAGTGTGATTGTCAGTTCAGTTCACATAGTTTGTTCTGTGACATTCTGGCCCATATGCTTGTCAATCATCTGATACAATGGTTATTCCTGATTTTTATTCTGGGGTTTTGTGAGTAGTTTTCCATAAATTTTTTTAAAATGGTTACAAATTTGTTCTTTTCACTAGGGAAGTATTAGAAACAATAGCCTTATAGCTTTTTATGTTCAAGAACTTAACTGAAATTTTGTGAGTATATTGGTTCCTGCAATATTTTACATTTTTTAACCTTTTGCATAGTATTTTTTGAATTGTGCTATGACTGCTGTAATGCTACAATGGGACAAATTAATAACTTGTAAACTATCACTTAATCGAGTTTCCATTGTGTTATCGATATATAAGTATATTGAGTAGTACTTGTGATTAGCATGTTAACATTTATTATGAAGTTCTGTTATACAGTTTTTGAATAAGATTAGGATCTGTATGGTTACAACAGGCCAAAGTAAAAGTTTAATGTTGCTAGCAATTCCCTGACAGCTATGAAACTTGCAATAACCACGTTTTTGTGTTATACAAATATTCTAGACCCCCCCAACGTTTTTGTGTTGTAATATTCTACATTATGTGTGGATACCAAAAATATCCAAAAAAGCAATTTGTTGAAATGAATTTTATGAAAGTAAACATGAAAAAGACATGTTCTTTGTATTTGTACTAGATATTGTAACATTACATTTGAAACCACTTAATATCGTACCCGATTTATTAAAGACAATGGATAAGAAGCTAAACAAGAAGTAGAATATCTTTCAGGATGATAGTGAAGAGGAACGAATAAATATTTCAGACTGACTAGTAGTACAACTGACCGTACCCAAATTAATGATTCAGGCAAAGTGATGCAAAATACATCCAACCCCGATTAAGACATGAACTTTAAATAAGGATAAAATAAGAATTATAAAGACTGACGGATTATGTATCAATGCTATAAGGAAACAAATGGTTCCATTCAATGTGTCATAATATCAAGGTAATCAAAATACAAATTGAGGGATAATAGGCCCAAACATACAATACTATGTAAAGAGAAATAGTAGTAAGTGATTGATTTGAATGATGTAATGAAAATATAACAAACCTTATTATAGATACAATGAACCATACCACTAATTTTAATAAATAATGGTCATAAGGTTGTCTAGAAAACAACACATAATAATTTATTCACAGTAACATTTTATAACAAGAGTGCATAATAGTAGTTAGTAAGTGATTTACCAAGAGACAATTTAATAAGGGTGGGTACACCAAAGTGAAATGAGTAAAAGAAATAAATATTATGAAATAACCACTATTAACACCAAAGTACAGTGAAAAGGTACAAAGTACAAGTTTAACCCAAAATAGAGATAAACCACAAGAATTATAAATCAGAACTCATAGGCCTATAAAAGTGAGAGAGGACAATAAAATGTAAAAACCCATAAGAACCAATAAGAATAAATATAAAAACAAAACCATTCTAAAATGATACTGAAGTACAATACAGTTAATAAATAAACTAATGTACATTAATTTTAAGAAAATACTATATGTAAGATTACATGATAAAAGTGGAAATAATACTTACATGAGAAGGTAACAAATAATTAATCAAACAGTCAAAACTAGATGGATTAATTATTTATAAGTGTGACAAATAGAATCCAAACAGTGCAATACTAACCAGTGATAAAATAATAAACAAAGTGTTTTTTGAACAAGTATCACCAGTCAAGTGCTAGTTTTAAGGATATACCTAGATGACAATTGGGAGAATATTTGTTTATATTCCCAATTCCTTAAACCTATAGGAATATAACTTTGTTTAAGGGTGAAAAGTACCAAAAAATAAAATAAACAAATGAAGTAGTAGTAAAAAATAGTAGTAAAAAATGAAGAGTAACCAAAATATTGTTATTATAGTAAGAATTGATAGTAGCTTAATAGTATAGTTGTATTCAGGATAAAAATCCTCTAATGTTATTAAGGATGTTATTGTTATGAATGTTTAAATAGTAAGTTTATATAGTAAATGTTTATAAGCAATGTTATGATAGCATAAAGAAAGCAGAGGATATGGTAATGTTAATGTTATAGAACGGTGCAAAAGGTTATAATTGTTAAAATAAGCACTAAGAGTAAGTCATATTTTGTTGAGTGGTGATGAAGCCTATATTAAAGTTATATTAAAGCTATGTTAAAGTTATGTTAAGGTTATAAATTTAAGAGTTAAACAATTGTATGGATTAAGTAAAAAGCAGTTTATTTGTTTAAATGTTCAGTAGAATCATAGCCATGTGGGCATGAGATTAAACTAATAGGATAGTATATCCTTTTTGTTTTGTTAAGATAGTGTTATATGTTAAACAGTTTTTATGGTTGTTAAAAGTTAATTTAACCGTTAAAGGTTTACTAAGATATCAGTCATGGAAAATGACATTAAGGTAAAATGTTTATAAACATGGTGATGAAGATAACACCAGTGCATAGGCCAGGTAAAACCAACTTTTGTAAATTTTAAATAATACTGTTAGGAATTTTATGAACAAATACTGAAGGATGAACCGATTTAGAGTTAATAGCATACACTACAAATCTAGAAACAAAATAATTCGTTTTAAGCTATCTATGAAAAGTTCAAATAACAAAATTGTAACAGCTGTATTTCTCAAGTAAAGGTAGGCATGTTTAGTGTCTATGTGTGTCAAATGTAAAGACCAAAATAAGGTTGATAATAGTTTTAAATTCCCAATCAGTATAGAAAAGTTATACTAATTTAAAGGTTTTGGACAAATTCTGACATTGAAATAATGAAATTACATGACAATGTATATCCGAATCAACCAACCAGATTCCAAGTTTACCCATAGCAACCAGAATATTCGGATAAATAAAAGGAGACTTCTTTAACAACGGTCATAGCGTACAGACGCGTTTGCAAAACGTCTTACATAATTAACTATAAATTGTGAAAACACGTTCCAGACATGTTAATACCGATAGATACACATAATACGAGTTATTGCAACCAAGTGAAGAACAACTAGCATTGGAGATAGAAGAATCAAGAGCCAGGGAGGAGGACCGAAGCAGACGTGGGCCCTATCTTCGACCAAGAACCATATAAAGAAGAGGATTTGGTGACTTTGACATTTTATTATATTATGCATCAACACCAACTTTTGTATACACGAACTTTTAAAAAATTAAGCAACTAAACTACAGGTACCATATCACACCAACACTAAGAACACTCACTAATAACACGAATTGAGATTGACACCTTTTTTAAACACCACAAGAACCTTTGATTTCAATAATAATTAATAAACACATGAACTGGACATAACCTATAATAACTAGCAGCCACGATTCAACTGCATGTGTGCACATTACACTCTAAACTTTGTAATATCCTTGAACTGTAAAATTTGTACTTTGATTTGTAGAATAACGTTTTGTTTAATTGTAATCCCCGAGCCATATACGCCCTGAGATGATCTATTTTAATAGAAATAATAACCAACGCTTTATTTTGGTCGGAATGCAATAAGAATTACAACTACAGTACCAACTGGTAAAGGAGACACATCATTTTTGCCACGATTGTGATTATCATAAAAGAAACGAGAAACAGTTAACCCATGTTTTATTGAATAAATGATTTCTATAAGGATATATGTTTGTTGTTATATTTGCGTCGTTATTATTGCTGTCCCATTTAAAAAATAAGTTCACAGAGCACAGCGGACACCACAACGGTTGGCAACGGTGGGTGACGTCATCGAAATGGTATGTATAGTGGGAGCGAGCGGCAGATTACAAAATCATTCACCGTTCAACATATATTATTAACAGTAACATTATTACAACAACAACAGTGTGGTTGAAGGTAGTTAATACATATATATTTGTTACTAATTGACGTTTCCAACGGGCGGCGTATATAATTTAAGTGCCCGCAACACAAATAGAGTGTTACAAATTGACGAATCCAAAGTGAGACTTTAAGGAAATAAAGAAGTAACGAACACAACAACATTATAATTAAAGTTCGTTACAATATTTAGAATTAATATTAGGCAATTACCTGTATTAACTTCCGTCTTGTGACATATTTGGTTTTTTCTTAAAACGACGCGTTTCGAGAATAAATTCTCATCATCAGGTTCCAATACTATAAAAACATCAAATTCACCCAAAAGGGGTCGTCAACTAGTTAAAATACACAAACACAAAGACACCACACATAATTTAACACCGACACAGTCACGGCACAGTCCGATGCTCATCGTCTCATTGCCAACGACCAACTGTTGCACTTTGTCTTATACGACCGTTATCATTGCCCGCTGACCCATCGATATCGATGGCCGTGTTGTACAGCAGATTCGATCGGAACGAAACTTTGTCATTAAGTTGCTGGTCCGTTTGTAACTTAGAAGCCCTGTATATCTCATATTCCTCCACAGCGTTCATGTACAGTTGTACTAGATGTTTTTTGTATCTGTAACTAGAAGCCCAAGTTAGGTCATAACTTGAAAAAAAAGAAATTAACAAAAACGAATTTTATAGAACTGATGAACATGCAAAACTGAATTTTTTGAAATCTAAATTACCGGTATATGAATATGTACAAATCTGTATAAATTTTTCTTTTGCAAGAAATTTGTAAAAATAAATCCTACAAATCAAACCTTGTAAAAAAATCTAGTTTACTTGTCACTTTAATCATTTTTTTTAATTACTTATTTTATGTCTGTCACATATCTTGTCAAATTTTTAGGAAAAAAATGAGTTCTATTCAAAAATGAATTCCGTTACATAGTGGGAGTCCAATATAGTTAATCCACTTTATTTTGATTTGTGTGTTATATGGGGTTTGTAAAATAGAGGTGTGTAAGCCTGTTACTTTTTTTAGTATATTGTTTTTTTTTTTTACAAACTAAATAACTACTTATTATAATTACATTATAAAAAAAGTAAAACATATTACTGCCTATATGTTTTGGATATTTAGTCTCAAAATTTGTTTTTTATGTTTTACTTTATTTTTGCACCACTCTCCGCCTGTAGCATAAGAAGAAATGAAAAAAACCGCTGTTTTCAAAAGTTTCATGGTGTAGTTTGTAGCGTGACAGAAAATCCACTACTTATTAATTCATATAAGATAATAAACACTAATTACATAACATATACTAATATAATATCGAATGAAATTTAATGAATTCAAAGGAATAAACCACAATAAAATAAAAATCCTCATTACATTATAAACATTACCACTATTAAAAATTAAAAGAAATAATTACGAGTAACTCATATTATAAAATCAGGAATTTACCCAGGAAGTTAGGAGCAGTAAACAAATTAGATACCACAAAATGAAGAAGAAAGAATCAGTTTAAGAGTGGTGAAACAACAAAACACCCCAAACACAAGAAGAAGGAAGAGTAGAGTTTATTATCAGGAAGTAAACAATACCCTGAACCCTTTAACGAAGAGCAAAGTCAGTATCAGAAAATAAATTAGATACTCCAAACCAAACATCAGTCAAGATAACACGAAGTACCTTGGTTTACCCAAGAGTGAAGACAAGAAGAAGGAAGACCAGAAGAAAGACAAGAATGAAGACAAGAAGAAGGAAGACAAAAAAAAGAAAGGAAGAAACACCATTATAAAACCTATTATTAACTACCATGAACCCCAAACCCATAGAGACAATTACAGAAAGTATAACATCCCAAAACCCTATTAAATTGTAATTATTAATAAGCCAAAAGTGTTGTATAGTATTATAAGAAGTGAACCAACTAAAGCTATTGTGTGATAAAAAAAATAAACAAGTCTTAACAGTCCATGATGACTAAAGGTCTGGTCTGAGATAATAAGACTCAAAATATCAGAACCACCAGTGAAAGTGAACTAGTGCAAGTATTTTTTGGAAATACAATAAACTTAAAGTTGTAGTGATACTATGACTTACCAATATGCTATATAACAACTTTTATATTCAATAATACACATCATCATAAAATAATAAAATGGAAGAGTTCCAATATTTTATTATTTTAATGTAAATTTGTTATTACAAGACATTTGTAGAAATGATAATAACTAGAGTATGGGTGGACATGTTTACTGAATAAGGGGATAACAAATAATAATGGTTTAGACCAGAAAGGACTAGAATTAATTTAAATGTTCATAGGTTTAAAATGGCTATTTGTTCACAGCCATGGAATCCATATATTTGTAAGAGTTTTTAGTCAATAAGATTTATATGTGTTTAAAATAAATTATGTTTGTTAAATAACAGCTTAAATACCATTTTAAATGTTTCAGTAGGTATGCTGTGTTAATTAAAAAAGGAGTTAAATGTATGTTTTTAAATAATGTCAGCAATATGTTCAATTTTTTAGAATGCTGAATAATGTTCATTATTATTTTTATATAACAGTAGTATTAATTAGATGTTATACATCACCATAAGTTTATAAACCATTTTATTTTTATGTCATAATAACTGTTTAAAGTCAGAGAAGGAGTAGGATTAAACTTATTTGAGAAAGTCAGAAATGTAAAATTCTAAACTCTAGGCCATTTAATGAATTCACAGAAACCATATAAACCAGTTAATTCACTTATAAATCCTGTAAACTGGCAAGATTTAGGTAAAGCAAATCAGTTAACAACTACTGTGAATGAATCTATGAGTTAAAATGATAATATGGAAATATACCTTAAATTATTGTAAATTTTTGAAATATATAAATTCATTATTTTTAAAGAGGAGTGTTAAATTCAGAGATTAACACAAAAAACCAGTTCAAAGGGTCAATTTATATGTATTTAAGTAAAGGAAAAGAAATATGACTATTTGAGATTTATTATAATGGTATTAATAACAATTAAAATGGCAGAAAAATTATATGAAGGCGGAAACCAGTTTTTGAGCCTAGATTTCCAAAAAGAAAGAAATTTGGTAATTTCCACAAAAATGTCAACAGATATGGACTATAATATATCAATTTAAAGAGAATGAGAGAATTAAACCAATGATAAGGTTCATAATTCATGAAGGTAATGAATAAACTAAATAAATTCCATATATAATGTATTTTTGTATCATATATATGGGAAGTCGAAATTATGTTAACAATACTTTTCAAAGATTAACTGGGCCAGATTTTGACTAACGTGAAGGAAGTTAGTTAGTTCTTTGTTAATGATCAAGCTGAACAGTTTAAGTAGATTGCGTTCCTTGAAACCGAGAAAAATGGAGTACTAAGGTTACCTAATAAATTCAGTGAAACGAGAGTTACGTAAATTAAACACTTTTCCTATTAAAACCACAGAAAACTTTAACCACAATAGTGAAAACAACATCAACACTACACAATACCAGTGCATAAAAACAGTAACACGACATATTTGTGATAATTTACTCTTCATAAACAGTATAACCGTTTTTTGCATAGCGAACAAAGAGAAGTGAACACCAAAAACCTATAACATAATTAACACCAGTGATCACTAAACACTATTCCAGAATACACCAAACAACATATTAGACAGATTACACCAGTTCGGGGACATTTAAAACATATATGAAGGTAATTTTGCTGTGAGATTTTAATGTGACGACATCGCAGGTAACCTCGTCATATTTGTGAGCGGCCATCTTAGAAATGCCGAGCAGTGCCAACTACATTGAGTGACTTCAGCGCTTGCAGTATTGGTCTGACAAATCAACAATATTACTTATTTTATAAATTTTATTCACTTTTTGTTAGATAATAGTTATTGAAAACACTTTATTTGTAAATGTTATACTTTCTCGTTTACCCTTCTCTGACTATTAATAATATAATCGCTCCAAGAACCTTTTTTATAATACTTGTAATAATTTTTCAACTGTATGAACAAATCGATTATTTCCTGAGATGGAGTCGACAATTGCTCACAATCGATTAAACATCGATTATTTCTTAATTTTGTTAATAAATCCATTTATTTCAATTGTTTGTATCTATAACTTATTTCACTTGCTAATTTAAGGTTTATTTATTAATGCAACGAGACTTCCAGAAGAAGAAAATATTTTTTTAAAGTGAGATATTGGACCAGCACGAAAAATCATAAATCGATTGCTGACCGGAGTTAATCTGATTAACTCCGGACTTTGTTAAGATCTTCAAGAAGTGCTAAATAATTAATAAATACCTTATTAATTATTAAAATTTTTACCAAAACATTAAAACTGAATTATTTCTCAATTACAGACATCAATTAAAACATAAACAAAATTTTTTTGAAAATTTTATTTTTTTTTTAAATAAAATTTTTTCTTTATTATCTTTATTTGTAAAGACTGCATACAGGGTCATGTTACAAATTGGCGTCCAACTTAGAGGGCTTTATAATTTAAGCCTGGCAGCGATTAATTAATAGAAACAAAAGAAAAATGCAAAGACGAGCTACTTCGAAGAAGAGGGCGGCAGAGGCCGAAAAAGAAGTTGACATGGGGGATAAGGAGGCAACACCCGTGGAGGATCCGGAGGTGTTACTAAACCCGGTGGAACCGAAACAACCTGTACCATCAGAGGAACCACCTGAAGTAACAACGCAGACAGGGAAAGTCAAAGTCCCAGAGAAGGAGAAACCCTCACAACCAAAGGAAATGACAATGCAAGAAATGTTTAGGCAGATGATGGAGGAACTCAAATCCACAAAAGAAGATTTGAACAAGAAAATGGATTCCACACAGGAAGAAAACATATCAACCAGTAAGAAGTTGAGTAAGGACATGGAAGAAAATAGTAAGAAGTTGAGTCAAGATTTGAACAGGAAAATGGATGACAACAACCAGTCCACTAAGGAAGATTTGGGTGGAATAAATAAAAGCATAGAAAATACCAACAAGAGGATTGAAGAAACCAGTAAGAATTTGAATAAGAAGATGGAAGATCTGAAGGAGGACAACCAATCCTTGAGTAAGAAGATGGAAAAGAAGATGGAAGAAAATAATAAAAATTTGGAAGAGAAGATGGAAGAAACCAGTAAGAAAATAGAGAGTGACAACCAACAATTAAGAGAAGAATTAAGGGAAAATAACAAGAAAATGGAAGAGACGATGGGGGAAAGGTTGGAAGAATTGAGAGAGGACAATCAACTGCTGAGAGAAGAACTAAGGGAAGTTAACCAAGAGAACATGAATAAGTTAGACGAGAGGATTGAGTTAGCGAAAGAGGAGTTGAATAAAAAAATAACAGAAACGAAGAAATCCATCGTCAAAAAGTTAGAACAGGAAGTCGTGGTTGTTAACCAGCAGATCAGGGAAGTGGACGAAAGATGTCGTCAGACAGAAAACGAAGTGCTGGAAGTCCGGGAGGTAATACATAAAGAGATTACACATATCAAGGAACAACAGGAAATGAAACTGGAAGAAATGAATAAAGTGCGGACACATGTAACCGAAAGATGCGACGGCGTGGAAGCCGCTATGACGAACATCACGGGACAAGTGTGTCAGAGTCAGGAGGAGATAGAAATGATAAGAAATCGACCAACTGGATATAATAATTTCCCCATGTCAGAAAACAGAGAATGGCTTAATTTCCGGCAGTATAAGCGGAAGCCCATGGAGTTCTTGGCCCGCATAGAGGAATACCTGGAAAAGCACAGAGGGAACCGATGGGTCCAGAACCGGGAAATCCTAGACGAGTCATTTCGGGAGGTGAATGATCATTGGTGGATGGCCAACCGGAGCGACATCGAAAGCTATCAGCAATTTAAAAGCCTCTTCAAGGCTAAGTATTGGTCGGAAACGATGCAAAACTTAATAAGGGATAATATATGCCACGGCCATTACAAACCACAAGTCGGTAGTTCAATGACAGCATATTTCCTCAGCAAGGTATGTATGGCCAAGCATTTAGAACCAGCCATACTTGAGGAATGCCTGATAAATAAGCTGTCATACCATTATGACGAAGAAGTCATTCGAGCGAGGAGAGGCAGCCAAATCAAAACAATCCAGGCAATGACCGAACTCCTCGAAAACTACGAGAACGAAGAATACTACCGACAAAGCCGTAGAAGAAATGATAGGCCCGAACCTAGGACGTATCCGAACAACAACCTGGGTACGAACAACAACAACACTGGGTACCAAGGAGGCCGTGCATACCCGCAAAATAATAATAGTTTTAACAATACTAATCAAAATAATAATAATAATACAGGTCCAAACCATGTGAACCCGAGTTGACCCACTAATGGTTATCAGGGTAACCGAAATCCCTACCCTCCTAACCCAAATAGTCAGAGAAGCCCCAATTATGGTAATGATCGTTACCATAATAATAACAATCGTATAAGTCCAAATAATGGTAATCCCAGTAATAATAGGTTTCCCCGTCCACGAGTGAATTTCATACGAGCAGTAGATGGTCGACAGCGAAGATACAACAACAATAGAAGAAACAGCTACCGTGAATATGAAGATAGGCGGAGGAGCCTAGAACGGGACCAACCAAGGTACTATCCGGCGAGAAGGAGTACTAGTTCAGACGACGCTGAACGGAGGACCAACCACGAACGACCGGAAGACCACAGGACAGATCGACAGGTTCCCACTCTAAGCATCCCAAATGATGCTTCAACTAGTATGACACAAAGGATCAATGATGTCGAACCTTTAAACGGGCGCAGGCAGTAATAAATCGCCAGAACCCGTTACTGCTCCTAAATACTGGGTATCATAATATTGAGTGTAATAGTATATATAATAATAATCGTATCACAGTCATCGGGTGTAACTACCTCAAGGACATCCGACATGAGTTATTGGAAGAGGACGACAATAATCCCACCAATAACTTTAATAACGAAATCATACATGTCAACGCGGAGGTAGAAGGCATCCCCGCTAGGTTGATGATCGATACTGGTTCAAACGTATCAATTATAAGTACGACTGAGTTGGAGAGAATACAGCGAGAGTGCGGGAGAACTTTACCGACGTTGCCATTAAACAACATTATTTTGTTGGGTGCAACCGGCCGACAAAATAAAACAATACGAAGGCAAGTCTCCGCCAGTGTGATGAGCTGTGGTATAGCAATTGATATGGAATTCTTGGTGGCGAGCGGGCTGCCGTTTAATATACTGGTCGGGTGTGATGTGCTCAGGAGGAATTCCGCCATCATTGATTTAAGAACTGAGAAATTGTCTCTGTTTACCAACGGACATACTTGGACGGCTAACTTGGTGGGTAGTGACCAAGTCATTCCCGATAGTATCCACCAACAAATCCGCAAAATTAACTATATCCATCCAACATCTATAATTGAACAAAGGATAGACGACACCTCCAATGAAGATATACACACAAAATTCACAAAAAATCCAGGAGATCAGGGATTTCCGGAGCGGTATAACCGGCGAAAAATTAACCTTACCAAGCGAACAAATTAATCGACATCTATAAAAAATATAAATCAGTCTTTTCTGATGAGCCTGGTAAAGTGAAAAACTTCCAGTGTACTCTACAGTTCCGAGACACAGTGGACTTTAACCGGAAGTCTTACCCTATCGCGCAATCACGAAAGGAAGCAGTAAGAGCTGAAATAAAACAAATGATTAACCGTGACATAATAGAGAGTAGCCAATCCCCATATACAAGTCCTGTCGTGGCTATTCCTAAGAAAAACGGACAAGTCCGTTTGTGCCTAGATGCGCGAGAAATAAATAAAATGATCATAAATGACAGGACTTCGCCTGGTGACATTGAGGAGATTTTGAAACGGTTCCACGGCACCAAGTACTTTAGTACCTGGGATACGGTGTGCGGGTACTGGCAGGTGGAATTAAATCCACAGAGTCACCAGTATCTGGCCTTTATATTCGAAGGGCGGAACTACCAGTTTAAGAGGTTGCCCTTCGGACTGGTAAACTCAGTCGCAGTCTTTGTGCACTGCATGGACCAGATACTTGGCCAAGAAGCACTACAGTTCACCACCGTATACGTTGATGACTTGCTAGTGTCCTCAGAAACTTGGGTGGAACACTGCTACCGTGTGGAACACGTATTACAGAAGCTAGTTGCAAATAATATTACGCTAAAATTAGCAAAATCTCATTTTATCGCCAAGGAAATTCAATTCTTGGGTTTTATCTTGAATGACCAGGGAATCTCACCGTCGGCTGAAAAGGTCGAAGCGATTCAGAACTTTCCTACACCTAAGAATCGAAGGCAATTACAGTGTTCCTGGGACTCTGTAATTACTACCGCAAGTTCCAGGAAAAGTACTCTGAACTGACTGCCAGATTTCAGCCGCAACTGTCATCCAAAAATAAATGGATCTGGGGTAATGAACAACACAATATATTATCATTAATTAAACAAAAATTCCTTGAACCCATCATACTTCGCCATCCGGATTTTAGCAAACCTTTCTTTCTTAATTGTGATGCCAGTGACATCAGCCTCGGCACTACATTATATCAGGAGGATGAGGAGGGCGAACATCTCGTGATCTGCTTTGCCAGTAGAGCATTGAATCAGTGTGAGAAGAACTACCACGTTACAGAAAAGGAATTGTTAAATGCAGTGTTCGCGTGTGGAAAATTCCGCACTTATATCCTTGGTTACTCCGTTACCGTCCGGACAGACCGTAAGTCTATATCGTTCCTAAAGAGATGTAAGTTAAGCCACGGAAGGTTGACACGGTGGATACTATTGCTGCAAGAATATGACCTTAAGTGGGAGTATATCCCCGGAAAGAAGACTGTCGTCGTGGACGTATTGTCTAGAGTAGACATTGATAAACAGACGTTCGAGGGGGAAAAGGAGAGTATACTTAAAGTATACCATATTCTAAGCAACAGCGCCGGTCTACAATCAATCTTGGAACACCTGAGCACACACCAACAAGCTGACCTGAAGTTAATCTCTATTATAACAAGATTGGAAACAGGGGACGAGACTATCTCCCAATATTATAAAATACATAACGGAATCCTGTTTTCACGACCATCTTTATATAAGGAAGAATGGAAGGTTGTTATTCCAACCCATATCGAAAAGGAGATAGTGTACAATTATCATGTTCGATATGGGCATATGGGCGCCTTAAAGGTGGTAAAGGCCCTGGAAGAGAGCTGCCACATAAAAGACATTAATCGGAAGGTACGAAAGTACATAAGAAACTGCCGCATTTGCCAACTCGTGAAAAACAACAACGAGAAAAGAGAAGGGCAAATGATTCCGATAACCTCTCATTCAAAACTAGAGAAAGTATTCCTGGACATCTGTGGGCCATTTCCCCGCAGTGGGGGCCGACACAGATACAAATATCCCGTCATCATGATGGACCATTATACCAAGTTCATCAAGCTATACCCAGCGAATCGGGTGACTACAAATAAAGTTCTCGACATCTTGATCAACCAGTACTTCCCAGACGGAAAACCAGTTTCGATCATCACCGATCACGGAACACAATTCAAGGGAGAAAATGGCGGGATACACTACTGTCAATGGGGGTTCATACCTATAAAACATCGGTATACCACCCGAGCAGTAACCCGTCCGAAAGAGTATTGCGAGAGGTGGGGCGCCTATTACGGACGTATTGCCACGATCAACAAAGGAGGTGGCAAGAATATCTGGAGGCCACAGAAGAATTCCTCAACCTGGCATACCACCCAGCCACAGGAATTACCCCATACTCTGCCATGTACGAAAGACAACCCCCAAGGGAGATCGAGGAAATATTGGCGTTCCCAAGAGAGAATAAATATATCTTTAATAAAGTTCAATTTCATAATAAGGTGGCCTAAGATCAGGAGAAACGGCGGAATAAATACAATAAAAGCATGGGTAAGATTATTACTTATACCGTTGGAGGGAAAGTGTTGTTGAAGAATAGGGAGTTACCCAGTTCTTTAGAAGGGATAACAAAAAAATTATTGCTTCTGTACACTGGTCCCTATATTGTCTCCAAAAACAATAATAACAACACATACGAAATTAAGGAGATGGGTTCCAACAAAATTAAGGGTGTCTATAATCAGGCATCCATGAAGAAATATTTTGAATAATCATCTAAATTTAAAAACAAAAGTAAGTTCACCTTACATACAAATTATTTGAAGAAAACTTTATGGCAAGAAGGGAAAAAAGATAAAACAGAATTTAGAATAGAAATCATCTAAATTCTAATAATGTAAGATCACCTTACTAACTAAATATTAGAAAGGAACATTTTGGAAGGAGATAAACAGAATTTAGATAAATCAACTAAATTTAAAAATAAAGTAAGAACAACTTACATACAATTATTTGAAAAAACTTTATAGAAATAAAAGAAGAATTTTGACTTAATAGTATACATTCTAAAACAAGTGTAAGCTCACCTTACCTACCAAAAATATTTGAGAAAAACAATTTGGAAAGAGAATAAAAAGAATTTAGAAATGTCTAAATTCTAAAAACAATGTAAGACCATCTTACATACTAAGAATTTGAGAAAAACTATTTGGAAAGAATGAATTTTGAATAAACCATCAAAATTTAAAAATATTGTAAGCTCCCCTTACAAGCCAATTATTTGTGAAAACTTTATGGAAATATAAGAAGAATGAATTTTGAATTGTGTATAAATCATTAAAATTTAAAAATAAAGTGTAAGCACAACTTATTACCAGTGATTTATGAACTATTTATGGAACAAAAAAAAGAGAAAGAATTTTGATTAACCATCAAAATTCCAAACCAGGAGTAAGCACTACTTACCAAACCATTATTTATAAAACACTTTGGTGAAATAAACAGAAGAGAATTAATACCATATTTATGGTAATCATAAAAATATATTTACCATGTTTATAAAGGATCATAATGAGATGAATAAAGGAAACAGAATTTAGAATTAAAACAAATAATTCTGAAGAAGTATGATCATGTCTAATATTATTATAAAGTGTAAAAACCTTTCCATACAATGATACCAAAGGGAATAAAAATATGTGATACGATTTGAGTGATTAAATATAGTAAAATACAGAAATTTGTGTGGGATTATGAGGTAATAAAACTTTAAAGTGGTATGAGGAGAAATTATGACCTCATGATCAAATTAATTAAAACATTCATTCGAAGGGATAATAACCATGACAAGAGTAATGTGAAAATAATAAAGATATGATGTAATTAAACAAATTAATATAAAATGATTATGAATTAAATATCAATTGTAATAACGACAGTTGTAAGAAAGTTCTAGAACATAGAACAAGTGGAACTAATAAAAACAAAGCAATAAAATAAAAATGTCATAAAAATATGCTACTATAAACCAATGCAGATTGTAATAAAAAACCAGAAAGTAATAAAGAATTTATAACCAACAGCTTTATATGATAAGAAACGTTAAAAAATGTACTAATAGAAGAGCTTCCTTCCATAATATCAAATGAATGAACCATCAAGTTAAAGAGTCAGAAGAACAACTGAGATAGGAATATTAAAATCTCTGAGCAAGATAATAAGTAATAAGTGAAGTATCCCAAAGATATATTTTTTTTAATAGCAACAAATGTGTACTATTCTGAATAATTTTTTAATCTGTCTGTAGATAATTCCAGCAGTATTAATATGTTTTTTGAGCAGAGATGATTTGCCTCTGTACTCAAATATGTGTGAAGTATTGGACAGCAGAGGAAGTAGTGTACAGTGCCTCCCTGAACTGAACCAGCTCACAAAGTAGGGAACGATAGGGAGGAAATATCCCAAGGAGAAAATACTAAGAAGAAATATGAAAATAAAATAATAAATATGAAACTCAGATGACTATTACTATCAAGGAAGATCAAGTGAGAATGACAAGGATATAAGCTCAAATATATATATAAGAAAATTTTTAAAATGGAAGGAAGTCAAGAATAATAACAAACCTAGAATAATTATCATAAGCAATTGTTTCAGACAAAGCAAGTATAGTCTGAAAAAATCTCACTTCTGGAGAAGGGCATTCTGTAGCGTGACAGAAAATCCACTACTTATTAATTCATATAAGATAATAAACACTAATTACATAACATATACTAATATAATATCGAATGAAATTTAATGAATTCAAAGGAATAAACCACTATAAAATAAAAATCCTCATTACATTGTAAGCATTACCACTATTAAAAATTAAAAGAAATAATTACGAGTAACTCATATTATAAAATCAGGAATTTACCCAGGAAGTTATAGGAGCAGTAAACAAATTAGATACCACAAAATGAAGAAGAAAGAATCAGGTTCAGAAAATAAATTAGATACTCCAAACCAAACATCTGTCAAGATAACACGAAGTACCTTGGTTTACCCAAGAGTGAAGACAAGAAGAAGGAAGACCAGAATGAAGACAAGAAGAAAGACAAGAATGAAGACAAGAAGAAGGAAGACAAGAAGAAGGAAGACAAAAAGAAAGGAAGAAACAGTATGGAAGAAACACCATTATAAAACTTATTATTAACTACCATGAACCCCAAACCCATAGAGACAATTACAGAAAGTATAACATCCCAAAACCCTATTAAATTGTAATTATTAATAAGCCAAAAGTGTTGTATAGTATTATAAGAAGTGAACCAACTAAAGCTATTGTGTGATAAAAAAAATAAACAAGTCTTAACAGTCCATGATGACTAAAGGTCTGGTCTGAGATAATAAGACTCAAAATATCAGAACCACCAGTGAAAGTGAACTAGTGCAAGTGTTTTTTGGAAATACAATAAACTTAAAGTTGTAGTGATACTATGACTTACCAATATGCTATATAACAACTTTTATATTCAATAATACACATCATCATAAAATAATAAAATGGAAGAGTTCCAATATTTTATTATTTTAATGTAAATTTGTTATTACAAGACATTTGTAGAAATGATAATAACTAGAGTATGGGTGGACATGTTTACTGAATAAGGGGATAACAAATAATAATGGTTTAGACCAGAAAGGACTAGAATTAATTTAAATGTTCATAGGTTTAAAATGTTTAAAATGGCTATTTGTTCACAGCCATGGAATCCATATATTTGTAAGAGTTTTTAGTCAATAAGATTTATATGTGTTTAAAATAAATTATGTTTGTTAAATAACAGCTTAAATACCATTTAAAATGTTTCAGTAGGTATGCTGTGTTAATTAAAAAAGGAGTTAAATGTATGTTTTTAAATAATGTCAGCAATATGTTCAATTTCTTAGAATGCTGAATAATGTTCATTATTATTTTTATATAACAGTAGTATTAATTAGATGTTATACATCACCATAAGTTTATAAACCATTTTATTTTTATGTCATAACTGTCTGACTGTTTAAAGTCAGAGAAGGAGTAGGATTAAACTTATTTGAGAAAGCCAGAAATGTAAAATTCTAAACTCTAGGCCATTTAATGAATTCACAGAAACCATATAAACCAGTTAATTCACTTATAAATCCTGTAAACTGGCAAGATTTATGTAAAGCAAATCAGTTAACAACTACTGTGAATGAATCTATGAGTTAAAATGATAATATGGAAATATACCTTAAATTATTGTAAATTTTTGAAATATATAAATTCATTATTTTTAAAGAGGAGTGTTAAATTCAGAGATTAACACAAAAAACGAGTTCAAAGGGTCAATTTATATGTATTTAAGTAAAGGAAAAGAAATATGACTATTTGAGATTAATTATAATGGTATTAATAACAATTAAAATGGCAGAAAAATTATATGAAGGCGGAAACCAGTTTTTGAGCCTAGATTTCCAAAAAGAAAGAAATTTGGTAATTTCCACAAAAATGTCAACAGATATGGACTATAATATATCATAGGTTGTTTAAGACCTGAAGATGTCAGTAATGACGAAAAGCTTAGTCGAACAATAAAAAATTATAGCAGTTAGCAAATTCATAAAAGAAATTATAATATATCAATTTAAAGAGAATGAGAGAATTAAACCAATGATAAGGTTCATAATTCATGAAGGTAATGAATAAACTAAATAAATTCCATATATAATGTATTTTTGTATCATATATATGGGAAGTCGAAATTATGTTAACAATACTTTTCAAAGATTAACTGGGCCAGATTTTGACTAACGTGAAGGAAGTTAGTTAGTTCTTTGTTAATGATCAAGCTGAGCAGTTTATGTGATATTACGTTCCTTGAAACCGAGAAAAATGGAGTACTTAGGTTACCCAATAAATTCAGTGAAACGAGAGTTACGTAAATTAAACACTTTTCCTATTAAAACCACAGAAAACTTTAACCACAATAGTGAAAACAACATCAACACTACACAATACCAGTGCATAAAAACAGTAACACGACATATTTGTGATAATTTACTCTTCATAAACAGTATAACCGTTTTTTGCATAGCGAACAAAGAGAAGTGAACACCAAAAACCTATAACATAATTAGCACCAGTGATCACTAAACACTATTCCAGAATACACCAAACAACATATTACACCAGTTCGGGGACATTTAAAACATATATGAAGGTAATTTTGCTGTGAGATTTTAATGCGACGACATCGCAGGTAACCTCGTCATATTTGTGAGCGGCCATCTTAGGAATGCCGAGCAGTGCCAACTACATTGAGTGACTTCAGCGCTTGCAGTATTGGTGTGACAAATCAACAATATTACTTATTTTATAAATTTTTTTCACTTTTTGTTAGATAATAGTTATTGAAAACACTTTATTTGTAAATGTTATACTTTCTCGTTTACCCTTCTCTGACTATTAATAATATAATCGCTCCAAGAACCTTTTTTATAATACTTGTAATAATTTTTCAACTGTATGAACAAATCGATTATTTCCTGAGACGGAGTCGACAATTGCTCACAATCGATTAAACATCGATTATTTCTTAATTTTGTTAATAAATCCATTTATTTCAATTGTTTGTATCTATAACTTATTTCACTTGCTAATTTAAGGTTTATTTATTAATGCAACGAGACTTCCAGAAGAAGAAAATATTTTTTTAAAGTGAGATATTGGACCAGCACGAAAAATCATAAATCGATTGCTGACCGGAGTTAATCTGATTAACTCCGGACTTTGTTAAGATCTTCAAGAAGTGCTAAATAATTAATAAATACCTTATTAATTATTAAAATTTTTACCAAAACATTAAATTGAACTATTTCTCAATTACAGACATCAATTAAAACATAAACAAAATTTTTTTGAAAATTTTATTTTTTTTTTTAATAAAATTTTTTCTTTATTATCTTTATTTGTAAAGGCTGCATACAGGGTCATGTTACAAATTATATAAATAATAATAATAAGAAGAAGAAGGCTCCGATAATACTTCACTTATCAGAAGATTCTGAAAAACCAAAAGCCCTTGAGTCACCACCAACATTTTTAGCAGGCCAGAATGTGGAAACAAGAATACTGTCACCATGAAAACAATTTAAAAATAAAAAACTTTCCCTTATGAGAAGTTCCAAAATTGTGAGATGAACTCATTGAGAACAGGTTAGGTTAGGTTGAGGTGACTTTAAAAATAACTTAATTCATTATCATATTAATATTGTTACGACGGTCTACTCGATAGTCGTAGGTACAATGGAAACAAAATAAGTACAAGACACCAATTAAGTTGCTAAATACCAGCTTTAATTTCCACAGTTAACAGTTCGTAATTAACAACACAGTCTCTACAACAAATCAAATGAAAATTGTTCACATGCAACAAAATGTCTTCTAAAATTAAACACAGTTGTATTACAATTACTGTCTGATTATAAAACACAACACTTAACTAATAACCACTTGAACGCGCGTAGTAATATCGCCCGAGAATAACTCTCGAACCGAACTATAAATATATCGCAGCTGTACTGACTCTTAAGGCAGCTGCTGCCATGTATTTATACCTGTGATCACATACCAGAATGTTCCTAATTGCGTCTTAGCGCTCGTGTGAACTACGTAATTAACTGCGGTCTTGACACAGTCCACACGGCTGGCACCTTCGAGAAACCTCTCGAAAATGCGTCGACAAGCACGTATGCTACACACGTTATATCGAGATTCTTCTGGCACATTCGACAAACACGTAGATTGTTCTGTGATGTCGTAACACTTCCCCCTCCTTAAGCCTGTTCGTCCCGAACTGGCAAACCGTCTCTGAAGTAATACTCGACCAGGCGATCTAGGTGGATGTCCTTGCGAAAGATAATTCTCCTGTTCTTCAAATTCAGTCTCGTGTGATCCGAACATCACGATCCCAGGAATGAGAGTCTTCCGCTCAACCACTAGTTTTGCTGGAATCACTCCCGTTGTGTCATGTACTGATGATCTAAACACCACTGGCTGATCCAAGTTTGTTTGGTTCTCGTCAACAACCTCTTACGTAACCTCATCTTCTGCCACTTTGCCCTCGGGTGCTTCTATCAGCTCAGGAACAAGCAAGAGTTTTGTCTCGACACATAGTTGCCTTTCCAATCACTTCTTTTGTCGTTACACTTATTTGTATTTCCTCTGCTAGCTCTTCTTCCATTTTGACTTGCAATAGGGAGGGTTCCTCTTGCCCAGACCTGTTGACTTTTTCTTCGTCTAATGCCACTCGCTTAATTGAATGGTTGGTAGACCCTGTCGTTTTAGCCATGGAAAGCTTTATCTTCTCTTGGCCAACCTTCAGGACATTCTCTGTTAAGTCCACAACGAATCCGTAGGCATTCATAATGTCCGTGCCAAGAAACACTTCATCGATAATGTCTGCAACGAGCATTTGGTGGCTAAACTCGAGAAGACCCAGGCGTACACGTACGTCTACCTTTCCTAGCATTTTGACGGGGCTTCCAGTCACAGTCTGTATTGTACAAGAGCTAATTAGAGGCTGGCAGTTGCTGACTAAGTCAGGGCGCACAATGGACACTGTTGGGCCCGTGTCAACTGTAAATAAAGTTGGTTTACCTTCCACAAATCCATTAACGATCAAGTTTCCACTGGTCTTATGTACCGTGGAAACTGTGTGTTGTTCTGGGGCTTTACTTCTCCAATTGGTGTGATCACTCTCTTCTCTCGGTATCTTCTTCTCCCAACAGTCTACCTGTAGATGACCATGTTTTCCACAGTTGTACATTTCGGTCTTCTGTCTTCTTCAAATCATTGTCACTCTCTTGAACTTCTGAATTGTTATTCCGACAACATTGTTAATCTGCACCCATCGTAACGGCAATGTGATGGCACAAACCCATTAATGTAGCGGGACGCTGACTTGGCAGCTTTAAACTCTAGGGCATGAACAAGAGCTTCTGAGCTATTTCGGTGTCTTGCCATTCGTAACACTTGTTGAAGTTCACAATCTCCAATCCCATCAATAAATGTCTGTACCACAAACCTTATTCGGAAGTCTTCTGGTGCTTCAGGATAGGCCAGTCTAATCAATCTGTCAATACTTGCTTCAAACTCTTGAAGACTCTCCCTGGAACGTTGTCGTCTTGTTCTCAACTGAGCGTAGTACACCTCTCGCAAATGTTTATCACCATAGCGTAATTCTATAGCTTTTATCAACTCTTTAGGCAGTCTCTCTCCGAACTTGAAAACGTGTGGATGTGCTGCTCGAGTCTAGACGCTTGGTCTACGAAAGCATACAAACACAAGTCCGAAAGTTCGCGAGTTTATTATTAAATAGTGCTAATCTGGTAAAGTACAAGATTGTTCGTATAGGAATTAAAGAGACTTGAAGTTTACTGGATCATTGTGTACATACAGTACATAAAATCATTTATGATTAAAATTAATTAACTACAATTTATAGAAGTGCTCAACCTGAGAACGACCCTGAACACCGGACAACAGAAGGAACTACACCTGAACCTGTATCCAGACTTACACCTGTTTTTCAGACAGGAGCATCACCATCTTGATCGTCATTCATTTTGTTATACACTTTAAAAAACTTATAAACTAGAAAGACAAAAGAACTCATAAAAAATTTATGTATTAGATTGTAAGAGAAAAATTATTTTAATTTTGTAAAAGGTCTACAGAGACAGTATAATTAGCATGTTCTTTTTTCATAAACAGTATTAAATCAACATAGTGCAATTTTTAATTATCATTAATAAATCAGAAATCATTCCAATATACGATTCAACCGACTACTTATTCTATGTGACGCCATTCTGTACATCACAATACATATCTCTCTCTAGTTCTGGGTTAGCAGCCCACAGGCTGGTTGGCAGCACCTCATCATTCCTTCTGCTCCTCTGCTTTCCTTTCCAGTTCAGGTTGTGATGTGCAGTTCATATCATCTATAATATGTCTCATGTAATCTAAACAGAGTCTTTCACTATGATTTCTCCCTTCTAATTTTACTTCATTTGTTCTCTTCATTAGTCACTGTATGTCCTATTAACTTATTTCTCCTATATTTTAAGTTTCCTATGAAGCTGCAGTCCTCATGAGCTCTTCCAATAACATCTTGTTAGTTATCTTCTCACTCCAGCTTAACTTGAACATTCTCCACTATCACCAGAACTCAAATGCTTGAAATATTTTCTTCTTTCTTCTCCTGTTGTCCATGATTCACTCCGTAAAGAGCAACGCCACACACTGCATTTACCGAATTCATTCTTAATTCAATATAACATATAATTCAAAATAACTTACTCTATGGGCCTGTAGTGGATTTTGTATGGATTACAAAAAAAAAAAATCATTACTTTTGTGACACTGCTGCACATGACCTTTGCTAAAGGTGGACCCTAGAGAACCATATTAGAAAGGTACATAGTCATGCACTTTCCAACAGTGCTCTCTCTACTTATCTTGTCCAGCATTTCTGTTATTGTTTTCAGATCTAAAAACAAATGTTGATAGTTATCTTGTTGATTCATCCTCTTCGTTCACTTTATAAAATATTATTATATATATATATAACTTTCACATATGAACTTACTTTCTTTATCACTTCCCCAAACGTTTCGACCTCAGTGGGAGTAAATACTGAATGCCATTTTACAGAATAACGGTTATGGACTATAGTTGTGTGTGGTGGGGTTTGATGGCGGGAGGGAATTGGCGCTGAGGTTCAAATTGTGTGTTTGGATCAGTGTATCGAATAGTGTATGTTATCTATAATGTAATTGTTCATTTAAGATGTTGTTAGGTTGTAGTGCGTGATGTCTGTATATTTCAAATTGTTCAGCTGTGTTTAGTTTTCTACTTTAGGTAAGTAGTGTAATATTTCCATGTTGTGTTCTATATTTGTGTAACTGTGGTTTTCGATTTGAAAATGTATGGCAAATGTGGAATGTATGTAGTTTGTGGTGAGGGCTTTTAAATGTTCTGAAAATCTGGAGGAAAAAGATCTGGAGGAGAAAAAGAGGAAGACAAAAAACAAAACACATCAGACCAACAGCACACAACCCAGTAAATACATAACACTTACATACTACAATTCCAATATGCACAAAATTGCAAACACATTTAGGAAACATAATTATAAAGTAGCCTACAGAACCAACAACACCATTAAGAAACACATAAACAATACTAACAAAGACACAGACACATACAGCAAAACAGGGGTATATAAATTAAATTGTAATGATTGTCACCAATTCTACATCGGCCAGATGGGAAGATCTTTTTCCTCCAGATTTTAAGAACATTTAAAAGCCCTCACCACAAACTACATACATTCCACATTTGCCACACATTTACAAAACGAAAACCACAGTTACACAAACATAGAACACAACATGGAAATATTACATTACTTACCTAAAAGTAGAAAACTAAACACAGCTGAACAATTTGAAATATACAGACATCACGCACTACAACCTAACAACATCTTAAACGAACAATTACATTATAGATCACATACACTATTCGATACACTGATCCAAACACACAATTTGAACCTCAGCGCCAATTCCCTCCCACCATCAACCCCCACCACACACACCTATAGTCCATAACCGTTATTCTGTAAAATGACATTCAGTATTTACTCCCACTGAGGAAGTGGAACATCACCTCGAAACGTTTGGGGAAGTGATAAAGAAAGTAAGTTCATATGTGAAATTTATATATATAATAACAAATGTTGAGTGTGTTTGGCAGTTCAGTTCACATAGTTTGTTCTGTCACATTCTGGCTTATATGCTTGTCAATCATCTGATACAATAGTTGTTCCTGATTTTTGTTCTGGTATTAATATTGGGATTTTGTAAGTAGAGTTTTCCATAAATTTTTTAAAAATGGTTACAAATTTGTTGTTTTCACTAGGGAAGTATTACAAACAATAGCCTTATAGCTTTTTATGTTCAAGAACTTACCTGAAATTTTGTGAGTACATTGGTTTCTGCAATATTTTACATTTTTTAACCTTTTGCATACTATTTTTTGAATTGTGCTATGACTGCTGTAATGCTACAATGGGACAAATTAATAACTTGTAAACTATCACTTAATCGAGTTTCCATTGTGTTATCGATATATAAGTATATTGAGTAGTACAGTACTTGTGATTAGCATGTTAACATTTATTATGAAGTTCTGTTATACAGTTTTTGAATAAGATTAGGATCTGTATGATTACAACAGTCCAAAGTAATAGTTTAATGTTGCTAGCAATTCCCTGACAGCTATGAAACTTGCAATAACCACATTTTTGTGTTATACAAATATTCTAGATCTACATTATGTGTGGATACCAAAAATCTGCAAAAAAGCAATTTGTTGAAATGAATTTTATGAAAGTAAACATGAAAAAGACATGTTCTTTGTATTTGTACTAGATGTTTTTTGTATCTGTAACTAGAAGCCCAAATTAGGCCATAACTTGAAAAAAAAGAATTTAACAAAAACGAATTTTATAGAACTGACGAACATGCAAAACTTAATTTTTTGAAATCTAATGTACCGGTACATGAAGATGTACAAATCTGTATAAATTTTTCTTTTGCAAGAAATTTGTAAAAATCAATCCTACAAAACAAACGTTGTACAAAAAATCTAGTTTAATTTTCACTTTAATCATTTTTTTAATTACTTATTTTATGCCTGTCACATATCTAGTCAAATTTTTAGGAAAAAAAAAGAGCTCTTTCAAAAATGAATTCTGTTACATAGTGGGAGTCCAATATAGTTAATCCACTTTATTTTGATTTGTGTGTTGTAACCCCTCTTTCAATTTTTATGCTTTATAAAAAAAACCACTATATATATATATATTTTTTTTTTTTTGAAAGAGGGGCCACTAGTTAATTAAAACTAGGCAGAAGGCCTAGAGAAGCAAAAATGCGCTGGGTCCAGTGAGACGGGACTTGCAATTAAAACGCGGTCGGTAAACAGCAATAACAATCTTTTATTAACTCTCTTAATTCCCATAATTCATGTTACATATATACATATTAATTACAATTCCCATTATTTGTTTAACATATCTTAATCCATAGAAATTTCAATATCACCTGAAATCTCCAATCCCCAATCTCATTTTCCTCAACACATTCATCATCAACATCATTGCCATCACATCCACTACCACCATCCGAACACTGCACATCTTCATCCTCTAGTTGCTCACATGGTCCGCATGAAACTTCTTTCCATTCCTCAGAATCCTCAACACTACTTACAGAAGGCGTCTGCACATCTTCACACACATCATTCTCACTCACACACTCCACGACGCTGCCACCAAATTCCTCCTCAACTTCTACCTTATCTACTTCTACCACACTTGCAGCATGGACATCCCCTTGTCCACCCGCAACCTCAGAAACACTTGCAGCCTGGACATCCCTGTGTCCATCCGCAAACTCCGACTCTTCAGTCTCCCTAATCACCTACAACTATACTTCCCTGTGCAGCATCTGCAGACCGCTCTTCTGCCTCTTCCTTCGATTCCACTCCTTCACCACTCTCAGCAACTACAACGTCCTCAACATTTTCCACCCTGAAATCCAGCTGTCCAGGTCCATGTGCAAAGACTAAATTAATTTCTACTGGCGATGGTAAAGCTACACCATCAAATGACTTCTCATATCCCTGCGTAGGCGATGATGATGTTACAGGATCTTGATCCCTCACGAACCGAGATGGAGATACCGGAACAAATCCCACGGCATCTGGATTCAACTGTGACGTCCTCTCTGAGTCCTGTAATTCAGTATCAACAGACGTGCTCTTGTCGTCTTGTATTGATCCCACGAAATAATTCCCCTCTTCTTCTTTCTCTTCGCCTTCTTCATCCACAACTCTATTAGGCACTTGTAATTCCTCTGGAACCTTTAAAGTTTCTTTTCTTTCCAAATAGGAATAAAGACTTCCTACAGGATCCCTACTTGCCGATGTTTGTTTACTAATATAATTTCTTCTTCCCCTGTTAATTTCATACTCCTTTGTTTTCGGTGCTGTAGCTGTTGTTACTGTCTTCTCACTTGCCACCCCCTTGTAGCCTCCATTACTTCCGGAATATTCAGTTTTTCTGACAGTCTCTTGTGTTCTCCTCCAACCACCATGTTTTTATCTCTTCCTAACAAACCACTGGAGTATTGGACATCTGTAGCAGCTCTTCCCCGGGACTCATCCCCAGCCTGGACAGTACTAGAAACCACACACAACCGGTCCAGATCCGCAAAACAACGGGGACGGTCTGCGAATATCAAACGAGATCTCTCTTGGGGATTCAGTCCTTCCAGAATTGCTTGTATAACTTCTGTCTCGGGCAACCCCAACCTTAACACCCGCGCAGCTTTCCGTATATCGTGCACGAAGTCCCCTAACCCCTCTCCATTGACCTGTAGGCGATAGAATAACTCAAATTTAAGCTGGGCACGTCGTCGAAGGGGTAGGAAGAAGTTCAACACCTCCCCATGGAAAGCGTCAACACTGCCAACCCGACGCTGAGTGTTGGTGACCAGCTCAGCCAACGGACCCCGGCAATACGGGTATATAAGGGCCAAGACCTCGCCATCGGACACCCCCGGGAAATCTGCCAACTGCCGCACCAGGTCCAAGAAAACCAGCAGCTGGTCCTCATCAACTCCATTCACCACCGAAAATTTCTGGAGAACGCCTGAAATGGGGTGGGGCAACTTCTGATAGCATACCGCCGCCAGAATTGCACAATTCACAACACACCACAACAAAACATAAATTCCCACGAAACACCTAACATAAACATGACTTACAAAACCGAAAAACCCGAGTACTGTTCCTTCCTTCGAGCGACCCCCGGTTCTCTAGCGCTGCGGAGACCTGGCCTACTTCTGAACCAACTTCGTTGACACCACTGAAGAGAACAAGCAACAACCAACACGTACCTAACATACACAACACCTAACACCAATCACGACATACACGTCTCACCAACACATAGCTAACAATCATAAATCGGCTTCAAATTCCAAAACTTCTCCATACATGAATTAAGTCGGTGACGGTACCCACTTCCGATCGGGCCATACCGCATCCCGCTAATGCCACACGCCATAATTCGACCTCGAATTACCTATACATTCTAACCCCCAGGCAACGCTTAAGACCACCGGCAGTTCAACATCTCAAAATTTTCTAACTCCTAATATCTGCCCCGTGGTGCGATCAGACTCACAAGTTACACAACCTAACAATTATACATTGGGGCCTATGTGTTAATTTCTTTGATTTTGAAATTTCATTTTGCCCCAAATGTTTTCCGAGTTTGCAAGCCCCGTCACACCCAAGGACCCAAGGCTTCGACCCTAGAATCAACCGCGCTCTGCTACCATTTGTAACCCCTCTTTCAATTTTTATGCTTTATAAAAAAAACACTATATATATATTTTTTTTTTTTTTTGAAAAAGGGGCCACTAGTTAACAAAAACTAGGCAGAAGGCCTAGAGAAGCAAAAATGCGCTGGGTCCAGTGAGACGGGACTTGCAATTAAAACTCGGTCGGTAAACAGCAATAACAATCTTTTATTAACTCTCTTAATTCCCATAATTCATGTTACATATATACATATTAATTAGAATTCCCATTATTTGTTTAACACATCTTAATCCATAGAAATTTCAATATCCCCTGTAAGTGCAATTATAACAATAGTCTCGATAAATAAATAAATCGCAATATATCAATAAACCAATTTCAATTATAACAGTAATTAATATTCCTTCAAATAATTCACCCACATATATATTGTAGCATGACAGATAATCCACATAAATAAATTACTCAATGATCATTAATAAAGCTCAAATATATGGAATATCCAGATGAGAATCAATTAAAAGGCACTATTAATTAGTATAATCACAAGAAAAGTAAACATAAGGAAAAATCGGCAAATAATATATATACTACAAATTTAAAAACCTAGAAAACTAAAATGTGAAGAACAAAATTACCCAGGTAGGATAGAAGCAGGTAATTAAGATACCCCGACAAAGAAACCAGACCAGAAGAAACAAAAGCATACACAGCGAAATGGTACTGAAGAAAGAAGAAAGAAGGAAGAAGAAAGAAGAAA
This sequence comes from Magicicada septendecula, assembly GCA_034769895.1. Classification (NCBI taxonomy): domain Eukaryota; kingdom Metazoa; phylum Arthropoda; class Insecta; order Hemiptera; family Cicadidae; genus Magicicada; species Magicicada septendecula. The sequence goes on along the minus strand of CM068369.1, from coordinate 192,678,554 downwards.
GAAGAAATATAGAATGAACAAAAATACTGAAGAAAGAAGAAAGAAGAAATATAGAATGAACAAAAATACTGAAGAAAGAAGAAAGAAGAAATATAGAATGAACAAAAATACTGAAGAATGAAGAAAGAAGAAAGAAGAAGTATAGAATGAACAAAAATACTGAAGAAAGAAGAAAGAAGAAATATAAAATGAACAAAAATACTGAAGAACGAAGAAACCTGAGAAGATTCATCAGAAAAAAGGAAGTGAGACGACCAATACCAAATAGAAACCCCATAGGGAGAGAACCCAAAAACCCCAAAAATAAATGAATGTCCAAAGAGAAAGTATAACACCCCAAAAAACATATCACAATGTAAAACTGACAAAAACCAAAAGTGTTAATAGTATTAAGTAACAGTGCACCCAAAAAAGTTATTGTGTAGTTTATATGAACAAATCTTCACAGTCCCCCCATGGTTAAATATTTCATGTTGTAAAGCTAGAAAAGGACTAGTAATAATATTAATAAATAACCATGGACAAGTGTAAGTTATTGAATTATAGCCAATAAACTTTGAAAAGGTACATGAGTTGCTGTACAAATGAATAAACTTTAAGTGTTTTTTGAACAGTATCATATTTGATATGAAGTAATAATATTGCTAATGAAATGCTACTGAATTTATAAGAACATTCCATAGAATGAAATAATAAACAGATAGCTAGTGTCATACTTAAAGATGGGGAATACATCCTTAAAATTGGGAAATACAGAGCAGACTGTCAATAAATAGTTTCAAGAAGGTGTTCACCATTATATGGAACCAATATGTTATGTTCCTGTTCCATATATTAACTAGACAAATAAGATTTATTAGTAAGCGATATTATTGTTATAAGATGTTATTTTGTTGTTAATTTAAATTAGGAATGCCATATCTAAAGGTAGATATCATTCCCCATGTTATAAAATGTTTTTAATTATGTTACTAGGTATAATCAGTACACATAAAAGGTATTATTCAAGGTACCAGTTTGATAGAGATATGTGTTATATTTTAATTGTACAATCAATAATCACTGTTATACTAGTCAAAGAACTAATTGTTAATAAGGTATATAAGGATAAAAAGTCAGAGAAAGGTACAAACTAACTACATTAGTAAAAATTTTGCAAATAGCAACACATCACATCTAGGCCATATAATGAATTTAAACTGCAGAAATAATTAACAAATCTAGTCCTATAAACCAGTTAAACTGACAATATTTATGCAAGATAAACCCAACATACAGTAATACCATGTAAATAATACTTTATAAAGATATGGTCAGCAGATAAGCAAAATTACTTATTTATCTAATAAAATTATAAATAAAAATGGAATATACTAACTGACATTATCAGAGGAGGAGTCATAGAGAAATGAATTGCATTTAAAAATAATCATTAATAAACTAAATTGCAAGAAATTAAGTAAGAATAGACAATTATATCAATTTCAGATTTAATAGAATAATAATTATATCAGGGAAAATGGCTATTATTTGCTTAGACAACAGGAAATATAAAATTAGGCCTACCTTCCAGAAATGTAAGAAACATAATTTTTTAATGAAAACTTTGTAACACTATATTAATTATTATCAAAATAAGCAGAATAGAATAAAGAAACCGAATATGTATTTAGTATTTAGTACAGTTAATTAATAACGAAATTATTTTCCGAGTATAATGTATCAAAATAAAATGTATCGGAAGCTAAGATAATTTGAAACAATGTATAAGATATATTAAATTGGCTAAGATTTTCAGGAGACGAAGGAAATGAGAACAGTTCTTTATTATACTTTGACGAGTGTATTTAACGTGATTATTTGCTCGAAGTAACCTATAATGGCGACTAACATTATAAACCGAGTTAGGTGAAAATTTTTATAAAAACTTATTTTGAGTTATTTTTTTATTGTGAACCGGTGAAGTTAAAATATGAACAGTGTAACACCAATAAACTGAACCACATAAGACCAATTAATCGAAATAACACCAATATCACACAATTTACTGACGAACAATTAAGGTTAAAACCGACACACATAGACCAAGTGAGATATATCCAATAACAACATTTTACACCAAGTGAACTATTCCACCATACACCAGTGACACTTAAATACATCCAGAAAAATCATATACAATTGCTGAGACCATTTACACGGAGAAGGGACATCTTTATTTAAATAAAACTTTCATCCAGGTTATACGTTCCACTACGCATGCGCCAGTCGGCCATTTTGGGAATCGTCTTCACCTTACGTCAGCTGTAGAGAACGACTTTCTGCTGCTGTTGGTTTGAATAAATATCATATGTAAACTTTTATTAATTTTAATTATAACATTGTATTGTTTAATATTAAGGCATTTTATAATTGTAAGTGTTATACTTTCCTGCCCATACACTTCTCTGGCTATATCTTAAATAACCGTTTAAAGAACCATATTTTTATAATACTAATGTAAACTTTTTATGTCGACCGGCCCTGTAATGTTGATACTACTTTGTAACCTCGATTCTAATCGAACAAATTAACTATTTTATTAATAAACGTGCTGTTTTGTAATTTGGATCTGGTTTTTCTTTAAAAAAGCTTAACAAATAAATTATTCAAGCATACCAACTAACCGAAAGGCGGTATATACGAAACAACGAACGCTTCATGAAGAAGAAGAAGAGAGCCGTCTTTCGACTAGATTTGGAGTTAACCAGATTGTCCTTTAACAACCTTACTGAAAGTGACACTATTACAAAAATAAACATAATACCACTTCATTTCTAATTACAAACAATAAACACGATTAGTTCCTAAATATTAGGATTAAAATTTACATAAAAAATATTTTTTCAGAAATTTTTTTTTGTGAAATAAAAATAATTTTTTTATTTTCAAATTGTTACAACAGCATTCAAACAGTTTATATTTTGTGTATTGTTACAAAATATATCAATCTGGCTCATTATTTTAACACATAATTTAAACACATAATATAACACCCATACACCTATACATCACATAATCACAGACAAATTACAATTATAAAGCCTGGCACACCGCCTGCATATTTTATCAAATACATACATGAAGGTAGAGAATATCTGGACTTGCCATAATAACTAGAAACTACAAGTATCACTTGAAGTGCCAGCGCAGCCTGTATAAATTTTATAAAATTGTAAATTCTTTAATTTTATAAGAGTGTAAAAATTTAAAGCAAATCTAAATCGATCATAACAGCAAGCCCTTTTACATTTTTATAATGTCAGCAGACAGACTAAGAACAGTAACACTTCTTGAGACCACATTTGTAATAAGTAATAATAGTAGAACAATAATACTTAATCTTGTTAACAAAATAATAATATATAATATTTAATTTGTGATGAAATATCATGATAAGTTAAACTTGCTATAATGACAGGCGAAATGTAAAACTAGTAGATTCATATAATGCACAGGACATTTGTCCTAAAAGGTTACATGTTTAGAAAGAATTCATTCTTTAATCATAATGTTAGATAATAAGTAAATTAACCAGACAAGTCTAGCAAGCAAAAGCCAGAACCTAAGTTACAATAACAAGTACCGCCTGTATGATTTTATAATCTCATTTAAGATCTGATAATCTCTGAATATTAATTGTATATGCCTTAAAGAAATTAATTCTAATATCGGCCATCTGTGCATATATAAAATTAAAACCATATGGTTCACTAGCAGCTGTAGGTGTGTGCCAGAATAGGCCTGACCTGACCAGGTGAGACCAGTAACAGACCTGCATGAAACGGCATCAACAGGTGCCTAACTTGTGCCCAGAAAACCTATTTAGAAATTAACATGGAAACGGCATGAAAAACCAAAACCCCCAGCCTTAAAATACAGGAAAATAATTAAATATAAAACCCCAATAACACTCAGAAGACATCTGAACCAGCCGGATCGGAATCAAAGAACTCATACCTATACTTCATTTTAAAGAACAAATTCCCCTTACAACATTTGGATTCAAAATCTATTAAAAAAAAACTCTGGCACACTCCCACAGTGCAGCTCACAATTAGTACGTTATAATCATGAGTAATGTTCATAGTAATTGTCTTGGTGACACACCCTTGATTTAAATTTCTAGCGGAATAAGGAAATAGTTCTAGCACAAATTCGTCACACTGATGTTCTGCGGGCCAGGCTAAAATTTAAAAAAAGAGTTCATATCACCTTAACTGAAGTGGTGCATCACATAATACTGGAAGCTAGCTCCCTCCTCGGTACAGACAAGGTTTCAGGTGGTTCATGGCTGGTGAAGGCGGCAGTACACCAGCTGTGACCAGATCTCCGTTTCTAGGGCGAGAACCCGGGAAGTCTCAAGCGCTTAGCCTGCCATCTAAGATGAGAAGAAATCACACAAAAACTGTCCGAGGCGAGAAGCTGCTGTTTATTTGGTGAATGGCTGCCTGCGACTCATTTGTTCAGCAGCTGCGTTATGAAACCTAAGCTTCGCCACTAGATCGCGTGCACTGTCGTAGTGCCATACAGATATCGCATAGCTCACTGACATTGATGATCGATCGAATTTATATACGAAAAATTAGTAATTGTTTTTCCTCGAACGCCGGGCTATGCAAACACCGGCACACCCCCACCCCAAAAGGGCAACCAGGTTGCCCCACACTTGAACTCAGGGGGGTACCCTGCAGTGTACCCCCCTTTTAACCAAAATTCAAAGGTGATCCCAGTGGTCCTTGCTCTAAGGAGAACAGAGGATATCTCACAACTGCGGCCATCCCCATGCGACCCTCTCCGCTATGCAAATCCCACGGGACCGCCCCAACACGTCACCCTCTCCGGTGACCATCACCTACTTCCACCGGTCCCACTCACATACCCGTCCGAAGACCAAACAAGGTATCACCCACCTTGGTATGTAAGTGACCGTACTTCCTCCCGTCCACCTCTTGGACCGACCAGCCATATGCACCAACAAGGCATCTCCATCCTTGCCATATGACTGGCCCACATCCCTACACTAGGGCGGACGGCCCCGCTTAGCCCGACAGAGAAGACCACATAGAGGGCACGCGAACATCATCCCTTCTCTCACGTAACTCACTTACACACATTAACTAGCGGGGGGTAACTCTCCACGGCTCCGTCTAGACAACTCTCTCCCTCAACGAAGAACAGAAAACACCCGGGGAATGCGGCATGGCTCGGACTCTACACTAACCAGCAATCAATCTAGAACTATAGAAACAATAGAACAACACCACACAACTTCTCCAAACGGGGACACTGACCGTCTCCAAGACCACGATAATCTAAGGGGACACTCTCGGCAAGTCTCTAACTCTATATCGATTTTTTTCCTAACGGGAGGGGTAGGAAAATCGGGAAAATGAAACGGGGCAAAGATCATTGAAGGTCAAGAGCGAGGACTAAGGGTAAGGACATGGTTCCCTCCGAAAAGGAGAATGACTGGAGAAAACCAAGGCTCGTGTGGGCAGGGGCGCAATACTGAAGTAGACGAACACCACTGGGACTGTGGGGAACATCTACCCGCTACCCGTTAACCGCTTCTTCTTACCTTTCTATGACGGACTTTAGGTACGCTTTCCTTCTGGACACCACTCTCGGCGAAATTATTTCGTGTTGAGCTGTACTGACTTGTTTCCTCTGAATCAGAATCAAGGCAACTTACCTCACTACCATCACTCCGCCTTGGATTATCCTCATCATCTAACTCCTCTACTTCTGCCTTCCCTGCTTCTCTTTCTTCAAATCCTTCCTTCTCTTCCTCATTTCCTTCTTCCCTTTCTACTTCTTCCTCATCCTCTTCCTCCTCTTCCACAATTTCCCCTTTTTCGTCCCCATAATCCAAATCAACCTCACGACACTGCACATCCTCACCATATTCCAGTTGCTCCTCTGATCCATTTTCAACCGCATCTTCGCCCAGCTCCTCACCCATGTCTTCATCGCCCCTGTCACCGACTCCTTCACCAACTTCTTCACTAACCTCTTCTCCAATCTCATTTTCCTCAACACATTCATCATCAACATCATCGCCATCACATCCACTACCACCATCCGAACACTGCACATCTTCATCCTCTAGTTGCTCACATGGTCCGCATGAAACTTCTTTCCGTTCCTCGGAATCCTCAACACTACTTACAGAAGGCGTCTGCACATCTTCACACACTACATCATTCTCACTCACACACTCCACGACGCTGCCGCCAAATTCCTCCTCAACTTCTACCTCATCTACTTCTACCACACTTGCAGCATGGACATCCCCTTGTCCACCCGCAACCTCAGAAACACTTGCAGCCTGGACATCCCTGTGTCCATCCGCAAACTCCGACTCTTCAGTCTCCCTATCACCTACAACTATACTTCCCTGTGCAGCATCTGCAGACCGCTCTTCTGGCTCTTCCTTCGATTCCACTCCTCCACCACTCTCAGCAACTACAACGACCTCAACATTTTCCACCCTGAAATCCAGCTGTCCAGGTCCATGTGCAAAGACTAAATTAATTTCTGCTGGCGATGGTAAAGCTACAACATCAAATGACTTCTCATATCCCTGCGTAGGCGATGATGATGTTACAGGATCTTGATCCCTCACGAACCGAGATGGAGATACCGGAACAAACTCCACGGCATCTGGATTCAACTGTGACGTCCTCTCTGAGTCCTGTAATTCAGTATCAACAGACGTGCTCTTGTCGTCTTGTATTGATGCCACGAAATAATTCCCCTCTTCTTCTTTCTCTTCGCCTTCTTCATCCACAAATCTATTAGGCACTTGTAATTCCTCTGGAACCTTTAAAGTTTCTTTTCTTTCCAAATAGGAATAAAGACTTCCTACAGGATCCCTACTTGCCGATGTTTGTTTACTAATATAATTTTTTCTTCCCCTGTTAATTTCATACTCCTTTCTTTTCGGTGCTGTAGCTGTTGTTACCGTCTTCTCACTTGCCACCCCCTTGTAGCCTCCATTACTTCCGGAATATTCAGTTTTTCTGACAGTCTATTGTGTTCTCCTCCAACCACCATGTTTTTACCTCTTCCTAACAAACCACTGGATTATTGGACATCTGTAGCAGCTCTTTCCCGGGACTCGTCCCCAGCCTGGACAGTACTAGAAACCACACACAACCGGTCCAGATCCGCAAAACAACGGGGACGGTCCGCGAATATCAAACGAGATCTCTCTTGGGGATTCAGTCCTTCCAGAATTGCTTGTACAACTTCTGTCTCGGGCAACCCCATCCTTAACACCCGCGCAGCTTTCCGTATATCGTGCACGAAGTCCCCTAACCCCTCTCCATTGACCTGTAGGCGATAGAATAACTCAAATTTAAGCTGGGCACGTCGTCGAAGTTGTAGGAAGAAGTTCAACACCTCCCCATGGAAAGCGTCAACACTGCCACCCCGACGCAGAGTGTTGGTGACCAGCTCAGCCAACGGACCCCGGCAATACGGGTATATAAGGGCCAAGACCTCGCCGTCGGACACCCCCGGGAAATCTGCCAACTGCAGCACCAGGTCCAAGAAAACCAGCAGCTGGTCCTCATCAACTCCATTCACCACCGAAAATTTCTGGAGAACGCCTGAAATGGGGTGGGGCAACTTCTGATAGCATACCGCCGCCAGAATTGCACAATTCACAACACACCACAACAAAACATAAATTCCCACGAAACACCTAACATAAACATGACTTACAAAACCGAAAAACCCGAGTACTGTTCCTTCCTTCGAGCGACCCCCAGGTTCTCTAGCGCTGCGGAGACCTGGCCTACATCTGAAACAACTTCGTTGACACCACTGAAGAGAACAAGCAACAACCAACACGTACCTAACATACACAACACCTAACACCAATCACGACATACACGTCTCACCAACACATAGCTAACAATCATAAATCGGCTTCAAATTCCGAAACTTCTCCATACATGAATTAAGTCGGTGACGGTACCGACTTCCGATCGGGCCATACCGCATCCCGCTAATGCCACACGCCATAATTCGACCTCGAATTACCAATATATTCTATCCCCCAGGCAACGCTTAAGACCCCCGGCAGTTCAACATCTCAAAATTTTCTAACTCCTAATACCTGCCCCGTGGTGCGATCAGACTCACAAGTTACACAACCTAACAATTATACATTGGGGCCTATGTGTTAATTTCTTTGATTTTGAAATTTCATTTTGCCCCAAATGTTTTCCGAGTTTGCAAGCCCCGTCACACCCAAGGACCCAAGGCTTCGACCCTAGAATCAACCGCGCTCTGCTACCATTTGTAACCCCTCTTTCAATTTTTATGCTTTATAAAAAAAAACACTATATATTTTTTTTTTTTTGAAAGAGGGGCCACTAGTTAATTAAAACTAGGCAGAAGGCCTAGAGAAGCAAAAATGCTCTGGGTCCAGTGAGACGGGACTTGCAATTAAAACTCGGTCGGTAAACAGCAATAACAATCTTTTATTAACTCTCTTAATTCCCATAATTCATGTTACATATATACATATTAATTAGAATTCCCATTATTTGTTTAACACATCTTAATCCATAGAAATTTCAATATCCCCTGTAAGTGCAATTATAACAATAGTCTCGATAAATAAATAAATCGCAATATATCAATAAATCAATTTCAATTATAACAGTAATTAATATTCCTTCAAATAATTCACCCACACATATATATATATATATATATCAATCTGGCTCATTATTTTAACACATAATTTAAACACATAATATAACACCCATATACCTATACAGCACATAATCACAGACAAATTACAATTATAAAGCCTGGCACACCGCCTGCATATTTTATCAAATACATTTATGAAGGTAGAGAATATCTGGACTTGCCATAATAACTAGAAACTACAAGTATCACTTGAAGTGCCAGCGCAGCCTGTAAAAATTTTATAAAATTGTAAATCCTTTAATTTTATAAGAGTTTAAAAATTTAAAGCAAATCTAAATCGATCATAACAGCAAGCCTTTTTACATTTTTATAATGTCAGCAGACAGACTAAGAACAGTAACACTTCTTGAGACCACATTTGTAATAAGTAATGATAATAGAACAATAATACTTAATCTTGTTAACAAAATAATAATATATAATATTTAATTTGTGATGAAATATCATGATAAGTTAAACTTGCTATAATGACAGGCGAAATGTAAAACTAGTAGATTCATATAATGCACAGGACATTTGTCCTAAAAGGTTACATGTTTAGAAAGAATTCATTCTTTAATCATAATGTTTGATAATAAGTAAATTAACCAGACAAGTCTAGCAAGCAAAAGCCAGAACCTAAGTTACAATAACAAGTACCGCCTGTATGATTTTATAATCTCATTTAAGATCTGATAATCTCTGAATATTAATTGTATATGCCTTAAAGAAATAAATTCTAATATCGGCCATCTGTGCATATCTAAAATTAAAACCATATGGTTCACTAGCAGCTGTAGGAGTGTGCCAGAATAGGCCTGAACTGACCAGGTGAGACCAGTAACAGACCTGCATGAAACGGCATCAACAGGTGCCTAACTTGTGCCCAGAAAACCTATTTAGAAATTAACATGGAAACGGCATGAAAAACCAAAACCCCCAGCCCTTAAATACAGGAAAATAATTAAATATGAAACCCCAATAACACTAAGAAGATATCTGAACCAGCCGGTTCGGAATCAAGGAACTTATACCTATACTTAATTTTAAAGAACAAATTCCCCTTACAACATTTGGATTCAAAATCTATTAAAAAAAAATAAAACTCTGGCACACTTCCACAGTGCAGCTCACAATTAGTACGTTATAATCATGAGTAATGTTCATAGTAATTGTCTTGGTGACACACCCTTGATTTAACTTTCTAGCGGAATAAGGAAATTGTTCTAGCACAAATTCGTCACACTGATGTTCTGAGGGCCAGGCTAAAATTAAAAAAAAGAGTTCACATCACCTTAACTGAAGTGGCTGTATCACATAGTGCTGGTAGCTAGCTCTCTCCTCGGTGCAGACAAGGTTTCAGGTGGTTCATGGCTGGTGAAGGCGGCAGTACACCAGCTGTGACCAGATCTCCGTTTCTAGGGCGAGAACCCGGGAAGTCTCAAGCGCTTAGCCTGCCATCAAAGATGAGAAGAAATCACACAAAAACTGTCCGAGGCGAGAAGCTGATGTTTATTTGGTGAATGGCTGCCTGCGACTCATTTGTTCAGCAGCTGCGTTATGAAACCTAAGCTTCGCCACTAGATCGCGTGCACTGCCGTACAGTGCCATACAGATATCGCATCGCTCACTGACATTGATGACCGATCGAATTTGTATAAGAAAAATTAGTATTTGTTTTTCCTCGAACGCCGGGCTATGCAAACACCGGCACACCCCCACCCCAAAAGGGCAACCAGGTTGCCCCACACTTGAACTCAGGGGGGTACCCTGCAGTGTACCCCCCTTTTAAACAAAATTCATAGGTGATCCCAGTGGTCCTTGCTCTCAGGAGAACAGAGGAAATCTCACCACTGCGGCCATCCCCATGCGACCCTCTCCGCTATGCAAACCCCACGGGACCGCCCCAACACGTCACCCTCTCCGGTGACCATCACCTACTTCCACCGGTCCCACTCACATACCCGTCCGAAGACCAAACAAGGTATCACCCACCTTGGTATGTAAGTGACAGTACTACCTCTCGTCCACCTCTTGGACCGACCAGCCATATGCACCAACAAGGCATCTCCATCCTTGCCATATGACTGGCCCACATCCCTACACTAGAGCGGACGGCCCCGCTTAGCCCGACAGAGAAGACCACATAGAGGGCACGCGAACATCATCCCTTCTCACACGTAACTCACTTACACACAGTAACTAGCGGGGGGTAACTCTCCACGGCTCCGTCTAGACAACTCTCTCCCTCAACGAAGAACAGAAAACACCCGGGGAATGCGGCATGGCTCGGACTCTACACTAACCAGCAATCAATCTAGAACAATAGAAACAATAGAACAACACCACACAACTTCTCCAAACGGAGAAAACTCCAAACAGACGCTCTCCAAGACCACGATAATCTAAGGGGGCACTCTCGGCAAGTCTCTAACTCCATATCGATTTTTTTTCCTAACGGGAGGGGTAGGAAAACCGGGAAGATGAAACGGGGCAAGGATCATTGAAGGTCAAGAGCGAGGACTAAATGTAAGGACATGGTTCCCTCCGAAAAGGAGAATGACTGGAGAAAACCAAGGCTCGCGTGGGCAGGGGCGCAACACTGAAGTAGACGAACACCACTGGGACTGTTTGGAACATCTACCCGCTACCCGTTAACCGCTTCTTCTTACCTTTCTATGACGGACTTTAGGTACGCTTTCCTTCTGGACACCACTCTCGGCGAAATTATTTCGTGTTGAGCTGTACTGACTTGTTTCCTCTGAATCAGAATCAAGGCAACTTACCTCACTACCTTCACTCCGCCTTGGATTATCCTCATCATCTAACTCCTCTACTTCTGCCTTCCCTGCTTCTCTTTCTTCAAATCCTTCCTTCTCTTCCTCATTTCTTTCTTCCCTTTCTACTTCTTCCTCATCCTCTTCCTCCTCTTCCACAATTTCCCCTTTTTCGTCCCCATAATCCAAATCAACCTCACGACACTGCACATCCTCACCATCTTCCAGTTGCTCCTCTGATCCATTTTCAACCGCATCTTCGCCCAGCTCCTCACCCATGTCTTCATCGCCCCTGTCAACGATTCCTTCACTAACTTCTTCACTAACCTCTTCTCCAATCTCATTTTCCTCAACACATTCATCACCAACATCATCGCCATCACATCCACTACCACCATCCGAACACTGCACATCTTCATCCTCTAGTTGCTCACATGGTCCGCATGAAACTTCTTTCCGTTCCTCGGAATCCTCAACACTACTTACAGAAGGCGTCTGCACATCTTCACACACTACATCATTCTCACTCACACACTCCACGACGCTGCCGCCAAATTCCTCCTCAACTTCTACCTCATCTACTTCTACCACACTTGCAGCATGGACATCCCCTTGTCCACCCGCAACCTCAGAAACACTTGCAGCCTGGACATCCCTGTATCCATCCGCAAACTCCGACTCTTCAGTCTCCCTATCACCTACAACTATACTTCCCTGTGCAGCATCTGCAGACCGCTCTTCTGCCTCATCTTTCGATTCCACTCCTTCACCACTCTCAGCAACTACAACGTCCTCAACATTTTCCACCCTGAAATCCAGCTGTCCATGTCCATGTGCAAAGACTAAATTAATTTCTACTGGCGATGGTAAAGCTACACCATCAAATGACTTCTCATATCCCTGCGTAGGCGATGATGATGTTACAGGATCTTCAACCCTCACGAACCGAGATGGAGATACCGGAACAAATTCCACGGCATCTGGATTCAACTTTGACGTCCTCTCTGAGTCCTGTAATTCAGTATCAACAGACGTGCTCTTGTCGTCTTGTATTGATCCCACGAAATAATTCCCCTCTTCTTCTTTCTCTTCGCCTTCTTCATCCACAACTCTATTAGGCACTTGTAATTCCTCTGGAACCTTTAAAGTTTCTTTTCTTTCCAAATAGGAATAAAGACTTCCTACAGGATCCCTACTTGCCGATGTTTGTTTACTAATATAATTTCTTCTTCCCCTGTTAACTTCATACTCCTTTGTTTTCGGTGCTGTAGCTGTTGTTACCGTCTTCTCACTTGCCACCCCCTTGTAGCCTCCATTACTTCCGGAATATTCAGTTTTCCTGACAGTCTCTTGTGTTCTCCTCCAACCACCATGTTTTTACCTTTTCCTAACAAACCACTGGAGTATTGGACATCTGTAGCAGCTCTTCCCCGGGACTCGTCCCCAGCCTGTACAGTACTAGAAACCACACACAAACGGTCCAGATCCGCAAAACAACGGGGACGGTCCGCGAATATCAAACGAGATCTCTCTTGGGGATTCAGTCCTTCCAGAATTGCTTGTATCAATTCTGTCTCGGGCAACCCCAACCTTAACACCCGCGAAGCTTTCCGTATATCGTGCACGAAGTCCCCTAACACTTCTCCATTGGCCTTTAGGCGATAGAATAACTCAAATTTAAGCTGGGCAAGTCGTCGAAGGGGTAGGAAGAAGTTCAACACCTCCCCATGGAAAGCGTCAACACTGCCTCCCCGACGCAGAGTGTTGGTGACCAGCTCAGCCAACGGACCCCGGCAATACGCGTATATAAGGGCCAAGACCTCGCCATCGGACACCCCCGGGAAATCTGCCAACTGCAGCACCAGGTCCAAGAAAACCAGCAACTGGTCCTCATCAACTCCATTCACCACCGAAAATTTATGGAGAACGCCTGAAATGGGGTGGGGCAACTTCTGATAGCATACCGCCGCCAGAATTGCACAATTCACAACACACCACAACAAAACATAAATTCCCACGAAACACCTAACATAAACATGACTTACAAAACCGAAAAACCCGAGTACTGTTCCTTCCTTCGAGCGACCCCCGGGTTCTCTAGCGCTGCGGAGACCTGGCCTACTTTTGAACCAACTTCGTTGACACCACTGAAGAGAACAAGCAACAACCAACACGTACCTAGCATACACAACACCTAACACCAATCACGACATACACGTCTCACCAACACATAGATAACAATCATAAATCGGCTTCAAATTCCGAAACTTCTCCATACATGAATTAAGTCGGTGACGGTACCGACTTCCGATCGGGCCATACCGCATCCCGCTAATGCCACACGCCATAATTCGACCTCGAATTACCAATATATTCTATCCCCCAGGCAACGCTTAAGACCCCCGGCAGTTTAACATCTCAAAATTTTCTAACTCCTAATACCTGCCCCGTGGTGCGATCAGACTCACAAGTTACACAACCTAACAATTATACATTGGGGCCTATGTGTTAATTTCTTTGATTTTGAAATTTCATTTTGCCCCAAATGTTTTCCGAGTTTGCAAGCCCCGTCACACCCAAGGACCCAAGGCTTCGACCCTAGAATCAACCGCGCTCTGCTACCATTTGTAACCCCTCTTTCAATTTTTATGCTTTATAAAAAAAAACACTATATATTTTTTTTTTTTTTTGAAAGAGGGGCCACTAGTTAATTAAAACTAGGCAGAAGGCCTAGAGAAGCAAAAATGCGCTGGGTCCAGTGAGACGGGGCTTGCAATTAAAACTCGGTCGGTAAACCGCAATAACAATCTTTTATTAACTCTCTTAATTCCCATAATTCATGCTACATATATACATATTAATTACAATTCCCATTATTTGTTTAACACCTCTTAATCCATAGAAGTTTCAATATCCCCTGTAAGTGCAATTATAACAATAGTCTCGATAAATAAATAAATCGCAATATATCAATAAATCAATTTCAATTATAACAGTAATTAATATTCCTTCAAATAATTCACCCACACATATATATATATATATATATATCAATCTGGCTCATTATTTTGACACATAATTTAAACACATAATATAACACCCATATACCTATACAGCACATAATCACAGACAAATTACAATTATAAAGCCTGGCACACCGCCTGCATATTTTATCAAATACATACATGAAGGTAGAGAATATCTGGACTTGCCATAATAACTAGAAACTACAAGTATCACTTGAAGTGCCAGCGCAGCCTGTATAAATTTTATAAAATTGTAAATCCTTTAATTTTATAAGAGTGTAAAAATTTAAAGCAAATCTAAATCGATCATAAAAGCAAGCCCTTTTACATTTTTATAATGTCAGCAGACAGACTAAGAACAGTAACACTTCTTGAGACCACATTTGTAATAAGTAATGATAATAGAACAATAATACTTAATCTTGTTAACAAAATAATAATATATAATATTTAATTTGTGATGAAATATCATGATAAGTTAAACTTGCTATAATGACAGGCGAAATGTAAAACTAGTAGATTCATATAATGCACAGGACATTTGTACTAAAAGGTTACATGTTTAGAAAGAATTCATTCTTTAATCATAATGTTTGATAATAAGTAAATTAACCAGACAAGTCTAGCAAGCAAAAGCCAGAACCTAAGTTACAATAACAAGTACCGCCTGTATGATTTTATAATCTCATTTAAGATCTGATAATCTCTGAATATTAATTGTATATGCCTTAAAGAAATAAATTCTAATATCGGCCATCTGCGCATATATAAAATTAAAACCATATGGTTCACTAGCAGCTGTAGGAGTGTGCCAGAATAGGCCTGATCTGACCAGGTGAGACCAGTAACAGACCTGCATGAAACGGCATCAACAGGTGCCTAACTTGTGCCCAGAAAACCTATTTAGAAATTAACATGGAAACGGCATGAAAAACCAAAACCCCCAGCCTTTAAATACAGGAAAATAATTAAATATGAAACCCCAATAACACTCAGAAGACATCTGAACCAGCCGGTTCGGAATCAACGAACTCATACCTATACTTAATTTTAAAGAACAAATTCCCCTTACAACATTTGGATTCAAAATCTATTAAAAAAAAAACTCTGGCACACTCCCACAGTGCAGCTCACAATTAGTACGTTATAATCATGAGTAATGTTCATAGTAATTGTCTTGGTGACACACCCTTGATTTAACTTTCTAGCGGAATAAGGAAATTGTTCTAGCACAAATTCGTCACACTGATGTTCTGCGGGCCAGGCTAAAATTTAAAAAAAGAGTTCATATCACCTTAACTGAAGTGGTGCATCACATAATACTGGAAGCTAGCTCCCTCCTCGGTACAGACAAGGTTTCAGGTGGTTCATGGCTGGTGAAGGCGGCAGTACACCAGCTGTGACCAGATCTCCGTTTCTAGGGCGAGAACCCGGGAAGTCTCAAGCGCTTAGCCTGCCATCAAAGATGAGAAGAAATCACACAAAAACTGTCCGAGGCGAGAAGCTGCTGTTTATTTGGTGAATGGCTGCCTGCGACTCATTTGTTCAGCAGCTGCGTTATGAAACCTAAGCTTCGCCACTAGATCGCGTGCACTGTCGTAGTGCCATACAGATATCGCATAGCTCACTGACATTGATGATCGATCGAATTTATATACGAAAAATTAGTAATTGTTTTTCCTCGAACGCCGGGCTATGCAAACACCGGCACGCCCCCACCCCAAAAGGGCAACCAGGTTGCCCCACACTTGAAATCAGGGGGGTACCCTGCAGTGTACCCCCCTTTTAACCAAAATTCAAAGGTGGTCCCAGTGGTCCTTGCTCTAAGGAGAACAGAGGATATCTCACAACTGCGGCCATCCCCATGCGACCCTCTCCGCTATGCAAATCCCACGGGACCGCCCCAACACGTCACCCTCTCCGGTGACCATCACCTACTTCCACCGGTCCCACTCACATACCCGTCCGAAGACCAAACAAGGTATCACCCACCTTGGTATGTAAGTGACCGTACTTCCTCTCGTCCACCTCTTGGACCGACCAGCCATATGCACCAACAAGGCATCTCCATCCTTGCCATATGACTGGCCCACATCCCTACACTAGAGCGGACGGCCCCGCTTAGCCCGACAGAGAAGACCACATAGAGGGCACGCGAACATCATCCCTTCTCACACGTAACTCACTTACACACAGTAACTAGCGGGGGGTAACTCTCCACGGCTCCGTCTAGACAACTCTCTCCCTCAACGAAGAACAGAAAACACCCGGGGAATGCGGCATGGCTCGGACTCTACACTAACCAGCAATCAATCTAGAACTATAGAAACAATAGAACAACACCACACAACTTCTCCAAACGGAGAAAACTCCAAACAGACGCTCTCCAAGACCACGATAATCTAAGGGGACACTCTCGGCAAGTCTCTAACTCCATATCGATTTTTTTTTCCTAACGGGAGGGGTAGGAAAATCGGGAAGATGAAACGGGGCAAGGATCATTGAAGGTCAAGAGCGAGGACTAAATGTAAGGACATGGTTCCCTCCGAAAAGGAGAATGACTGGAGAAAACCAAGGCTCGCGTGGGCAGGGGCGCAACACTGAAGTAGACGAACACCACTGGGACTGTGGGGAACATCTACCCGCTACCCGTTAACCGCTCTTCTTACCTTTCTATGACGGACTTTAGGTACGCTTTCCTTCTGGACACCACTCTCGGCGAAATTATTTCGTGTTGAGCTGTACTGACTTGTTTCCTCTGAATCAGAATCAAGGCAACTTACCTCACTACCTTCACTCCGCCTTGGATTATCCTCATCATCTAACTCCTCTACTTCTGCCTTCCCTGCTTCTCTTTCTTCAAATCCTTCCTTCTCTTCCTCATTTCCTTCTTCCCTTTCTACTTCTTCCTCATCCTCTTCCTCCTCTTCCACAATTTCCCCTTTTTCGTCACCATTATCCAAATCAACCTCACGACACTGCACATCCTCACCGTCTTCCAGTTGCTCCTCTGATCCATTTTCAACCGCATCTTCGCCCAGCTCCTCACCCATGTCTTCATCGCCCCTGTCACCGACTCCTTCACTAACTTCTTCACTAACCTCTTCTCCAATCTCATTTTCCTCAACACATTCATCACCAACATCATCGCCATCACTTCCACTACCACCATCCGAACACTGCACATCTTCATCCTCTAGTTGCTCACATGGTCCGCATGAAACTTCTTTCCGTTCCTCGGAATCCTCAACACTACTTACAGAAGGCGTCTGCACATCTTCACACACTACATCATTCTCACTCACACACTCCACGACGCTGCCGCCAAATTCCTCCTCAACTTCTACCTCATCTACTTCTACCACACTTGCAGCATGGACATCCCCTTGTCCACCCGCAACCTCAGAAACACTTGCAGCCTGGAAATCCCTGTGTCCATCCGCAAACTCCGACTCTTCAGTCTCCCTATCACCTACAACTATACTTCCCTGTGCAGCATCTGCAGACCGCTCTTCTGCCTCTTCTTTCGATTCCACTCCTTCACCACTCTCAGCAACTACAACGTCCTCAACATTTTCCACCCTGAAATCCAGCTGTCCATGTCCATGTGCAAAGACTAAATTAATTTCTAATGGCGATGGTAAAGCTACACCATCAAATGACTTCTCATATCCCTGCGTAGGCGATGATGATGTTACAGGATCTTGATCCCTCACGAACCGAGATGGAGATACCGGAACAAATTCCACGGCATCTGGATTCAACTGTGACGTCCTCTCTGAGTCCTGTAATTCAGTATCAACAGACGTGCTCTTGTCGTCTTGTATTGATCCCACGAAATAATTCCCCTCTTCTTCTTTCTCTTCGCCTTCTTCATCCACAACTCTATTAGGCACTTTTAATTCCTCTGGAACTTTTAAAGTTTCTTTTCTTACCAAATAGGAATAAAGACTTCCTACAGGATCCCAACTGCCGATGTTTGTTTACTAATATAATTTCTTCTTCCCCTGTTAACTTCATACTCCTTTGTTTTCGGTGCTGTAGTTGTTGTTACCGTCTTCTCACTTGCCACCCCCTTGTAGCCTCTATTACTTCCGGAATATTCAGTTTTTCTGACAGTCTCTTGTGTTCTCCTCCAACCACCATGTTTTTACCTTTTCCTAACAAACCACTGGAGTATTGGACATCTGTAGCAGCTCTTCCCCGGGACTCGTCCCCAGCCTGGACAGTACTAGAATCCACACACAAACGGTCCAGATCCGCAAAACAACGGGGACGGTCTGCGAATATCAAACGAGATCTCTCTTGGGGATTCAGTCCTTCCAGAATTGCTTGTATCAATTCTGTCTCGGGCAACCCCAACCTTAACACCACCGAAGCTTTCCGTATATCGTGCACGAAGTCCCCTAACGCTTCTCCATTGGCCTTTAGGCGATAGAATAACTCAAATTTAAGCTGGGCAAGTCGTCGAAGGGGTAGGAAGAAGTTCAACACCTCCCCATGGAAAGCGTCAACACTGCCTCCCCGACGCAGAGTGTTGGTGACCAGCTCAGCCAACGGACCCCGGCAATACGCGTATATAAGGGCCAAGACCTCGCCATCGGACACCCCCGGGAAATCTGCCAACTGCAGCACCAGGTCCAAGAAAACCAGCAGCTGGTCCTCATCAACTCCATTCACCACCGAAAATTTCTGGAGAACGCCTGAAATGGGGTGGGGCAACTTCTGATAGCATACCGCCGCCAGAATTGCACAATTCACAACACACCACAACAAAACATAAATTCCCACGAAACACCTAACATAAACATGACTTACAAAACCGAAAAACCCGAGTACTGTTCCTTCCTTCGAGCGACCCCCGGGTTCTCTAGCGCTGCGGAGACCTGGCCTACTTCTGAACCAACTTCGTTGACACCACTGAAGAGAACAAGCAACAACCAACACGTACCTAACATACACAACACCTAACACCAATCACGACATACACGTCTCACCAACACATAGATAACAATCATAAATCGGCTTCAAATTCCGAAACTTCTCCATACATGAATTAAGTCGGTGACGGTACCGACTTCCGATCGGGCCATACCGCATCCCGCTAATGCCACACGCCATAATTCGACCTCGAATTACCAATATTTTCTATCCCCCAGGCAACGCTTAAGACCCCCGGCAGTTTAACATCTCAAAATTTTCTAACTCCTAATACCTGCCCCGTGGTGCGATCAGACTCACAAGTTACACAACCTAACAATTATACATTGGGGTCTATGTGTTAATTTCTTTGATTTTGAAATTTCATTTTGCCCCAAATGTTTTCCGAGTTTGCAAGCCCCGTCACACCCAAGGACCCAAGGCTTCGACCCTAGAATCAACCGCGCTCTGCTACCATTTGTAACCCCTCTTTCAATTTTTATGCTTTATAAAAAAAAACACTATATATTTTTTTTTTTTGAAAGAGGGGCCACTAGTTAATTAAAACTAGGCAGAAGGCCTAGAGAAGCAAAAATGCGCTGGGTCCAGTGAGACGGGGCTTGCAATTAAAACTCGGTCGGTAAACCCCAATAACAATCTTTTATTAACTCTCTTAATTCCCATAATTCATGTTACATATATACATATTAATTACAATTCCCATTATTTGTTTAACACATCTTAATCCATAGAAGTTTCAATATCCCCTGTAAGTGCAATTATAACAATAGTCTCGATAAATAAATAAATCGCAATATATCAATAAATCAATTTCAATTATAACAGTAATTAATATTCCTTCAAATAATTCACCCACATATATATATATATATATATATATCAATCTGGCTCATTATTTTAACACATAATTTAAACACATAATATAACACCCATATACCTATACAGCACATAATCACAGACAAATTACAATTATAAAGCCTGGCACACCGCCTGCATATTTTATCAAATACATACATGAAGGTAGAGAATATCTGGACTTGCCATAATAACTAGAAACTACAAGTATCACTTGAAGTGCCAGCGCAGCCTGTATAAATTTTATAAAATTGTAAATCCTTTAATTTTATAAGAGTGTAAAAATTTAAAGCAAATCTAAATCGATCATAAAAGCAAGCCCTTTTACATTTTTATAATGTCAGCAGACAGACTAAGAACAGTAACACTTCTTGAGACCACATTTGTAATAAGTAATGATAATAGAACAATAATACTTAATCTTGTTAACAAAATAATAATATATAATATTTAATTTGTGATGAAATATCATGATAAGTTAAACTTGCTATAATGACAGGCGAAATGTAAAACTAGTAGATTCATATAATGCACAGGACATTTGTACTAAAAGGTTACATGTTTAGAAAGAATTCATTCTTTAATCATAATGTTTGATAATAAGTAAATTAACCAGACAAGTCTAGCAAGCAAAAGCCAGAACCTATGTTACAATAACAAGTACCGCCTGTATGATTTTATAATCTCATTTAAGATCTGATAATCTCTGAATATTAATTGTATATGCCTTAAAGAAATTAATTCTAATATCGGCCATCTGCGCATATATAAAATTAAAACCATATGGTTCACTAGCAGCTGTAGGAGTTTGCCAGAATAGGCCTGATCTGACCAGGTGAGACCAGTAACAGACCTGCATGAAACGGCATCAACAGGTGCCTAACTTGTGCCCAGAAAACCTATTTAGAAATTAACATGGAAACGGCATGAAAAACCAAAACCCCCAGCCTTTAAATACAGGAAAATAATTAAATATGAAACCCCAATAACACTCAGAAGACATCTGAACCAGCCGGTTCGGAATCAACGAACTCATACCTATACTTAATTTTAAAGAACAAATTCCCCTTACAACATTTGGATTCAAAATCTATTAAAAAAAAAACTCTGGCACACTCCCACAGTGCAGCTCACAATTAGTACGTTATAATCATGAGTAATGTTCATAGTAATTGTCTTGGTGACACACCCTTGATTTAACTTTCTAGCGGAATAAGGAAATTGTTCTAGCACAAATTCGTCACACTGATGTTCTGCGGGCCAGGCTAAAATTTAAAAAAAGAGTTCATATCACCTTAACTGAAGTGGTGCATCACATAATACTGGAAGCTAGCTCCCTCCTCGGTACAGACAAGGTTTCAGGTGGTTCATGGCTGGTGAAGGCGGCAGTACACCAGCTGTGACCAGATCTCCGTTTCTAGGGCGAGAACCCGGGAAGTCTCAAGCGCTTAGCCTGCCATCAAAGATGAGAAGAAATCACACAAAAACTGTCCGAGGCGAGAAGCTGCTGTTTATTTGGTGAATGGCTGCCTGCGACTCATTTGTTCAGCAGCTGCGTTATGAAACCTAAGCTTCGCCACTAGATCGCGTGCACTGTCGTAGTGCCATACAGATATCGCATAGCTCACTGACATTGATGATCGATCGAATTTATATACGAAAAATTAGTAATTGTTTTTCCTCGAACGCCGGGCTATGCAAACACCGGCACGCCCCCACCCCAAAAGGGCAACCAGGTTGCCCCACACTTGAAATCAGGGGGGTACCCTGCAGTGTACCCCCCTTTTAACCAAAATTCAAAGGTGATCCCAGTGGTCCTTGCTCTAAGGAGAACAGAGGATATCTCACAACTGCGGCCATCCCCATGCGACCCTATCCGCTATGCAAATCCCACGGGACCGCCCCAACACGTCACCCTCTCCGGTGACCATCACCTACTTCCACCGGTCCCACTCACATACCCGTCCGAAGACCAAACAAGGTATCACCCACCTTGGTATGTAAGTGACCGTACTTCCTCTCGTCCACCTCTTGGACCGACCAGCCATATGCACCAACAAGGCATCTCCATCCTTGCCATATGACTGGCCCACATCCCTACACTAGAGCGGACGGCCCCGCTTAGCCCGACAGAGAAGACCACATAGAGGGCACGCGAACATCATCCCTTCTCACACGTAACTCACTTACACACAGTAACTAGCGGGGGGTAACTCTCCACGGCTCCGTCTAGACAACTCTCTCCCTCAACGAAGAACAGAAAACACCCGGGGAATGCGGCATGGCTCGGACTCTACACTAACCAGCAATCAATCTAGAACTATAGAAACAATAGAACAACACCACACAACTTCTCCAAACGGAGAAAACTCCAAACAGACGCTCTCCAAGACCACGATAATCTAAGGGGACACTCTCGGCAAGTCTCTAAATCCATATCGATTTTTTTTTCCTAACGGGAGGGGTAGGAAAATCGGGAAGATGAAACGGGGCAAGGATCATTGAAGGTCAAGAGCGAGGACTAAATGTAAGGACATGGTTCCCTCCGAAAAGGAGAATGACTGGAGAAAACCAAGGCTCGCGTGGGCAGGGGCGCAACACTGAAGTAGACGAACACCACTGGGACTGTGGGGAACATCTACCCGCTACCCGTTAACCGCTCTTCTTACCTTTCTATGACGGACTTTAGGTACGCTTTCCTTCTGGACACCACTCTCGGCGAAATTATTTCGTGTTGAGCTGTACTGACTTGTTTCCTCTGAATCAGAATCAAGGCAACTTACCTCACTACCTTCACTCCGCCTTGGATTATCCTCATCATCTAACTCCTCTACTTCTGCCTTCCCTGCTTCTCTTTCTTCAAATCCTTCCTTCTCTTCCTCATTTCCTTCTTCCCTTTCTACTTCTTCCTCATCCTCTTCCTCCTCTTCCACAATTTCCCCTTTTTCGTCACCATTATCCAAATCAACCTCACGACACTGCACATCCTCACCGTCTTCCAGTTGCTCCTCTGATCCATTTTCAACCGCATCTTCGCCCAGCTCCTCACCCATGTCTTCATCGCCCCTGTCACCGACTCCTTCACTAACTTCTTCACTAACCTCTTCTCCAACCTCATTTTCCTCAACACATTCATCACCAACATCATCGCCATCACTTCCACTACCACCATCCGAACACTGCACATCTTCATCCTCTAGTTGCTCACATGGTCCGCATGAAACTTCTTTCCGTTCCTCGGAATCCTCAACACTACTTACAGAAGGCGTCTGCACATCTTCACACACTACATCATTCTCACTCACACACTCCACGACGCTGCCGCCAAATTCCTCCTCAACTTCTACCTCATCTACTTCTACCACACTTGCAGCATGGACATCCCCTTGTCCACCCGCAACCTCAGAAACACTTGCAGCCTGGACATCCCTGTGTCCATCCGCAAACTCCGACTCTTCAGTCTCCCTATCACCTACAACTATACTTCCCTGTGCAGCATCTGCAGACCGCTCTTCTGCCTCTTCTTTCGATTCCACTCCTTCACCACTCTCAGCAACTACAACGTCCTCAACATTTTCCACCCTGAAATCCAGCTGTCCATGTCCATGTGCAAAGACTAAATTAATTTCTAATGGCGATGGTAAAGCTACACCATCAAATGACTTCTCATATCCCTGCGTAGGCGATGATGATGTTACAGGATCTTGATCCCTCACGAACCGAGATGGAGATACCGGAAATAATTCCACGGCATCTGGATTCAACTGTGACGTCCTCTCTGAGTCCTGTAATTCAGTATCAACAGACGTGCTCTTGTCGTCTTGTATTGATCCCACGAAATAATTCCCCTCTTCTTCTTTCTCTTCGCCTTCTTCATCCACAACTCTATTAGGCACTTTTAATTCCTCTGGAACTTTTAAAGTTTCTTTTCTTACCAAATAGGAATAAAGACTTCCTACAGGATCCCAACTGCCGATGTTTGTTTACTAATATAATTTCTTCTTCCCCTGTTAACTTCATACTCCTTTGTTTTCGGTGCTGTAGTTGTTACCGTCTTCTCACTTGCCACCCCCTTGTAGCCTCCATTACTTCCGGAATATTCAGTTTTTCTGACAGTCTCTTTTGTTCTCCTCCAACCACCATGTTTTTACCTTTTCCTAACAAACCACTGGAGTATTGGACATCTGTAGCAGCTCTTCCCCGGGACTCGTCCCCAGCCTGGACAGTACTAGAATCCACACACAAACGGTCCAGATCCGCAAAACAACGGGGACGGTCTGCGAATATCAAACGAGATCTCTCTTGGGGATTCAGTCCTTCCAGAATTGCTTGTATCAATTCTGTCTCGGGCAACCCCAACCTTAACACCACCGAAGCTTTCCGTATATCGTGCACGAAGTCCCCTAACGCTTCTCCATTGGCCTTTAGGCGATAGAATAACTCAAATTTAAGCTGGGCAAGTCGTCGAAGGGGTAGGAAGAAGTTCAACACCTCCCCATGGAAAGCGTCAACACTGCCTCCCCGACGCAGAGTGTTGGTGACCAGCTCAGCCAACGGACCCCGGCAATACGCGTATATAAGGGCCAAGACCTCGCCATCGGACACCCCCGGGAAATCTGCCAACTGCAGCACCAGGTCCAAGAAAACCAGCAGCTGGTCCTCATCAACTCCATTCACCACCGAAAATTTCTGGAGAACCCCTGAAATGGGGTGGGGCAACTTCTGATAGCATACCGCCGCCAGAATTGCACAATTCACAACACACCACAACAAAACATAAATTCCCACGAAACACCTAACATAAACATGACTTACAAAACCGAAAAACCCGAGTACTGTTCCTTCCTTCGAGCGACCCCCGGGTTCTCTAGCGCTGCGGAGACCTGGCCTACTTCTGAACCAACTTCGTTGACACCACTGAAGAGAACAAGCAACAACCAACACGTACCTAACATACACAACACCTAACACCAATCACGACATACACGTCTCACCAACACATAGATAACAATCATAAATCGGCTTCAAATTCCGAAACTTCTCCATACATGAATTAAGTCGGTGACGGTACCGACTTCCGATCGGGCCATACCGCATCCCGCTAATGCCACACGCCATAATTCGACCTCGAATTACCAATATTTTCTATCCCCCAGGCAACGCTTAAGACCCCCGGCAGTTTAACATCTCAAAATTTTCTAACTCCTAATACCTGCCCCGTGGTGCGATCAGACTCACAAGTTACACAACCTAACAATTATACATTGGGGTCTATGTGTTAATTTCTTTGATTTTGAAATTTCATTTTGCCCCAAATGTTTTCCGAGTTTGCAAGCCCCGTCACACCCAAGGACCCAAGGCTTCGACCCTAGAATCAACCGCGCTCTGCTACCATTTGTAACAACTCTTTCAATTTTTATGCTTTATAAAAAAAAACACTATATATTTTTTTTTTTTTTTGAAAGAGTGGCCACTAGTTAATTAAAACTAGGCAGAAGGCCTAGAGAAGCAAAAATGCGCTGGGTCCAGTGAGACGGGGATTGCAATTAAAACTCGGTCGGTAAACCGCAATAACAATCTTTTATTAACTCTCTTAATTCCCATAATTCATGTTACATATATACATATTAATTACAATTCCCATTATTTGTTTAACACATCTTAATCCATAGAAGTTTCAATATCCCCTGTAAGTGCAATTATAACAATAGTCTCGATAAATAAATAAATCGCAATATATCAATAAATCAATTTCAATTATAACAGTAATTAATATTCCTTCAAATAATTCACCCACATATATATATATATATATATATATATATCAATCTGGCTCATTATTTTAACACATAATTTAAACACATAATATAACACCCATATACCTATACAGCACATAATCACAGACAAATTACAATTATAAAGCCTGGCACACCGCCTGCATATTTTATCAAATACATACATGAAGGTAGAGAATATCTGGACTTGCCATAATAACTAGAAACTACAAGTATCACTTGAAGTGCCAGCGCAGCCTGTACAAATTTTATAAAATTGTAAATCCTTTAATTTTATAAGAGTGTAAAAATTTAAAGCAAATCTAAATCGATCATAAAAGCAAGCCCTTTTACATTTTTATAATGTCAGCAGACAGACTAAGAACAGTAACACTTCTTGAGACCACATTTGTAATAAGTAATGATAATAGAACAATAATACTTAATCTTGTTAACAAAATAATAATATATAATATTTAATTTGTGATGAAATATCATGATAAGTTAAACTTGCTATAATGACAGGCGAAATGTAAAACTAGTAGATTCATATAATGCACAGGACATTTGTACTAAAAGGTTACATGTTTAGAAAGAATTCATTCTTTAATCATAATGTTTGATAATAAGTAAATTAACCAGACAAGTCTAGCAAGCAAAAGCCAGAACCTAAGTTACAATAACAAGTACCGCCTGTATGATTTTATAATCTCATTTAAGATCTGATAATCTCTGAATATTAATTGTATATGCCTTAAAGAAATTAATTCTAATATCGGCCATCTGCGCATATATAAAATTAAAACCATATGGTTCACTAGCAGCTGTAGGAGTTTGCCAGAATAGGCCTGATCTGACCAGGTGAGACCAGTAACAGACCTGCATGAAACGGCATCAACAGGTGCCTAACTTGTGCCCAGAAAACCTATTTAGAAATTAACATGGAAACGGCATGAAAAACCAAAACCCCCAGCCTTTAAATACAGGAAAATAATTAAATATGAAACCCCAATAACACTCAGAAGACATCTGAACCAGCCGGTTCGGAATCAAGGAACTCATACCTATACTTAATTTTAAAGAACAAATTCCCCTTACAACATTTGGATTCAAAATCTATTAAAAAAAAAACTCTGGCACACTCCCACAGTGCAGCTCACAATTAGTACGTTATAATCATGAGTAATGTTCATAGTAATTGTCTTGGTGACACACCCTTGATTTAACTTTCTAGCGGAATAAGGAAATTGTTCTAGCACAAATTCGTCACACTGATGTTCTGCGGGCCAGGCTAAAATTTAAAAAAAGAGTTCATATCACCTTAACTGAAGTGGTGCATCACATAATACTGGAAGCTAGCTCCCTCGTCGGTACAGACAAGGTTTCAGGTGGTTCATGGCTGGTGAAGGCGGCAGTACACCAGCTGTGACCAGATCTCCGTTTCTAGGGCGAGAACCCGGGAAGTCTCAAGCGCTTAGCCTGCCATCAAAGATGAGAAGAAATCACACAAAAACTGTCCGAGGCGAGAAGCTGCTGTTTATTTGGTGAATGGCTGCCTGCGACTCATTTGTTCAGCAGCTGCGTTATGAAACCTAAGCTTCGCCACTAGATCGCGTGCACTGTCGTAGTGCCATACAGATATCGCATAGCTCACTGACATTGATGATCGATCGAATTTATATACGAAAAATTAGTAATTGTTTTTCCTCGAACGCCGGGCTATGCAAACACCGGCACGCCCCCACCCCAAAAGGGCAACCAGGTTGCCCCACACTTGAAATCAGGGGGGTACCCTGCAGTGTACCCCCCTTTTAACCAAAATTCAAAGGTGATCCCAGTGGTCCTTGCTCTAAGGAGAACAGAGGATATCTCACAACTGCGGCCATCCCCATGCGACCCTATCCGCTATGCAAATCCCACGGGACCGCCCCAACACGTCACCCTCTCCGGTGACCATCACCTACTTCCACCGGTCCCACTCACATACCCGTCCGAAGACCAAACAAGGTATCACCCACCTTGGTATGTAAGTGACCGTACTTCCTCTCGTCCACCTCTTGGACCGACCAGCCATATGCACCAACAAGGCATCTCCATCCTTGCCATATGACTGGCCCACATCCCTACACTAGAGCGGACGGCCCCGCTTAGCCCGACAGAGAAGACCACATAGAGGGCACGCGAACATCATCCCTTCTCACACGTAACTCACTTACACACAGTAACTAGCGGGGGGTAACTCTCCACGGCTCCGTCTAGACAACTCTCTCCCTCAACGAAGAACAGAAAACACCCGGGGAATGCGGCATGGCTCGGACTCTACACTAACCAGCAATCAATCTAGAACTATAGAAACAATAGAACAACACCACACAACTTCTCCAAACGGAGAAAACTCCAAACAGACGCTCTCCAAGACCACGATAATCTAAGGGGACACTCTCGGCAAGTCTCTAACTCCATATCGATTTTTTTTTCAAACGGGAGGGGTAGGAAAATCGGGAAGATGAAACGGGGCAAGGATCATTGAAGGTCAAGAGCGAGGACTAAATGTAAGGACATGGTTCCCTCCGAAAAGGAGAATGACTGGAGAAAACCAAGGCTCGCGTGGGCAGGGGCGCAACACTGAAGTAGACGAACACCACTGGGACTGTGGGGAACATCTACCCGCTACCCGTTAACCGCTCTTCTTACCTTTCTATGACGGACTTTAGGTACGCTTTCCTTCTGGACACCACTCTCGGCGAAATTATTTCGTGTTGAGCTGTACTGACTTGTTTCCTCTGAATCAGAATCAAGGCAACTTACCTCACTACCTTCACTCCGCCTTGGATTATCCTCATCATCTAACTCCTCTACTTCTGCCTTCCCTGCTTCTCTTTCTTCAAATCCTTCCTTCTCTTCCTCATTTCCTTCTTCCCTTTCTACTTCTTCCTCATCCTCTTCCTCCTCTTCCACAATTTCCCCTTTTTCGTCACCATTATCCAAATCAACCTCACGACACTGCACATCCTCACCGTCTTCCAGTTGCTCCTCTGATCCATTTTCAACCGCATCTTCGCCCAGCTCCTCACCCATGTCTTCATCGCCCCTGTCACCGACTCCTTCACTAACTTCTTCACTAACCTCTTCTCCAATCTCATTTTCCTCAACACATTCATCACCAACATCATCGCCATCACTTCCACTACCACCATCCGAACACTGCACATCTTCATCCTCTAGTTGCTCACATGGTCCGCATGAAACTTCTTTCCGTTCCTCGGAATCCTCAACACTACTTACAGAAGGCGTCTGCACATCTTCACACACTACATCATTCTCACTCACACACTCCACGACGCTGCCGCCAAATTCCTCCTCAACTTCTACCTCATCTACTTCTACCACACTTGCAGCATGGACATCCCCTTGTCCACCCGCAACCTCAGAAACACTTGCAGCCTGGACATCCCTGTGTCCATCCGCAAACTCCGACTCTTCAGTCTCCCTATCACCTACAACTATACTTCCCTGTGCAGCATCTGCAGACCGCTCTTCTGCCTCTTCTTTCGATTCCACTCCTTCACCACTCTCAGCAACTACAACGTCCTCAACATTTTCCACCCTGAAATCCAGCTGTCCATGTCCATGTGCAAAGACTAAATTAATTTCTAATGGCGATGGTAAAGCTACACCATCAAATGACTTCTCATATCCCTGCGTAGGCGATGATGATGTTACAGGATCTTGATCCCTCACGAACCGAGATGGAGATACCGGAAATAATTCCACGGCATCTGGATTCAACTGTGACGTCCTCTCTGAGTCCTGTAATTCAGTATCAACAGACGTGCTCTTGTCGTCTTGTATTGATCCCACGAAATAATTCCCCTCTTCTTCTTTCTCTTCGCCTTCTTCATCCACAACTCTATTAGGCACTTTTAATTCCTCTGGAACTTTTAAAGTTTCTTTTCTTACCAAATAGGAATAAAGACTTCCTACAGGATCCCAACTGCCGATGTTTGTTTACTAATATAATTTCTTCTTCCCCTGTTAACTTCATACTCCTTTGTTTTCGGTGCTGTAGTTGTTGTTACCGTCTTCTCACTTGCCACCCCCTTGTAGCCTCTATTACTTCCGGAATATTCAGTTTTTCTGACAGTCTCTTGTGTTCTCCTCCAACCACCATGTTTTTACCTTTTCCTAACAAACCACTGGAGTATTGGACATCTGTAGCAGCTCTTCCCCGGGACTCGTCCCCAGCCTGGACAGTACTAGAATCCACACACAAACGGTCCAGATCCGCAAAACAACGGGGACGGTCTGCGAATATCAAACGAGATCTCTCTTGGGGATTCAGTCCTTCCAGAATTGCTTGTATCAATTCTGTCTCGGGCAACCCCAACCTTAACACCACCGAAGCTTTCCGTATATCGTGCACGAAGTCCCCTAACGCTTCTCCATTGGCCTTTAGGCGATAGAATAACTCAAATTTAAGCTGGGCAAGTCGTCGAAGGGGTAGGAAGAAGTTCAACACCTCCCCATGGAAAGCGTCAACACTGCCTCCCCGACGCAGAGTGTTGGTGACCAGCTCAGCCAACGGACCCCGGCAATACGCGTATATAAGGGCCAAGACCTCGGCATCGGACACCCCCGGGAAATCTGCCAACTGCAGCACCAGGTCCAAGAAAACCAGCAGCTGGTCCTCATCAACTCCATTCACCACCGAAAATTTCTGGAGAACCCCTGAAATGGGGTGGGGCAACTTCTGATAGCATACCGCCGCCAGAATTGCACAATTCACAACACACCACAACAAAACATAAATTCCCACGAAACACCTAACATAAACATGACTTACAAAACCGAAAAACCCGAGTACTGTTCCTTCCTTCGAGCGACCCCCGGGTTCTCTAGCGCTGCGGAGACCTGGCCTACTTCTGAACCAACTTCGTTGACACCACTGAAGAGAACAAGCAACAACCAACACGTACCTAACATACACAACACCTAACACCAATCACGACATACACGTCTCACCAACACATAGATAACAATCATAAATCGGCTTCAAATTCCGAAACTTCTCCATACATGAATTAAGTCGGTGACGGTACCGACTTCCGATCGGGCCATACCGCATCCCGCTAATGCCACACGCCATAATTCGACCTCGAATTACCAATATATTCTATCCCCCAGGCAACGCTTAAGACCCCCGGCAGTTTAACATCTCAAAATTTTCTAACTCCTAATACCTGCCCCGTGGTGCGATCAGACTCACAAGTTACACAACCTAACAATTATACATTGGGGTCTATGTGTTAATTTCTTTGATTTTGAAATTTCATTTTGCCCCAAATGTTTTCCGAGTTTGCAAGCCCCGTCACACCCAAGGACCCAAGGCTTCGACCCTAGAATCAACCGCGCTCTGCTACCATTTGTAACAACTCTTTCAATTTTTATGCTTTATAAAAAAAAACACTATATATTTTTTTTTTTTTTTGAAAGAGGGGCCACTAGTTAATTAAAACTAGGCAGAAGGCCTAGAGAAGCAAAAATGCGCTGGGTCCAGTGAGACGGGGCTTGCAATTAAAACTCGGTCGGTAAACCGCAATAACAATCTTTTATTAACTCTCTTAATTCCCATAATTCATGTTACATATATACATATTAATTAGAATTCCCATTATTTGTTTAACACATCTTAATCCATAGAAGTTTCAATATCCCCTGTAAGTGCAATTATAACAATAGTCTCGATAAATAAATAAATCGCAATATATCAATAAATCAATTTCAATTATAAAAGTAATTAATATTCCTTCAAATAATTCACCCACATATATTTATCTATATATATATATATATATATATATATATATCAATCTGGCTCATTATTTTAACACATAATTTAAACACATAATATAACACCCATATACCTATACAGCACATAATCACAGACAAATTACAATTATAAAGCCTGGCACACCGCCTGCATATTTTATCAAATACATACATGAAGGTAGAGAATATCTGGACTTGCCATAATAACTAGAAACTACAAGTATCACTTGAAGTGCCAGCGCAGCCTGTATAAATTTTATAAAATTGTAAATCCTTTAATTTTATAAGAGTGTAAAAATTTAAAGCAAATCTAAATCGATCATAAAAGCAAGCCCTTTTACATTTTTATAATGTCGGCAGACAGACTAAGAACAGTAACACTTCTTGAGACCACATTTGTAATAAGTAATGATAATAGAACAATAATACTTAATCTTGTTAACAAAATAATAATATATAATATTTAATTTGTGATGAAATATCATGATAAGTTAAACTTGCTATAATGACAGGCGAAATGTAAAACTAGTAGATTCATATAATGCACAGGACATTTGTACTAAAAGGTTACATGTTTAGAAAGAATTCATTCTTTAATCATAATGTTTGATAATAAGTAAATTAACCAGACAAGTCTAGCAAGCAAAAGCCAGAACCTAAGTTACAATAACAAGTACCGCCGGTATGATTTTATAATCTCATTTAAGATCTGATAATCTCTGAATATTAATTGTATTTGCCTTAAAGAAATAAATTCTAATATCGGCCATCTGCGCATATATAAAATTAAAACCATATGGTTCACTAGCAGCTGTAGTAGTGTGCCAGAATTGGCCTGATCTGACCAGGTGAGACCAGTAACAGACCTGCATGAAACGGCATCAACAGGTGCCTAACTTGTGCCCAGAAAACCTATTTAGAAATTAACATTGAAACGGCATGAAAAACCAAAACCCCCAGCCTTTAAATACAGGAAAATAATTAAATATGAAACCCCAATAACACTCAGAAGACATCTGAACCAGCCGGTTCGGAATCAAGGAACTCATACCTATACTTAATTTTAAAGAACAAATTCCCCTTACAACATTTGGATTCAAAATCTATTAAAAAAAAACTCTGGCACACTCCCACAGTGCAGCTCACAATTAGTACGTTATAATCATGAGTAATGTTCATAGTAATTGTCTTGGTGACACACCCTTGATTTAACTTTCTAGCGGAATAAGGAAATTGTTCTAGCACAAATTCGTCACACTGATGTTCTGCGGGCCAGGCTAAAATTTAAAAAAAGAGTTCATATCACCTTAACTGAAGTGGTGCATCACATAATACTGGAAGCTAGCTCCCTCCTCGGTACAGACAAGGTTTCAGGTGGTTCATGGCTGGTGAAGGCGGCAGTACACCAGCAGTGACCAGATCTCCGTTTCTAGGGCGAGAACCCGGGAAGTCTCAAGCGCTTAGCCTGCCATTAAAGATGAGAAGAAATCACACAAAAACTGTCCGAGGCGAGAAGCTGATGTTTATTTGGTGAATGGCTGCCTGCGACTCATTTGTTCAGCAGCTGCGTTATGAAACCTAAGCTTCGCCACTAGATCGCGTGCACTGTCGTAGTGCCATACAGATATCGCATAGCTCACTGACATTGATGACCGATCGAATTTATATAAGAAAAATTAGTAATTGTTTTTCCTCGAACGCCGGGCTATGCAAACACCGGCACGCCCCCACCCCAAAAGGGCAACCAGGTTGCCCCACACTTGAAATCAGGGGGGTACCCTGCAGTGTACCCCCCTTTTAACCAAAATTCATAGGTGATCCCAGTGGTCCTTGCTCTCAGGAGAACAGAGGAAATCTTACAACTGCGGCCATTCCCATGCGACACTCTCCGCTATGCAAACCCCACGGGACCGCCCCAACACGTCACCCTCTCCGGTGACCATCACCTACTTCCACCGGTCCCACTCACATACCCGTCCGAAGACCAAACAAGGTATCACCCACCTTGGTATGTAAGTGACCGTACTACCTCTCGTCCACCTCTTGGACCGACCAGCCATATGCACCAACAAGGCATCTCCATCCTTGCCATATGACTGGCCCACATCCCTACACTAGGGCGGACGGCCCCGCTTAGCCCGACAGAGAAGACCACATAGAGGGCACGCGAACATCATCCCTTCTCTCACGTAACTCACTTACACACAGTAACTAGCGGGGGGTAACTCACCACGGCTCCGTCTAGACAACTCTCTCCCTCAACGAAGAACAGAAAACACCCGGGGAATGCGGCATGGCTCGGACTCTACATTAACCAGCAATCAATCTAGAACAATAGAAACAATATAACAACACCACACAACTTCTCCAAACGGGGACACTGACGCTCTCCAAGACCACGATAATCTAAGGGGACACTCTCGGCAAGTCTCTAACTCCATATCGATTTTTTTTCCAAACGGGAGGGGTAGGAAAATCGGGAAGATGAAACGGGGCAAGGATCATTGAAGGTCAAGAGCGAGGACTAAAGGTAAGGACATGGTTCCCTCCGAAAAGGAGAATGACTGGGGAAAACCAAGGCTCGCGTGGGCAGGGGCGCAACCCTGAAGTAGACGAACACCACTGGGACTGTGGGGAACATCTACCCGCTACCCGTTAACCGCTTCTTCTTACCTTTCTATGACGGACTTTAGGTACGCTTTCCTTCTGGACACCACTCTCGGCGAAATTATTTCGTGTTGAGCTGTACTGACTTGTTTCCTCTGAATCAGAATCAAGGCAACTTACCTCACTACCTTCACTCCGCCTTGGATTATCCTCATCATCTAACTCCTCTACTTCTGCCTTCCCTGCTTCTCTTTCTTCAAATCCTTCCTTCTCTTCCTCATTTCCTTCTTCCCTTTCTACTTCTTCCTCATCCTCTTCCTCCTCTTCCACAATTTCCCCTTTTTCGTCACCATTATCCAAATCAACCTCACGACACTGCACATCCTCACCGTCTTCCAGTTGCTCCTCTGATCCATTTTCAACCGCATCTTCGCCCAGCTCCTCACCCATGTCTTCATCGCCCCTGTCACCGACTCCTTCACTAACTTCTTCACTAACCTCTTCTCCAATCTCATTTTCCTCAACACATTCATCACCAACATCATCGCCATCACATCCACTACCACCATCCGAACACTGCACATCTTCATCCTCTAGTTGCTCACATGGTCCGCATGAAACTTCTTTCCGTTCCTCGGAATCCTCAACACTACTTACAGAAGGCGTCTGCACATCTTCACACACTACATCATTCTCACTCACACACTCCACGACGCTGCCGCCAAATTCCTTCTCAACTTCTACCTCATCTACTTCTACCACACTTGCAGCATGGACATCCCCTTGTCCACTCGCAACCTCAGAAACTCTTGCAGCCTGGACATCCCTGTATCCATCCGCAAACTCCGACTCTTCAGTCTCCCTATCACCTACAACTATACTTCCCTGTGCAGCATCTGCAGACCGCTCTTCTGCCTCTTCTTTCGATTCCACTCCTTCACCACTCTCAGCAACTACAACGTCCTCAACATTTTCCACCCTGAAATCCAGCTGTCCATGTCCATGTGCAAAGACTAAATTAATTTCTACTGGCGATGGTAAAGCTACACCATCAAATGACTTCTCATATCCCTGCGTAGGCGATGATGATGTTACAGGATCTTGATCCCTCACGAACCGAGATGGAGATACCGGAAATAATTCCACGGCATCTGGATTCAACTGTGACGTCCTCTCTGAGTCCTGTAATTCAGTATCAACAGACGTGCTCTTGTCGTCTTGTATTGATCCCACGAAATAATTCCCCTCTTCTTCTTTCTCTTCGCCTTCTTCATCCACAACTCTATTAGGCACTTGTAATTCCTCTGGAACCTTTAAAGTTTCTTTTCTTTCCAAATAGGAATAAAGACTTTCTACAGGATCCCTACTTGCCGATGTTTGTTTACTAATATAATTTCTTCTTCCCCTGTTAACTTCATACTCCTTTGTTTTCGGTGCTGTAGTTGTTACCGTCTTCTCACTTGCCACCCCCTTGTAGCCTCCATTACTTCCGGAATAT
This sequence comes from Magicicada septendecula, assembly GCA_034769895.1. Lineage (NCBI taxonomy): Eukaryota > Metazoa > Arthropoda > Insecta > Hemiptera > Cicadidae > Magicicada > Magicicada septendecula. The sequence continues at coordinate 192,642,496 of CM068369.1, read as the reverse complement.
TCAGTTTTTCTGACAGTCTCTTGTGTTCTCCTCCAACCACCATGTTTTTACCTTTTCCTAACAAACCACTGGAGTATTGGACATCTGTAGCAGCTCTTCCCCGGGACTCGTCCCCAGCCTGGACAGTACTAGAATCCACACACAAACGGTCCAGATCCGCAAAACAACGGGGACGGTCTGCGAATATCAAACGAGATCTCTCTTGGGGATTCAGTCCTTCCAGAATTGCTTGTATCAATTCTGTCTCGGGCAACCCCAACCTTAACACCCGCGAAACTTTCCGTATATCGTGCACGAAGTCAGCTAACACTTCTCCATTGGCCTTTAGGCGATAGAATAACTCAAATTTAAGCTGGGCAAGTCGTCGAAGGGGTAGGAAGAAGTTCAACACCTCCCCATGGAAAGCGTCAACACTGCCTCCCCGTCGCAGAGTGTTGGTGACCAGCTCAGCCAACGGACCCCGGCAATACGCGTATATAAGGGCCAAGACCTCGGCATCGGACACCCCCGGGAAATCTGCCAACTGCAGCACCAGGTCCAAGAAAACCAGCAGCTGGTCCTCATCAACTCCATTCACCACCGAAAATTTCTGGAGAACGCCTGAAATGGGGTGGGGCAACTTCTGATAGCATACCGCCGCCAGAATTGCACAATTCACAGCACACCACAACAAAACATAAATTCCCACGAAACACCTAACATAAACATGACTTACAAAACGGAAAAACCCGAGTACTGTTCCTTCCTTCGAGCGACCCCCGGGTTCTCTAGCGCTGCGGAGACCTGGCCTACTTCTGAACCAACTTCGTTGACACCACTGAAGAGAACAAGCAACAACCAACACGTACCTAACATACACAACACCTAACACCAATCACGACATACACGTCTCACCAACACATAGATAACAATCATAAATCGGCTTCAAATTCCGAAACTTCTCCATACATGAATTAAGTCGGTGACGGTACCGACTTCCGATCGGGCCATACCGCATCCCGCTAATGCCACACGCCATAATTCGACCTCGAATTACCAATATATTCTATCCCCCAGGCAACGCTTAAGACCCCCGGCAGTTTAACATCTCAAAATTTTCTAACTCCTAATACCTGCCCCGTGGTGCGATCAGACTCACAAGTTACACAACCTAACAATTATACATTGGGGTCTATGTGTTAATTTCTTTGATTTTGAAATTTCATTTTGCCCCAAATGTTTTCCGAGTTTGCAAGCCCCGTCACACCCAAGGACCCAAGGCTTCGACCCTAGAATCAACCGCGCTCTGCTACCATTTGTAACAACTCTTTCAATTTTTATGCTTTATAAAAAAAAACACTATATATTTTTTTTTTTTTTGAAAGAGGGGCCACTAGTTAATTAAATCTAGGCAGAAGGCCTAGAGAAGCAAAAATGCGCTGGGTCCAGTGAGACGGGGCTTGCAATTAAAACTCGGTCGGTAAACCGCAATAACAATCTTTTATTAACTCTCTTAATTCCCATAATTCATGTTACATATATACATATTAATTACAATTCCCATTATTTGTTTAACACATCTTAATCCATAGAAGTTTCAGTATCCCCTGTAAGTGCAATTATAACAATAGTCTCGATAAATAAATAAATCGCAATATATCAATAAATCAATTTCAATTATAACAGTAATTAATATTCCTTCAAATAATTCACCCACATATATATATATATATATATCAATCTGGCTCATTATTTTAACACATAATTTAAACACATAATATAACACCCATATACCTATACAGCACATAATCACAGACAAATTACAATTATAAAGCCTGGCACACCGCCTGCATATTTTATCAAATACATACATGAAGGTAGAGAATATCTGGACTTGCCATAATAACTAGAAACTACAAGTATCACTTGAAGTGCCAGCGCAGCCTGTATAAATTTTATAAAATTGTAAATCCTTTAATTTTATAAGAGTGTAAAAATTTAAAGCAAATCTAAATCGATCATAAAAGCAAGCCCTTTTACGTTTTTATAATGTCAGCAGACAGACTAAGAACAGTAACACTTCTTGAGACCACATTTGTAATAAGTAATGATAATAGAACAATAATACTTAATCTTGTTAACAAAATAATAATATATAATATTTAATTTGTGATGAAATATCATGATAAGTTAAACTTGCTATAATGACAGGCGAAATGTAAAACTAGTAGATTCATATAATGCACAGGACATTTGTACTAAAAGGTTACATGTTTAGAAAGAATTCATTCTTTAATCATAATGTTTGATAATAAGTAAATTAACCAGACAAGTCTAGCAAGCAAAAGCCAGAACCTAAGTTACAATAACAAGTACCGCCGGTATGATTTTATAATCTCATTTAAGATCTGATAATCTCTGAATATTAATTGTATATGCCTTAAAGAAATAAATTCTAATATCGGCCATCTGCGCATATATAAAATTAAAACCATATGGTTCACTAGCAGCTGTAGGAGTGTGCCAGAATAGGCCTGATCTGACCAGGAGAGACCAGTAACAGACCTGCATGAAACGGCATCAACAGGTGCCTAACTTGTGCCCAGAAAACCTATTTAGAAATTAACATGGAAACGGCATGAAAAACCAAAACCCCCAGCCTTTAAATACAGGAAAATAATTAAATATGAAACCCCAATAACACTCAGAAGACATCTGAACCAGCCGGTTCGGAATCAAAGAACTCATACCTATACTTAATTTTAAAGAACAAATTCCCCTTACAACATTTGGATTCAAAATCTATTAAAAAAAAACTCTGGCACACTCCCACAGTGCAGCTCACAATTAGTACGTTATAATCATGAGTAATGTTCATAGTAATTGTCTTGGTGACACACCCTTGATTTAACTTTCTAGCGGAATAAGGAAATTGTTCTAGCACAAATTCGTCACACTGATGTTCTGCGGGCCAGGCTAAAATTTAAAAAAAGAGTTCATATCACCTTAACTGAAGTGGTGCATCACATAATACTGGAAGCTAGCTCCCTCCTCGGTACAGACAAGGTTTCAGGTGGTTCATGGCTGGTGAAGGCGGCAGTACACCAGCAGTGACCAGATCTCCGTTTCTAGGGCGAGAACCCGGGAAGTCTCAAGCGCTTAGCCTGCCATCAAAGATGAGAAGAAATCACACAAAAACTGTCCGAGGCGAGAAGCTGATGTTTATTTGGTGAATGGCTGCCTGCGACTCATTTGTTCAGCAGCTGCGTTATGAAACCTAAGCTTCGCCACTAGATCGCGTGCACTGTCGTAGTGCCATACAGATATCGCATAGCTCACTGACATTGATGACCGATCGAATTTATATAAGAAAAATTAGTAATTGTTTTTCCTCGAACGCCGGGCTATGCAAACACCGGCACGCCCCCACCCCAAAAGGGCAACCAGGTTGCCCCACACTTGAAATCAGGGGGGTACCCTGCAGTGTACCCCCCTTTTAACCAAAATTCATAGGTGATCCCAGTGGTCCTTGCTCTCAGGAGAACAGAGGAAATCATACAACTGCGGCCATTCCCATGCGACACTCTCCGCTATGCAAACGCCACGGGACCGCCCCAACACGTCACCCTCTCCGGTGACCATCACCTACTTCCACCGGTCCCACTCACATACCCGTCCGAAGACCAAACAAGGTATCACCCACCTTGGTATGTAAGTGACCGTACTACCTCTCGTCCACCTCTTGGACCGACCAGCCATATGCACCAACAAGGCATCTCCATCCTTGCCATATGACTGGCCCACATCCCTACACTAGGGCGGACGGCCCCGCTTAGCCCGACAGAGAAGACCACATAGAGGGCACGCGAACATCATCCCTTCTCTCACGTAACTCACTTACACACAGTAACTAGCGGGGGGTAACTCACCACGGCTCCGTCTAGACAACTCTCTCCCTCAACGAAGAACAGAAAACACCCGGGGAATGCGGCATGGCTCGGACTCTACATTAACCAGCAATCAATCTAGAACAATAGAAACAATATAACAACACCACACAACTTCTCCAAACGGGGACACTGACGCTCTCCAAGACCACGATAATCTAAGGGGACACTCTCGGCAAGTCTCTAACTCCATATCGATTTTTTTTTCCTAACGGGAGGGGTAGGAAAATCGGGAAGATGAAACGGGGCAAGGATCATTGAAGGTCAAGAGCGAGGACTAAAGGTAAGGACATGGTTCCCTCCGAAAAGGAGAATGACTGGGGAAAACCAAGGCTCGCGTGGGCAGGGGCGCAACCCTGAAGTAGACGAACACCACTGGGACTGTGGGGAACATCTACCCGCTACCCGTTAACCGCTTCTTCTTACCTTTCTATGACGGACTTTAGGTACGCTTTCCTTCTGGACACCACTCTCGGCGAAATTATTTCGTGTTGAGCTGTACTGACTTGTTTCCTCTGAATCAGAATCAAGGCAACTTACCTCACTACCTTCACTCCGCCTTGGATTATCCTCATCATCTAACTCCTCTACTTCTGCCTTCCCTGCTTCTCTTTCTTCAAATCCTTCCTTCTCTTCCTCATTTCCTTCTTCCCTTTCTACTTCTTCCTCATCCTCTTCCTCCTCTTCCACAATTTCCCCTTTTTCGTCACCATTATCCAAATCAACCTCACGACACTGCACATCCTCACCGTCTTCCAGTTGCTCCTCTGATCCATTTTCAACCGCATCTTCGCCCAGCTCCTCACCCATGTCTTCATCGCCCCTGTCACCGACTCCTTCACTAACTTCTTCACTAACCTCTTCTCCAATCTCATTTTCCTCAACACATTCATCACCAACATCATCGCCATCACTTCCACTACCACCATCCGAACACTGCACATCTTCATCCTCTAGTTGCTCACATGGTCCGCATGAAACTTCTTTCCGTTCCTCGGAATCCTCAACACTACTTACAGAAGGCGTCTGCACATCTTCACACACTACATCATTCTCACTCACACACTCCACGACGCTGCCGTCAAATTCCTTCTCAACTTCTACCTCATCTACTTCTACCACACTTGCAGCATGGACATCCCCTTGTCCACTCGCAACCTCAGAAACTCTTGCAGCCTGGACATCCCTGTATCCATCCGCAAACTCCGACTCTTCAGTCTCCCTATCACCTACAACTATACTTCCCTGTGCAGCATCTGCAGACCGCTCTTCTGCCTCTTCTTTCGATTCCACTCCTTCACCACTCTCAGCAACTACAACGTCCTCAACATTTTCCACCCTGAAATCCAGCTGTCCATGTCCATGTGCAAAGACTAAATTAATTTCTACTGGCGATGGTAAAGCTACACCATCAAATGACTTCTCATATCCCTGCGTAGGCGATGATGATGTTACAGGATCTTGATCCCTCACGAACCGAGATGGAGATACCGGAAATAATTCCACGGCATCTGGATTCAACTGTGACGTCCTCTCTGAGTCCTGTAATTCAGTATCAACAGACGTGCTCTTGTCGTCTTGTATTGATCCCACGAAATAATTCCCCTCTTCTTCTTTCTCTTCGCCTTCTTCATCCACAACTCTATTAGGCACTTGTAATTCCTCTGGAACCTTTAAAGTTTCTTTTCTTTCCAAATAGGAATAAAGACTTCCTACAGGATCCCTACTTGCCGATGTTTGTTTACTAATATAATTTCTTCTTCCCCTGTTAACTTCATACTCCTTTGTTTTCGGTGCTGTAGTTGTTACCGTCTTCTCACTTGCCACCCCCTTGTAGCCTCCATTACTTCCGGAATATTCAGTTTTTCTGACAGTCTCTTGTGTTCTCCTCCAACCACCATGTTTTTACCTTTTCCTAACAAACCACTGGAGTATTGGACATCTGTAGCAGCTCTTCCCCGGGACTCGTCCCCAGCCTGGACAGTACTAGAATCCACACACAAACGGTCCAGATCCGCAAAACAACGGGGACGGTCTGCGAATATCAAACGAGATCTCTCTTGGGGATTCAGTCCTTCCAGAATTGCTTGTATCAATTCTGTCTCGGGCAACCCCAACCTTAACACCCGCGAAACTTTCCGTATATCGTGCACGAAGTCAGCTAACACTTCTCCATTGGCCTTTAGGCGATAGAATAACTCAAATTTAAGCTGGGCAAGTCGTCGAAGGGGTAGGAAGAAGTTCAACACCTCCCCATGGAAAGCGTCAACACTGCCTCCCCGTCGCAGAGTGTTGGTGACCAGCTCAGCCAACGGACCCCGGCAATACGCGTATATAAGGGCCAAGACCTCGGCATCGGACACCCCCGGGAAATCTGCCAACTGCAGCACCAGGTCCAAGAAAACCAGCAGCTGGTCCTCATCAACTCCATTCACCACCGAAAATTTCTGGAGAACGCCTGAAATGGGGTGGGGCAACTTCTGATAGCATACCGCCGCCAGAATTGCACAATTCACAGCACACCACAACAAAACATAAATTCCCACGAAACACCTAACATAAACATGACTTACAAAACGGAAAAACCCGAGTACTGTTCCTTCCTTCGAGCGACCCCCGGGTTCTCTAGCGCTGCGGAGACCTGGCCTACTTCTGAACCAACTTCGTTGACACCACTGAAGAGAACAAGCAACAACCAACACGTACCTAACATACACAACACCTAACACCAATCACGACATACACGTCTCACCAACACATAGATAACAATCATAAATCGGCTTCAAATTCCGAAACTTCTCCATACATGAATTAAGTCGGTGACGGTACCGACTTCCGATCGGGCCATACCGCATCCCGCTAATGCCACACGCCATAATTCGACCTCGAATTACCAATATATTCTATCCCCCAGGCAACGCTTAAGACCCCCGGCAGTTTAACATCTCAAAATTTTCTAACTCCTAATACCTGCCCCGTGGTGCGATCAGACTCACAAGTTACACAACCTAACAATTATACATTGGGGTCTATGTGTTAATTTCTTTGATTTTGAAATTTCATTTTGCCCCAAATGTTTTCCGAGTTTGCAAGCCCCGTCACACCCAAGGACCCAAGGCTTCGACCCTAGAATCAACCGCGCTCTGCTACCATTTGTAACAACTCTTTCAATTTTTATGCTTTATAAAAAAAAACACTATATTTTTTTTTTTTTTTGAAAGCGGGGCCACTAGTTAATTAAAACTAGGCAGAAGGCCTAGAGAAGCAAAAATGCGCTGGGTCCAGTGAGACGGGGCTTGCAATTAAAACTCGGTCGGTAAACCGCAATAACAATCTTTTATTAACTCTCTTAATTCCCATAATTCATGTTACATATATACATATTAATTACAATTCCCATTATTTGTTTAACACATCTTAATCCATAGAAGTTTCAGTATCCCCTGTAAGTGCAATTATAACAATAGTCTCGATAAATAAATAAATCGCAATATATCAATAAATCAATTTCAATTATAACAGTAATTAATATTCCTTCAAATAATTCACCCACATATATATATATATATATCAATCTTGCTCATTATTTTAACACATAATTTAAACACATAATATAACACCCATATACCTATACAGCACATAATCACAGACAAATTACAATTATAAAGCCTGGCACACCGCCTGCATATTTTATCAAATACATACATGAAGGTAGAGAATATCTGGACTTGCCATAATAACTAGAAACTACAAGTATCACTTGAAGTGCCAGCGCAGCCTGTATAAATTTTATAAAATTGTAAATCCTTTAATTTTATAAGAGTGTAAAAATTTAAAGCAAATCTAAATCGATCATAAAAGCAAGCCCTTTTACGTTTTTATAATGTCAGCAGACAGACTAAGAACAGTAACACTTCTTGAGACCACATTTGTAATAAGTAATGATAATAGAACAATAATACTTAATCTTGTTAACAAAATAATAATATATAATATTTAATTTGTGATGAAATATCATGATAAGTTAAACTTGCTATAATGACAGGCGAAATGTAAAACTAGTAGATTCATATAATGCACAGGACATTTGTACTAAAAGGTTACATGTTTAGAAAGAATTCATTCTTTAATCATAATGTTTGATAATAAGTAAATTAACCAGACAAGTCTAGCAAGCAAAAGCCAGAACCTAAGTTACAATAACAAGTACCGCCGGTATGATTTTATAATCTCATTTAAGATCTGATAATCTCTGAATATTAATTGTATATGCCTTAAAGAAATAAATGCTAATATCGGCCATCTGCGCATATATAAAATTAAAACCATATGGTTCACTAGCAGCTGTAGGAGTGTGCCAGAATAGGCCTGATCTGACCAGGTGAGACCAGTAACAGACCTGCATGAAACGGCATCAACAGGTGCCTAACTTGTGCCCAGAAAACCTATTTAGAAATTAACATGGAAACGGCATGAAAAACCAAAACCCCCAGCCTTTAAATACAGGAAAATAATTAAATATGAAACCCCAATAACACTCAGAAGACATCTGAACCAGCCGGTTCGGAATCAAAGAACTCATACCTATACTTAATTTTAAAGAACAAATTCCCCTTACAACATTTGGATTCAAAATCTATTAAAAAAAAACTCTGGCACACTCCCACAGTGCAGCTCACAATTAGTACGTTATAATCATGAGTAATGTTCATAGTAATTGTCTTGGTGACACACCCTTGATTTAACTTTCTAGCGGAATAAGGAAATTGTTCTAGCACAAATTCGTCACACTGATGTTCTGCGGGCCAGGCTAAAATTAAAAAAAAGAGTTCATATCACCTTAACTGAAGTGGTGCATCACATAATACTGGAAGCTAGCTCCCTCCTCGGTACAGACAAGGTTTCAGGTGGTTCATGGCTGGTGAAGGCGGCAGTACACCAGCTGTGACCAGATCTCCGTTTCTAGGGCGAGAACCCGGGAAGTCTCAAGCGCTTAGCCTGCCATCAAAGATGAGAAGAAATCACACAAAAACTGTCCGAGGCGAGAAGCTGATGTTTATTGGTGAATGGCTGCCTGCGACTCATTTGTTCAGCAGCTGCGTTATGAAACCTAAGCTTCGCCACTAGATCGCGTGCACTGTCGTAGTGCCATACAGATATCGCATAGCTCACTGACATTGATGACCGATCGAATTTATATAAGAAAAATTAGTAATTGTTTTTCCTCGAACGCCGGGCTATGCAAACACCGGCACGCCCCCACCCCAAAAGGGCAACCAGGTTGCCCCACACTTGAAATCAGGGGGGTACCCTGCAGTGTACCCCCCTTTTAACCAAAATTCATAGGTGATCCCAGTGGTCCTTGCTCTCAGGAGAACAGAGGAAATCTTACAACTGCGGCCATTCCCATGCGACACTCTCCGCTATGCAAACCCCACGGGACCGCCCCAACACGTCACCCTCTCCGGTGACCATCACCTACTTCCACCGGTCCCACTCACATACCCGTCCGAAGACCAAACAAGGTATCACCCACCTTGGTATGTAAGTGACCGTACTACCTCTCGTCCACCTCTTGGACCGACCAGCCATATGCACCAACAAGGCATCTCCATCCTTGCCATATGACTGGCCCACATCCCTACACTAGGGCGGACGGCCCCGCTTAGCCCGACAGAGAAGACCACATAGAGGGCACGCGAACATCATCCCTTCTCTCACGTAACTCACTTACACACAGTAACTAGCGGGGGGTAACTCACCACGGCTCCGTCTAGACAACTCTCTCCCTCAACGAAGAACAGAAAACACCCGGGGAATGCGGCATGGCTCGGACTCTACATTAACCAGCAATCAATCTAGAACAATAGAAACAATATAACAACACCACACAACTTCTCCAAACGGGGACACTGACGCTCTCCAAGACCACGATAATCTAAGGGGACACTCTCGGCAAGTCTCTAACTCCATATCGATTTTTTTTTCCTAACGGGAGGGGTAGGAAAATCGGGAAGATGAAACGGGGCAAGGATCATTGAAGGTCAAGAGCGAGGACTAAAGGTAAGGACATGGTTCCCTCCGAAAAGGAGAATGACTGGGGAAAACCAAGGCTCGCGTGGGCAGGGGCGCAACCCTGAAGTAGACGAACACCACTGGGACTGTGGGGAACATCTACCCGCTACCCGTTAACCGCTTCTTCTTACCTTTCTATGACGGACTTTAGGTACGCTTTCCTTCTGGACACCACTCTCGGCGAAATTATTTCGTGTTGAGCTGTACTGACTTGTTTCCTCTGAATCAGAATCAAGGCAACTTACCTCACTACCTTCACTCCGCCTTGGATTATCCTCATCATCTAACTCCTCTACTTCTGCCTTCCCTGCTTCTCTTTCTTCAAATCCTTCCTTCTCTTCCTCATTTCCTTCTTCCCTTTCTACTTCTTCCTCATCCTCTTCCTCCTCTTCCACAATTTCCCCTTTTTCGTCACCATTATCCAAATCAACCTCACGACACTGCACATCCTCACCGTCTTCCAGTTGCTCCTCTGATCCATTTTCAACCGCATCTTCGCCCAGCTCCTCACCCATGTCTTCATCGCCCCTGTCACCGACTCCTTCACTAACTTCTTCACTAACCTCTTCTCCAATCTCATTTTCCTCAACACATTCATCACCAACATCATCGCCATCACATCCACTACCACCATCCGAACACTGCACATCTTCATCCTCTAGTTGCTCACATGGTCCGCATGAAACTTCTTTCCGTTCCTCGGAATCCTCAACACTACTTACAGAAGGCGTCTGCACATCTTCACACACTACATCATTCTCACTCACACACTCCACGACGCTGCCGCCAAATTCCTTCTCAACTTCTACCTCATCTACTTCTACCACACTTGCAGCATGGACATCCCCTTGTCCACTCGCAACCTCAGAAACTCTTGCAGCCTGGACATCCCTGTATCCATCCGCAAACTCCGACTCTTCAGTCTCCCTATCACCTACAACTATACTTCCCTGTGCAGCATCTGCAGACCGCTCTTCTGCCTCTTCTTTCGATTCCACTCCTTCACCACTCTCAGCAACTACAACGTCCTCAACATTTTCCACCCTGAAATCCAGCTGTCCATGTCCATGTGCAAAGACTAAATTAATTTCTACTGGCGATGGTAAAGCTACACCATCAAATGACTTCTCATATCCCTGCGTAGGCGATGATGATGTTACAGGATCTTGATCCCTCACGAACCGAGATGGAGATACCGGAAATAATTCCACGGCATCTGGATTCAACTGTGACGTCCTCTCTGAGTCCTGTAATTCAGTATCAACAGACGTGCTCTTGTCGTCTTGTATTGATCCCACGAAATAATTCCCCTCTTCTTCTTTCTCTTCGCCTTCTTCATCCACAACTCTATTAGGCACTTGTAATTCCTCTGGAACCTTTAAAGTTTCTTTTCTTTCCAAATAGGAATAAAGACTTCCTACAGGATCCCTACTTGCCGATGTTTGTTTACTAATATAATTTCTTCTTCCCCTGTTAACTTCATACTCCTTTGTTTTCGGTGCTGTAGTTGTTACCGTCTTCTCACTTGCCACCCCCTTGTAGCCTCCATTACTTCCGGAATATTCAGTTTTTCTGACAGTCTCTTGTGTTCTCCTCCAACCACCATGTTTTTACCTTTTCCTAACAAACCACTGGAGTATTGGACATCTGTAGCAGCTCTTCCCCGGGACTCGTCCCCAGCCTGGACAGTACTAGAATCCACACACAAACGGTCCAGATCCGCAAAACAACGGGGACGGTCTGCGAATATCAAACGAGATCTCTCTTGGGGATTCAGTCCTTCCAGAATTGCTTGTATCAATTCTGTCTCGGGCAACCCCAACCTTAACACCCGCGAAACTTTCCGTATATCGTGCACGAAGTCAGCTAACACTTCTCCATTGGCCTTTAGGCGATAGAATAACTCAAATTTAAGCTGGGCAAGTCGTCGAAGGGGTAGGAAGAAGTTCAACACCTCCCCATGGAAAGCGTCAACACTGCCTCCCCGTCGCAGAGTGTTGGTGACCAGCTCAGCCAACGGACCCCGGCAATACGCGTATATAAGGGCCAAGACCTCGGCATCGGACACCCCCGGGAAATCTGCCAACTGCAGCACCAGGTCCAAGAAAACCAGCAGCTGGTCCTCATCAACTCCATTCACCACCGAAAATTTCTGGAGAACGCCTGAAATGGGGTGGGGCAACTTCTGATAGCATACCGCCGCCAGAATTGCACAATTCACAGCACACCACAACAAAACATAAATTCCCACGAAACACCTAACATAAACATGACTTACAAAACGGAAAAACCCGAGTACTGTTCCTTCCTTCGAGCGACCCCCGGGTTCTCTAGCGCTGCGGAGACCTGGCCTACTTCTGAACCAACTTCGTTGACACCACTGAAGAGAACAAGCAACGACCAACACGTACCTAACATACACAACACCTAACACCAATCACGACATACACGTCTCACCAACACATAGATAACAATCATAAATCGGCTTCAAATTCCGAAACTTCTCCATACATGAATTAAGTCGGTGACGGTACCGACTTCCGATCGGGCCATACCGCATCCCGCTAATGCCACACGCCATAATTCGACCTCGAATTACCAATATATTCTATCCCCCAGGCAACGCTTAAGACCCCCGGCAGTTTAACATCTCAAAATTTTCTAACTCCTAATACCTGCCCCGTGGTGCGATCAGACTCACAAGTTACACAACCTAACAATTATACATTGGGGTCTATGTGTTAATTTCTTTGATTTTGAAATTTCATTTTGCCCCAAATGTTTTCCGAGTTTGCAAGCCCCGTCACACCCAAGGACCCAAGGCTTCGACCCTAGAATCAACCGCGCTCTGCTACCATTTGTAACAACTCTTTCAATTTTTATGCTTTATAAAAAAAAACACTATATATTTTTTTTTTTTTTTGAAAGAGGGGCCACTAGTTAATTAAAACTAGGCAGAAGGCCTAGAGAAGCAAAAATGCGCTGGGTCCAGTGAGACGGGGCTTGCAATTAAAACTCGGTCGGTAAACCGCAATAACAATCTTTTATTAACTCTCTTAATTCCCATAATTCATGTTACATATATACATATTAATTACAATTCCCATTATTTGTTTAACACATCTTAATCCATAGAAGTTTCAGTATCCCCTGTAAGTGCAATTATAACAATAGTCTCGATAAATAAATAAATCGCAATATATCAATAAATCAATTTCAATTATAACAGTAATTAATATTCCTTCAAATAATTCACCCACATATATATATATATATATCAATCTGGCTCATTATTTTAACACATAATTTAAACACATAATATAACACCCATATACCTATACAGCACATAATCACAGACAAATTACAATTATAAAGCCTGGCACACCGCCTGCATATTTTATCAAATACATACATGAAGGTAGAGAATATCTGGACTTGCCATAATAACTAGAAACTACAAGTATCACTTGAAGTGCCAGCGCAGCCTGTATAAATTTTATAAAATTGTAAATCCTTTAATTTTATAAGAGTGTAAAAATTTAAAGCAAATCTAAATCGATCATAAAAGCAAGCCCTTTTACGTTTTTATAATGTCAGCAGACAGACTAAGAACAGTAACACTTCTTGAGACCACATTTGTAATAAGTAATGATAATAGAACAATAATACTTAATCTTGTTAACAAAATAATAATATATAATATTTAATTTGTGATGAAATATCATGATAAGTTAAACTTGCTATAATGACAGGCGAAATGTAAAACTAGTAGATTCATATAATGCACAGGACATTTGTACTAAAAGGTTACATGTTTAGAAAGAATTCATTCTTTAATCATAATGTTTGATAATAAGTAAATTAACCAGACAAGTCTAGCAAGCAAAAGCCAGAACCTAAGTTACAATAACAAGTACCGCCGGTATGATTTTATAATCTCATTTAAGATCTGATAATCTCTGAATATTAATTGTATATGCCTTAAAGAAATAAATTCTAATATCGGCCATCTGCGCATATATAAAATTAAAACCATATGGTTCACTAGCAGCTGTAGGAGTGTGCCAGAATAGGCCTGATCTGACCAGGAGAGACCAGTAACAGACCTGCATGAAACGGCATCAACAGGTGCCTAACTTGTGCCCAGAAAACCTATTTAGAAATTAACATGGAAACGGCATGAAAAACCAAAACCCCCAGCCTTTAAATACAGGAAAATAATTAAATATGAAACCCCAATAACACTCAGAAGACATCTGAACCAGCCGGTTCGGAATCAAAGAACTCATACCTATACTTAATTTTAAAGAACAAATTCCCCTTACAACATTTGGATTCAAAATCTATTAAAAAAAAACTCTGGCACACTCCCACAGTGCAGCTCACAATTAGTACGTTATAATCATGAGTAATGTTCATAGTAATTGTCTTGGTGACACACCCTTGATTTAACTTTCTAGCGGAATAAGGAAATTGTTCTAGCACAAATTCGTCACACTGATGTTCTGCGGGCCAGGCTAAAATTTAAAAAAAGAGTTCATATCACCTTAACTGAAGTGGTGCATCACATAATACTGGAAGCTAGCTCCCTCCTCGGTACAGACAAGGTTTCAGGTGGTTCATGGCTGGTGAAGGCGGCAGTACACCAGCTGTGACCAGATCTCCGTTTCTAGGGCGAGAACCCGGGAAGTCTCAAGCGCTTAGCCTGCCATCAAAGATGAGAAGAAATCACACAAAAACTGTCCGAGGCGAGAAGCTGATGTTTATTGGTGAATGGCTGCCTGCGACTCATTTGTTCAGCAGCTGCGTTATGAAACCTAAGCTTCGCCACTAGATCGCGTGCACTGTCGTAGTGCCATACAGATATCGCATAGCTCACTGACATTGATGACCGATCGAATTTATATAAGAAAAATTAGTAATTGTTTTTCCTCGAACGCCGGGCTATGCAAACACCGGCACGCCCCCACCCCAAAAGGGCAACCAGGTTGCCCCACACTTGAAATCAGGGGGGTACCCTGCAGTGTACCCCCCTTTTAACCAAAATTCATAGGTGATCCCAGTGGTCCTTGCTCTCAGGAGAACAGAGGAAATCTTACAACTGCGGCCATTCCCATGCGACACTCTCCGCTATGCAAACCCCACGGGACCGCCCCAACACGTCACCCTCTCCGGTGACCATCACCTACTTCCACCGGTCCCACTCACATACCCGTCCGAAGACCAAACAAGGTATCACCCACCTTGGTATGTAAGTGACCGTACTACCTCTCGTCCACCTCTTGGACCGACCAGCCATATGCACCAACAAGGCATCTCCATCCTTTCCATATGACTGGCCCACATCCCTACACTAGGGCGGACGGCCCCGCTTAGCCCGACAGAGAAGACCACATAGAGGGCACGCGAACATCATCCCTTCTCTCACGTAACTCACTTACACACATTAACTAGCGGGGGGTAACTCACCACGCTCCGTCTAGACAACTCTCTCCCTCAACGAAGAACAGAAAACACCCGGGGAATGCGGCATGGCTCGGACTCTACATTAACCAGCAATCAATCTAGAACAATAGAAACAATATAACAACACCACACAACTTCTCCAAACGGGGACACTGACGCTCTCCAAGACCACGATAATCTAAGGGGACACTCTCGGCAAGTCTCTAACTCCATATCGATTTTTTTTTCCTAACGGGAGGGGTAGGAAAATCGGGAAGATGAAACGGGGCAAGGATCATTGAAGGTCAAGAGCGAGGACTAAAGGTAAGGACATGGTTCCCTCCGAAAAGGAGAATGACTGGGGAAAACCAAGGCTCGCGTGGGCAGGGGCGCAACCCTGAAGTAGACGAACACCACTGGGACTGTGGGGAACATCTACCCGCTACCCGTTAACCGCTTCTTCTTACCTTTCTATGACGGACTTTAGGTACGCTTTCCTTCTGGACACCACTCTCGGCGAAATTATTTCGTGTTGAGCTGTACTGACTTGTTTCCTCTGAATCAGAATCAAGGCAACTTACCTCACTACCTTCACTCCGCCTTGGATTATCCTCATCATCTAACTCCTCTACTTCTGCCTTCCCTGCTTCTCTTTCTTCAAATCCTTCCTTCTCTTCCTCATTTCCTTCTTCCCTTTCTACTTCTTCCTCATCCTCTTCCTCCTCTTCCACAATTTCCCCTTTTTCGTCACCATTCAGCACCAGGTCCAAGAAAACCAGCAGCTGGTCCTCATCAACTCTATTCACCACCGAAAATTTTTGGAGAACGCCTGAAATGGGGTGGGGCAACTTCTGATAGCATACCGCCGCCAGAATTGCACAATTCACAGCACACCACAACAAAACATAAATTCCCACGAAACACCTAACATAAACATGACTTACAAAACGGAAAAACCCGAGTACTGTTCCTTCCTTCGAGCGACCCCCGGGTTCTCTAGCGCTGCGGAGACCTGGCCTACTTTTGAACCAACTTCGTTGACACCACTGAAGAGAACAAGCAACAACCAACACGTACCTAGCATACACAACACCTAACACCAATCACGACATACACGTCTCACCAACACATAGATAACAATCATAAATCGGCTTCAAATTCCGAAACTTCTCCATACATGAATTAAGTCGGTGACGGTACCGACTTCCGATCGGGCCATACCGCATCCCGCTAATGCCACACGCCATAATTCGACCTCGAATTACCAATATATTCTATCCCCCAGGCAACGCTTAAGACCCCCGGCAGTTTAACATTTCAAAATTTTCTAACTCCTAATACCTGCCCCGTGGTGCGATCAGACTCACAAGTTACACAACCTAACAATTATACATTGGGGTCTATGTGTTAATTTCTTTGATTTTGAAATTTCATTTTGCCCCAAATGTTTTCCGAGTTTGCAAGCCCCGTCACACCCAAGGACCCAAGGCTTCGACCCTAGAATCAACCGCGCTCTGCTACCATTTGTAACCCCTCTTTCAATTTTTATGCTTTATAAAAAAAAAACACTATATATTTTTTTTCTTTTAGAAAGAGGGGCCACTAGTTAATTAAAACTAGGCAGAAGGCCTAGAGAAGCAAAAATGCGCTGGGTCCAGTGAGACGGGACTTGCAATTAAAACTCGGTCGGTAAACAGCAATAACAATCTTTTATTAACTCTCTTAATTCCCATAATTCATGTTACATATATACATATTAATTACAATTCCCATTATTTGTTTAACACATCTTAATCCATAGAAATTTCAATATCCCCTGTAAGTGCAATTATAACAATAGTCTCGATAAATAAATAAATCGCAATATATCAATAAATCAATTTCAATTATAACAGTAATTAATGTTCCTTCAAATAATTCACCCACATATATATATCAATCTGGCTCATTATTTTAACACATAATTTAAACACATAATATAACACCCATACACCTATACATCACATAATCACAGACAAATTACAATTATAAAGCCTGGCACACCGCCTGCATATTTTATCAAATACGTACATGAAGGTAGAGAATATCTGGACTTGCCATAATAACTAGAAACTACAAGTATCACTTGAAGTGCCAGCGCAGCCTGTATAAATTTTATAAAATTGTAAATCCTTTAATTTTATAAGAGTGTAAAAATTTAAATCAAATCTAAATCGATCATAACAGCAAGCCCTTTTACATTTTTATAATGTCAGCAGACAGACTAAGAACAGTAACACTTCTTGAGACCACATTTGTAATAAGTAATGATAATAGAACAATAATACTTAATCTTGTTAACAAAATAATAATATATAATATTTAATTTGTGATGAAATATCATGATAAGTTAAACTTGCTATAATGACAGGCGAAATGTAAAACTAGTAGATTCATATAATGCACAGGACATTTGTCCTAAAAGGTTACATGTTTAGAGAGAATTCATTCTGTAATCATAATGTTTGATAATAAGTAAATTAACCAGACAAGTCTAGCAAGCAAAAGCCAGAACCTAAGTTACAATAACAAGTACCGCCTGTATGATTTATAATCTCATTTAAGTTTTGATAATCTCTGAATATTAATTGTATATGCCTTAAAGAAATTAATTCTAATATCGGCCATCTGTGCATATATAAAATTAAAACCATATGGTTCACTAGCAGCTGTAGGAGTGTGCCAGAATAGGCCTGACCTGACCAGGTGAGACCAGTAACAGACCTGTATGAAACGGCATCAACAGGTGCCTAACTTGTGCACAGAAAACCTATTTAGAAATTAACATGGAAACGGCATGAAAAACCAAAACACCCAGCCATTAAATACAGGAAAATAATTAAATATGAAACCCCAATAACACTCAGAAGGCATCTAAACCAGCCGGTTCGTAATCAAGGAACTCATACCTATACTTAATTTTAAAGAACAAATTCCCCTTACAACATTTGGATTCAAAATCTATTAAAAAAAAAACTCTGGCACACTCCCACAGTGCAGCTCACAATTAGTACGTTATAATCATGAGTAATGTTCATAGTAATTGTCTTGGTGACACACCCTTGATTTAACTTTCTAGCGGAATAAGGAAATTGTTCTAGCACAAATTCGTCACACTGATGTTCTGCGGGCCAGGCTAAAATTTAAAAAAAGAGTTCATATCACCTTAACTGAAGTGGTGCATCACATAATACTGGAAGCTAGCTCCCTCCTCGGTACAGACAAGGTTTCAGGTGGTTCATGGCTGGTGAAGGCGGCAGTACACCAGCAGTGACCAGATCTCCGTTTCTAGGGCGAGAACCCGGGAAGTCTCAAGCGCTTAGCCTGCCATCAAAGATGAGAAGAAATCACACAAAAACTGTCCGAGGCGAGAAGCTGATGTTTATTTGGTGAATGGCTGCCTGCGACTCATTTGTTCAGCAGCTGCGTTATGACACCTAAGCTTCGCCACTAGATCGCGTGCACTGTCGTAGTGCCATACAGATATCGCATAGCTCATTGACATTGATGACCGATCGAATTTATATAAGAAAAATTAGTAATTGTTTTTCCTCGAACGCCGGGCTATGCAAACACCGGCACGCCCCCACCCCAAAAGGGCAACCAGGTTGCCCCACACTTGAAATCAGGGGGGTACCCTGCAGTGTACCCCCCTTTTAACCAAAATTCATAGGTGATCCCAGTGGTCCTTGCTCTCAGGAGAACAGAGGAAATCATACAACTGCGGCCATTCCCATGCGACACTCTCCGCTATGCAAACGCCACGGGACCGCCCCAACACGTCACCCTCTCCGGTGACCATCACCTACTTCCACCGGTCCCACTCACATACCCGTCCGAAGACCAAACAAGGTATCACCCACCTTGGTATGTAAGTGACCGTACTACCTCTCGTCCACCTCTTGGACCGACCAGCCATATGCACCAACAAGGCATCTCCATCCTTGCCATATGACTGGCCCACATCCCTACACTAGGGCGGACGGCCCCGCTTAGCCCGACAGAGAAGACCACATAGAGGGCACGCGAACATCATCCCTTCTCTCACGTAACTCACTTACACACAGTAACTAGGGGGGGGTAACTCACCACGTCTCCGTCTAGACAACTCTCTCCCTCAACGAAGAACAGAAAACACCCGGGGAATGCGGCATGGCTCGGACTCTACATTAACCAGCAATCAATCTAGAACAATAGAAACAATATAACAACACCACACAACTTCTCCAAACGGGGACACTGACGCTCTCCAAGACCACGATAATCTAAGGGGACACTCTCGGCAAGTCTCTAACTCCATATCGATTTTTTTTTCCTAACGGGAGGGGTAGGAAAATCGGGAAGATGAAACGGGGCAAGGATCATTGAAGGTCAAGAGCGAGGACTAAAGGTAAGGACATGGTTCCCTCCGAAAAGGAGAATGACTGGGGAAAACCAAGGCTCGCGTGGGCAGGGGCGCAACCCTGAAGTAGACGAACACCACTGGGACTGTGGGGAACATCTACCCGCTACCCGTTAACCGCTTCTTCTTACCTTTCTATGACGGACTTTAGGTACGCTTTCCTTCTGGACACCACTCTCGGCGAAATTATTTCGTGTTGAGCTGTACTGACTTGTTTCCTCTGAATCAGAATCAAGGCAACTTACCTCACTACCTTCACTCCGCCTTGGATTATCCTCATCATCTAACTCCTCTACTTCTGCCTTCCCTGCTTCTCTTTCTTCAAATCCTTCCTTCTCTTCCTCATTTCCTTCTTCCCTTTCTACTTCTTCCTCATCCTCTTCCTCCTCTTCCACAATTTCCCCTTTTTCGTCACCATTATCCAAATCAACCTCACGACACTGCACATCCTCACCGTCTTCCAGTTGCTCCTCTGATCCATTTTCAACCGCATCTTCGCCCAGCTCCTCACCCATGTCTTCATCGCCCCTGTCACCGACTCCTTCACTAACTTCTTCACTAACCTCTTCTCCAATCTCATTTTCCTCAACACATTCATCACCAACATCATCGCCATCACTTCCACTACCACCATCCGAACACTGCACATCTTCATCCTCTAGTTGCTCACATGGTCCGCATGAAACTTCTTTCCGTTCCTCGGAATCCTCAACACTACTTACAGAAGGCGTCTGCACATCTTCACACACTACATCATTCTCACTCACACACTCCACGACGCTGCCGTCAAATTCCTTCTCAACTTCTACCTCATCTACTTCTACCACACTTGCAGCATGGACATCCCCTTGTCCACTCGCAACCTCAGAAACTCTTGCAGCCTGGACATCCCTGTATCCATCCGCAAACTCCGACTCTTCAGTCTCCCTATCACCTACAACTATACTTCCCTGTGCAGCATCTGCAGACCGCTCTTCTGCCTCTTCTTTCGATTCCACTCCTTCACCACTCTCAGCAACTACAACGTCCTCAACATTTTCCACCCTGAAATCCAGCTGTCCATGTCCATGTGCAAAGACTAAATTAATTTCTACTGGCGATGGTAAAGCTACACCATCAAATGACTTCTCATATCCCTGCGTAGGCGATGATGATGTTACAGGATCTTGATCCCTCACGAACCGAGATGGAGATACCGGAAATAATTCCACGGCATCTGGATTCAACTGTGACGTCCTCTCTGAGTCCTGTAATTCAGTATCAACAGACGTGCTCTTGTCGTCTTGTATTGATCCCACGAAATAATTCCCCTCTTCTTCTTTCTCTTCGCCTTCTTCATCCACAACTCTATTAGGCACTTGTAATTCCTCTGGAACCTTTAAAGTTTCTTTTCTTTCCAAATAGGAATAAAGACTTCCTACAGGATCCCTACTTGCCGATGTTTGTTTACTAATATAATTTCTTCTTCCCCTGTTAACTTCATACTCCTTTGTTTTCGGTGCTGTAGTTGTTACCGTCTTCTCACTTGCCACCCCCTTGTAGCCTCCATTACTTCCGGAATATTCAGTTTTTCTGACAGTCTCTTGTGTTCTCCTCCAACCACCATGTTTTTACCTTTTCCTAACAAACCACTGGAGTATTGGACATCTGTAGCAGCTCTTCCCCGGGACTCGTCCCCAGCCTGGACAGTACTAGAATCCACACACAAACGGTCCAGATCCGCAAAACAACGGGGACGGTCTGCGAATATCAAACGAGATCTCTCTTGGGGATTCAGTCCTTCCAGAATTGCTTGTATCAATTCTGTCTCGGGCAACCCCAACCTTAACACCCGCGAAACTTTCCGTATATCGTGCACGAAGTCAGCTAACACTTCTCCATTGGCCTTTAGGCGATAGAATAACTCAAATTTAAGCTGGGCAAGTCGTCGAAGGGGTAGGAAGAAGTTCAACACCTCCCCATGGAAAGCGTCAACACTGCCTCCCCGTCGCAGAGTGTTGGTGACCAGCTCAGCCAACGGACCCCGGCAATACGCGTATATAAGGGCCAAGACCTCGGCATCGGACACCCCCGGGAAATCTGCCAACTGCAGCACCAGGTCCAAGAAAACCAGCAGCTGGTCCTCATCAACTCCATTCACCACCGAAAATTTCTGGAGAACGCCTGAAATGGGGTGGGGCAACTTCTGATAGCATACCGCCGCCAGAATTGCACAATTCACAGCACACCACAACAAAACATAAATTCCCACGAAACACCTAACATAAACATGACTTACAAAACGGAAAAACCCGAGTACTGTTCCTTCCTTCGAGCGACCCCCGGGTTCTCTAGCGCTGCGGAGACCTGGCCTACTTCTGAACCAACTTCGTTGACACCACTGAAGAGAACAAGCAACAACCAACACGTACCTAACATACACAACACCTAACACCAATCACGACATACACGTCTCACCAACACATAGATAACAATCATAAATCGGCTTCAAATTCCGAAACTTCTCCATACATGAATTAAGTCGGTGACGGTACCGACTTCCGATCGGGCCATACCGCATCCCGCTAATGCCACACGCCATAATTCGACCTCGAATTACCAATATATTCTATCCCCCAGGCAACGCTTAAGACCCCCGGCAGTTTAACATCTCAAAATTTTCTAACTCCTAATACCTGCCCCGTGGTGCGATCAGACTCACAAGTTACACAACCTAACAATTATACATTGGGGTCTATGTGTTAATTTCTTTGATTTTGAAATTTCATTTTGCCCCAAATGTTTTCCGAGTTTGCAAGCCCCGTCACACCCAAGGACCCAAGGCTTCGACCCTAGAATCAACCGCGCTCTGCTACCATTTGTAACAACTCTTTCAATTTTTATGCTTTATAAAAAAAAACACTATATTTTTTTTTTTTTTTGAAAGAGGGGCCACTAGTTAATTAAAACTAGGCAGAAGGCCTAGAGAAGCAAAAATGCGCTGGGTCCAGTGAGACGGGGCTTGCAATTAAAACTCGGTCGGTAAACCGCAATAACAATCTTTTATTAACTCTCTTAATTCCCATAATTCATGTTACATATATACATATTAATTACAATTCCCATTATTTGTTTAACACATCTTAATCCATAGAAGTTTCAGTATCCCCTGTAAGTGCAATTATAACAATAGTCTCGATAAATAAATAAATCGCAATATATCAATAAATCAATTTCAATTATAACAGTAATTAATATTCCTTCAAATAATTCACCCACATATATATATATATATATCAATCTTGCTCATTATTTTAACACATAATTTAAACACATAATATAACACCCATATACCTATACAGCACATAATCACAGACAAATTACAATTATAAAGCCTGGCACACCGCCTGCATATTTTATCAAATACATACATGAAGGTAGAGAATATCTGGACTTGCCATAATAACTAGAAACTACAAGTATCACTTGAAGTGCCAGCGCAGCCTGTATAAATTTTATAAAATTGTAAATCCTTTAATTTTATAAGAGTGTAAAAATTTAAAGCAAATCTAAATCGATCATAAAAGCAAGCCCTTTTACGTTTTTATAATGTCAGCAGACAGACTAAGAACAGTAACACTTCTTGAGACCACATTTGTAATAAGTAATGATAATAGAACAATAATACTTAATCTTGTTAACAAAATAATAATATATAATATTTAATTTGTGATGAAATATCATGATAAGTTAAACTTGCTATAATGACAGGCGAAATGTAAAACTAGTAGATTCATATAATGCACAGGACATTTGTACTAAAAGGTTACATGTTTAGAAAGAATTCATTCTTTAATCATAATGTTTGATAATAAGTAAATTAACCAGACAAGTCTAGCAAGCAAAAGCCAGAACCTAAGTTACAATAACAAGTACCGCCGGTATGATTTTATAATCTCATTTAAGATCTGATAATCTCTGAATATTAATTGTATATGCCTTAAAGAAATAAATGCTAATATCGGCCATCTGCGCATATATAAAATTAAAACCATATGGTTCACTAGCAGCTGTAGGAGTGTGCCAGAATAGGCCTGATCTGACCAGGTGAGACCAGTAACAGACCTGCATGAAACGGCATCAACAGGTGCCTAACTTGTGCCCAGAAAACCTATTTAGAAATTAACATGGAAACGGCATGAAAAACCAAAACCCCCAGCCTTTAAATACAGGAAAATAATTAAATATGAAACCCCAATAACACTCAGAAGACATCTGAACCAGCCGGTTCGGAATCAAAGAACTCATACCTATACTTAATTTTAAAGAACAAATTCCCCTTACAACATTTGGATTCAAAATCTATTTAAAAAAAACTCTGGCACACTCCCACAGTGCAGCTCACAATTAGTACGTTATAATCATGAGTAATGTTCATAGTAATTGTCTTGGTGACACACCCTTGATTTAACTTTCTAGCGGAATAAGGAAATTGTTCTAGCACAAATTCGTCACACTGATGTTCTGCGGGCCAGGCTAAAATTAAAAAAAAGAGTTCATATCACCTTAACTGAAGTGGTGCATCACATAATACTGGAAGCTAGCTCCCTCCTCGGTACAGACAAGGTTTCAGGTGGTTCATGGCTGGTGAAGGCGGCAGTACACCAGCTGTGACCAGATCTCCGTTTCTAGGGCGAGAACCCGGGAAGTCTCAAGCGCTTAGCCTGCCATCAAAGATGAGAAGAAATCACACAAAAACTGTCCGAGGCGAGAAGCTGATGTTTATTGGTGAATGGCTGCCTGCGACTCATTTGTTCAGCAGCTGCGTTATGAAACCTAAGCTTCGCCACTAGATCGCGTGCACTGTCGTAGTGCCATACAGATATCGCATAGCTCACTGACATTGATGACCGATCGAATTTATATAAGAAAAATTAGTAATTGTTTTTCCTCGAACGCCGGGCTATGCAAACACCGGCACGCCCCCACCCCAAAAGGGCAACCAGGTTGCCCCACACTTGAAATCAGGGGGGTACCCTGCAGTGTACCCCCCTTTTAACCAAAATTCATAGGTGATCCCAGTGGTCCTTGCTCTCAGGAGAACAGAGGAAATCTTACAACTGCGGCCATTCCCATGCGACACTCTCCGCTATGCAAACCCCACGGGACCGCCCCAACACGTCACCCTCTCCGGTGACCATCACCTACTTCCACCGGTCCCACTCACATACCCGTCCGAAGACCAAACAAGGTATCACCCACCTTGGTATGTAAGTGACCGTACTACCTCTCGTCCACCTCTTGGACCGACCAGCCATATGCACCAACAAGGCATCTCCATCCTTGCCATATGACTGGCCCACATCCCTACACTAGGGCGGACGGCCCCGCTTAGCCCGACAGAGAAGACCACATAGAGGGCACGCGAACATCATCCCTTCTCTCACGTAACTCACTTACACACAGTAACTAGCGGGGGGTAACTCACCACGGCTCCGTCTAGACAACTCTCTCCCTCAACGAAGAACAGAAAACACCCGGGGAATGCGGCATGGCTCGGACTCTACATTAACCAGCAATCAATCTAGAACAATAGAAACAATATAACAACACCACACAACTTCTCCAAACGGGGACACTGACGCTCTCCAAGACCACGATAATCTAAGGGGACACTCTCGGCAAGTCTCTAACTCCATATCGATTTTTTTTTCCTAACGGGAGGGGTAGGAAAATCGGGAAGATGAAACGGGGCAAGGATCATTGAAGGTCAAGAGCGAGGACTAAAGGTAAGGACATGGTTCCCTCCGAAAAGGAGAATGACTGGGGAAAACCAAGGCTCGCGTGGGCAGGGGCGCAACCCTGAAGTAGACGAACACCACTGGGACTGTGGGGAACATCTACCCGCTACCCGTTAACCGCTTCTTCTTACCTTTCTATGACGGACTTTAGGTACGCTTTCCTTCTGGACACCACTCTCGGCGAAATTATTTCGTGTTGAGCTGTACTGACTTGTTTCCTCTGAATCAGAATCAAGGCAACTTACCTCACTACCTTCACTCCGCCTTGGATTATCCTCATCATCTAACTCCTCTACTTCTGCCTTCCCTGCTTCTCTTTCTTCAAATCCTTCCTTCTCTTCCTCATTTCCTTCTTCCCTTTCTACTTCTTCCTCATCCTCTTCCTCCTCTTCCACAATTTCCCCTTTTTCGTCACCATTATCCAAATCAACCTCACGACACTGCACATCCTCACCGTCTTCCAGTTGCTCCTCTGATCCATTTTCAACCGCATCTTCGCCCAGCTCCTCACCCATGTCTTCATCGCCCCTGTCACCGACTCCTTCACTAACTTCTTCACTAACCTCTTCTCCAATCTCATTTTCCTCAACACATTCATCACCAACATCATCGCCATCACATCCACTACCACCATCCGAACACTGCACATCTTCATCCTCTAGTTGCTCACATGGTCCGCATGAAACTTCTTTCCGTTCCTCGGAATCCTCAACACTACTTACAGAAGGCGTCTGCACATCTTCACACACTACATCATTCTCACTCACACACTCCACGACGCTGCCGCCAAATTCCTTCTCAACTTCTACCTCATCTACTTCTACCACACTTGCAGCATGGACATCCCCTTGTCCACTCGCAACCTCAGAAACTCTTGCAGCCTGGACATCCCTGTATCCATCCGCAAACTCCGACTCTTCAGTCTCCCTATCACCTACAACTATACTTCCCTGTGCAGCATCTGCAGACCGCTCTTCTGCCTCTTCTTTCGATTCCACTCCTTCACCACTCTCAGCAACTACAACGTCCTCAACATTTTCCACCCTGAAATCCAGCTGTCCATGTCCATGTGCAAAGACTAAATTAATTTTTACTGGCGATGGTAAAGCTACACCATCAAATGACTTCTCATATCCCTGCGTAGGCGATGATGATGTTACAGGATCTTGATCCCTCACGAACCGAGATGGAGATACCGGAAATAATTCCACGGCATCTGGATTCAACTGTGACGTCCTCTCTGAGTCCTGTAATTCAGTATCAACAGACGTGCTCTTGTCGTCTTGTATTGATCCCACGAAATAATTCCCCTCTTCTTCTTTCTCTTCGCCTTCTTCATCCACAACTCTATTAGGCACTTGTAATTCCTCTGGAACCTTTAAAGTTTCTTTTCTTTCCAAATAGGAATAAAGACTTCCTACAGGATCCCTACTTGCCGATGTTTGTTTACTAATATAATTTCTTCTTCCCCTGTTAACTTCATACTCCTTTGTTTTCGGTGCTGTAGTTGTTACCGTCTTCTCACTTGCCACCCCCTTGTAGCCTCCATTACTTCCGGAATATTCAGTTTTTCTGACAGTCTCTTGTGTTCTCCTCCAACCACCATGTTTTTACCTTTTCCTAACAAACCACTGGAGTATTGGACATCTGTAGCAGCTCTTCCCCGGGACTCGTCCCCAGCCTGGACAGTACTAGAATCCACACACAAACGGTCCAGATCCGCAAAACAACGGGGACGGTCTGCGAATATCAAACGAGATCTCTCTTGGGGATTCAGTCCTTCCAGAATTGCTTGTATCAATTCTGTCTCGGGCAACCCCAACCTTAACACCCGCGAAACTTTCCGTATATCGTGCACGAAGTCAGCTAACACTTCTCCATTGGCCTTTAGGCGATAGAATAACTCAAATTTAAGCTGGGCAAGTCGTCGAAGGGGTAGGAAGAAGTTCAACACCTCCCCATGGAAAGCGTCAACACTGCCTCCCCGTCGCAGAGTGTTGGTGACCAGCTCAGCCAACGGACCCCGGCAATACGCGTATATAAGGGCCAAGACCTCGGCATCGGACACCCCCGGGAAATCTGCCAA
The DNA here is from genome assembly GCA_034769895.1 of Magicicada septendecula. Classification (NCBI taxonomy): domain Eukaryota; kingdom Metazoa; phylum Arthropoda; class Insecta; order Hemiptera; family Cicadidae; genus Magicicada; species Magicicada septendecula. Next base: position 192,614,743 of record CM068369.1, on the reverse strand, counting down.
CTGCAGCACCAGGTCCAAGAAAACCAGCAGCTGGTCCTCATCAACTCCATTCACCACCGAAAATTTCTGGAGAACGCCTGAAATGGGGTGGGGCAACTTCTGATAGCATACCGCCGCCAGAATTGCACAATTCACAGCACACCACAACAAAACATAAATTCCCACGAAACACCTAACATAAACATGACTTACAAAACGGAAAAACCCGAGTACTGTTCCTTCCTTCGAGCGACCCCCGGGTTCTCTAGCGCTGCGGAGACCTGGCCTACTTCTGAACCAACTTCGTTGACACCACTGAAGAGAACAAGCAACGACCAACACGTACCTAACATACACAACACCTAACACCAATCACGACATACACGTCTCACCAACACATAGATAACAATCATAAATCGGCTTCAAATTCCGAAACTTCTCCATACATGAATTAAGTCGGTGACGGTACCGACTTCCGATCGGGCCATACCGCATCCCGCTAATGCCACACGCCATAATTCGACCTCGAATTACCAATATATTCTATCCCCCAGGCAACGCTTAAGACCCCCGGCAGTTTAACATCTCAAAATTTTCTAACTCCTAATACCTGCCCCGTGGTGCGATCAGACTCACAAGTTACACAACCTAACAATTATACATTGGGGTCTATGTGTTAATTTCTTTGATTTTGAAATTTCATTTTGCCCCAAATGTTTTCCGAGTTTGCAAGCCCCGTCACACCCAAGGACCCAAGGCTTCGACCCTAGAATCAACCGCGCTCTGCTACCATTTGTAACAACTCTTTCAATTTTTATGCTTTATAAAAAAAAACACTATATATTTTTTTTTTTTTTTGAAAGAGGGGCCACTAGTTAATTAAAACTAGGCAGAAGGCCTAGAGAAGCAAAAATGCGCTGGGTCCAGTGAGACGGGGCTTGCAATTAAAACTCGGTCGGTAAACCGCAATAACAATCTTTTATTAACTCTCTTAATTCCCATAATTCATGTTACATATATACATATTAATTACAATTCCCATTATTTGTTTAACACATCTTAATCCATAGAAGTTTCAGTATCCCCTGTAAGTGCAATTATAACAATAGTCTCGATAAATAAATAAATCGCAATATATCAATAAATCAATTTCAATTATAACAGTAATTAATATTCCTTCAAATAATTCACCCACATATATATATATATATATCAATCTGGCTCATTATTTTAACACATAATTTAAACACATAATATAACACCCATATACCTATACAGCACATAATCACAGACAAATTACAATTATAAAGCCTGGCACACCGCCTGCATATTTTATCAAATACATACATGAAGGTAGAGAATATCTGGACTTGCCATAATAACTAGAAACTACAAGTATCACTTGAAGTGCCAGCGCAGCCTGTATAAATTTTATAAAATTGTAAATCCTTTAATTTTATAAGAGTGTAAAAATTTAAAGCAAATCTAAATCGATCATAAAAGCAAGCCCTTTTACGTTTTTATAATGTCAGCAGACAGACTAAGAACAGTAACACTTCTTGAGACCACATTTGTAATAAGTAATGATAATAGAACAATAATACTTAATCTTGTTAACAAAATAATAATATATAATATTTAATTTGTGATGAAATATCATGATAAGTTAAACTTGCTATAATGACAGGCGAAATGTAAAACTAGTAGATTCATATAATGCACAGGACATTTGTACTAAAAGGTTACATGTTTAGAAAGAATTCATTCTTTAATCATAATGTTTGATAATAAGTAAATTAACCAGACAAGTCTAGCAAGCAAAAGCCAGAACCTAAGTTACAATAACAAGTACCGCCGGTATGATTTTATAATCTCATTTAAGATCTGATAATCTCTGAATATTAATTGTATATGCCTTAAAGAAATAAATTCTAATATCGGCCATCTGCGCATATATAAAATTAAAACCATATGGTTCACTAGCAGCTGTAGGAGTGTGCCAGAATAGGCCTGATCTGACCAGGAGAGACCAGTAACAGACCTGCATGAAACGGCATCAACAGGTGCCTAACTTGTGCCCAGAAAACCTATTTAGAAATTAACATGGAAACGGCATGAAAAACCAAAACCCCCAGCCTTTAAATACAGGAAAATAATTAAATATGAAACCCCAATAACACTCAGAAGACATCTGAACCAGCCGGTTCGGAATCAAAGAACTCATACCTATACTTAATTTTAAAGAACAAATTCCCCTTACAACATTTGGATTCAAAATCTATTAAAAAAAAACTCTGGCACACTCCCACAGTGCAGCTCACAATTAGTACGTTATAATCATGAGTAATGTTCATAGTAATTGTCTTGGTGACACACCCTTGATTTAACTTTCTAGCGGAATAAGGAAATTGTTCTAGCACAAATTCGTCACACTGATGTTCTGCGGGCCAGGCTAAAATTTAAAAAAAGAGTTCATATCACCTTAACTGAAGTGGTGCATCACATAATACTGGAAGCTAGCTCCCTCCTCGGTACAGACAAGGTTTCAGGTGGTTCATGGCTGGTGAAGGCGGCAGTACACCAGCTGTGACCAGATCTCCGTTTCTAGGGCGAGAACCCGGGAAGTCTCAAGCGCTTAGCCTGCCATCAAAGATGAGAAGAAATCACACAAAAACTGTCCGAGGCGAGAAGCTGATGTTTATTGGTGAATGGCTGCCTGCGACTCATTTGTTCAGCAGCTGCGTTATGAAACCTAAGCTTCGCCACTAGATCGCGTGCACTGTCGTAGTGCCATACAGATATCGCATAGCTCACTGACATTGATGACCGATCGAATTTATATAAGAAAAATTAGTAATTGTTTTTCCTCGAACGCCGGGCTATGCAAACACCGGCACGCCCCCACCCCAAAAGGGCAACCAGGTTGCCCCACACTTGAAATCAGGGGGGTACCCTGCAGTGTACCCCCCTTTTAACCAAAATTCATAGGTGATCCCAGTGGTCCTTGCTCTCAGGAGAACAGAGGAAATCTTACAACTGCGGCCATTCCCATGCGACACTCTCCGCTATGCAAACCCCACGGGACCGCCCCAACACGTCACCCTCTCCGGTGACCATCACCTACTTCCACCGGTCCCACTCACATACCCGTCCGAAGACCAAACAAGGTATCACCCACCTTGGTATGTAAGTGACCGTACTACCTCTCGTCCACCTCTTGGACCGACCAGCCATATGCACCAACAAGGCATCTCCATCCTTTCCATATGACTGGCCCACATCCCTACACTAGGGCGGACGGCCCCGCTTAGCCCGACAGAGAAGACCACATAGAGGGCACGCGAACATCATCCCTTCTCTCACGTAACTCACTTACACACATTAACTAGCGGGGGGTAACTCACCACGCTCCGTCTAGACAACTCTCTCCCTCAACGAAGAACAGAAAACACCCGGGGAATGCGGCATGGCTCGGACTCTACATTAACCAGCAATCAATCTAGAACAATAGAAACAATATAACAACACCACACAACTTCTCCAAACGGGGACACTGACGCTCTCCAAGACCACGATAATCTAAGGGGACACTCTCGGCAAGTCTCTAACTCCATATCGATTTTTTTTTCCTAACGGGAGGGGTAGGAAAATCGGGAAGATGAAACGGGGCAAGGATCATTGAAGGTCAAGAGCGAGGACTAAAGGTAAGGACATGGTTCCCTCCGAAAAGGAGAATGACTGGGGAAAACCAAGGCTCGCGTGGGCAGGGGCGCAACCCTGAAGTAGACGAACACCACTGGGACTGTGGGGAACATCTACCCGCTACCCGTTAACCGCTTCTTCTTACCTTTCTATGACGGACTTTAGGTACGCTTTCCTTCTGGACACCACTCTCGGCGAAATTATTTCGTGTTGAGCTGTACTGACTTGTTTCCTCTGAATCAGAATCAAGGCAACTTACCTCACTACCTTCACTCCGCCTTGGATTATCCTCATCATCTAACTCCTCTACTTCTGCCTTCCCTGCTTCTCTTTCTTCAAATCCTTCCTTCTCTTCCTCATTTCCTTCTTCCCTTTCTACTTCTTCCTCATCCTCTTCCTCCTCTTCCACAATTTCCCCTTTTTCGTCACCATTCAGCACCAGGTCCAAGAAAACCAGCAGCTGGTCCTCATCAACTCTATTCACCACCGAAAATTTTTGGAGAACGCCTGAAATGGGGTGGGGCAACTTCTGATAGCATACCGCCGCCAGAATTGCACAATTCACAGCACACCACAACAAAACATAAATTCCCACGAAACACCTAACATAAACATGACTTACAAAACGGAAAAACCCGAGTACTGTTCCTTCCTTCGAGCGACCCCCGGGTTCTCTAGCGCTGCGGAGACCTGGCCTACTTTTGAACCAACTTCGTTGACACCACTGAAGAGAACAAGCAACAACCAACACGTACCTAGCATACACAACACCTAACACCAATCACGACATACACGTCTCACCAACACATAGATAACAATCATAAATCGGCTTCAAATTCCGAAACTTCTCCATACATGAATTAAGTCGGTGACGGTACCGACTTCCGATCGGGCCATACCGCATCCCGCTAATGCCACACGCCATAATTCGACCTCGAATTACCAATATATTCTATCCCCCAGGCAACGCTTAAGACCCCCGGCAGTTTAACATTTCAAAATTTTCTAACTCCTAATACCTGCCCCGTGGTGCGATCAGACTCACAAGTTACACAACCTAACAATTATACATTGGGGTCTATGTGTTAATTTCTTTGATTTTGAAATTTCATTTTGCCCCAAATGTTTTCCGAGTTTGCAAGCCCCGTCACACCCAAGGACCCAAGGCTTCGACCCTAGAATCAACCGCGCTCTGCTACCATTTGTAACCCCTCTTTCAATTTTTATGCTTTATAAAAAAAAAACACTATATATTTTTTTTCTTTTAGAAAGAGGGGCCACTAGTTAATTAAAACTAGGCAGAAGGCCTAGAGAAGCAAAAATGCGCTGGGTCCAGTGAGACGGGACTTGCAATTAAAACTCGGTCGGTAAACAGCAATAACAATCTTTTATTAACTCTCTTAATTCCCATAATTCATGTTACATATATACATATTAATTACAATTCCCATTATTTGTTTAACACATCTTAATCCATAGAAATTTCAATATCCCCTGTAAGTGCAATTATAACAATAGTCTCGATAAATAAATAAATCGCAATATATCAATAAATCAATTTCAATTATAACAGTAATTAATGTTCCTTCAAATAATTCACCCACATATATATATCAATCTGGCTCATTATTTTAACACATAATTTAAACACATAATATAACACCCATACACCTATACATCACATAATCACAGACAAATTACAATTATAAAGCCTGGCACACCGCCTGCATATTTTATCAAATACGTACATGAAGGTAGAGAATATCTGGACTTGCCATAATAACTAGAAACTACAAGTATCACTTGAAGTGCCAGCGCAGCCTGTATAAATTTTATAAAATTGTAAATCCTTTAATTTTATAAGAGTGTAAAAATTTAAATCAAATCTAAATCGATCATAACAGCAAGCCCTTTTACATTTTTATAATGTCAGCAGACAGACTAAGAACAGTAACACTTCTTGAGACCACATTTGTAATAAGTAATGATAATAGAACAATAATACTTAATCTTGTTAACAAAATAATAATATATAATATTTAATTTGTGATGAAATATCATGATAAGTTAAACTTGCTATAATGACAGGCGAAATGTAAAACTAGTAGATTCATATAATGCACAGGACATTTGTCCTAAAAGGTTACATGTTTAGAGAGAATTCATTCTGTAATCATAATGTTTGATAATAAGTAAATTAACCAGACAAGTCTAGCAAGCAAAAGCCAGAACCTAAGTTACAATAACAAGTACCGCCTGTATGATTTATAATCTCATTTAAGTTTTGATAATCTCTGAATATTAATTGTATATGCCTTAAAGAAATTAATTCTAATATCGGCCATCTGTGCATATATAAAATTAAAACCATATGGTTCACTAGCAGCTGTAGGAGTGTGCCAGAATAGGCCTGACCTGACCAGGTGAGACCAGTAACAGACCTGTATGAAACGGCATCAACAGGTGCCTAACTTGTGCACAGAAAACCTATTTAGAAATTAACATGGAAACGGCATGAAAAACCAAAACACCCAGCCATTAAATACAGGAAAATAATTAAATATGAAACCCCAATAACACTCAGAAGGCATCTAAACCAGCCGGTTCGTAATCAAGGAACTCATACCTATACTTAATTTTAAAGAACAAATTCCCCTTACAACATTTGGATTCAAAATCTATTAAAAAAAAAACTCTGGCACACTCCCACAGTGCAGCTCACAATTAGTACGTTATAATCATGAGTAATGTTCATAGTAATTGTCTTGGTGACACACCCTTGATTTAACTTTCTAGCGGAATAAGGAAATTGTTCTAGCACAAATTCGTCACACTGATGTTCTGCGGACCAGGCTGAAATTAAAAAAAAGAGTTCATATCACCTTAACTGAAGTGGCTGTATCACATAATACTGGTAGCTAGCTCCCTCCTCAGTACAGACAAGGTTTCAGGTGGTTCATGGCTGGTGAAGGCGGCAGTACACCAGCTGTGACCAGATCTCCGTTCCTAGGGCGAGAACCCGGGAAGTCTCAAGCGCTTAGCCTGCCATCAAAGATGAGAAGAAATCACACAAAAACTGTCCGAGGCGAGAAGCTGCTGTTTACTTGGTGAATAGCTGCCTGCGACTCATTTGTTCAGCAGCTGCGTTATGAAACCTAAGCTTCGCCACTAGATCGCGTACACTGTCGTAGTGCCATACAGATATCGCATCGCTCACTGACATTGATGACCGATCGAATTTATATAAGAAAAATTAGTAATTGTTTTTCCTCGAACGCCGGGCTATGCAAACACCGGCACGCCCCCACCCCAAAAGGGCAACCAGGTTGCCCCACACTTGAAATCAGTGGGGTACCCTGCAGTGTACCCCCCTTTTAACCAAAATTCAAAGGTGATCCCAGTGGTCCTTGCTCTCAGGAGAACAGAGGAAATCTCACAACTGCGGCCATCCCCATGCGACCCTATCCGCTATGCCAACCCCACGGGACCGCCCCAACACGTCACCCTCTCCGGTGACCATCACCTACTTCCACCGGTCCCACTCACATACCCGTCCGAAGACCAAACAAGGTATCACCCACCTTGGTATGTAAGTGACCGTACTACCTCTCGTCCACCTCTAGGACCGACCAGCCATATGCACCAACAAGGCATCTCCATCCTTGCCATATGACTGGCCCACATCCCTACACTAGGGCGGACGGCCCCGCTTAGCCCGACAGAGAAGACCACATAGAGGGCACGCGAACATCACCCCTTCTCTCACGTAAGTCACTTACACACAGTAACTAGCGGGGGGTAACTCTCCACGGCTCCGTCTAGACAACTCTCTCCCTCAACGAAGAACAGAAAACACCCGGGGAATGCGGCATGGCTCGGACTCTACACTAACCAGCAATCAATCTAGAACAATAGAAACAATAGAACAACACCACACAACTTCTCCAAACGGAGAAAACTCCAAACTGACGCTCTCCAAGACCACGATAATCTAAGGGGACACTCTCGACAAGTCTCTAACTCCATATCGATTTTTTTTCCAAACGGGAGGGGTAGGAAAATCGGGAAGATGAAACGGGGCAAGGATCATTGAAGGTCAAGAGCGAGGACTGAGGGTAAGGACATGGTTCCCTCCGAAAAGGAGAATGACTGGAGAAAAGCAAGGCTCGCGTGGGCAGGGGCGCAACCCTGAAGTAGACGAACACCACTGGGACTGTGGGGAACATCTACCCGCTACCCGTTAACCGCTTCTTCTTACCTTTCTATGACGGACTTTAGGTACTCTTTCCTTCTGGACACCACTCTCGGCGAAATTATTTCGTGTTGAGCTGTACTGATTTGTTTCCTCTGAATCAGAATCTAGGCAACTTATCTCACTACCTTCACTCCGCCTTGGATTATCCTCATCATCTAACTCCTCTACTTCTGCCTTCCCTGCTTCTCTTTCTTCAAAACCTTCCTTCTCTTCCTCATTTCCTTCTTCCCTTTCTACTTCTCCCTCATCCTCTTCCTCCTCTTCCACAATTTCCCCTTTTTCGTCCCCATAATCCAAATCAACCTCACGACACTGCACATCCTCACCATCTTCCAGTTGCTCCTCTGATCCATTTTCAACCGCATCTTCGGCCAGCTCCTCACCCATGTCTTCATCGCCCCTGTCACCGACCCCTTCACCAACTTCTTCACTAACCTCTTCTCCAATCTTATTTTCCTCAACACATTCATCATCAACATCATCGCCATCACATCCACTACCACCATCCGAACACTGCACATCTTCATCCTCTAGTTGCTCACATGATCCGCATGAAACTTCTTTCCGTTTCTCGGAATCCTCAACACTACTTACAGAAGGCGTCTGCACATCTTCACACACTACATCATTCTCACTCACACACTCCATGACGCTGCCGCCAAATTCCTCCTCAACTTCTACCTCATCTACTTCTACCACACTTGCAGCATGGACATCCCCTTGTCCACCCGCAACCTCAGAAACTCTTGCAGCCTGGACATCCCTGTGTCCATCCGCAAACTCCGACTCTTCAGTCTCCCTATCACCTATAACTATACTTCCCTGTGCAGCATCTGCAGACCGCTCTTCTGCCTCTTCCTTCTATTCCACTCCTTCACCACTCTCAGCAACTACAACGTCCTCAACATTTTCCACTCTGAAACCCAGCTGTCCAGGTCCATGTGCAATGACTAAATTAATTTCTACTGGCGATGGTAAAGCTACACCATCAAATGACTTCTCATATCGCTGCGTAGGCGATGATGATGTTACAGGATCTTGATCCCTCACGAACCGAGATGGAGATACCGGAACAAATTCCACGGCATCTGGATTCAACTGTGACGTCCTCTCTGAGTCCTGTAATTCAGTATCAACAGACGTGCTCTTGTCGTCTTGTATTGATCCCACGAAATAATTCCCCTCTTCTTCTTTCTCTTCGCCTTCTTCATCCACAACTCTATTAGGCACTTGTAATTCCTCTGGAACCTTTAAAGTTTCTTTTCATTCCAAATAGGAATAATGACTTCCTACAGGATCCCTACTTACTGATGTTTGTTTACTAATATAATTTCTTCTTCCCCTGGTAATTTCATACTCCTTTGTTTTCGGTGCTGTAGCTGTTGTTACCGTCTTCTCACTTGCCACCCCCTTGTAGCCTCCATTACTTCCGGAATATTCAGTTTTTCTGACAGTCTCTTGTGTTCTCCTCCAACCACCATGTTTTTACCTCTTCCTAACAAACCACTGGAGTATTGGACATCTGTAGCAGCTCTTCCCCGGGACTCGTCCCCAGCCTGGACAGTACTAGAAACCACACACAACCGGTCCAGATCCGCAAAACAACGGGGACGGTCCGCGAATATCAAACGAGATCTATCTTGGGGATTCAGTCCTTCCAGAATTGCTTATATAACTTCTGTCTTGGGCAACCCCAACCTTAACACCCGCGCAGCTTTCCGTATATCGTGCACGAAGTCCCCTAACGCCTCTCCATTGGCCTGTAGGCGATAGAATAACTCAAATTTAAGCTGGGCACGTCGTCGAAGGGGTAGGATGAAGTTCAACACCTCCCCATGGAAAGCGTCAACACTGCCACCCCGACGCAGAGTGTTGGTGACCAGCTCAGCCAACGGACCCCGGCAATACGCGTATATAAGGGCCAAGACCTCGCCATCGGACACCCCCGGGAAATCTGCCAACTGCAGCACCAGGTCCAAGAAAACCAGCAGCTGGTCCTCATCAACTCCATTCACCACCGAAAATTTCTGGAGAACGCCTGAAATGGGGTGGGGCAACTTCTGATAGCATACCGCCGCCAGAATTGCACAATTCACAACACACCACAACAAAACATAAATTCCCACGAAACACCTAACATAAACATGACTTACAAAACCGAAAAACCTGAGTACTCTTCCTTCCTTCGAGCGACCCCCGGGTTCTCTAGCGCTGCGGAGACCTGGCCTACTTCTGAACCAACTTCGTTGACACCACTGAAGAGAACAAGCAACAACCAACACGTACCTAACATACACAACACCTAACACCAATCACGACATACACGTCTCACTAACACATAGCTAACAATCATAAATCGGCTTCAAATTCCGAAACTTCTCCATACATGAATTAAGTCGGTGACGGTACCGACTTCCGATCGGGCCATACCGCATCCCGCTAATGCCACACGCCATAATTCGACCTCGAATTACCAATATATTCTATCCCCCAGGCAACGCTTAAGACCCCCGGCAGTTCAACATCTCAAAATTTTCTAACTCCTAATACCTGCCCCGTGGTGCGATCAGACTCACAAGTTACACAACCTAACAATTATACATTGGGCCTATGTGTTAATTTCTTTGATTTTGAAATTTCATTTTGCCCCAAATGTTTTCCGAGTTTGCAAGCCCCGTCACACCCAAGGACCCAAGGCTTCGACCCTAGAATCAACCGCGCTCTGCTACCATTTGTAACCCCTCTTTCAATTTTTATGCTTTATAAAAAAAACACTATATTTTTTTTTTTTTTGAAAAAGGGGCCACTAGTTAATTAAAACTAGGCAGAAGGCCTAGAGAAGCAAAAATGCGCTGGGTCCAGTGAGACGGGACTTGTAATTAAAACTCGGTCGGTAAACAGCAATAACAATCTTTTATTAAGTCTCTTAATTCCCATAATTCATGTTACATATATACATATTAATTACAATTCCCATTATTTGTTTAACACATCTTAATCCATAGAAATTTCAATATCCCCTGTAAGTGCAATTATAACAATAGTCTCGATAAATAAATCAATTTCAATTATAACAGTAATTAATATTCCTTCAAATAATTCACCCACATATATATTGTAACACAACGTTAATATTGAATATTGATAATGTGTGATTGCTTGTGTTGCTTGTAGATACGCTCCGGTATCCACAATAATGTTGTTCAATAAAATATCCAAAATTATAATTATTATTATCAGTCTGATTGTGATTAGTAAATGTGTGGGTATCGCTGGTTAAATCTTTTAATTCAAAAGTATTTTTCGCACTCCGCTGGTAACCTCCCCACTTACCATATGTGGATATCGCTGTTCTATTGGGTGACTGCTCAGCTGTAACATACACGCTACACATACAAGGAGATATTCAATTTGAATATCCAACGTGATTAGAATGCACAATAATAATAAAATAACAACTGAATAATGTTTTGAATTATCAGGAATATTTAAATTCTTCCGCCACCTTTTGATAGAACTGGCTATGAAAAAATTAAACTATTTTAAGTCTGAAATTAAACACCTTTTCCACTGGTAACAAAATATTGAGGTTTATTAACAGTTAGGAATGCTATTAAATCTTTCAAAAATTAACAATCAGTCACTAATAATTTTACAGAAAATAATTACAATGAACAAATTTAAAATGAAACTCTTCTTAGCCTCAATTCTGGTAACACTGTAGGTTATACAATAGTTTTTATTTAGAGAGGTTATGTCCTCTTACATAAGTTAATTACCAAGCTCGTGTGATTCTTTTAAGTGACATGATGCCAGATACAAGATGTGGTGTTTTATAATGATATTTAATAAACAATTAATAGAAAACAAACAAACAAATATTAAAATTGAAAATTGGTACCATATAATCGATAATTATGGTATTATCGTACGCGGGAATTAGTATCCAGTATAGAGTAGTTACTTTGACAATAAAACAAGTGCGTTGATTTGCACTGCTAAAATGTACTATTATATTTTAATAGTTCACTGTAGGAATTATTTATTTACAAGAGAAAAAGTTATAATAAAAAAAAACTCTTGTTATAGCTTTCATCTGGTTTGTATTATTTGAGAACAGACTTATGACAAAAAGGTGATAAATTGTGGTTATGATTTTTAGGTTATCTAATAACGTGAATAGTTATTAGGGTTAATTATATTAAGCATTGATTTCTTCTTAATCTAAACATACATATATTATTTATAATATTTCTGATGCATAACTATCAGTAGAATAGAATATTCTTTCGCAAAAGAATTAAAATATTTATTTCCACTAGTAAAATCAAAAACTGCATGAGTCAATTGAGCGACTATTTGCGGCGCTCGTATTTTGTAATAACTAAAATAATCTTGATTCTTTTAATTATGAAAAATATTAAAAACATTTATTTATCAAGTTAAAAATTGCGAAATAATTCTTTCGTCAATTCTGATAAATTTCATCAGCATTATTATACTTCGCTACTACTGACTAGCGTAGTATCCGACCAATTGTTTTTATAGAAATGATTATTTCTATTTTATTGTTAATTAATGAAAAATATTGTACTCCCTGGTTTATTTTCAACACAACACTCGAAAACACGACCGATATTATACACTGGTCGTATTTAATTCTTATTCACTCCGCACTGTACACACGTTAAATCTGCGTGGTATATAGGTTAGGTGTATGTAGTTTGACTTTGTTTATGTGTCGCGCACAATTCAAAATAAACTTCTTCATATATTTGGTCCGTCGAGTGATACGTCTTGTCTCGTTGATGATTGATAGATGACTGTCTCGCTCCTCCGGAGCGTCTGTGGCTTGTCTGCCGGTTTTCATTCATTTGATTGGTTGAATTCTTTGAACTCTCCGACCCAAAGTACCTTGACTTAGTAAAATTTTTAATTTATTACCAATTTTGCGTTTGGGTTTGAGATTAGAATGACGTAAGCACTGGTGCACAAAATAAGTAAAAGTTTATAATCGTTATAACTTTCTTATTATTTGTCTAATCGTTGAGTGGTTGGTGCCAATAAATCGCGGACATCCTGAGCTTTAAATAAAGTCCAAACAAGATTATAATCCGTCCATTATTAAATCACTATATCGATTTCACAAATTTTTATGGTGAATCTTGTAGTTAATAAGTTTATTACACCAAAACTTAACTAATTACACTAAAACAATTTTGATTAAACGATTTGAGTCTATTTCTCAACTGTTTAATACAAAAATTTGGGAATAATTGTTACCCAAACAATGTTTGATCATGGCGTCTTTAGCGTCCATATTCGATTATTCATAATTGTCCTTAATACTATTTTTCGTTATCTAATAACATTGGTTTTGTAATCTAACAATAATATAAATGTTTATTTACATGGGTTTATACTTTAGTATATGCACAAGGTTGTGTTTCATATACTAGTAGTATTGTTTAACTACCTTCCTATCTCTTTTCTTCAAATTGTCACTTTGTTTATGGTTTTTCTATATAAGGTATATTATGTTGTAAATGCAACTAGTGTACAACTATAGTACCTAATTCATTTAATATATTTGTTAGCTTTTAGCTATCTGAGAACCCTTCAATTTCTAGTAATGGGTTTGTTTACATTAGGTCATGACATAGTAGTCAGTTATTTTTTGATAAATCAATAACTAAATTGTTATTATTATATTTGACATACATTCTCAAAGTAGTATCAGACATCCTTCTGGTCATTGATAACATTTTTATTTACTTTTGAACAAGTTTGTATGTTGCATTTTTCATAAACAACTTGCTACATATTGTTTGTTTACATTCTGATACTACCATCATGGTCATTTAGTTTTTAATAATTTATCTATAAAATTACTATTCTTATGGTTATGGTCTGTTCTCATAGTAGTATTAGGTGTCCTTCTTACTACTGGTAACACTTTCATTAATCTCTGTTTAAGTTTTAATAAGGTATTTTGCTTAACTAGTTTGGCATATTAGGTTCCCTTTCATCTAGCTTTGTGCTATCATATTTGGTCTACTTTATTTGCAGTGTATTTCAATATAATACACTGTTTATTAGGGTGTATCATTACTTATAACGAATCTTTGATTGACACAATTGTTGATGGTTGTTTGGTTAAACTAACATGTATGATTTTTTGTTTCATAGGTGCCTTTCCTATGGGGTTATGTAACAATGTACAACATATTCTAATGCAGCATTTTGCTACTACTATCATGACTTCAGTATGGTATTCTATTACAATAGTTTAATTGTTGATTAACACACATGTTTACACTACTTCTTCTTAAACAATAATACAAATATTCTTGAACTAATGATAATACCTTTCTTGTCATGGTTTGTAACTAATTTCTGTCACATTTGTTTGATATTTAACAAACTACTTTGTTTGTTATTATTCTTTCTGGCCTTTCTTTGTATGGTATTCTGTTTTGCCGTGGCATTCAGTTACATTTCTTTTGAAATTTACAAAGATTTTTTATTATCAAGTTCTATGAACAATAATATAACTGTTCTATCTTACATTGTTTGGTGGTCTTATGATTATCTATTTGGATCACAATCTTCATTAAACTAGTCACACTAACTGTCTGTGTATTTTTGACTATTTAATCCTTGATGTTTCCACTATGAAAGTAACACATTTTCTTCCGCTATAAACTTTATCACTGGAATTGTTTGTGGGGTTTATTAGGTTAAAATTAGTTAACTGGTCACAGGTTCTTACACTTACATTAAGTATTCACTATAACTGTTTGTGATTTCTTAAATATGTTAAACACTGTTTCTTCATAGTTGACAATCACTATTCTTTTGGTTACTAGTATTGTCTCTAGTATACTTGATGAATGATGATTTCTTGTATGGTCTATCCATTTTCTTCTCTCTTCATGTCATGTTTCCTTGTTCTTCTTCTTCCTTTCTTCTTTAGGTTTGAACGTCTTCTTCAAAATTTCCCTTGTAGTAGTCGTTGTTTCATAATATTTATATTTGTAAATATATTGGTTTGTCTGCCATCATTGTGGTTGCTCCTGAGTTGTTTCTTCCTTTACTTTGCATAGTCATTTTATTGGTTCCACTCACTGTTGGAATCCTGTTGTCTTCTTTTACACTTTTAGTATTGTCACTATCTTCATTTGTTCCCCTCACTGTTGGAATCTTGTTGTCTTCTTTTACACTTTTATTATTTATTATTTTAGTTGGTTCCCCTCACTGTTGGAATCTATTGGGCCTGGTTTCTAACATTTTATTTTGGCTCATGGTCATTTTCTTTCTTCATTTCGTGTACGATGCTGCTATGTTACACTTTCTTCTTCATAGTTGGAAATTTACACTAATATATCTGTAGATACACACTTTTTGTTCCCATAGTTTTACTTATCTAGAAATACTTTCATGCTTTCCCGTCATTTGACGTTATAATTGCTTACTTTATGTAACTACCAAATTTGGTAACGTTACAATATATATATATCAATCTGGCTCATTATTTTAACACATAATTTAAACACATAATATAACACCCATATACCTATACATCACATAATCACAGACAAATTACAATTATAAAGCCTGGCACACCGCCTGCATATTTTATCAAATACATACATGAAGGTAGAGAATATCTGGACTTGCCATAATAACTAGAAACTACAAGTATCACTTGAAGTGCCAGCGCAGCCTGTATAAAATTTATAAAATTTTAAATCCTTTAATTTTATAAGAGTGTAAAAATTTAAAGCAAATCTAAATCGACCATAACAGCAAGCCCTTTTACATTTTTGTAATGTCAGCAGACAGACTAAGAACAGTAACACGTCTTGAGACCACTTTGTAATAAGTAATGATAATAGAACAATAATACTTAATCTTGTTAACAAAATAATAATATATAATATTTAATTTGTGATGAAATATCATGATAAGTTAAACTTGCTATAATGACAGGCGAAATGTAAAACTAGTAGATTCATATAATGCACAGGACATTTGTCCTAAAAGGTTACATGTTTAGAAAGAATTCATTCTTTAATCATAATGTTTGATAATAAGTAAATTAACCAGACAAGTCTAGCAAGCAAAAGCCAGAACCTAAGTTACAATAACAAGTACCGCCTGTATGATTTTATAATCTCATTTAAGATCTGATGATCTCTGAATATTAATTGTATATGCCTTAAAGAAATTAATTCTAATATCGGCCATCTGTGCATATATAAAATTAAAACCATATGGTTCACTAGCAGCTGTAGGAGTGTGCCAGAGTAGGCCTGACCTGACCAGGTGAGACCAGTAACAGACCTGCATGAAACGGCATCAACAGGTGCCTAACTTGTGCCCAGAAAACCTATTTAGAAATTAACATGGAAACGGCATGAGAAACCAAAACCCCCAGCCCTTAAATACAGGAAAATAATTAAATATGAAACCCCAATAACACTCAGAAGACATCTGAACCAGCCGATTCGGAATCAAAGAACTCATACCTATACTTAATTTTAAAGAACAAATTCCCCTTACAACATTTGGATTCAAAATCTATTAAAAAAAAAACTCTGGCACACTCCCACAGTGCAGCTCACAATTAGTACGTTATAATCATGAGTAATGTTCATAGTAATTGTCTTGGTGACACACCCTTGATTTAACTTTCTAGCGGAATAAGGAAATTGTTCTAGCACAAATTCGTCACACTGATGTTCTGCGGGCCAGGCTAAAATTAAAAAAAAGAGTTCATATCACCTTAACTGAAGTGGCTGTATCACATAGTACTGGTAGCTAGCTCCCTCCTCGGTACAGACAAAGTTT
This sequence comes from Magicicada septendecula, assembly GCA_034769895.1. Lineage (NCBI taxonomy): Eukaryota > Metazoa > Arthropoda > Insecta > Hemiptera > Cicadidae > Magicicada > Magicicada septendecula. The sequence goes on along the minus strand of CM068369.1, from coordinate 192,597,954 downwards.
CAGGTGGTTCGTAGCTGGTGAAGGCGGCAGTACACCAGCTGTGACCAGATCTCCGTTTCTAGGGCGAGAACCCGGGAAGTCTCAAGCGCTTAGCCTGCCATCATAGATGAGAAGAAATCACACAAAAACTGTCCGAGGCGAGAAGCTGCTGTTTATTTGGTGAATGGCTGCCTGCGATTCATTTGTTCAGCAGCTGCGTTATGAAACCTAAGCTTCGCCACTAGATCGCGTGCACTGCCGTACAGTGCCATACAGATATCGCATCGCTCACTGACATTGATGACCGATCGAATTTATATAAGAAAAATTAGTATTTGTTTTTCCTCGAACGCCGGGCTATGCAAACACCGGCACACCCCCACCCCAAAAGGGCAACCAGGTTGCCCCACACTTGAACTCAGGGGGGTACCCTGCAGTGTACCCCCCTTTTAATCAAAATTCAAAGGTGATCCCAGTGGTCCTTGCTCTCAGGAGAACAGAGGAAATCTTACAACTGCGGCCATCCCCATGCGACACTCTCCGCTATGCCAACCCCACGGGACCGCCCCAACACGTCACCCTCTCCGGTGACCATCACCTACTTTCACCGGTCCCACTCACATACCCGTCCGAAGACCAAACAATGTATCACCCACCTTGGTATGTAAGTGACCGTACTACCTTTCGTCCACCTCTTGGACCGACCAGCCATATGCACCAACAAGGCATCTCCATCCTTGCCATATGACTGGCCCACATCCCTACACTAGGGCGGACGGCCCCGCTTAGCCCGACAGAGAAGACCACATAGAGGGCACGCGAACATCATCCCTTCTCTCTCGTAACTCACTTACACACAGTAACTAGCGGGGGGTAACTCTCCACGGCTCCGTCTAGACAACTCTCTCCCTCAACGAAGAACAGAAAACACCCGGGGAATGCGGCATGGCTCGGACTGTACACTAACCAGCAATCAATCTAGAACAATAGAAACAATAGAACAACACCACACAACTTCTCCAAACGGGGACACTGACGCTCTCCAAGACCACGATAATCTAAGGGGACACTCTCGGCAAGTCTCTAACTCCATATCGATTTTTTTTTCCTAACCGGAGGGGTAGGAAAATGGGGAAGATGAATCGGGGCAAGGATCATTGAAGGTCAAGAGGGAGGACTAAGGGTAAGGACATGGTTCCCTCCGAAAAGGAGAATGACTGGAGAAAACCAAGGCTCGCGTGGGCAGGGGCGCAACCCTGAAGTAGACGAACACCACTGGGACTGTGGGGAACATCTACCCGCTACCCGTTAACCGCTTCTTCTTACCTTTCTATGACGGACTTTAGGTACTCTTTCCTTCTGGACACCACTCTCGGCGAAATTATTTCGTGTTGAGCTGTACTGATTTGTTTCCTCTGAATCAGAATCAAGGCAACTTACCTCACAACCTTCACTCCGCCTTGGATTATCCTCATCATCTAACTCCCCTACTTCTGCCTTCCCTGCTTCTCTTTCTTCAAATCCTTCCTTCTCTTCCTCATTTCCTTCTTCCCTTTCTATTTCTTCCTCATCCTCTTCCTCCTCTTCCACAATTTCCCCTTTTTCGTCCCCATAATCCAAATCAACCTCACGACACTGCACATCCTCACCATCTTCCAGTTGCTCCTCTGATCCATTTTCAACCGCATCTTCGCCCAGCTCCTCACCCATGTCTTCATCGCCCCTGTCACCGACTCCTTCACCAACTTCTTCACTAACCTCTTCTCCAATCTCATTTTCCTCAACACATTCATCATCAACATCATCGCCATCACATCCACTACCACCATCCGAACACTGCACAACTTCATCCTCTAGTTTCTCACATGGTCCGCATGAAACTTCTTTCCGTTCCTCGGAATCCTCAACACTACTTACAGAAGGCGTCTGCACATCTTCACACACTACATCATTCTCACTCACACACTCCACGACGCTGCCGCCAAATTCCTCCTCAACTTCTACCTCATCTACTTCTACCACACTTGCAGCATGGACATCCCCTTGTCCACCCGCAACCTCAGAAACACTTGTAGCCTGGACATCCCTGTGTCCATCCGCAAACTCCGACTCTTCAGTCTCCCTATCACCTACAACTATACTTCCCTGTGCAGCATCTGCAGACCGCTCTTCTGCCTCTTCCTTCGATTCCACTCCTTCACCACTCTCAGCAACTACAACGTCCTCAACATTTTCCACCCTGAAATCCAGCTGTCCAGGTCCATGTGCAATGACTAAATTAATTTCTACTGGCGATGGTAAAGCTACACCATCAAATGACTTCTCATATCCCTGCGTAGGCGATGATGATGTTACAGGATCTTGATCCCTCACGAACCGAGATGGAGATACCGGAACAAATTCCACGGCATCTGGATTCAACTGTGACGTCCTCTCTGAGTCCTGTAATTCAGTATCAACAGACGTGCTCTTGTCGTCTTGTATTGATCCCACGAAATAATTCCCATCTTCTTCTATCTCTTCGCCTTCTTCATCCACAACTCTATTAGGCACTTGTAATTCCTCTGGAACCTTTAAAGTTTCTTTTCTTTCCAAATAGGAATAAAGACTTCCTACAGGATCTCTACTTACCGATGTTTGTTTACTAATATAATTTCTTCTTCCCCTGTTAATTTCATACTCCTTTGTTTTCGGTGCTGTAGCTGTTGTTACCGTCTTCTCACTTGCCACCCCCTTGTAGCCTCCATTACTTCCGGAATATTCAGTTTTTCTGACAGTCTCTTGTGTTCTCCTCCAACCACCATGTTTTTACCTCTTCCTAACAAACCACTGGAGTATTGGACATCTGTAGCAGCTCTTCCCCGGGACTCGTCCCCAGCCTGGACAGTACTAGAAACCACACACAACCGGTCCAGATCCGCAAAACAACGGGGACGGTCCGCGAATATCAAACGAGATCTCTCTTGGGGACTCAGTCCTTCCAGAATTGCTTGTATAACTTCTGTCTCGGGCACCCCCAACCTTAACACCCGCGCAGCTTTCCGTATATCGTGCACGAAGTCCCCTAACGCCTCTCCATTGGCCTGTAGGCGATAGAATAACTCAAATTTAAGCTGGGCACGTCGTCGAAGGGGTAGGAAGAAGTTCAACACCTCCCCATGGAAAGCGTCAACACTGCCACCCCGACGCAGAGTGTTGGTGACCAGCTCAGCCAACGGACCCCGGCAATACGCGTATATAAGGGCCAAGACCTCGCCATCGGACACCCCCGGGAAATCTGCCAACTGCAGCACCAGGTCCAAGAAAACCAGCAGCTGGTCCTCATCAACTCCATTTACTACCGAAAATTTCTCGAGAACGCCTGAAATGGGGTGGGGCAACTTCTGATAGCATACCGCCGCCAGAATTGCACAATTCACAACACACCACAACAGAACATAAATTCCCACGAAACACCTAACATAAACATGACTTACAAAACCGAAAAACCCGAGTACTGTTCCTTCCTTCGAGCGACCCCCGGGTTCTCTAGCGCTGCGGAGACCTGGCCTACTTCTGAACCAACTTCGTTGACACCACTGAAGAGAACAAGCAACAACCAACACGTACCTAACATACACAACACCTAACACCAATCACGACATACACGTCTCACCAACACATAGCTAACAATCATAAATCGGCTTCAAATTCCGAAACTTCTCCATACATGAATTAAGTCGGTGACGGTACCGACTTCCGATCGGGCCATACAGCATCCCGCTAATGCCACACGCCATAATTCGACCTCGAATTACCAATATATTCTATCCCCCAGGCAACGCTTAAGACCCCCGGCAGTTCAACATCTAAAAATTTTCTAACTCCTAATACCTGCCCCGTGGTGCGATCAGACTCACAAGTTACACAACCTAACAATTATACATTGGGGCCTATGTGTTAATTTCTTTGATTTTGAAATTTCATTTTGCCCCAATGTTTTCCGAGTTTGCAAGCCCCGTCACACCCAAGGACCCAAGGCTTCGACCCTAGAATCAACCGCGCTCTGCTACCATTTGTAACCCCTCTTTCAATTTTTATGCTTTATAAAAAAAAACACTATATTTTTTTTTTTTGAAAGAGGGGCCACTAGTTAATTAAAACTAGGCAGAAGGCCTAGAGAAGCAAAAATGCGCTGGGTCCAGTGAGACGGGACTTGCAATTAAAACTCGGTCGGTAAACAGCAATAAAAATCTTTTATTAACTCTCTTATTTCCCATAATTCATGTTACATATATACATATTAATTACAATTCCCATTATTTGTTTAACACATCTTAATCCATAGAAATTTCAATATCCCCTGTAAGTGCTGTTACCTCTCTATGCTTTTAGTATTTATTTTATTTCTTTTTAAATTTCTATCTCCTTGCTTGTTGGTTTTGAAAGAGAGGTTACAAGTTATTTAGGACTAGGCCTAAGCCTAGAGAAGCAAAATTATGCTGGGTCCAGTATGACGGGGCTTGCAATAAAACTCAGCTGTAACAGAACGATAACAAGTTATTTTATTTCATGCCCTTCTTGTATGCCCGATCACAAGTATGAATATGGTAAAACATAACAAGTGTGTAAAATCTTAGTCATAACAAATGTGTGTAAATATAAACGATCACAAGTGTGTATAAATCTTCAAATCTTCAGCATAACAATATGTATAATATTAAGCACAACAAATATATATATATATATAAATCAATGGACACCCATGTATATATAATTATAAAATTTTCTCCCATCTCGTGGCTAGCTAGACACGGACCAACACAATACATACAGAAACATGAGGCACACAAACTCACAATTACATTAATTTTTAACACGCATGCCCCTGGAATGCACCCACCCAACAGGTAGAGTAACTACAATCTTATAACTCGGCAGTGATAAAATATACGCCCTTCGGCAACCCATTCAGCAGAATAACGTAAAGTCAAAACCCCAGAAAGAATGATAATAATTCATGAGGCATAAATAACCGGACCACCCCTTTATCTAGCATTCCATTGATCAATGACCCATAATGAGCGTGTGAACCTTAAGTTCCTTTCACATCATTAATTGAAACTGACAAAACTACGTCACCTACTTTCAGACAGTGTTTATAAAATTCTAGACAGTTATTTGACTTCAAAAAAAAATTCCAAAAAGGAATTAAATCTCTATGTACCTTAATAAACAGAAATTAATTGCTTGAGGCATTACTATTTCAGACGATTTTGACAATACATAATTTACTCAAAAAAGAAAATGATGAATACATGTTTTATAGTCAAAAATTAAACAGCAAATGCTATAAGTGGGAAGTCAACCCATATGTGTTTGCCAGTTAAGAAAACAATCAGTTTAGCCCTTGTGCAAGGGGTAAAAATCAGCTAAAATATTCCCATTACATTAGTAAATTATTTCTATTAGCCTCAAATAACTATATAAAATAATTAAAGGAAAAGAATACAGTAAGGTGGTTGTGCTCTGGCATCTGTGGGAGCGCGCCCACATGTAGTTGACAAAAGTTGACAGGCATTCAACCTGTCTGAAGTAGCACCAGCGTGTGTCAAAGAAAAACTAAGTCCCATTTTGTAATCCCAGAAAGTCCCCCCAAAAAAAACCCCAGGAAAGTCCCCAGCCCTTAAATGTGAAACCCATAGTCAAATTAAATTTCCTTCACAGCTGTTCCAGCCGGAACAGAGCTACTGAGCAATAATTAAATTTTGTAAAGAGTGAAATGAAAAAGAGATGCAACAGTAAAATGGTACAAGACTAAAATCTCTCTGGCGCGCTCCCGCAGTGCAGCACGCACTTACAGGCATAGCATTTAGTGTTACATAAATGAGTTATAAAAAAAGGTTTATGAAATTTAAGTTATAGTGTTCAGAGTCATGATCACAGCTCAACTTCCCGGTAAACAGTCTGGACACGTGGTCCCATGGCTTCCAGGCTATTTGCAGTAAACGGGCACACTGCCGGCCCGGCCCCAAAAATGAAATAAATGCAAAATATCACCTTATAAGTGCTGGCGAGTGCGACATAGAAATTCAGTCTCCATCTCCCTCTTCGTATACGATCTTGACATGGTTCACAGCTTGGGCAGATGTTCAGCCCACAGCAAGCCAGGAAACCGGCTTAGTGCGAGAACCCTATGAATTCAAGTAAATTAGAGAACAGTCTATCAAAAATGTACACCCGAGTTAAGGTAATTAACATCTTAACGGGCCGCCAGCTAACTCTCAATAAAAGCACAATATTCCTTAATAAAAGTTTTTACAACCAGCTTAAAGAGTCTAAAAATCAGCCATGGAATGAGTAAATTTGCATCATGAACAGAACTTATTAAATTGTGGTTTAATATAAAGTGAACTGTACTCAGTCAACATGCTTCGACAAAATTTTGCAGGTTAAACCGGCCACGTGGAGAGCAGTAATCATTATTTGACCAAAAAATTTAACAGCAAGTCACTCACAGCATTGAGAATGTTTTACATTCAATTAAGTTTCATACATAGAAGCTCTCACACTTCATTCTCTATTTGTGAAGTTAATTAACAAACTCTGCGGCAATTTACTACATGCACAGACACCATTCACGACCTGACTGCGCACCAAGTTTTTAGTCATTAATTTTTAATGTAGTGCACTTTTACCAAGACAATGACTCTTGAAAAACTACTCGCACTATTACAGAAAATAATAAAGCATGGACTATATACAGGGCGTTACGTACAACAGTAAAGAATGAGTTTCTCTTACATAACTTTTTCGGGTCGCACACACACATCATTACGTATTTTATGCATTTGCATATAGTTATTAATTATCCCTACATGTATAATTATTTATAAGACAAATAAATACAAAGACAAACTTACCGGGAGTCAAATTTACGCCTAGCCAAGCATGTAGAAACAGCAACTTCGTCGAACAAATACGGAGAGCGGAGACGGGGACAATTCTCTGAGCGAGGCGAAGCGTGGACTGCCCACCGCGGCACACAATAGTGACCGCACATAGCCGAGTTGCGCGCGCAACGGCACACAGTGCCGCTCCCCTCATACCGCGGACCAAAGTTCGCCCCCGCTGCCTCGGCTCACGTTATGTTACAATTACGAAACCTTTCTAGAATTTTGTAACCGCCGGCATCAAACCGGCACAGTGCAATTATAACAATAGTCTCGATAAATAAAAAAATCGCAATATATCAATAAATCAATTTCAATTATAACAGTAATTAATATTCCTTCAAATAATTCACCCACACACATATATATATATATATATTGTAACAACGAATTTAAATCAAGATCAATAAGTTTTATTTTAGGTTTCGGGGTTTAATCAAGCTCCACGTTGGTATGCGCCAATTTGTAACAACAAGCCGATGTTACGTGTTTTTAATCAATCTGTTATTAAGGAAATGTTTATTATGTAGTCTTATAGGTGACCTCCTGTAACACAATTTTAATAGACAAATATATTTATTATTGTGTTATTATAACTTTTATGTATACTATAACATGGTTTTACCTTATTACTCAATGTTTACTCAATATCAATGATATAATTCATGTATTTAATTAATAAATTAAGAATTCTCTCCAACCCTAGTCAGTCCGTATTGTGTAATTCAGTTCAAAAATTGTGCAGGAAATACGCTAGTTCGGTAATCTCACGTTCTACCAGCTGTTGACTATGAGCGCTGTTATTCGTAATTGGCTTGCTTCTAGGTTAACTTGTTCGCCAGATTTTAATCACCCTTTTACTTGTAAATTACTCCACCCACAACATATAATACCTATTCTACAATAATATAAAACATCATCATATACAAGAAAGATTCTTTATTTATTTTGTACTTTAATTCAACTTCTAACAGTGCTCTTCCTGATTATAATAGAGTAATATCGATTATACAATGATGAATCGATTGTTTAGTTGACCATGCTCCTTTTATTTTATACAAATTAAATATAATATTAACTATCTCTTATCCCAGGGTACGTGTGATTCTTTTAACGATTAGTAAGGCCAGGTAATGCAAAATTAAGGTTACTTAGTATTACAAAATGTTATTAGTTCTTACTATATTAAAATTAAATATAAGCTGGTGTTACCGGGTTTGATGATTCTCAAGGCAGCATTGTCCGTCTGCAAACAGTTGAAGATTTACAATTTAGGTTATATCAATCCAGAAAAAGTGTTCCGATTATTAATAAAATCGACGGTGTGATGTCCTGGAAAGCCACAGGAACTCTTCTAATCTTCGTTCTTCTCTTACGATCCTTGTGGTTGTCGGTCTCGGAGGAATTGGAGTCGTATTATAACTTCCTTCTTGAAAGTGAGGTTTATTTCTTCACAAACAAGGTCCTTGAGTATATTTTTCTATAATTCCATTAATTTAGGCTTTTTTCTTCCATCAATTAGTCTCCTGGTTAGATGGGAAATTGGGTTCAATACTAAATCCAACGGAATTATCTTGACGAGTGAAATAAGAATTTCTCGACCTTTTGGAGGTATAAGGTTATATTTTTGAAATCTAATTTATTTTATTATTCATCGGTTTGTTTTATAGGAATAGGTTTTGACTTCAATTTATTAATTTTGATTCATTTTTCGTTAATTTGTGTAATCCTTTTTAAAATTGTCTCATCTGAACTCAATAGCATATAACAATCGAATAATCTTGGTTTTATTTATAAATTCTTTTCCGTATTTATTTAACTTCACCCATCAGCATATAACAATTGAATTATATTGGTTTTTTATAAATTCTTTTATGGATTCGTCTTAATTCAAGTTAACCCATGAGCATATAACAATCGAATAATTGAAAATCAACAAGATTTTTACGTTTTAGTTACCCTAACAACCACTACTTTCTGTCATTGGATGATATTTGATATCCTAAAGCCAGAATTATAAAACATTACTACTCTTTTTTAATAAAATACTCCATGCTTGGAATTATACCAAATTACCTAAAACTCTCACCCAATCTACCTTATTAAACCGTATATATTTTACTATAGTTTCATTAGACTGGACTTATTAAAAAGGTATTAATTTCCTTTTACAAATATTAAATTTAGGCCTATAAGTTTTCTTACAACTGTTATAATGATTTTGTTTTAACTTAATTTTCTTTACCTGACCTACTGTACAGATAGTCATTGGTTTATGGCTACTTACATTAATTTATATTTCCTGGATTTAATTCATTATATTAATTAGTTCATCCTTGTACCTTTCATTATTTTATAACATAACTATAAGAACTACTTGTCAACTTTTAAACACTTATTGCCTTCCTGGCCAAGTTTACAAACATTAATTCAAAACACCTTCATTAATCAATTTCAGTCAATACATTTAACATAATATAATACCTAACACATGTATTTATACTTAATTGCCTAAAGGCAATTTTAACATAAATGAAAGGAGTACCACTGACTAAGTACGTCTATAAAACAACAGCTTCCCTCTTACTATCCACAAAACATAAAATAAATATCCTGTAACCACTATATCATGCTACAGCATAACAATAAGTACAATTTGCAACACATTAAATATTAATTTGATAGTATTTTATACTTCATTACTACATATTAAACTCCTCCCATTTGATACAATGTTTATATTTTACACCCCATATTATTTATTACATCCTTTAAATTTATGTACACCTCATAAATTTAACACACAGGTAAAGTTCAAGGTTCGGAATCAAGGAAGTCATACCTATACTTAATTTTAAAGAACAAATTCCCCTTACAACATTTGGATTCAAAATCTATTTTAAAAAAACTCTGCCACACTCCCACAGTGCAGCTCACAATTAGTACGTTATAATCATGAGTAATGTTCATAGTAATTGTCTTGGTGACACACCCTTGATTTAACTCTCTAGCGGAATAAGCAAATTGTTCTAGCACAAATTCGTCATCTGCGGGCCAGGCTAAAATTAAAAAAAAGAGTTCGTATCACCTTAACTGAAGTGGCTGTATCACATAGTACTGGTAGCTAGCTCCCTCCTCGGTACAGACAAGGTTTCAGGTGGTTCATGGCTGGTGAAGGCGGCAGTACACCAGCTGTGACCAGATCTCCGTTCCTAGATCGAGAACCCGGGAAGTCTCAAGCGCTTAGCCTGCCATCAAAGATGAGAAGAAATCACACGAAAACTGTCCGAGGCGAGAAGCTGCTGTTTATTTGGTGAATGGCTGCCTGCGACTCATTTGTTCAGCAGCTGCGTTACGAAACCTAAGCTTCGCCACTAGATCGCGTGCACTGCCGTACAGTGCCATACAGATATCGCCTCGCTCACTGACATTGACGACCGATCGAATTTATATAAGAAAAATTAGTATTTGTTTTTCCTCGAACTCCGGGCTATGCAAACACCGGCACAGTGTTATATGTAAAATAGAGGTGTGTAAGCCTGTTACTTTTTTTAGTATATATTTTTTTTTTTTACAAACTAAATAACTACTTATTATAACTACAATATAAAAAAAGTAAAACATATTACTGCCTATATGTTTTGGATATTTAGTCTCAAAATTTGTTTTTCATGTTTTACTTTATTTTTGCACCACTCTCGGCCTGTAGCATAAGAAGAAATGAAAAAAAGCTGTTTTCAAAAGTTTCATGGTGTAATTATATAAATAATAAGAAGGAGAAGAAGAAGGCTCCGATAATACTTCACTTATCAGAAGATTCTGAAAAACCAAAAGCCCTTGAGTCACCACCAACATTTTTAGCAGGCCAGAATGTGCAAACAGGAATACTGTCACCATGAAAATAATTTAAAAATAAAAAACTTTCCCTTATCAGAAGTTCCAAATTTGTGAGGTGAACTCATTGAGAACAGGTTAGGTTAGGTTGAGGTGACTTTAAAAATAACTTAATTCATTATCATATTAATATTGTTACGACGGTCTACTCAATAGTCGTAGGTACAATGGAAACAAAATAAGTACAAGACACCAATTAAGTTACTAATTACCAGCTTTAATTTCCACAGTTAACAGTTTGTAATTAACAACACAGTCTCTACAACAAATCGAATGAAAATTATTCACACGCAACAAAATGTCTTCTAAAATTAAACACAATTGTATTACAATTACCATCCGATTATAAAACATAACACTTAACTAATAACCACTTGAACGCGCATAGTAATATCACCCGAGAATAACTCTCGAACTGAACTGTAAATATATCACAGCTGTACTGACTCTTAAGGCTGCTGCCCCCATGTATTTATACCTGTGATCACATACCAGAATGTTCCTAATTGCGTCTTAGAGCTCGTGTAAACTACGTAATTAACTGCGGACTTGACACAGTCCACGCGGCTGGAACCTTCGAGAAACCTCTCGAAAATGCGTCAACAAGCACGTACGCCACACGCGTTACATCGAAATTCTTCTGGCACATTCGACAAACACGTAGATTGTTCTGTGATGTCGTAACGCTGCCCCCTCGTTAAGCCTGTTCGTCCCGAACTGGCAAACCTTCTCTGAAGTAATACTCGACCAGGCGATCTAGGTGGACGTCCTTGCGAAAGATAATTCTCCCGTTCTTCAAATTCAGTCTCGTGTGATCCCATCATGATCCCAGGAATGCGAGTCTTCCGCTCAAACACTAGTTTTGCTGGAATCACTTCCGTTGCGTCATGTACTGATGATCTAAACACCACTGGTTGATCCAAGTTTGTTTGGTTCTCGTCAACAACCTCTTACGTAACCTCATTTACTGCCACTTTGCCCTCGGGCGCTTCTATCAGCTCAGGAACAAGCAAGAGTTTTGTCTCGACACATAGTTGCCTTTCCAATCACTTCTTTTGTCGTTACACTTATTTATATTTCCTCTGCTAGCTCTTCTTCCATTTTGACTTGCAATAGGGAGGGTTCTTCTTGCCCAGACCTGTTGACTATTTCTTCGTCTATTTATCTTCTCTTGGCCAACCTTCAGGACATTCTCTCTTAAGTCCACAACGAATCCGTAGGCATTCATAATGTCCGTGCCAAGAAACACTTCATCGACAATGTCTGCAACGAGCATTTGGTGGCTAATCTCGAGAAGACCCAGGCGTACACGTACGTCTACCTTTCCTAGCATTTTGACGGGGCTTCCAGTCACAGTCTGTATTGTACAAGAGCTAATTAGAGGCTGGCAGTTGCTGACTAACTCAGGGCGCACAATGGACACTGTTGGGCCCGTGTCAACTGTAAATGACGTTGGTTTACCTTCCGAAAATCCATTAACGATCAAGTTTCCACTGGTTTTATGTACCGTGGAAACTGTGTGCTGTTCTGGGCTTTACTTCTCCAATTGGTGTGATCACTCTCTTCTCTCGGTATCTTCTTCTCCCAACAGTCTACCTGTAGATGACCACGTTTTCCACAGTTGTAACATTTCGGTCTTCTGTCTTTTTCAAATCATTGCGACTCTCTTGAACTTCTGAATTGTTTGTATGACAACATTGTTATACTGCACCCATCGTAACGGTAATGTGATAGCACAAACCCATTAATGTAGCGTGACGCTGACTTGGCAGCTTCAAACTCTAGGGCATGAACAACAGCTTTTGAGCTATGTCGGTGTCTTGCCATTCGTAACACTTGCTGAAGTTCACAATCTCCGATCCCATCAATAAATGTCTGCACCACAAACTTTATTCGGAAGTCTTCTGGTGCTTCAGGATAGGCCAGTCTAATCAATCTGTCAATACTTGCTTCAAACTCTTGAAGACTCTCCCTGGAACGTTGTCGTCTTGTTCTCAACTGAGCGTAGTACACCTCTCGCAAATGTTTATCACCGTAGCGTAATTCTAGAGCTTTTATCAACTCTCTAGGCAGCCTCTCTCTGAACTTGAAAACGTGTGGATGTGTTGCTCGACTCTAGACGCTTGGTCTACAAAAGCATACAAACACAAGTCCGAAAGTTCGCAAGTTGATTATTAAATAGTGCTAATCTGGTAATGTACAAGATTGTTTGTATAGGAATTAATGACACTTGAAGTTTACTGGATCATTGTGTACATACAATACATAAAATAAATTATGATTAAAATTAATTAACTACAATTTATTGTAGTGCTCAACCTGAGAATGACCCTGAACACCAGACAACAGAAGGAATTACACCTGAACCTAAATCCAGACTTACATCTGTCTTTCAGACTGGAGCATCACCATCTTGATCGTCATTCATTTTGTTATACACTTTAAAAAAACTTATAAACTAGAAAGACAAAAGAACTCATAAAAAATGTATGTATTAGATTGTAAGAGAAAAATTATTTTAATTTTGTAAAAAGGTCTACAGAGACAGTATAATTAGCATGTTCTTTTTTCATAAACAGTATTAAATCAAGATAGTGCAATTTTTAATTATCATTAATAAATCAGAAATCATTCCAATATACGATTCAACCGACTACTTATTCTATGTGACACCATTCTGTACATCACAATACATATCTCTCTCTAGTTCTGGGTTAGCAGCCCACAGGCTGGTTGGCAGCACCTCATCATTCCTTCCGCTCCTCTGCTTTCCTTTCCAATTCAGGTTGTGATGTGCAGTTCATATCATCTATAATATGTCTCATGTAATCTAAACAGAGTCTTTCACTATGATTTCGCCCTTCTAATTTTACTTCATTTGTTCTCTTTATTAGTCACTGTATGTCCTATTAACTTATTTCTCCTATATTTTAAGTTTCCTATGAAGCTGCAGTCCTCATGAGCTCTTCCAATAACATCTTGTTAGTTATCTTCTCAATCCAGCTTAACTTGAACATTCTCCCCTATCACCAGAACTCAAATGCTTGAAATATTTTCTTCTTTCTTCTCCTGTTGTCCATGATTCACTCTGTACAGAGCAACGCCACACACTGCATTCACCAAATTCATTCTTAATTCAATGTAACATATAATTCAAAATAACTTACTCTATGGGCCTGTAGTGGATTTTGTACGGAATTTTAAAAAATAATCATTACTGTTGTTACACTGCTGCACATGACCTTTGCTAAAGGTGGACCCTAGAGAACCATATTAGAAAGGTACATAGTCATGCACTTCCCAACAGTGCTCTCTCTAATTATCTTTCCCAGCATTTCTGTTATTGTTTGCAGATTTAAAAACAAATGTTGAGTGTGATTGGCAGTTCAGTTCACATAGTTTGTTCTGTGACATTCTGGCCCATATGCTTGTCAATCATCTGATACAATGGTTGTTCCTGATTTTTATTCTGGTATTAATATTGGGATTTTGTAAGTAGAGTTTTCCATAAATTTTTTTAAAATGGTTACAAATTTGTTGTTTTCACTACGGAAGTATTACAAACAATAGCCTTATAGCTTTTTATGTTCAAGAACTTACCTGAAATTTTGTGAGTATATTGGTTTCTGAAATATTTTCCATTTTTTAACCTTTTGCATACTATTTTTTGAATTGTGCTATGACTGCTGTAATGCTACAATGGGACAAATTAATAACTTGTAAACTATCACTTAATCGAGTTTCCATTGTTTTATCGGTATATAAGTATATTGAGTAGTACTTGTGATTAGCATGTTTACATTTATTATGAAGTTCTGTTATACAGTTTTTGAATAAGATTAGGATCTGTATGGTTACAACAGGCCAAAGTAAAAGTTTAATGTTGCTAGCGATTCCCTGACAGCTATGAAAATTGCAATAACCACGTTTTTGTGTTATACAAATATTCTAGGTCTACATTATCTGTGGATACCAAAAATCTGCAAAAAAGCAATTTGTTCAAATGAATTTTATGAAAGTAATCATGAAAAAGACATGTTCTTTGTATTTGTACTAGATGTTTTTTGTATCTGTAACTAGAAGCCCAAGTTAGGCCATAACTTGGAAAAAAAAGAAATTAACAAAAACGAATTTTATAGAACTGATGAACATGCAAAACTGAATTTTTTGAAATCTAAAGTACCGGTACATGAAGATGTACAAATCTGTATAAATTTTTCTTTTCAAGAAATTTGTAAAAATGAATCATACAAAACAAACCTTGTGCCGTGTTTTGGAAAACTCGGCTGTTTTTTTTTTTTATGTCAACGAGAGCGGACTGCGTTGAATTAATAAATTACGTATTATCGGCGTCCGTCTCGTTATGTTGCCACCCGGCAGATCCGCGCGCGCTCTGGGTCCATAACTTCGTACAATTTTTTCCGTAGTTGTAATGACTAGTCCAATTTCAGCATTCAACGTAGTAGATCGTCTGTATTCGCCTAACAGCAACGACTTGAAATTTTGTCTACTATCAATTACTATGCATAAGTAAAACCTGCGCGACTTTCCGGTAAGTGTGTTTAAGATATATTACTTACTATTTACTAAAAATAAATTGTATTTTATTCAATATCAAGGCTGATGCCGGGCGATATATTTGCATTAGACTCACCACGTGGCGTGCATTAGGTTAATTTCTGTTTGTTCATGTTTCAATGTTAACGCTGGCTAACAGATATGGTTTTACAGTTTTTTGTGCCTGTTTATTTAATTCATTATATTAGAATGGGGCGTAAGTTAATTATTTTGTGATTTTGGTGAAATGAACGTACCTCACGAACCGGTTAAAGTTTGCTAGTTCATGTCGAAGGTGATTAAGTGCTTGACGAAAACTTATGAATAACTATTTATTTGAAATGATTTATTATGTTGGATGAATATATTTGGATATATTATATATTATAATATTTAAAAATGTTATTTTTGAAGTGATTTATTTAATTCAATGGGGTTCAATGCATAAGTAAATTTTCTGGAGTTTTTAAACTGGGCATGTCGTGAAATGTGGGTTCAGCTGGGTGAATGGGGTATTGTGATTTATTGAACCTGTGAGTAATTACCCATATAATTGTGCAGGGTTTCCGAATTGTTACGATGACAATATATATGCTGTTAACCAGGTGGACATGGTGTGTGATATTTATATGTAAATGTGTATCTATGTTAATTATATGTTGTGGGCCATGCCTTTATGTGATTGTTAGATGGTTTATACGTTGTTATGCATATATATATATATATATATATGTTTATGGTTTATGTGGCTTACTGGGAGGGTCGATACTATGCGCCAGTCTTACATTATTTAGAAGTAACTGTATACTGCTCAGTGATATCACGGTCAATTATTTGGCGAGGCCTATGTTTAGTGTTGAATTATAACAATTTTTGAGCTATTTTTATGAAGTGAAAGCACTTGTAATCCTAATTTGAATGTATGAAGATGCAAATATGTGCATATGTATAACATTGAAATCTATTCTATGCATTGTGTAAAATTAACTTAATCATTCAAAGGCGCATATATCATATACTGGGGGAATTGATTGTACGAAAACATAACTCTAATAAATCTTGTTATTGTTATCTTAGAGCAGAGTTTCATTTGCAAGTCCCGTCATACTGGACCCAGCGTATTTTTGGCTTCTCTAGGCTCTTGCCTAGTTCTAAATAACTAGTGGCCTCTCTTTCAAAAAAAAAAAAAATATATATTTATAAATACAAAAAAAATAATAAAAAAATGTTTTTTTTATATATATAAAGCATAAAAGGAAAGAGGGGTTACAAATGGTAGCAGAGAGCGTGGTTCATTCTAGGTTGAACCCTTGGGTCCTTTGGTGTGATGGGGCTTGCAAACTCGGAAATAGTTTGAAAAAAAACATCAAACTTCAGAAATATTGGAAAATGAAAATAGATAGATGCAATGGCAGGGTTGATATCGTATGTATGTATATGTGTATTATGTATGAATTATTGCTATGAGATTTGAATTGTAAACCTGGTGCCGCCACGTGGCATGTGTTGTAGTTGGGTTTTGTTGTTTTGAGATTGGACCTTACCGGAGATCGCGTGGGGATGGGCTCCCTTATATGTTGTATGGAAGTAATAGCGCGTGCGGTTAGCGGGATGCGGTATGGCCCGACTGGAAGTCGGTACCGTCCGACGGCAATTTGTGCTAATGTCTTGGTTGAAATGTTATATGTTGTGGTAGGTGTTCGGTGGTGTGGATTGTATGTTGATGTTAGTGTCTGATGTCGTTTCTTCCTTTGAGTCTGGCGACTGACGGAGAGTTAGTTCTGGAGCGGGTCAGGTTTTCGCAGCGCTAGGAAACCCGGGGGTCCTCTTGATGGAAGAACAGTACTCAAGGTTTTCCAGTTCAGTATTTGGTTTTTTCATGTTATTCATTGTTGTGTGTGTCGTGCGTAATAATTAGAGCGGTTGGCGGCATGAGTGTGATGAATCCCGACCTGTTTCTTAAAAACGAGTTAGAGTTTGAAATTAAGTCCCGGGGTGGGAGGCCCCAAGGGGATGTCGCTTCCTTGAGGAAGCAATTAAGGGACGCCCTCTCCTCCGGAGGGGCGACGTCGCTTGTAAAAGTTACCGATGTGACGGCGGAGCTCGAGTTGGGCCAGGAGAAGTGGGGAGAGTTGCGGGAGGTGATGGAAGATTTCGAGTCGGCCCCGTCCAGCCACAGGGCGAGGCAGAGAGTGCGTCAACGAGCGGAGCATCTGCAACATCGACTGGAGAACTTGTCCGCACAAAATACGATCGCTGAAGTCAGCGCCACGCTGAAGTTGATGTCGGAACAGGTGGCGAAAGCGTTGCGGAATTTCGAGCCCGGGAAATCTCATCCTCCCGTGAGTTCTCCCCAGCCTCCTGAGTTGGACATGGGGCAGAAGCCGCGTCCGCCGGCTAAATTGCCGACGATCTCGGGCGGATCGAATGTTTCATACAACAAGTTACCTAACCCCCTTTCTTCCATTATCCAGCAGCTTCCGGAAAACATAACTCTAATAAATCTTGTTATTGTTATCTTAGAGCAGAGTTTCATTTGAAAGTCCCGTCATACTGGACCCAGCGCATTTTTGGCTTGTCTAGGCTCTTGCCTAGTTCTAAATAACTAGTGGCCTCTCTTTCAAAAAAAAAATATATATAAATACAAAAAAAAATAATAAAAAAAAGTTTGTTTTATATATATAAAGCATAAAAGGAAAGAGGGGTTACAACCTTGTAAAAAAATCTCTTGGCCAACCTTCAGGACATTCTCTCTTAAGTCCACAACGAATCCGTAGGCATTCGTAATGTCCGTGCCAAGAAACACTTCATCGACAATGTCTGCAACGAGCATTTGGTGGCTAATCTCGAGAAGACCCAGGCGTACACGTACGTCTACCTTTCCTAGCATTTTGACGGGGCTTCCAGTCACAGTCTGTATTGTACAAGAGCTAATTAGAGGCTGGCTGTTGCTGACTAAGTCAGGGCGCACAATGGACACTGTTGGGCCCGTGTCAACTGTAAATGACGTTGGTTTACCTTCCGAAAATCCATTAACGATCAAGTTTCCACTGGTCTTATGTACCGTGGAAACTGTGTGCTGTTCTGGGCTTTACTTCTCCAATTGGTGTGATCACTCTCTTCTCTCGGTATCTTCTTCTCCCAACAGTCTACCTGTAGATGACCACGTTTTCCACAGTTGTAACATTTCGGTCTTCTGTCTTTTTCAAATCATTTCGACTCTCTTGAACTTCTGAATTGTTTGTACGACAACATTGTTATTCTGCGGCCATCGTAACGGTAATGTGATGTAACAAACCCATTAATGTAGCAGGACGCTGTCTTGGCAGCATCAAACTCTAGGGCATGAACAAGAGCTTCTGAGCTATTTCGGTGTCTTGCCATTCGTAACACTTGCTGAAGTTCACAATCTCCGATCCCATCAATAAATGTCTGCACCACAAACCTTATTCGGAAGTCTTCTGGTGCTTCAGGATAGGGCAGTTTAATCAATCTGTCAATACTTGCTTCAAACTCTTGAAGACTCTCCCTGGAACGTTGTCGTCTTGTTCTCAACTGAGCGTAGTACACCTCTCGCAAATGTTTATCACCGTAGCGTAATTCTAGAGCTTTTATCAACTCTCTAGGCAGCCTCTCTCTGAACTTGAAAACGTGTGGATGTGCTGCTCGACTCTAGACGCTTGGTCTACGAAAGCATACAAAAACAAGTCCGAAAGTTCGCAAGTTGATTATTAAATAGTGCTAATCTGGTAATGTACAAGATTGTTTGTATAGGAATTAATGACACTTGAAGTTTACTGGATCATTGTGTACATACAATACATAAAATAAATTATGATTAAAATCAATTAACTACAATTTATTGTAGTGCTCAACCTGAGAATGACCCTGAACACCAGACAACAGAAGGAATTACACCTGAACCTAAATCCAGACTTACATCTGTCTTTCAGACTGGAGCATCACCATCTTGATCGTCATTCATTTTGTTATACACTTTAAAAAACTTATAAACTAGAAAGACAAAAGAACTCATACAAAATGTATGTATTAGATTGTAAGAGAAAAATTATTTTAATTTTGTAAAAAGGTCTACAGAGACAGTATAATTAGCATGTTCTTTTTTCATAAACAGTATTAAATCAAGATAGTGCAATTTTTAATTATCATTAATAAATCAGAAATCATTCCAGTATACGATTCAACCGACTACTTATTCTATGTGACACCATTCTGTACATCACAATACATATCTCTCTCTAGTTCTGGGTTAGCAGCCCACAGGCTGGTTGGCAGCACCTCATCATTCCTTCCGCTCCTCTGCTTTCCTTTCCAATTCAGGTTGTGATGTGCAGTTCATATCATCTATAATATGTCTCATGTAATCTAAACAGAGTCTTTCACTATGATTTCTCCCTTCTAATTTTACTTCATTTGTTCTCTTCATTAGTCACTGTATGTCCTATTAACTTATTTCTCCTATATTTTAAGTTTCCTATGAAGCTGCAGTCCTCATGAGCTCTTCCAATAACATCTTGTTAGTTATCTTCTCAGTCCAGCTTAACTTGAACATTCTCCCCTATCACCAGAACTCAAATGCTTGAAATATTTTCTTCTTTCTTCTCCTGTTGTCCATGATTCACTCTGTACAGAGCAACGCCACACACTGCTTCACCAAATTCATTCTTAATTCAATGTAACATATAATTCAAAATAACTTACTCTATGGGCCTGTAGTGGATTTTGTACGGAATTTTAAAAAATAATCATTACTGTTGTTACACTGCTGCACATGACCTTTGCTAAAGGTGGACCCTAGAGAACCATATTAGAAAGGTACATAGTCATGCACTTTCCAACAGTGCTCTCTCTAATTATCTTTCCCAGCATTTCTGTTATTGTTTGCAGATTTAAAAACAAATGTTGAGTGTGATTGGCAGTTCAGTTCACATAGTTTGTTCTGTGACATTCTGGCCCATATGCTTGTCAATCATCTGATACAATGGTTGTTCCTGATTTTTATTCTGGTATTAATATTGGGATTTTGTAAGTAGAGTTTTCCATAAATTTTTTTAAAATGGTTACAAATTTGTTGTTTTCTCTAGGGAAGTATTACAAACAATAGCCTTATAGCTTTTTATGTTCAAGAACTTACCTGAAATTTTGTGAGTATATTGGTTTCTGAAATATTTTCCATTTTTTAACCTTTTGCATACTATTTTTTGAATTGTGCTATGACTGCTGTAATGCTACAATGGGACAAATTAATAACTTGTAAACTATCACTTAATCGAGTTTCCATTGTTTTATCGGTATATAAGTATATTGAGTAGTACTTGTGATTAGCATGTTTACATTTATTATGAAGTTCTGTTATACAGTTTTTGAATAAGATTAGGATCTGTATGGTTACAACAGGCCAAAGTAAAAGTTTAATGTTGCTAGCGATTCCCTGACAGCTATGAAAATTGCAATAACCACGTTTTTGTGTTATACAAATATTCTAGGTCTACATTATCTGTGGATACCAAAAATCTGCAAAAAAGCAATTTGTTCAAATGAATTTTATGAAAGTAATCATGAAAAAGACATGTTCTTTGTATTTGTACTAGATGTTTTTTGTATCTGTAACTAGAAATTTTATAGAACTGATGAACATGCAAAACTGAATTTTTTGAAATCTAAAGTACCGGTACATGAAGATGTACAAATCTGTATAAATTTTTCTTTTCAAGAAATTTGTAAAAATGAATCATACAAAACAAACCTTGTGCCGTGTTTTGGAAAACTCGGCTGTTTTTTTTTTTTTATGTCAACGAGAGCGAACTGCGTTGAATTAATAAATTACGTATTATCGGCGTCCGTCTCGTTATGTTGCCACCCGGCCGATCCGCGCGCGCTCTGGGTCCATAACTTCGTACAATTTTTTCCGTAGTTGTAATGACTAGTCCAATTTCAGCATTCAACGTAGTAGATCGTCTGTATTCGCCTAACAGCAACGACTTGAAATTTTGTCTACTATCTTTTACTATGCATAAGTAAAAGCTGCGCGACTTTCCGGTAAGTGTGTTTAAGATATATTACTTACTATTTAATAAAAATAAATTGTATTTTATTCAATATCAAGGCTGATGCCGGGCGATATATTTGCATTAGACTCACCACGTGGCGTGCATTAGGTTAATTTCTGTTTGTTCATGTTTCAATGTTAACGCTGGCTAACAGATATGGTTTTACAGTTTTTTGTGCCTGTTTATTTAATTCATTATATTAGAATGGGGCGTAAGTTAATTATTTTGTGATTTTGGTGAAATGAACGTACCTCACGAACCGGTTAAAGTTTGCTAGTTCATGTCGAAGGCTCTGTCACCAAATGAAAGTACTGATTATTCTCTGTGGAAGGCTACTAAACGATTAAAAAGGCCACTATTACAAATACCACCAATACATAAACCAGATGGTAGCTGGGCCCGCAGCAATACAGAGAAATCCCAGGTTTTTGCCGAACATTTGGTCAACGTTTTTCAACCTGAATCCAGCAAGAACTTCTCTTTCGATGAAGAGGTACAAAGATACTTACACTCCCCGCTCCAAATGACTCTACCTATTAAGCCTTTTAAAGTTAAGGAAATCAAGGAAATAATCCTGTATAATTTGAAAAGTAAAAAGGCTCCCGGCATTGACTTGCTATCGGGGAAAGTTCTAAAGGAGCTGCCTCACAAAGGCATTGTACTAATAACCTACATTTTCAATGCCATACTCAGACTCGAATACTTTCCTCTTCTCTGGAAATCGGCTCAAGTTATCATGGTCTTAAAACCTGGTAAAAACCCTCAAGAGCCCTCTTCTTATCGACCCATAAGCCTTCTACCGATACTTGGTAAGATCTTTGAAAAGCTGTTTGTAAAACGACTTATGCCAACAATTGTAGAAAACAACCTAATTCCGGATCACCAATTTGGTTTTCGAGAAAAGCACTCTACGGTAGATCAAATACACAGACTAACAAATGTTATCAATAAATCGCTGGAATCGAAGATGTTCTGCTCAGGTGTGTTTCTCGACGTTTCCCAGGCATTTGACAAAGTCTGGCATCTTGGACTCTTATATAAAATAAAGAAAAATCTGCCACATAATTGTTACCGTATCTTACATTCCTACTTAGTGGGCAGAGTGTTTCAAGTCAAGTACTCCGATGCTACTTCTCCTCTATTACCAGTGGGCTCGGGTGTTCCGCAGGGTAGTGTCCTGGGTCCTCTGCTCTACCTCCTGTTCACCTCGGACTTACCGTCAGCAAGTGAAACCACTGTTGCTACCTACGCCGATGACACAGCGATCCTAGCGACACACTCCGATCCCTCAATAGCATCTCTTATACTACAAGAATCATTAAACAGCGTTCAGTTATGGCTTGATAATTGGCGCATAAAAATCAATTCATCGAAGTCAGTCCACGTTACCTTCACCACACGTAAGGCAAACTGCCCTCCAGTCACAATTAACGGTCAACCAGTACCGCAAGCTGAACGTGCTAAGTACCTTGGGATGCATCTGGACAGGAGACTAACATGGAAAAAACATATAACATCTAAGAAGCTTCAACTTAATCACAAGGTCAGAAACATCTATTGGCTTATAGGCAGACAATCACGGTTAAGTCTCGTCAACAAACTCTTGATCTATAAAGCCGTGCTTAAACCGGTATGGACTTATGGTATACAACTTTGGGGTACTGCAAGTACAAGTAATATCGAGATTATCCAGCGCTTTCAGTCCAAAACACTTAGATCAATAGTCGACGCTCCTTGGTTTGTCTCAAATAACTCTATACACCGCGACCTCAAAGTTTCAACCGTGAAAGAAGAAATCATGCGCCTCTGCAGGACTCACATCTCCAAACTAGAACAGCATCCCAACCACCATCTAACAATTAACTTGTTAGACAACAGTGAAGATATTTATAGACTAAAAAGACACAAACTATTAGACTTACCATTCAGGTTTAACTCATAATGTATTCTCTGTATTTTCTGTATTGTACTGTCTGTGATATCTGTTCTGTATGTTTTTGTATTCGTGTCATTCATACGTGTTAATGTCAACCTGTATATGTGCCTTACGGGCCCAGTGTTTAATGTTTGACCTTATTGTATCATGCCAGCAGGAAGTGATAGTGACTTTTGTTCATTTGTTTACATGTTTTTATCATTTAGTTTTGTATTTTGTTACCTCTTTAATCTATTATCAAAACAAGAAGAGCTGTCAATGGTCAGCTCTTCATAATCCTGTGTGTGTTGTCAGCCAATTTGTTAAATGTTCGCTCAGTCGAACAGCTTACAGATCTCCAATAAAAAAAAAAAAAAAAAAAAAAAAAAGTCGAAGGTGATTAAGTGCTTGACGAAAACTTATGAATAACTATTTATTTGAAATGATTTATTATGTTGGATGAATATATTTGGATATATTATATATTATAATATTTAAAAATGTTATTTTTGAAGTGATTTATTTAATTCAATGGGGTTCAATGCATAAGTAAATTTTCTGGAGATTTTAAACTGGGCATGTCGTGAAATGTGGGTTCAGCTGGGTGAATGGGGTATTGTGATTTATTGAACCTGTGAGTAATTACCCATATAATTGTGCAGGGTTTCCGAATTGTTACGATGACAATATATATGCTGTTAACCAGGTGGACATGGTGTGTGATATTTATATGTAAATGTGTATCTATGTTAATTATATGTTGTGGGCCATGCCTTTATGTGATTGTTAGATGGTTTATACGTTGTTATGCATATATATATATATATATATATGTTTATGGTTTATGTGGCTTACTGGGAGGGTCGATACTATGCGCCAGTCTTACATTATTTAGAAGTAACTGTATACTGCTCAGTGATATCACGGTCAATTATTTGGCGAAGGCCTATGTTTAGTGTTGAATTATAACAATTTTTGAGCTATTTTTATGAAGTGAAAGCACTTGTAATCCTAATTTGATTGTATGAAGATGCAAATATGTGCATATGTATAACATTGAAATCTATTCTGTGCATTGTGTAAAATTAACTTAATCATTCAAAGGCGCATATATCATATACTGGGGGAATTGATTGTACGAAAACATAACTCTAATAAATCTTGTTATTGTTATCTTAGAGCAGAGTTTCATTTGCAAGTCCCGTCATACTGGACCCAGCGCATTTTTGGCTTCTCTAGGCTCTTGCCTAGTTCTAAATAACTAGTGGCCTCTCTTTCAAAAAAAAAAATATATATATATAAATACAAAAAAAATAATAAAAAATGTTTTTTTTATATATATAAAGCATAAAAGGAAAGAGGGGTTACAAATGGTAGCAGAGAGCGTGGTTCATTCTAGGGTTGAACCCTTGGGTCCTTTGGTGTGATGGGGCTTGCAAACTCGGAAATAGTTTGAAAAAAAAACATCAAACTTCAGAAATATTGGAAAATGAAAATAGATAGATGCAATGGCAGGGTTGATATCGTATGTAGGTATATGTGTATTATGTATGAATTATTGCTATGAGATTTGAATTGTAAACCTGGTGCCGCCACGTGGCATGTGTTGTAGTTGGGTTTTGTTGTTTTGAGATTGGACCTTACCGGAGATCGCGTGGGGATGGGCTCCCTTATTTGTTGTATGGAAGTAATAGCGCGTGCGGTTAGCGGGATGCGGTATGGCCCGACTGGAAGTCGGTATCGTCCGACGGCAATTTGTGCTAATGTCTTGGTTGAAATGTTATATGTTGTGGTAGGTGTTCGGTGGTGTGGATTGTATGTTGATGTTAGTGTCTGATGTCGTTTCTTCCTTTGAGTCTGGCGACTGACGGAGAGTTAGTTCTGGAGCGGGTCAGGTTTTCGCAGCGCTAGGAAACCCGGGGGTCCTCTTGATGGAAGAACAGTACTCAAGGTTTTCCAGTTCAGTATTTGGTTTTTTCATGTTATTTATTGTTGTGTGTGTCGAGCGTAATAATTAGAGCGGTTGGCGGCATGAGTGTGATGAATCCCGACCTGTTTCTTAAAAACGAGTTAGAGTTTGAAATTAAGTCCCGGGGTGGGAGGCCCCAAGGGGATGTCGCTTCCTTGAGGAAGCAATTAAGGGACGCCCTCTCCTCCGGAGGGGCGACGTCGCTTGTAAAAGTTACCGATGTGACGGCGGAGCTCGAGTTGTGCCAGGAGAAGTGGGGAGAGTTGCGGGAGGTGATGGAAGATTTCGAGTCGGCCCCGTCCAGCCACAGGGCGAGGCAGAGAGTGCGTCAACGAGCGGAGCATCTGCAACATCGACTGGAGAACTTGTCCGCACAAACTACGATCGCTGAAGTCAGCGCCACGCTGAAGTTGTTGTCGGAACAGGTGGCGAAAGCGTTGCGGAATTTCGAGCCCGGGAAATCTCATCCTCCCGTGAGCTCTCCCCAGCCTCCTGAGTTGGACATGGGGCAGAAGCCGCGTCCGCCGGCTCAATTGCCGACGATCTCGGGCGGATCGAATGTTTCATACAACAAGTTACCTAACCCCCTTTCCTCCATTATCCAGCAGCTTCCGGAAAACATAACTCTAATAAATCTTGTTATTGTTATCTTAGAGCAGAGTTTCATTTGCAAGTCCCGTCATACTGGACCCAGCGCATTTTTGGCTTCTCTAGGCTCTTGCCTAGTTCTAAATAACTAGTGGCCTCTCTTTCAAAAAAAAAAAATATATAAATACAAAAAAAAATAATAAAAAAAGTTTGTTTTATATATATAAAGCATAAAAGGAAAGAGGGGTTACAACCTTGTAAAAAAATCTCTTGGCCAACCTTCAGGACATTCTCTCTTAAGTCCACAACGAATCCGTAGGCATTCATAATGTCCGTGCCAAGAAACACTTCATCGACAATGTCTGCAACGAGCATTTGGTGGCTAATCTCGAGAAGACCCAGGCGTACACGTACGTCTACCTTTCCTAGCATTTTGACGGGGCTTTCAGTCACAGTCTGTATTGTACAAGAGCTAATTAGAGGCTGGCTGTTGCTGACTAAGTCAGGGCGCACAATGGACACTGTTGGGCCCGTGTCAACTGTAAATGACGTTGGTTTACCTTCCGAAAATCCATTAACGATCAAGTTTCCACTGGTCTTATGTACCGTGGAAACTGTGTGCTGTTCTGGGCTTTACTTCTTCAATTGGTGTGATCACTCTTTTCTCTCGGTATCTTCTTCTCCCAACAGTCTACCTGTAGATGACCACGTTTTCCACAGTTGTAACATTTCGGTCTTCTGTCTTTTTCAAATCATTTCGACTCTCTTGAACTTCTGAATTGTTTGTACGACAACATTGTTATTCTGCGGCCATCGTAACGGTAATGTGATGTAACAAACCCATTAATGTAGCGGGACGCTGTCTTGGCAGCATCAAACTCTAGGGCATGAACAAGAGCTTCTGAGCTATTTCGGTGTCTTGCCATTCGTAACACTTGCTGAAGTTCACAATCTCCGATCCCATCAATAAATGTCTGCACCACAAACCTTATTCGGAAGTCTTCTGGTGCTTCAGGATAGGGCAGTCTAATCAATCTGTCAATACTTGCTTCAAACTCTTGAAGACTCTCCCTGGAACGTTGTCGTCTTGTTCTCGACTGAGCGTAGTACACCTCTCGCAAATGTTTATCACCGTAGCGTAATTCTAGAGCTTTTATCAACTCTCTAGGCAGCCTCT
This sequence comes from Magicicada septendecula, assembly GCA_034769895.1. Classification (NCBI taxonomy): domain Eukaryota; kingdom Metazoa; phylum Arthropoda; class Insecta; order Hemiptera; family Cicadidae; genus Magicicada; species Magicicada septendecula. The sequence goes on along the minus strand of CM068369.1, from coordinate 192,570,872 downwards.
CTCTGAACTTGAAAACGTGTGGATGTGCTGCTCGACTCTAGACGCTTGGTCTACGAAAGCATACAAACACAAGTCCGAAAGTTCGGGAGTTGATTATTAAATAGTGCTAATCTGGTAAAGTACAAGATTGTTTGTATAGGAATTAATGACACTTGACGTTTACTGGATCATTGTGTACATATAATACATAAAATAAATTATGATTAAAATTAATTAACTACAAATTATAGTAGTGCTCAACCTGAGGATGACCCTGAACAACAGACAACAGAAGGAACTACACCTGAACCTGTATCCAGACTTACACCTGTCTTTCAGACTGGAGCATCACCATCTTGATCGTCATTCATTTTGTTATACACTTTAATAAAACTTATAAACTATAAAGACAAAAGAACTCATAAAAAATGTATGTATTAGATTGTAAGAGAAGAATTATTTTAATTTTGTAAAAAGGTCTACAGAGACAGTATAATTAGCATGTTCTTTTTGACATGATAATGTCTTATGGCTGGCCATCATTTGGAAATTTCTGTAACGCATCACGCTGCATGACGTCATCATTTACCAGCCGGGAATCGTTAACTAAAACCGCAACCGCTAACGTGCCAACGTCCGTCGCAGATTAAAGACCTAACAAGCAAACAACACTGCATAGCTGTAGATAGGTATGTAACCAATCAGTCAGTCAGTAACCATAATAATGTTGCGTTTAGCTGGCGGCTGAAAGACATTATCATGCTCTTAAGCTTTTACCATTTGGTAAACGGTACTTTACATTTTGACATGATAATGTCTTATGGCTGGCCATCATTTGGAAATTTCTGTAACGCATCACGCTGCATGACGTCATCATTTACCAGCCGGGAATCGTTAACTAAAACCGCGACCGCTAACGTGCTAACGTCCGTCGCAGATTAAAGACCTAACAAGCAAACAACACTGCATAGCTGTAGATAGGTATGTAACCAATCAGTCAGTCAGTAACCATAATAATGTTGCGTTTAGCTGGCGGCTGAAAGACATTATCATGCTCTTAAGCTTTTACCATTTGGTAAACGGTACTTTACATTTTTTTCATAAACAGTATTAAATCAACATAGTGCAATTTTTAATTATCATTAATAAATCAGAAATCATTCCAATATACGATTCAACCGACTACTTATTCTATGTGACACCATTCTGTACATCACAATACATATCTCTCTCTAGTTCTGGGTTAGCAGCCTACAGGCTGGTTGGCAGCACCTCATCATTCCTTCCGCTCCTCTGCTTTCCTTTCCAGTTCAGGTTGTGATGTGCAGTTCATATCATCTATAATATGTCTCATGTAATCTAAACAGAGTCTTTCACTATGATTTCTCCCTTCTAATTTTACTTCATTTTTTTCTCTTCATTAGTCACTGTATGTCCTATTAACTTATTTCTCCTATATTTTAAGTTTCCTATGAAGCTGCAGTCCTCATGAGCTCTTCCAATAACATCTTGTTAGTTATCTCCTCAATCCAGCTTAACTTGAACATTCTCCCCTATCACCAGAACCAAATGCTTGAAATACTTTCTTCTTTCTTCTCCTGTTGTCCATGATTCACTCTGTACAGAGCAACGCCACACACTGCATTTACCAAATTCATTCTTAATTCAATATAACATATAATTCAAAATAACTTACTCTATGGGCCTGTAGTGGATTTTGTACGGATTTAAAAAAAAATAATCATTACTGTTGTGACACTGCTGCACATGACCTTTGCTAAAGGTGGACCCTAGAGAACCATATTAGAAAGGTACATAGTCATGCACTTTCCAACTTATCTCTCTCTACTTATCTTGTCCAGCATTTCTGTTATTGTATGCAGATTTAAAAACAAATATTGAGTGTGATTGGCAGTTCAGTTCACATAGTTTGTTCTGTGACATTCTGGCCAATATGCTTGTCAATCATCTGATACAATGGTTGTTCCTGATTTTTATTCTGGTATTAATATTGGGATTTTGTAAGTAGAGTTTTCCATAAATTTTTTTTAATTGGTTACAAATTTGTTGTTTTCACTATGGAAGTATTAGTAACAATAGCCTTATAGCTTTTTATGTTCAAGAACTTACCTGAAATTATGTGAGTATATTGGTTTCTGCAATATTTTACATTTTTTAACCTTTTGCATACTATTTTTTGAATTGTGCTTTGACTGCTGTAATGTTACAATGGGACAAATTAATAACTTGTAAACTATGACTTAATCGAGTTTCCATTGTTTTATCGGTATATAAGTATATTGAGTAGTACTTGTGATTAGCATGTTAACATTTATTATGAAGTTCTGTTATACAGTTTTTGAATAAGATTAGGATCTGTATGGTTACAACAGGCCAAAGTAAAAGTTTAATGTTGCTAGCAATTCCCTGACAGCTATGAAACTTGCAATAACCACGTTTTTGTGTTATACAAATATTCTAGATCTACATTATGTGTGGATACCAAAAATCTGCAAAAAAGCAATTTGTTGAAATGAATTTTATGAAAGTAAACATGAAAAAAGACATGTTCTTTGTATTTGTACTAGATGTTTTTTGTATCTGTAACTATAAGCACAAGTTAGGCCTGGATGCATAACTTGAAAAAAAAGAAATTAACAAAAACGAATTTTATAGAACTGATGAACATGCAAAACTGAATTTTTTGAAATCTAAAGTACCGGTACATGAAGATGTACAAATCTGTACAAATTTTTCTTTTGCAAGAAATTTGTAAAAATCAATCCTACAAAACAAACCTTGTAAAAAAAATCTAGTTTACTTTTCACTTTAATCATTATTTTTAATTACTTATTTTATGCCTGTCACATATCTAGTCAAATTTTTAGGAAAAAAATGAGTTCTATTCAAAAATGAATTCTCTTACATAGTGGGAGTCCAATATAGTTAATCCACTTTATTTTGATTTTTGTGTTATATGGGGTTTGTAAATTAGAGGTGTGTAAGCCTGTTACTTTTTTTAGTATATTTTTTTTTTTACAAACTAAATAACTACTTATTATAATTACATTATAAAAAAAGTTAAAACATATTACTGCCTATATGTTTTGGATATTTAGTCTCAAAATTTGTTTTTATGTTTTACTTTATTTTTGCACCACTCTCCGCCTGTAGCATAAGAAGAAATGAAAAAAACCCCTGTATTCAAAAGTTTCATGGTGTAATTATATAAGTAATAAGAAGGAGAAGAAGAAGGCTCCGATAATACTTCACTTATCAGAAGATTCTGAAAAACCAAATCCCTTGAGTCACCACCAACATTTTTAGCAGGCCAGAATGTCCAAAACAGGAATACTGTCACCTTGAAAACAATTTAAAAATAAAAAATTTTCCTTATCAGAAGTTCCAAATTTGTGAGATGAACTCATTGAGAACCGGTTAGGTTAGGTTGAGGTGACTTTAAAAATAACTTAATTCATTATCATATTAATATTGTTACGACGGTCTACTCGATAGTCGTAGGTACAATGGAAACAAAATAAGTACAAGACACCAATTAAGTTACTAATTACCAGCTTTAATTTCCACGGTCAACAGTTCGTAATTAACAACACAGTCTCTACAACAAATCGAATGAAAATTATTCACACGCAACAAAATGTCTTCTAAAATTAAACACAATTGTATTACAATTACCATACGATTATAAATCATAACACTTAACTAATAACCACTTGAACGCGCATAGTAATATCACCCGAGGATAACTCTCGAACCGAACTTTAAATATATCACAGCTGTACTGACTCTTAAGGCTGCTGCCCCCATGTGATCACATACCAGAATGTTCCTAATTGCGTCTTAGCGCTCGTGTGAACTACGTAATTAACTGCGGACTTGACACAGTCCACGCGGCTGGCACCTTCGAGAAACCTCTCGAAAATGCGTCAACAAGCACGTACGCCACTCGCGTTACATCGAGATTCTTCTGGCACATTCGACAAACACGTAGATTGTTCTGTGATGTCGTAACGCTGCCCCCTCGTTAAGCCTGTTCGTCCCGAACTGACAAACCGTCTCTGAAGTAATACTCGACCAGGCGATCTAGGTGGACGTCCTTGCGAAAGATAATTCTCCCGTTCTTCAAATTCAGTCTCGTGTGATCCGAACATCACGATCCCAGGAATGCGAGTCTTCCGCTCAACCACTAGTTTTGCTGGAATCACTCCCCTTGCGTCATATACTGATGATCTAAACACCACTGGTTGATCCAAGTCTGTTTGGTTCTCGTCAACAACCTCTTACGTAACCTCATCTACTGCCACTTTGCCCTCGGGCGCTTCTATCAGCTTAGGAACAAGCAAGAGTTTTGTCTCGACACATAGTTGCCTTTCCAATCACTTCTTTTGTCGTTACACTTATTTGTATTTCCTCTGCTAGCTCTTCTTCCATTTTGACTTGTAATAGGGAGGGTTCCTCTTGCCCAGGCCTGTTGACTTTTTCTTCGTCTAATGCCACTCGCTTAATTGAATGGTTGGTTGACCCTGTCATTTTGGCAATGGAAAGCTTTATCTTCTGTTGGCCAACCTTCGGGACATTCTCTCTTAAGTCCACAACGAATCCGTAGGCATTCATAATGTCCGTGCCAAGAAACACTTCATCGACAATGTCTGCAACGAGCATTTGGTGGCTAATCTCGAGAAGACCCAGGCGTACACGTACGTCTACCTTTCCTAGCATTTTGACGGGGCTTCCAGTCACAGTCTGTATTGTACAAGAGCTAATTAGAGGCTGGCTGTTGCTGACTAAGTCAGGGCGCACAATGGACACTGTTGGGCCCGTGTCAACTGTAAATGACGTTGGTTTACCTTCCGAAAATCCATTAACGATCAAGTTTCCACTGGTCTTATGTACCGTGGAAACTGTGTGCTGTTCTGGGCTTTACTTCTCCAATTGGTGTGATCACTCTCTTCTCTCGGTATCTTCTTCTCCCAACAGTCTACCTGTAGATGACCACGTTTTCCACAGTTGTAACATTTCGGTCTTCTGTCTTTTTCAAATCATTTCGACTCTCTTGAACTTCTGAATTGTTTGTACGACAACATTGTTATTCTGCGGCCATCGTAACGGTAATGTGATGTAACAAACCCATTAATGTAGCGGGACGCTGTCTTGGCAGCATCAAACTCTAGGGCATGAACAAGAGCTTCTGAGCTATTTCGGTGTCTTGCCATTCGTAACACTTGCTGAAGTTCACAATCTCCGATCCCATCAATAAATGTCTGCACCACAAACCTTATTCGGAAGTCTTCTGGTGCTTCAGGATAGGGCAGTCTAATCAATCTGTCAATACTTGCTTCAAACTCTTGAAGACTCTCCCTGGAACGTTGTCGTCTTGTTCTCGACTGAGCGTAGTACACCTCTCGCAAATGTTTATCACCGTAGCGTAATTCTAGAGCTTTTATCAACTCTCTAGGCAGCCTCTCTCTGAACTTGAAAACGTGTGGATGTGCTGCTCGAGTCTAGACGCTTGGTCTACCAAAGCATACAAACACAAGTCCGAAAGTTCGGGAGTTGATTATTAAATAGTGCTAATCTGGTAAAGTACAAGATTGTTCTTATGGGAATTAAAGACACTTGACGTTTACTGGATCATTGTGTACATACAATACATAAAATAAATTATGATTAAAATTAATTAACTATACAATTTACAGAAGTGCTCAAACTGAGAATGACCCTGAACACCAGACAACAGGAGGAACTGCACCTGAACCTGTATCCAGACTTACACCTGTCTTTCAGCCTGGAGCATCACCATCTTGATCGTCATGCATTTTGTTATACACTTTAAAAAAACTTATAAACTATAAAGACAAAAGAACTCATAAAAAATGTATGTATTAGATTGTAAGAGAAAAATTATTTTAATTTTGTAAAAGGTCTACAGAGACAGTATAATTAGCATGTTCTTTTTTCATAAACAGTATTAAATCAACATAGTGCAATTTTTAATTATCATTAACAAATCAGAAATCATTCCAATATACGATTCAACCGACTACTTATTCTATGTGACACCATTCTGTACATCACAATACATATCTCTCTCTAGTTCTGGGTTAGCAGCCCACAGGCTGGTTGGCAGCACCTCATCATTCCTTCCGCTCCTCTGCTTTCCTTTCCAGTTCAGGTTGTGATGTGCAGTTCATATCATCTATAATATGTCTCATGTAATCTAATTAGAGTCTTTCACTATGATTTCTCCCTTCTAATTTTACTTCATTTGTTCTCTTCATTAGTCACTGTATGTCCTATTAACTTATTTCTCCTATATTTTATTGTTGGCTGTGCCTCTCAGTGGTGATGATTACCGTGAGGAGTTGAATACCATTAACCATATAGCCTTAGCTAATGGTTACAAAAACACGTTAATTGATAATATCATCAAGAAACAATAAATTCGAAAATCCAAACCCCCAGTAGATAAGGAAACAAAAATAACATTTATTTCTATCACATACACAAATATAATGCTAAAGATTCTTACCTCCACATTTAATAAATTGAATATTACCGCTACCTTCAAAACAATCAATAGTCTATTAAAAATACTACGTCACAGAAAACCCATACCTTTAGAAAAGAAATCCGGCATATATAAATTATCATGTAACGACTGTAACAGTTTTTACATTGGTCAAACGGGGAGAGGTTTCCTCAAACGATTTAAAGAGCACACACCAAAACGTCACCTAAATAATCTCACTCTGTTAAATAATATCAAGTCCAACTTTGCCCGCCACTTAATCTTACACAATCATAATTATACCGATTTCAAATCTAATTTGATACCCCTACATGTGTGCAACAAAGGCCGTTACATGGACACAATAGAAGAGTTCGAAATATACAAAGCATATAATAACATAAACAGCCGAGACTTCATATTGAATGACCATTTAAATTTTAAATCCAAACCACTATACGATACAGCATTGAACCTGCTTAGGCGTAATCACTCAGATAATAATTCAGTGTCCGATCGGCTTCGCTGTGGTGCGCACCATTTAGAAAGCGAGTGAGTTATATTATGTGTAACATGTGATTTTAATTGTTAACGACCTCAATAGAGTGATTTATTCTGATGATGGAGCATATGTTCTGAAACGCGTTATTTTAATGGACGTACAACGAAGTCACACGACGGATACTGTGCCGAATTTGGAATACTCGGCCATTTCCCAGTTAATTATGTGACTGTCATTGCGGGGTTTGTGAATTAATTATCTGAGCGGGGTCTATGCTGTTATCTGCATGCTTTGTTGCCGATCCGCGCGCGCTCTGTGGGGAGCGATACGCAGCGTTTTACTTGTCACTGCTCTGAGCAGTATTCGTCAGGCAGCCAACGCAGCATCAACCATTCTCTCTCCCGGCGGCGACCAGTTTGAATTTTTGTCTGCTAAAATCTACCATAAATAAACTACCATAGATAAACAACTACGCGACTTTCCGGTAAGTGTGTTCAAGGTAACTTACTTATTATTTAATAAAAGAATTGTAATTTAGCTTAAATTAATGCCGATGCAATGCGATATATATACGGAAGTCACCACGTGGCAAGCGCGGGTTAATTTCTGTTTATGCATGTCTTGAAAGTTAACACTGGCTGAGTTAAAGTATTTATAAAGTATTTATGGCTGTGTATTTTTTCCTAATTATATCATAATCATTTCATTATAATCAAAGGGGGGCGTAAGAGAATGTTTTATTAACTAAATGTAGAGGTATATGAAACTGTATATGTATTATGAACCTGTTTAAGTTTGCAACTCATCTCGAAATTGTAATAAGGGATTATTAAGTTGACGAACAGTCTATAAATACAAGTTATTTAGTTCTAAAAATTTTTTTACTGAAGGTAATTTCTGTGCATTCTTAAAATTTCGAAATTTTCTTTTAATCTGAGCATGTGGTAGTGTGGGAATTATGCTGGAGTCTAGGGGGATCGTGAATTGGGTAACATTTGAGTAATTGTCAATATATATAATTGTTCAGGGTTCCCGACCTAAGACGATTCCCGATTCACTTCGGCTGGTGGCCGAACATCTGCCACCAATGGCATTAAAACGAGTGATTCTCCGTCTGTGCCGTCGGGAGGAAGAAATGGACAATACATCATGAGTACCTCAGGTTTTGTGCCGGATTATACCAGGTGACATTTAACCCATTTATATATATATTTTTGGCCTCTACAATGTTGAACATCTGATTCTCTTCCTGGAACATCTCCAGTTAAAGTTTCGTACACAAGTCCAGCGAAACAATTAGTGCTTGTAAATTTTTGTCAGTGTATTTTACTAAGGCTTAAGCCCCCCTGAGTAAGTGTGAGCCTGGACGGGGTCATGCGTCACCGAATTTTGCTGCGAAATTTTTTTTTAGGGTAAAAGGGTGTGTGACTTAAGATTACTGATTTATAGGGGGTTGAATTATGCTTGCATTGATTAAGGGTATTCATAGCTCTATATGGGTTTTGTTTTTTTTAAGTAGATTTAAAGGTTTGGGGAGGTGCTGTAACCTGTGGAGCTCACCTGCTGGTGCCGTTATCTACAGGTCCATAGCATGTTTTAGTTTGCTGGATCTGGTGGTGCGCATGGCCTCGCCTGTGGCCAAGCCAATTCTGTATGAACACCTCAAATGTGTTTTATTAGGGGCTGATGTTATAAAGTTTTTTTTATTAAATTGTCATTATATATATTTTATAAAAATTATGTTAACCCTGTAATAATTCAGTGATAACTGAAATTTCATTCATTTTCTTTTACTGCCATAGCGAGTGTATTACTAGTTCAGTTGTTAATATGAGTACACTATTGATTCTTACTTTCAATCATAAATTCTGTTATACATTTTGTACGGCCGTGCAGCCATGTTTACCTGGCGATGGCACATTCCTATCTGCGGGAACCTTTCAAAAATTTGAATACTTGTAATAATTTCATTGGTTGCAACGCAGTCATACCCGGACGGGTTAATGGATTGGTTTATGAAAAGTTTTTTATGGAGGCTGGGCACTTTACCCTTTTACAGTAGTTTGGGATGGGGGTCTAGGTCACGGATACTGAGGATTGTATTCTTCGGAGTCATGGTGAAATGTATATGGGCTGCCTGCCAGGTGAACATGTGTGTAGTATATATATGTGTGTATATAGATATGTGTGTGCTGTGTATTTATGTAACTATATTGATTGATGTTCTATTTATGTATATTTGGGAGAAATTATTATGCTAATGTTTACATATATTCTAATTTTATGAGATTACACGTGCATATTTTCAGAGGATTGTAATGACAGGGAGGGGAGTAAAAGTTTGTAACGAAATTTTTTTCAATTCTATAAAAGTATATTGTATACTGGGAGTGATACTTGCATGTTATTTGAAATGGCTGAATAAAATTGTTATTGTTGCTTAACAACGAGTTTAATTGCAAGTCCCGTCATACTGGACCCAGCGCATTTTTGGCTTCTCTAGGCTCTTGCCTAGTTTTAAATAACCAGTGGCCCCTCTTTCAAAAAAAAAAAAGTAAATAAAAAAAAGGGGTTTTTTTCTTTATAAAGTCTAAAAGTTTGAAAGAGGGGTTACAAATGGTAGCAGAGCGCGATCGATTCTTTGGTCGAACCCTTGGGTCCTTTGGTGTGACGGGGCTTGCAAACTCGGAAATAGTTTGGAAAAAACATCAAACATCAGAAATATTTGAAAATGAAAATAGGTAGATGCAATGGCAGGTTTGATATCGTATGTATGTACATATGTATTAGGTATGAATTATTGCTATGTGATTTGAATTTAAACCTGGTGCCGCCACGTGGCATGCGTTTCAGTTGGGGTTTTGTTTTTGTTGAGACTGGACCTTACCGGAGATCGCGTGGGGATGGGCTCCCTTATTTATTGTATGGAAGTAATAGCGCGTGCGGTTAGCTGGATGCGGTGTGGCCCGACTGGAAGTCGGTACCGTTCGACTGAAATTGTGATAATGTCTTGTTGAAATGTTATATGTTGTGGTAGTTGTTCGGTGGTGTGGATTGTATGATGGTGTTAGTGTCTGATGTCGTTTCTTCTTTTGAGTCTGGCGGCTGACGGAGAGTTGGTTCTGGAGTGGATCGGGTTTTCGCAGCGCTAGGGAACCCGGGGGGTCCTCTTGATGGAAGAGAGAGTACTCAAGATTTTCCTTTTGTAAGTCATGTTTGTGTGTTAGGTGTTTCGTGGAAATTTATGTTTGTTGTTGTGGGTTTTTAATTGTGCAATTCTGGCGGGGGTATGCTACCAGATACTGCCCCACCCTCTTTCAGGAGTTCTCCAGAAACTTTCAGTGTTAGATGGAGTAGATGAGGACAGGTTGCTGGTCTTCTTGGACCTGGTCCTGCAGTTGGCAGATTTCCTGGTTGTGTCTGATGAGGAGGTCTTGTCCCTTATATACCCGTATTGCCGGGGTTCATTGGCATGGCTGGTCACCAGCACTCTGCGTCGGGGCTGCAGTGTCGACACTTTCCATGCGGAGGTGTTGGACGTCTTCATACCCCGTCGACGACAAGACCAGTTGAAGTTTAAGTTATTCTATCGTCTACAGGCCAACGGAGAGGCATTGGGGGATTTCGTGCATGATGTAAGGAAAGCTGCCCGTATATTAAGGTTGGGGTTGCCCGAGACGGAAGTCATACAGGTAATACGAGAAGGGCTGAATCCCCAAGAGAGATCCTGGCTGGTTTTCGCAGAGCCTCCACGTTCTTTTGCGGACCTGGACCGGTGGTGTGCGCATGCCAGGACTGTCCAGGCGAATGACGAGTCCCGGGGAAGAGCTGCTACAGATGTCCAATACTCCAGTGGTTTATTAGGAAGAGCTGAAAAGGACAAACATGGTGGTCGGTGGAGAACACAAGAGACAGTCCTGAATATTCCGGAAGTAATGGAGGCTACAAGGGGGTGGGAAGTGAGAAGACGGTAACAACAGCTACAGCACAGAAAACAAAGAAGTATGAAATTAACAGGGGAAGAAGAAATTATGTTAGTAAACAAACATCGGCAAGTAGGGAGCCGGTAGCAAGTCATTCCTATTTGGAGAGTAAGGAAACTTTAAAGGTTCCAGAGGAAGTACCAGTGCCTAATAGAGTTGTGGATGGATGAAGAAGGTGAAGAGAAAGAGGAAAAGCGGAATAACTTCTGTGGATTAATACAAGACGACAAGAAAACGTCTGTTGATACTGAATTACAGGACTCAAAGAGGGCGTCATGGTTGAATCCAGAGGCCGCAGAATTTGTTCCGGTATCTCCATCTCGGTTCGTGAGGGATCCCGATCCTGTGACATCATCATCGTCTACGCAGGGATGTGAGAAGTCACTTGATGGTGTAGCTTTACCATCGCCAGTAGAAATTAATTTAGTCATTGCACATGAACCTGGACAGCTGGATTCCAGGGTGGAAAATGTCGAGGAGGTTGTAGCTGCTGAGAGTGGTGAAGGAGAGGAATCGAAGGAAGAGGCAGAATGCTGCACAGGGAAGTATAGTTGTGGGTGTTAGAGAGACTGAAGAGTCTGAGTTTGCGGATGGACACGGGGATGTCCAGGCTGCAAGTGTTTCTGAGGTTGCGGATGGACAAGGGGATGTCCATGCTGCAAGTGTGGTGGAAGGAGATGAGGTAGAAGTTGAGGAGAAATTTGGTGGCAGCGTTGTGGAGTGTGTGAGTGAGAATGATGTAGTGTGTGAAGATGTGCAGACACCTTCTGTAAGTAGTGTTGAGGATTCCGAAGAACGGAAAGAAGCTCCAGGTGGAACAGATGAGCAACTAGATGATGAAGATGTGCAGTGTTCGAATGGTGGTAGTGGACGTGATGGCGATGATGTTGATGACGAACGTGTTGATGAAAAGGAGGATGTCAATGAGATTGGAGAAGAAGTTGGTGAAGAAGTTTGCGAAGGAGCTGGTGACGAGGGTGATGCAGAAATCGGTGAGGAGCTGGGAGAAGATGCGTGATATAAATAAGTCCACAGCTGAGCTGATACAAATAAGGTGATTTATTTATATAATCTACTATTCCTACGTGACTTGGATACCAAGAACCAACATGCATTTTAAACTATATTTTAAGTTTCCTATGAAGCTGCAGTCCTCATGAGCTCTTCCAATAACATCTTGTTAGTTACCTTCTCACTCCAGCTTAACTTGAACATTCTCCTCTATCACCAGAACTCAAATACTTGAAATATTTTCTTCTTTCTTCTCCTGTTGTCCATGATTCACTCCGTACAGAGCAACGCCACACATTGCATTTACCAAATTCATTCTTAATTCAATATAACATATAATTCAAAATAACTTACTCTATGCGCCTGTAGTGGAATTTGTACGGATTTAAAAAAAATAATCATTACTATTGCGACACTGCTGCACATGACATTTGCTAAAGGTGGACCCTAGAGAACCATATTAGAACGGTACATAGTCATGCACTTTGCAACAGTGCTCTCTCTACTTATCTTGCCCAGCATTTCTATTATTGTTTGCAGATCTAAAAGCAAATGTTGAGTGTGATTGGCAGTTCAGTTCACATATTTTGTTCTGTGACATTCTGGCCCATATGCTTGTCAATCATCTGATACAATGGTTATTCCTGATTTTTATTCTGGTATTATTGGGATTTTGTGAGTAGTTTTCCATAATTTTTTTTTTAAATGGTTATTAATTTGTTCTTTTCACTAGGGAAGTATTAGAAAGAATAATAGCCTTATAGCTTTTTTGTTCAAGAACTTACCTGAAATTTTGTGAGTATATTGGTTTCTGAAATATTTTCCATTTTTTAACCTTTTGCATACTATTTTTTGAATTGTGCTATGACTGCTGTAATGTTACAATGGGACACATTAATAACTTGTAAACTATCACTTAATCGAATTTCCATTGTGTTATCGATATATAAGTATATTGAGTACTACTTGTGATTAGCATGTTAACATTTATTATGAAGTTCTGTTATACAGTTTTTGAATAAGATTAGGAACTGTAAGGTTACAACAGGCCAATGTAAAAGTTTAATGTTGCTAGCAATTCCCTGACAGCTATGAAACTTGCAATAACCACGTTTTTGTGTTATACAAATATTCTAGTTCTACATTATGTGTGGATACCAAAAATCTGCAAAAAAGCAATTTGTTGAAATGAATTTTATGAAAGTAAACATGAAAAACATGTTCTTTGTATTTGTACTAGATGATTTTTGTATCTGTAACTAGAAGCCCAAGTTAGGCCTGGACGCATAACTTGAAAAAAAAAGAAATTAACAAAAACGAATTTTATAGAACTGATGAACATGCAAAACTGAATTTTTTGAACTCTAAAGTACCGGTACAAGGAGATGTACAAATCTGTATAAATTTTTCTTTTGCAAGAAATTTGTAAAAATCAATACTACAAAACAAACCTTGTAAAAAAATCTAATATATTTCTAGTTTAATCATTTTTTTTAATTACTTATTTTATGCCTGTCACAAATCTAGTCGAATTGTTAAGAAAAAAATGAATTCTATTAAAAAATGACTTCTGTTACATAGTGGGAGTCCAATATAGTAAACCACTTTATTTTGATTTGTGTATTATATGGGGTTTGTAAAATAGAGTTGTGTAAGCCTGTTACTTTTTTTAGTATTGTGACGATTTAAGATGCCTAAATCCCACAATAAAAAATTAAAAATTATAATACAAAAATAATTTAATAAGGTACTGATGAACCCTTTCTCCATGCCCCAAACCGGTAGTAACATGCCGATTTTCCAATGTATCAGCTAATAAAATTAGATTTAAAGAAACCTAATAAATCCATAACGACCTCGCATTACCTAAAAGAATAATAAAAGTATAGAGTGATGTAATTAATAATTACAGGAACAAACAACTCGGATCCGAGGGCAGTACCGGCACAAGCTAAGTTCACCCATGACTTACACTAATTTCAATTGTACGAAATGAGCAAATATTTTTACCTTTAGTTTACACATTACTAATTTTCTTCTATGATGTTAAAACAGTATGTAATAAAGAGATGTCATAGTCCAAAAAGGTGAGTGAATAAATCTACAAACCCCTGTCAAAATTCCTCAATTCACGGGATCCTATTTAACGATTGTTTATATTATAGTTAATTATGAGTTTGTTAATATTATGGCAGCGTGTTTAATTGACCTGAGCCAATTAACCAGGTTCCCGATATTATAACGTTAAGACGTTATAAAATGCGCCACTTTGCTTAATAGCAAAATAAAATGCACCACTCTGCTTTGCTTTTCTGCTATTGTCATTTAATACCTTGTAGAGTTATTCACTCTGATAGTTTAACTACCATGTTAATTTAAAATCTCTCCCTTTGCGTACAGTAGAATAATAAAGACTACTTGGAACTACGATAATAAATATAAATAAATAAAGAGGTTAGATATTAACCCCTATTAACCAGTAAATTATTGAGGGTTAATAATAAGAAATAAAAATAAATTATAAAAAAATTTATTAGTATAAGAACTCGTATTTAAGTAAGTAAAATCATAAATTAGGATAAAGAGTTTTATAATCATTATAACGCAAAATAATATAGGTAAGGTTGTTTAAATGTTGTAACCCCAGGTTCTTTCCTGTACAAAAAGTCATTCCCCAACCTGTCGGTTTGACGACAATCTTAGAGAGAAAATAACGTGTTACAGTCTGTAGGAAACAATCCCATTGTTACCAGCTGCAAAGTCGAGTTAGACAATACACTACCTACCTATATTGTCTAATACAAAGCGTGTGACCCCCTTGCCCAGTAACAACATACGGTTAAAATATATTATGTCTGTGTGAAAATTCCTCTTCTCTCTCTGAGGCGAGATTCGATTCTCTCGTATCGTCTATTTGTAAATATCTCTCATGTATTTAAATTTTACTAAACCGAAGGATAGGAAAATAGAGTGTTTAGTATAAGTAAAATAAGTAGTGCATAAGATTTAGCATCTTAAGCGCATGGCTCAATTCAATCCAGATTTATTGTTAAAAGATGAATTATGCTGTGAAGCACTGTTGCGTGGGCTACCTTACGCGAATGTAACGGTCGCCGAACTACGCAAAACGTTACGCGAAAGTAGGCAAGATACACCCGCACAGTTAGGTCGATTAAGCGAAATAGATCTCGATAGCGAAAGAGAAACATGTTATGCGAAGTATAGGGAACTGACCTCAATATCGCAATCTCTGCACGACGAGAAGTCACCCGCCATAATCTTACGTACCACCCAGAGAATAGAGCATTTAACCCGTCGGATAAATAATTTATTAAACTGGCCCAGAGTTACTGTAATTCCCCCTGATGTGCAAAAATTTGCTGACGAAGCATTACAGCAATTACCCACAATAATAAGAGAATTACGTAGAAAGTCTGACTCATTTAAAATGGAGGAAATTGAAGAAGCTCTGACTAAATTATATATCTCCCCAGTTCAATCACCTACCCTAGAACAGCGACCCACTATCGTGAATTTCGAATCCTCCCCGGTATCGAGGATAGAACCGAGTAATGGTCAGTTGTTGAATAGCAACGTGAATACCCTACCGATAGCTGGAGCATCACTTCCAAATGCCCACCACAATCTCATCAATAATTATGCGTTACCACCCTCAGCGATGACAAATCAAGTATCGGGACATCCTAGAATAACATCTCACGTAAACTTTAGTGTGCGGACCTCTACGGAAAGATAACTCACCCCGTAGAAAAAATTTTATCAGAAGTCCCATACACGGATGGATTGATTATCACCAAACTATTAGCTTTTTTAAAATACCTGCTACAAATAAAAGACTTACAGCAACTAAGCGACCGCGAAATGTTACAAGTCCTTCTGCCCAAATGTAGACCACCATTAAAGGACCGTGTACAGGTGTCATTAAGTTCACAACATCCAGTAGAAGAACTCCATACAACTCTGATAAGACATTTTATTCCAACGGGACTTTATGAAGAGCTGAAACGAAACACAGTACTTCGAGTACAAGGAGCACACGAGAGACTCGCCCACTATATCTCTGAAATAAGAGAACCTTCCTTAAGTAAAGGAAGCAAACAAGTAAACTGCAAGTAAACTGGAACAAACATCAGTTAGTAGAAACAATATTGGTAGGATTATCCCCGGAAGAGAGATCTCGCTTAGCACTTATCAATAAACTCAACACGTTCGCAGAATTAGAACAATGCTGTATCCACTCATCCAACTTATGGTATTCGGATCAGAACCGACGTGCGTTACTCCCCCAGACACAACGTAGAAATGAAACACAACCCCTGGTATCAGATACAAGAACACACCGCGATAGGCGACCATTTCGAATTCCTGAAACTTCACACTACCAAGCTAAATCGAATCATCAACTGAAACCTCAACAGAATACGAGTGATACCGTAAGTAGAGAAAAAAGATGTTATAACTACGGGAAATTAGGACACATCAGTAGATACTGTAAACAGAAACAGCACTACCAAAAACCCTCTTATTCAAAAAACATGTAAGGCAGGGAGATCCGAAATCCTGTGTCTTCCGCAGCATCGTGAAAATAGGTAAAACCCGGGAGTACAAAAAAGAAAAAAAAATAATAAAAAAATTAGACCCCTACGTAGAGAAATTTAACGATAAATGCAACTCAATTACTACATGCAAGTCCAGTATGTGTCAATTACCATACATACAAGTAGACCTTGGCGTTACTACCACACTAGGATTAACTGATTCTGGATCGACATGGAGCTTAATCAGCCAACAGCTAGCAGATACATTAGCTAAACACAATCTTGTTAAACATAGTCAACCGGTGAACATAAAATGCGCTACCGCTAACAAACAAAACTTAATCATAAAACGCAGCGTTACGATTAAACTAAAAATTAAAAATTTAACGTGGTATTTTCCAGTGTTAGTATATGACGGATTAGGTCCAAACTTAATATTAGGAGCGGACTTTATCAGTAAAACAGGTATAACTCTTGACATGTACGATAAGCAGTATTATTTTAGATTCGACCGTACTCGAAAATATAATTTTGATTATGAAATAAACAACAGTGGAGATATGGAAACTTCTGCAACGCACCTAGAACACCACGAGTCTGCATTAGATCATTTAGAAAGTAAAGATAGACTGAAAATACAGAAACTAATAAAAGAATTTTCCACCGTCCTCACCCCAAAGTTAGGATTAACGAATCTTATAGAGTACAAGATCAACCTGAGTGACAACAAAGTAATACGACTGCACCCATACAAATTATCTCCACCAAAAATGGAAATAATGAGAAATCAAATCAATAAATTGTTAGAACAACAAGTCATAGAACCTTCCACTTCACCGTATTCATCACCTGCGTTTTTAATACCTAAAGGCA
The DNA here is from genome assembly GCA_034769895.1 of Magicicada septendecula. Lineage (NCBI taxonomy): Eukaryota > Metazoa > Arthropoda > Insecta > Hemiptera > Cicadidae > Magicicada > Magicicada septendecula. Next base: position 192,553,436 of record CM068369.1, on the reverse strand, counting down.
CCGATAAACATAGATTAGTTGTGGACTATAGACAATTAAATAAAAGAATAGAATTCGAGTCCATACCACTCCCCGACATCCACAGCGCCTTCCATTACTTTACAAAAGCTAAAGTTTTCACCAGAATGGACCTCAATCAGGCATTTCATCAAATACCGCTATCGGAAGAATCCAAACGCCTAACCGCCTTAGCCGTCCCTTCTGTACCAATTTACTAGAGTACCCTTTGGAATATCCCAAGGAAGTTCTATATGTAGCCGATTGTTAGAGAAAATATTCCACGACGTAAAATTTAAATTTGTATATCACTACCTAGATGACATAGTAATCTACAGTGAATCTATGGATCAACATCTGCATCATTTACGTGAAGTATTATCACGATTAAAGAAAGCCGGATTAACAGTAAACCCGAGTAAGGTAAATTTTGCTGTTAAACAATTTTCATTTTTAGGTCACACAGTAAAGGCCGACGGAAAGGTAAGTATAGACCCAGAACGCACCTGTGCTATCAGAGAATTTTTTACCACCACGGGATACGAAAGGAATAGCCCGATTTTTGGGAATGATAAATTACTTCCACAAGTATATCCCTCACCTAGCTGATATAGCAGCACCATTGAACGCGTTAAGAAAAAAGGAGCGAAATTTGAATGGACTCCACAACACCAATCGGCATTTGAAACACTGAAAGAGAGCATAATATCACCCCCAGTATTACAATTAGCTGATTTCACTAAACCATTTGTAGTACAGACTGACAGTTCAAGTGTAGCACTAGGAGCAGTAATCTATCAGGAAGTAGATAATTCTAGATTACCGACCAGTTATGCCTCGCGAACTCTAACCGACCAGGAAAGGAAATTCTCCGCATACGAATTAGAATGTTTAGCTGTAGTATTCGCATTTGAGAAATTCAAACCCTTTTTAGAACATAAAGAATTTCTGTTAGAAACTGATAATCAAGCCTTATCTTGGTTATTAAATCACCCTAAACAGTTAGGTCGTATCGGAAGATGGGTATTGAGATTAAATTGTTACAAGTTTAAGGTACAACACATTCGTGGCACCCAAAATGTAGTTGCCGATACGCTGTCCCGTATGCTCCAGCCGCCTAATAAAATATCCGAAAATAAGGAAAGTGGTGAAACATCGATAATCAATACGCTAATTACTGCATTCCCACTGGCATTTACTGAAATAGCTCAGTATCAACAACAAGACCCATATTTAAATAAAATAATAGAACAGTTAGATAAAGGAAACAATTCAGAGAAGTATGTAGAGAGTAAGAGAGTATTATGTTACAAAGTAGCTAATGGAAAATCCTTGAGAATAATTGCCCCGGATATTATTAAACCAATGCTTATGGAATACTACCACTCATCCACCATTGGAGCACATATGGGAATAAATAAAACTATACATCGTATTCAAAAAGAATATCATTGGGAAAATATGAACAGCGAGATAGCTAAATTTGTAAAACAGTGTAAGTTGTGTGCACTGAGCAAGCCAGCGAGAAACAGCCACATAGGTAAATTAATCTCGGAGACTCCCACGACACCCTTTTCTAAAATTTACTTAGACTTTTGTGGCCTCTACCCACGTTCAAAATCAGGTAATACCATGCTACTCATATGTGTAGACTCATTTACCAGATTCGTCTGGATGTATCCCATGCGACGAGCGTTAGCATCTACCACAGTGAAGATTTTGCAAGACAGATTATTTAAAGACTTCGGTACACCAGTACATCTAGTGTCAGATAATGGACCCCAGTTTAAGTCCAAAGAATTCAAGGACATGTGTTTCAGACTAGGCCACATTACCGTTACAGAGTATCGTCCACAAGGTAATATAGCTGAAAGGTATTTGCGAAACCTAAAATCCGCTTTAATAGCCTACCATACAAACGACCAAACATCTTGGGACCAGAACCTATCCTGGATACAATTTGCCTTCAACTCAGCATATCATGAAGGACATAAATCGACACCCTTTGATTTGTTGTATAAATATAAACCAAATCACCCATTATCCACCAAGTGGAAAATACATGAATTGTTACCCCGCGAAATCAATAGTAAAAATATAAAAAAGATATGGAACGAAGCTCGTGCTAACTTAAGAGTGAACTTGAGAAAATCGCGAAAATATCACGAGCGGGATAGTAAAGAAATAAAGTATCAAGTCGGAGACTTAGTGATGTACAAAACTCACCCGACGAGTAGTGCAGTTGATAAGACCACCTCCAAATTATCTTACCGATAGTGTGGCCCTTACAAAATTTACAGATACTTAACTCCCGTAACCGTAGCACTGTACGAACCCACTACGAATAATTATGTACGTAGAAGTCATGTTTCCCAGATAAAATATTATCACGGAATAAACATGCTAGTGAGCAAGAAAAGAAACGAAGTAGAAAAGGATAGATGTATTAAGACGTATAGTTGCTATATTGTAATTGAGTCACTACTTAATTACCAAATCGTATAAATAGGAATGAGGCCTGATCAACCTTAGACCCTGTTCACCGAGAAAGAATAAGCAAAGTGAGAAGAAAGCTGACACAAAATGTAAGTAACGTTACATTACAAGTACTTTACCAGTACTTTAATAAAATGATTCGTCAACTACGATTCAACGAAACCCTTGAAAAAGAAAAGGAAACACCGTAAAGATGTGAAACATACTCTGTGAAGAGTAACATGAAAAGAGTAGTAAAAAGCTAAACAGAAAAAACCGGTAGTAGTCTTAAGTAGTAGAATTAAGATGAATATTGTGTATTCTATAAATTTTATGAACTTTGATTTTTATGTATTTTAAGTATTAGTTAATATGGTATTGTATCTCTTGTTAATAGTAAATAGTAAATTGAGAGTGATTCATGTATCACACGAGGAAATTGCTTAAAGAGAAAAGGAATATCACACGGATATTCCGAGCTAACTCCCAGTGCAATTCCAATCTTTTTCCCCGTTGAAAACACATCGGTCCCTGACCCTGTGTCTTCTTTAAGTGGAGGAGTATGTGACGATTTAAGATCCTAAATCCCACAATAAAAAAAATTAAAAATTATAATACTAAAATAATTTAATAAGGTACTGATGAACCCTTTCTCCATGCCCCAAACCGGTAGTAACATGCCGATTTTCCAATGTATCAGCTAATAAAATTAGATTTAAAGAAACCCAATAAATCCATAACGACCTCGCGTTACCTAAAAGAATAATAAAAGTATAGAGTGATGTAATTAAATTGTAAGCAAATTAAAGGAAAATAATTAATAATAATTGAGAACTACTTTTCGCGCTGAGAAACTACCCGCGCGCGGACACTCACCTTTACACCTATAGTTAGTTAGTTCAGTTGAATCAGAGAGTCCGCTGGTGATACAGCGTACAGAAAGTTATGTTGACAATATAAAACATGTAGACTAGGTAAAGCTTGTGTAATTGCCGAATGATGTGAATGCTGTAAATGACTTGAGTGTGCGACGATGACATCTCTATAATTAAATAACATCACCTAAATGTGATGTTAAACTTTTAGAATGTAACTGTTAACCATAAGCAGTATGTGCGGTACAACAATGTGAACACCAGTGAAAGTTACCACCAAGAAACAGACCACAAGAATCTACAGGAGATACAGACTACTCATCTTTAAGAATGACACCTTCACCAAACTTCACCAATACACGATAGACAGAAGATCTCCCAGACACCCTGCACAACAGACAGAAGCGCCGATTCGCCGAGGATATGTTACACACAGGTGACACGGAAGTTCTACTTCCGTGGTTCAGAACTTAACTTAAACTAATATATGAAAGACACTTAAATAACAAAATAAGAGTAAAATACAACACTAAAGACTGACCTAATTACCATAAAATTGTAATTTCATGATATGTAATAAGATGTGTTAAGTTTAATGAGTTTTATGAGTATAACACGCTAAACTTAAATAAGCCCATTCTTCAGATGGCACAAAATAAAGATTGTTATTTGTAATATCATATACAGGAACAAACAACTCGGATCCGAGGGCAGTACCGGTACAAGCTATGTTCACCCATGACTTACACTAATTTCAATTGTACGAAATGAGCAAATATTTTTATCTTTAGTATACACATTACTAATTTTCTTCTATGATGTTAAAACAGTATGTAATAAAGAGATGTCATGGTCCAAAAAGGTGAGTGAATAAATCTACAAACCCCTGTCAAAATTCCTCAATTCACGGGATCCTATTTAACGATTGTTTATATTACAGTTAATTATGAGTTTGTTAATATTATGGCAGCGTGTTTAATTGACCTGAGCCAATTAACCAGGTTCCCGATATTATAACGTTAAGACGTTATAGTATATTGTTTTTTTTTTACAATCTAAATGACTACTTATTATAATTACATTATAAAAGATTTAAAACATATTACTGCCTATATGTTTTGGATATTTAGTCTCAAAATTTGTTTTTCATATGTTTTACATTTTCTTTGCACCACTCACAGCCTGTAGCATAAGAAGAAATGGAAAAAAACCGCTGTTTTCAAAAGTTTCATGGTGTAATTATATAAATAATAAGAAGGAGAAGAAGAAGTTTCCGATAATACTTCACTTATCAGAAGATTCTGAAAAACCAAAAGCCCTTGAGTCACCACCAACATTTTTAGCAGGCCAGAATGTGGAAACAGGAATACTGTCACCATGAAAACAATTTAAAAATAAAAAACTTTCCCTTATCAGAAGTTCTAAATTTGTGAGACGAACTCATTGCGAACAGGTTAGGTTAGGTTGAGGTGTCTTTAAAAATAACTTAATTCATTATCATATTAATATTGTTACGACGGACTACTCGATAGTCGTAGGTATAATGGAACAAAATAACTACAAGACACCAATTAAGTTACTAATTACCAGCTTTAATTTCCACGGTTAACCGTTCGTAATTAACAATACAGTCTCTACAACAAATCAAATGAAAATTGTTCACACGCAACAAAATGTCTTCTAAAATTAAACACAATTGTATTACAATTACCGTCCGATTATAAAACACAACACTTAACTAATAACCACTAGAACGCGCATAGTAATATAGCCCGAGAATAACTCTCGAACCGAACTGTAAATATATCGCAGCTGTATTGACTCTTAAGGCCGCTGCCGCCATCTATTTATACCTGTGATCACATACCAGAATGTTCCTAATTGCGTCTAAGCGCTCGTGTGATCTACGTAATTAACTGCTGTCTTGACACAGTCAATGCGGCTGGAACCTTCGAGAAACCTCTCGAAAATGCGTCGACAAGCACGTACGCCACACACGTTACATCGAGATTCTTCTGGCACATTCGACAAACACGTAGATTGTTCTGTGATGTCGTAACGCTGTCCCCTCCTTAAGCCTGTTCGTCCCGAACTGGCAAACCGTCTCTGAAGTAATACTCGACCAGGCGATCTAGGTGGACGTCCTTGCGAAAGATAATTCTCCCGTTCTTCAAATTCAGTCTCGTGTGATCCGAACATCACGATCCCAGGAATGCGAGTCTTCCGCTCAACCACTAGTTTTGCTGGAATCACTCCCGTTGCGTCATGTACTGATGATCTAAACACCACTGGCTGATCCAAGTTTGTTTGGTTCTCGTCAACAACCTCTTACGTAACCTCATCTTCTGCCACTTTGCCCTCGGGCGCTTCTATCAGCTCAGGAACAAGCAAGAGTTTTGTCTCGATACATAGTTGGCTTTCCAATCACTTCTTTTGTCATTACACTTATTTGTATTTCCTCTGCTAGCTCTTCCTCCATTTCCACTTGCAATAGGGAGGGTTCCTCTTGCCCAGACCTGTTGACCTTTTCTTCGACTAATGCCACTCGTTTAATTGTATGGTTGGTAGACCCTGTCGTTTTAGCCATGGAAAGCTTTATCTTCTCTTGGCCAAACTTCAGGACATTCTCTCTTAAGTCCACAACGAATCCGTAGGCATTCATAATGTCCATGCCAAGAAACAATTCATCGACAATGTCTGCAACGAGCATTTGGTGGCTAAACTCGAGAAAACCCAGGCGTACACGTACGTATACCTTTCCTAGCATTTGACGGGGCTTCTAGTCACAGTCTGTATTGTACAAGAGCTAATTAGAGGCTGGCAGTTGCTGACTAACTCAGGGCGCACAATGGACACTGTTGGGCCCGTGTCAACTGTAAATGACGTTGGTTTACCTTCCGCAAATCCATTAAAGATCAAGTTTTCACTGGTCTTATGTACCATGGAAACTGTGTGCTGTTCTGGGGCTTTACTTCTCCAATTGGTGCGATCACTCTCTTCTCTCGGTATCTCCTTCTCCCAACAGTCTACCTGTAGATGACCACGATTTCCACACTTGTAACATTTCGGTCTTCTGTCTTTTTCAAATCATTGCAACTCTCTTGAACTTTTGAATCGTTTGTCCGACAACATTGTTTTTCTGCACCCATCGTAACGGCAATGTGATGGCACAAACCCATTAATGTAGCGGGACGCTCACTTGGCAGCTTCAAACTCTAGGGCATGAAAAAGAGCTTTTTAGCTATTTCGGTGTCTTGCCATTCGTAACACTTGCTGAAGTTCACAATCTCCGATCCCATTAATAAATGTCTGCACCGCAAACCTAATTCGGAAGTCTAGGTATCCTGGTGCTTCAGGATAGGCCAGTCTAATCAATCAGTCAATACTTGCTTCAAACTCTTGAAGACTCTCCCCGGAACGTTGACGTCTTGTTCTCAACTGAGCATAGTACACCTCTCACAAATGTTTATCACCTTAACGTAATTCTAGAGCTTTTATCAACTCTCTAGGCAGCCTCTCTCTGAACTTGAAAACGTGTGGATGTGCTGCTCAAGTCTAGACGCTTGGTCTACGAAAGCATACAAACACAAGTCCGAAAGTTCGCGAGTTGATTATTAAATAGTGCTGATCTGGTAAAGTACAAGATTGTTCGTATAGGAACAATGTATAAGACACTTGAAGTTTACTGGATCATTGTGTACATACAATACATAAAATAAATTATGATTAAAATTAATTAACTATAATTTATAGTAGTGCTCAACCTGAGAATGACCCTGAACACCAGACAACAGGAGGAACTACACCTGAACCTGTATCCAGACTTACACCTGTCTTCCAGACTGGAGCATCACCATCTTGATCCTCATGCATTTTGTTATACACTTTAAAAAAACTTATAAACTAGAAAAACAAAATAACTCATAAAAAATGTATGTATTAGGTTGTAAGAGAAAAATTATTTTAAATTTGTAAACAGGTCTACAGAGACAGTATAATTAGCATGTTCTTTTTTCATAAACAGTATTAAATCAACATAGTGCAATTTTTAATTATCATTAATAAATCATAAATCATTCCAATATACGATTCAACCGACTACTTCTTCTATGTGACGCCATTCTGTACATCACAATACATATCTCTCTCTAGTTCTGGGTTAGCAGCCCACAGGCTGGTTGGCAGCACCTCATCATTCCTTCCGCTCCTCTGCTCTCCTTTCCAGTTCAGGTTGTGATGTGAAGTTCATATCATCTATAATATGTCTCATGTAATCTAAACAGAGTCTTTCACTATGATTTCTCCCTTCTAAATTACTTCATTTGTTCTCTTCATTAGTCACTGTATGTCCTATTAACTTATTTCTCCTATATTTTAAGTTTCCTATGAAGCTGTAGTCTTCATGAGCTCTTCCAATAACATCTTGTTAGTTATCTTCTCTCTCCAGCTTAACTTGAACATTCTCCTCTATCACCAGAACTCAAATGCTTGAAATATTTTCTTCTTTCTTCTCCTGTTGTCCATTATTCACTCCGTACAGTCAACGCCACACACTGCATTTACCAAATTCATTCTTAATTCAATATAACATAATTCAAAATAACTTACTCTATGGGCCTGTAGTGCATTTTGTACGCATTTAAAAAAAATAATCATTGCTATTGTGACACATATTGTGTAGCACATGACCTTTGCTAAAGGTGGACCCTAGAGAACCATATTAGAAAGGTACATAGTCATGCACTTTCTAACAGTGCTCTCTCTACTCATGGGCGCCCATACAAAATTTTCCAGGGGGGGAGGCCAAGACCAGAGGGTTTGGGTTTATGGAATGACAGGGGTCTTGGACTTTAAGTAAAACAAGAAAACCAATAAAAGAAATATTATAAGGCAAAATTATACATCGTGTGTTTCAATAAATTTCTGAAAATAATGTATATATTTACAGAATTCTAAAATATCAGATATTTTTTCTTTCAATTTTTTTATTTTTCCCGGGAGCCAGGGGGGCACGGCCCCCCTGCCCATCCGTATGGGCGCCCATGTCTCTACTTATCTTGTCCAGCATAGCATTTCTGTTATTATTTGCAGATCTAAAAACAAATGTTAAGTGTGATTGGCAGTTCAGTTCACATAGTTTGTTCTGTGACATTCTGGCCCATATGCTTGTCAATGATCTGATACAATGGTTGTTCCTGATTTTTATTCTGGTATTAATAAATTCTGATTTTGTGTGTAGTTTTCCATAAATTTTTTTAAAATGGTTACAAATTTGTTCTTTTCACTAGGAAAGTATTAGAAACAATAGCCTTACAGCTTTTTATGTTCAAGAACTTACCTGAAATTTTGTGAGTTTCTGCAATATTTTACATTTTTTAACCTTAAGCATACTATTTTTTGAATTGTGCTATGACTGCTGTAATGCTACAATGGGACAAATTAATAACTTGTAAACTATCACTTAATCGAGTTTCCATTGTGTTATCGATATATAAGTATATTGAGTAGTACTTGTGATTAGCATGTTAACATTTATTATGAGCAGGGGCGGATTTACGCACAGGCAGACTAGGCATTTTCCTGGGGCGGCAAATTTTATGGAGCGGCAAAATTTGAGTTAAGAAATGATACTTTTAGATTCAAATAAATTTACAAGTATAAAAGCCAGTTGAATTAAGCACACACGAATATAAAAATTATCTTCACTTAATTTGTAACTATAACGCAGTTATCGTTTTTCATCCAAATGTAATGCGGGCGAATGTTTATGTTTTCAACCGTTGAAATATTTGGCGTTGATCATCCGAGAGATTTTAGATGTTGGCAATCCAGATCAAAGTGAGAAATGTAGATCTGTCAATGTAATACCGAATTGTAGGTAGGTTCCAGAAACCGAGGCAAGCTAATATTTAAGGAATCGAGACATTCTAGTGATACCGACAATAACTGTGATAGCAGTGAAGGTGAAGATACTGTTCACACAGTTCAGCCAGAGAGGTCCGTTGTGGAGGAACCTTCATTTTTGAAGAACGAAGAGCCAGTTCACGTCAAAAATCATGATGAAATGTCATCAAATCAGGTAGGGAAGGTCTTAGATTCTAATCCTAATAATTGGCAAATGAACGAGAGCACACGCGATTATGTAGCAAAGTTTGATTTAAATAGAACACTAGTGCGGACTGTAAAACCAAAGAGGGAATATAATGATACCCCCCCGCCAACAGAGATTTGTGATAGGGGGCAAATTTATACTGCCTACGGGCGGCAAAATGTTAAATCCGCCCCTGATTATGACGTTCTGTTATACAGTTTTGAATAAGATTAGGATCTGTATGGTTACAACAGGCCAAAGTAAAAGTTTAATGTTTCTAGCAATTCCCTGACAGCTATGAAACTTGCACTAACCACGTTTTTATGTTATACGAATATTCTAGATCTACATTATGTGTGGATACCAAAAATCTGCAAAAAAGCAATTTGTTGAAATGAATTTTACGAAAGTAAACATGAAGAAGACATGTTCTTTGTATTTGTACTAGATGTTTTTGTATCTGTAACTAGAAGCCCAAGTTAGGCCTGGATGCATAACTTGAAAAAAAAGAAATTAACAAAAAAGAATTTTATAGAACTGATGAACATGCAAAACTGAATTTTTTGAACTCTAAAGTACCGGTACATGAAGATGTACAAATCTGTATAAATTTTTCTTTTGCAAGAAATTTGAAAAAATCAATACTACAAAACAAACCTTGTAAAAAAATCTAATATATTTTTAGTTTAATCATTTTTTAAATTACTTATTTTATGCCTGTCACAAATCTAGTCGAATTGTTAAGAAAAAAAGGAATTCTATTCAAAAATGAGTTCTGTTACATAGTGGGAGTCCAATATAGTAATCCACTTTATTATGATATGTGTATTATAATGGGTTTGTAAAATAGAGGTGTGTACGCCTGTTACTTTTTTTAGTATATTGTTTTTTTTTACAAACTACATAATTACTTATTATAATTACATTTTAAAAAAAGTAAAACATGTTACTGCCTATATGTTCTGGATATTTAGTCTCAAAATTTGTTTTCATATATTTTACTTTTTTTTGCACCACTCTCAGCCTGTAGCATAAGAAGAAATGGAAAAAAACCGCTGTTTTCAAAAGTTTCATGGTGTATTTATATAAATAATAAGAAGGAGAAGAAGAAGGCTCTGATAATGCTTCACTTATCAGAAGATTTTGGAAAACCAAAAGCCCTTGAGTCACCACCAACATTTTTAGCAGGCCAGAATGTGGAAACAGGAATACTGTCACCATGAAAACAATTTAAAAATAAAAAACTTTCCCTTATCAGAAGTTCTAAATTTGTGAGACGAACTCATTGAGAACAGGTAAGGTTATGGTGAAGTGACTTTAAAAATAACTTAATTTATTATCATATTAATATTGTTACGTCGGTCAACTCGATAGTCGTAGGTACAATGGAAACAAATTAAGAACAAGACACCAATTAAGTTACTAATTACCAGCTTTAATTTCCACGGTTAACAGTTCGTAATTAACAATACAGTCTCTACAACAAATCAAATGAAAATTGTTCACACGCAACAAAATGTCTTCTAAAATTAAACACAATTGTATTACAATTACCGTCCGATTATAAAACACAACACTTAACTAATAACCACTTGAACGCGCATAGTAATATAGCCCGAGAATAACTCTCGAACCGAACTGTAAATATATCGCAGCTGTACTGACGCTTAAGGCGCTGTCGCCATGTATTTATACCTGTGATCACATACCAGAATGTTCCTAATTCCGTCTTAGCGCTCGTGTGATCTACGTAATTAACTGCGGTCTTGACACAGTCCAAGAGGCTGGCACCTTCGAGAAACCTTTCGAAAATACGTCGACAAGCACGTACGCCACACGCGTTACATTGAGATCCTTCTGGCACATTCGACAAACACGTAGATTGTTGTGTGATGTCGTAACACTGCCTCTCCTTAAGCCTGTTCGTCCCGAACTGGCAAACCGTCTCTGAAGTACTACTCGACCAGGCGATCTAGGTGGACGTCCTTGCGAAAGATAAATCTCCTGTTCTTCAAATTCAGTCTCGTTTGATCCGAACTTTACGATCCCAGGAATGCGAGTCTTCCGCTCAACCACTAGTTTTGCTGGAATCACTCCCGTTGCGTCATGTACTGATGATCTAAACACCACTGGCTGATCCAAGTTTGTTTGGTTCTCGTCAACAACCTCTTACGTAACCTCATCTTCTGCCACTTTGCCCTCGGGCGCTTCTATCAGCTCAGGAACAAGCAAGAGTTTTGTCTCGATACATAGTTGCCTTTCCAATCACTTCTTTTATCATTACACTTATTTGTATTTCCTCTGCTAGCTCTTCCTCCATTTCCACTTGCAATAGGGAGGGTTCCTCTTTCCCAGACCTGTTGACTTTTTCTTCGACTAATGCCACTCGCTTAATTGAATGGTTGGTAGACCCTGTCGTTTTAGCCACGGAAAACTTTATCTTCTCTTGGCCAACCTTCAGGACATTCTCTGTTAAGTCCACAACGAATCCGTAGGCATTCATAATGTCCGTGCCAAGAAACACTTCATCGCCAATGTCTGGAACGAGCATTTGGTTGCTAAACTCGAGAAGACTCAGGCGTACACGTACGTATACTTTTCCTAGCATTTTGACGGGGCTTCCAGTCACAGTCTGTATTGTACAAGAGCTAATTAGAGGCTGGCAGTTGCTGACTAACTCAGGGCGCACAATGGACACTGTTGGGCCCGTGTCAACTGTAAATGACGTTGGTTTACCTTTCGCAAATCCATTAACGATCAAGTCTTATGTACCGTGGAAACTGTGTGCTGTTCTGGGGCTTTACTTCTCCAATTGGTGCGATCACCCTCTTCTCTCGGTATCTTCTTCTCCCAACAGTCTACCTGTAGATGACCATGTTTCCACAGTTGTAACATTTCGGTCTTCTGTCTTTTTCAAATCATTGCGACTCTCTTGAACTTTTGAATCGTTTGTCCGACAACATTGTTTTTCTGCACCCATCGTAACGGCAATGTCATGGCACAAACCCATTAATGTAGCGGGACGCTCACTTGGCAGCTTCAAACTCTAGGGCATGAACAAGAGCTTCTGAGCTATTTCGTTGTCTTGCCATCAATAAATGTCTGCACCGCAAACTTTATTCGGAAGTCTTCTGGTGCTTCAGGATAGGCCAGTCTAATCAATCAGTCAATACTTGCTTCAAACTCTTGAAGACTCTCCCTGGAACGTTGTCGTATTGTTCTCAAATGAGCGTAGTTCACCTCTCGCAAATGTTTATCACCGTAGCGTAATTCTAGAGCTTTTATCAACTCTCTAGGCAGTCTCTCCCTGAACTTGAAAACGTGTGGATGTGCTGCTCGAGTCTAGACGCTTGGTCTACCAAAGCATACAAACACAAGTCCGAAAGTTCGCGAGTTGATTACTAAATAGTGCTAATCTGGTAAAGTACAAGATTGTTCGTATAGGAATTAAAGACACTTGAAGTTTACTGGATCATTGTGTACATACAATACATAAAATAATTTATGATTAAAATTAATTAACTACAATTTATAGTAGTGCTCAACCTGAGAATGACCCTGAACACCAGACAACAGGAGGAACTACACCTGAACCTGTATCCAGACTTACACCTGTCTTCCAGATTGGAGCATCACCATCTTGATCGTCATTCATTTTGTTATACACTTTAAAAAAACTTATAAACTAGAAAGACAAAAGAACTCATAAAAAATTTATGTATTAGATTGTAAGAGAAAAATTATTTTAATTTTGTAAAAAGGTCTACAGAGACAGTATAATTAGCATGTTCTTTTTTCATAAACAGTATTAAATCAACATAGTGCAATTTTTAATTATCATTAATAAATCATAAATCATTCCAATATACGATTCAACCGACTACTTTTCTTCTATGTGACACCATTCTGTACATCACAATACATATCTCTCTCTAGTTCTGGGTTAGCAGCCCACAGGCTGGTTGGCAGCACCTCATCATTCCTTCCGCTCCTCTGCTTTCCTTTTCAGTTCAGGTTGTGATGTGCAGTTCATATCATCTATAATATGTCTCATGTAATCTAAACAGAGTCTTTCACTATGATTTCTCCCTTCTAATTTTACTTCATTTGTTCTCTTCATTAGTCACTGTATGTCCTATTAACTTATTTCTCCTATATTTTAAATTTCCTATGAAGCTGCAGTCCTCATGAGCTCTTCCAATAATATCTTGCTAGTTATCTTCTCACTCCAGCTTAACTTGAACATTCTCCTCTATCACCAGAACTCAAATGCTTGAAATATTTTCTTCTTTCTTCTCCTGTTGTCCATTATTCACTCCGTACAGAGCAACGCCACACGCTGCATTTACCAAATTCATTCTTAATTCAATATAACATAATTCAAAATAACTTACTCTATGGGCCTGTAGTGGATTTTGTACGGATTTAAAAAAAATAATCATTACTATTGTGACACTGCTGCACATGACCTTTGCTAAAGGTGGACCCTAGAGAACCATATTAGAAAGGTACATAGTCATGCACTTTCTAACAGTGCTCTCTCTACTTATCTTGTCCAGCATTTCTGTTATTATTTGCAGATCTAAAAACAAATGTTGAGTGTGATTGGCAGTTCAGTTCACATAGTTTGTTCTGTGACATTCTGGCCCATATGCTTGTCAATGATCTGATACAATGGTTGTTCCTGATTTTTATTCTGGTATTAATAAATTCTGATTTTGTGTGTAGTTTTCCATAATTTTTTTTAAAATGGTTACAAATTTGTTCTTTTCACTAGGGAAGTATTACAAACGATTGCCTTATAGCTTTTATGTTCAAGAACTTACCTGAAATTTTGTGAGTTTCTGCAATATTTTACATTTTTTAACCTTAAGCATACTATTTTTTGAATTGTGCTATGACTGCTGTAATACTACAGTGGGACAAATTAATAACTTGTAAACTATCACTTAATTGAGTTTCCATTGTGTTATCGATATAAAAGTATATTGAGTATTACTTGTGGTTTGCATGTTAACATTTATTATGAGGTTCTGTTATACAGTTTTTGAATAAGATTAGGACCTGTATGGTTACAACAGGCCAAAGTAAAAGTTTAATGTTGCTAGCAATTCCTTGACAGCTATGAAACTTGCAATAACCACGTTTTTGTGTTATACAAATATTCTAGATCTACATTATGTGTGGATACCAAAAATCTGCAAAAAAGCAATTTGTTGAAATGAATTTTATGAAAGTAAACATGAAAAAGACATGATCTTTGAATTTGTACTAGATGTTTTTTGTATCTGTAACTAGAAGCCCAAGAAACGAACATAACTCGATAAAAAAGAAATTAACAAAAACGAATTTTGTAGAACTGATGAACATGCAAAACTGAATTTTTTGAAATCTAAAGTACCGGTACATGAAGATGTACAAATCTGTACAAATTTTTCTTTTGCAAGAAATTTGTAAAAATCAATCCTACAAAACAAACCTTGTAAAAAAAGCTAATATATTTCTAGTTTAATCATTTTTTTTAATTACTTATTTTATGCCTGTCTCAAGTCTAGTCGAATTTTTAAGAAAAAAAGGAATTCTATTCAAAAATGAGTTCTGTTACATAGTGGGAGTCCAATATAGTTAATCCACTTTATTTTGATTTGTGTGTTATATGGGGTTTGTAAAATAATGGTGTGTAAGCCTGTTACTTTTTTTAGTATATTGTTTTTTTTTACAAACTAAATAACTACTTATTATAATTACATTATAAAAAAGTAAAACATATTACTGCCTATATGTTTTGGATATTTAGTCTCAAAATTTGTTTTTCATATGTTTTTATGTTTCTTTTCCACCACTCGGCCTGTAGCATAAGAAGAAATGAAAAAAACCGCTGTTTTCAAAAGTTTCATGGTGTAATTATATAAATAATAAGAAGGAGAAGATGAAGGCTCCGATAATAATTCACTTATCAGAAGATTCTGAGAAACCAAAAGCCCTTGGTTTTGGTTTACTTCTAAAGATAAATCATATTTATTGGTCATTGAAAAACTAGTACATAATACTAATAAGTAAGCAAGTATATGCAAAAACTTGTAACGCATGAGAAATGTATGAATTTAGCACTAAATATTTGAATCTCTTCAATGACCAATGAAGAAGAGATCGCAGGTAGAATAGTTCTGTACAGCGAAGGGACACAAGGAATTTTTGTAGCAGAATGAACTTGGATTTAAAGTAGATACTTCTAAGTGTTTTATTTTATTTTGCTTTATGGTCAGAGACAAATTGAAGCATATAAAACTTTTTAAATAGGTTGCTATGTGGTTTTAGAGGTGGACGGAAGGAGTAAAGAGCCTTGATCAAGAAAATAATTATATCTTGATATAAGCCTAGATATAGTTATATATTTATATCGATGTATCTGATGTGTCTTGAATAAATAAGCCTGAGGAAAATGGACCATCAACAGCGGTTTCTGAGGGACGAGTGAAAACGGGAAAGAATATTGAAGCCCATGGATAAATACAATTTGGAGCGTCGCATGAACAGATACGAAGGATCAAACCTATAAATATGAAAACAGAGATGAAGAGCTTACAAAACGTAAGCCAAACAGTATTATAGTTAAACAACAGAATACCTTACAGAATTTAAAATAGTTTTCACTAACAGCAAAATAGTTAGTCACCACCAACATTTTTAACAGGCCAGAATGTGGAAACAGGAATACTGTCACCATGAAAACAATTTAAAAATAAAAAACTTTCCCTTATCAGAAGTTCCAAATTTGTGTGACGAACGCATTGAGCACAGGTTAGGTTAGGTTGAGGTGACTTTAAAAATAACTTAACTCATTTTTTTGTTACGACGGTCTACTCGATACTCGTAGGTACAATGGAAACAAAATAAGTACCAGACACCAATGAAGTTACTAATTACCAGCTTTTATTTCAACAGTTAACAGTTCGTAATTAACAATACAGTCTCTACAACAAATCAAATGAAAATTGTTCACACGCAACAAAATGTCTTCTAAAATTAAACACAATTGTATTACAATTACCGTTCGTTTTTAAAACACAACTCTTAACTAATAACCAGTTGAACGCGCACAGTAATATCGCCCGAGATTAACTCTCTAACCGAACTGTAAATATATCGCAGCTGTACTGACTCTTAAGGCCGCTGCCGCCATGTATTTATACCTGTGATCACATACCAGAATGTTCCTAATTGCGTCTTAATTAGCGCTCGTGTGAACTACGTAATTAACTGCGGTCTTGACACAGTCCACACGGCTGGCACCTTCGAGAAACCTTTCGAAAATGCGTCGACAAGCACGTACGCCACACGCGTTACATCGAGATTCTTCTGGCACATTCGACAAACACGTAGATTGTTCTGTGATGTCGTAACACTGTCCCCTCCTTAAGCCTGTTCGTCCCGAACTGGCAAACCGTCTCTGAAGTAATACTCGACCAGGCGATCTAGGTGGACGTCCTTGCGAAAGATAAATCTCCTGTTCTTCAAATTCAGTCTCGTTTGATCCGAACTTCACGATCCCAGGAATGCGAGTCTTCCGCTCAACCACTAGTTTTGCTGGAATCACTCCCGTTGCGTCATGTACTGATGATCTAAACACCACTGGCTGATCCAAGTTTGTTTGGTTCTCGTCAACAACCTCTTACGTAACCTCATCTTCTGCCACTTTGCCCTCGGGCGCTTCTATCAGCTCAGGAACAAGCAAGAGTTTTGTCTCGACACATAGTTGGCTTTCCAATCACTTCTTTTGTCATTACACTTATTCGTATTTCCTCTGCTAGCTCTTCCTCCATTTCCACTTGCAATAGGGAGGGTTCCTCTTGCCCAGACCTGTTGACTTTTTCTTCGACTAATGCCACTCGCTTAATTGAATGGTTGGTAGACCCTGTCGTTTTAGCCATGGAAAGCTTTATCTTCTCTTGGCCAAACTTCAGGACATTGACTCTTAAGTCCACAACGAATCCGTAGGCATTCATAATGTCCGTGCCAAGAAACACTTGATCGACAATGTCTGCAACGAGCATTTGGTGGCTAAACTCGAGAAGACCCAGGCGTACACGTACGTATACTTTTCCTAGCATTTTGACGGGGCTTCCAGTCACAGTCTGTATTGTACAAGAGCTAATTAGAGGCTGGCAGTTGCTGACTAAGTCAAGGCGCAAAATGGACACTGTTGGGCCCGTGTCAACTGTAAATGACGTTGGTTTACCTTCCGCAAATCCATTAACGATCAAGTCTTATGTACCGTGGAAACTGTGTGCTGTTCTGGGGCTTTACTTCTCCAATTGGTGCGATCACTCTCTTCTCTCGGTATCTCCTTCTCCCAACAGTCTACCTGTAGATGACCATGTTTCCACAGTTGTAACATTTCGGTCTTCTGTCTTTTTCAAATCATTGCGACTCTCTTGAACTTTTGAATCGTTTGTCCGACAACATTGTTTTTCTGCACCCATCGTAACGGCAATGTCATGGCACAAACCCATTAATGTAGCGGGACGCTCACTTGGCAGCTTCAAACTCTAGGGCATGAACAAGAGCTTCTGAGCTATTTCGTTGTCTTGCCATCAATAAATGTCTGCACCGCAAACTTTATTCGGAAGTCTTCTGGTGCTTCAGGATAGGCCAGTCTAATCAATCAGTCAATACTTGCTTCAAACTCTTGAAGACTCTCCCTGGAACGTTGTCGTATTGTTCTCAAATGAGCGTAGTTCACCTCTCGCAAATGTTTATCACCGTAGCGTAATTCTAGAGCTTTTATCAACTCTCTAGGCAGTCTCTCCCTGAACTTGAAAACGTGTGGATGTGCTGCTCGAGTCTAGACGCTTGGTCTACCAAAGCATACAAACACAAGTCCGAAAGTTCGCGAGTTGATTACTAAATAGTGCTAATCTGGTAAAGTACAAGATTGTTCGTATAGGAATTAAAGACACTTGAAGTTTACTGGATCATTGTGTACATACAATACATAAAATAATTTATGATTAAAATTAATTAACTACAATTTATAGTAGTGCTCAACCTGAGAATGACCCTGAACACCAGACAACAGGAGGAACTACACCTGAACCTGTATCCAGACTTACACCTGTCTTCCAGATTGGAGCATCACCATCTTGATCGTCATTCATTTTGTTATACACTTTAAAAAAACTTATAAACTAGAAAGACAAAAGAACTCATAAAAAATTTATGTATTAGATTGTAAGAGAAAAATTATTTTAATTTTGTAAAAAGGTCTACAGAGACAGTATAATTAGCATGTTCTTTTTTCATAAACAGTATTAAATCAACATAGTGCAATTTTTAATTATCATTAATAAATCATAAATCATTCCAATATACGATTCAACCGACTACTTTTCTTCTATGTGACACCATTCTGTACATCACAATACATATATCTCTCTAGTTCTGGGTTAGCAGCCCACAGGCTGGTTGGCAGCACCTCATCATTCCTTCCGCTCCTCTGCTTTCCTTTTCAGTTCAGGTTGTGATGTGCAGTTCATATCATCTATAATATGTCTCATGTAATCTAAACAGAGTCTTTCACTATGATTTCTCCCTTCTAATTTTACTTCATTTGTTCTCTTCATTAGTCACTGTATGTCCTATTAACTTATTTCTCCTATATTTTAAATTTCCTATGAAGCTGCAGTCCTCATGAGCTCTTCCAATAATATCTTGCTAGTTATCTTCTCACTCCAGCTTAACTTGAACATTCTCCTCTATCACCAGAACTCAAATGCTTGAAATATTTTCTTCTTTCTTCTCCTGTTGTCCATTATTCACTCCGTACAGAGCAACGCCACACGCTGCATTTACCAAATTCATTCTTAATTCAATATAACATAATTCAAAATAACTTACTCTATGGGCCTGTAGTGGATTTTGTACGGATTTAAAAAAAATAATCATTACTATTGTGACACTGCTGCACATGACCTTTGCTAAAGGTGGACCCTAGAGAACCATATTAGAAAGGTACATAGTCATGCACTTTCTAACAGTGCTCTCTCTACTTATCTTGTCCAGCATTTCTGTTATTATTTGCAGATCTAAAAACAAATGTTGAGTGTGATTGGCAGTTCAGTTCACATAGTTTGTTCTGTGACATTGTGGCCCATATGCTTGTCAATCATCTGATACAATGGTTGTTCCTGATTTTTATTCTGGTATTAATAAATTGTGATTTTGTGAGTAGTTTTCCATAAATTTTTTTAAATGGTTACAAATTTGTTCTTTTCACTAGGAAAGTATTAGAAACAATAGCCTTATAGCTTTTTATGTTCAAGAACTTACCTGAATTTTTGTGAGTTTCTGCAATATTTTACATTTTTTAACCTTAAGCATACTATTTTACTTCCATATTCCTTAAGGAATGGAAGTATGGTGATGGCAAAAAAAATCGTGTTCGAGATTATTGCAGATTCTGATTCTACTACACTCAAAACATGAAAAAAAGTCGTTTTCCGAAAAGTGTCTATGTGTGTGTGTGTCTGTCTGTGTCTGTCTGTCTGTCTGTGTGTGTGTAGATTTTTTTTCTATGGCAAACGATAACTGCCGCAAATTCAAACAGAATCAAATAATTTTTTGCATACAGCCCTGATTTGTAGAGTACTCGCGACCTAATGTTTTTGGTGAAGATCGGTTGAGGGAAAGGGGTAGTTTACCTGCAACGGTTCTTTTTTATCAAGGGAATTTTTTTTTTTGGCAAACGATAACAGCCGCATATTCAAACAGAATCAAATAATGTTTCGTATACAGCCCTAAATTGTAGAGTTCTCACGACCTATTGTTTTTGGTGAAGATCGGTTAAGGGAAAGGGGTAGTTTACCTGTAACGTTTTATGTTTTAACAAGGGTATTTCCTTTGGCAAACGATAACAGCCGCAAATTCAAACAGAATCAAAAGATTATTTGCATACAGCCCTAAATTGTAGAGTTCTCAAGACCTTTTGTTTTTGGTGAAGATCGGTTAAGGGAAAGGGGTAGTTTACCAGCAACGTTTTTTTAACAAGGGTATTTTCTATGTCAAACGATAACAGCCGCAAATTCAATCAGAATCAAATACTGTTTTGCATACAGCCCTGATTTGTAGAGTACTTAAGACCTGTTGTTTTTGGTGAAGATCGGTTAAGGCGAAGGGGTAGTTTACCTGCAACGTTTTTTTATCAAGCGTATTTTCTATGGCAAACGACAACAGCCGCAAATTCAAACAGAATCAAATAATTTTTTGCATACATCCCTGAATTGTAGAGGTCTCAAGGACTTTCGATGTTGGTGAAGATCGGTTAAGGGGAAGGGGTAGTTTACCTGCAACCTTTTACGTTTTAACAAGAGTAAAGTACTTGAAAATTCATTTAAACTTTTTCAAACAATGGTAATTGTTAAAAATAAACAATTTTGTTGCCAGGCAATAAAATTATAATTTTTTCATTTTATTGAAAATCTGTACATAGTATAAAGTAACGTCGGTCCGTTTTCTCTCTGTGTTTGAAATCGCTAATCTCAGGAAGTACTGAACGGATTTTATTCAAGTTTTCGCCAATAGATAGAGTGTCTATCGAGGAACATTTATGTGTATAATTAATACATATATGTTGTACATTAGCTTAGCTATCACGGTTTATGTCAAGTAAGTGGTATAGTTTACATCTTATATATAAAATGAATGTTTCTTTGTTTGTCCCGTATGCGTTCCTATACCATTCATCCGATTGCGATGAAACTTCAGTGAGTTGTTGTGCGCATGTCCGCGAAGGTTTCTTCCACATCTCCTCCTAAACCACTGTATCGATTTCATCCAAACTTGGCACAAATATTTTACGCAACGGGAGAACCAACATAGGATAGGTGTTTTTTCGATGGGGTCCTTTTGGGGGTTCTTTGGGGTCTTCCACGTCGCCTCCTAAACCACTGGACCGATTTCAACCAAACTTGGCACAAATATTTTACGCAAAGGGAGAACCAACATAGGACAAGTGTTTTTTCGATACGATCCTTTGGGGTCTTCCACGTCTCCACCTAAACCATTGGACCAATTTCAACCAAACTTGGCACAAATATTTTACGCAACGGGAGAACCAACATAGGACAGGTGTTTTTTTCGATACGATCCTCTGGGGGGTCCTTTGCGGTCTTAAAAAACTATTAGATCTGGTTACTATGGCAACCCAATAGAATAGATTCTGTTCTAAATATATTATCGCATTAAATTGAAGACCACGCGAACGAAGTTGTGGGCAACAGCTATTTATTTTTAAGAAGCCTACTTTAATTAAACTTTATTAATTAAACTAACATTTTCACTACGTACAACTTGAAACTCCGTAGCGAAGCACGGGTATTCTGCTAGTCATGTATTAGAGAAAATATATCGTGCGTGGCAGGCAAGCATATCTCAGTTATGTTCTGTTTACGTTTCCATTTTATTAGTATCACTACCGCAATAAAAAGGCAGGGAACACACACACACACACACACACACACACACACACAATTCGCGTTATTTCTGGCCTCATTCATGTTTATTTTCTTACATTTGCACGGTTTTTAAATGGAAAGTGCCGAACCCATACCAACATAACGCATGCAAGCCGAAAAAGTGTCCAGCGTGGATAGCGATTTGCTTCCTGTGGATCGCTGGGCAGTGTAACTGCACGTGTTTACAGAGGAACGATTCATAGACAGACTTTTCGTCTTTAGGGAATGAACCCTCTGCAAGATGCTGAGGGTCCATGAGTGACTTCGGAGCGCTCCTTCTTTTCCGCGTGTTTGTTCTGTGAAACGTACACTGTAGATTCGCAGATTTATTCTAAGCAACGCTCAATAGGAAATGTTGAAAATTTTTGTCCACGGTGAACCCTCATACACACTAAACCTGCTCTGATGTTTTAATTACGGAGATCATAATATTAAAACTTTGGAAACTTGAGCACTACTTAATGGAGATCAATCATTAACTTATACAAGCCATTAATTTTATGCATATTTTTTATATATATGTGTACAACGTTATCGGCAACAAAGAAGTAGTTTTTGTTAAAATTCCTTCCCGGGATATTTGGCCGTAGTCCAATGTTTTCTACAAAACCAGACGTTTCGGCAATGCCATTGACTTCCATCATCAGTGAAAATCGAGTGCGATAACGTGAGGTGGTATATGTTAGTGACCACAGTACTGTGGTTAAGGCTGAAGCAGTAAGTAGAAAGAAGTAGTTTCTATGGTAATATTTCATTTCGAAAATGATTTTAAAAATAAATCTTAGAATATGGAAGTCATGTATGGTTCTCCATACCGATATTTTTGAATTGTGCTATGACTGCTGTAATGCTACAGTGGGACAAATTAATAACTTGTAAACTATCACTTAATCGAGTTTCCATTGTGTTATCGATATATATAAGTATATTGAGTAGTACTTGTGATTAGCATGTTAACATTTATTATGAGGTTCTGTTATACAGTTTTTGAATAAGATTAGGATCTGTATGGTTACAACAGGCCAAAGTAAAAGTTTAATGTTGCTAGCAATTCCT
The DNA here is from genome assembly GCA_034769895.1 of Magicicada septendecula. Taxonomy (NCBI): domain Eukaryota; kingdom Metazoa; phylum Arthropoda; class Insecta; order Hemiptera; family Cicadidae; genus Magicicada; species Magicicada septendecula. The sequence continues at coordinate 192,530,430 of CM068369.1, read as the reverse complement.
TGACAGCTATGAAACTTGCAATAACCACGTTTTTGTGCGAAAATTTTCACCATAATGGATCTCAACCAGGCTTTTCACCAAATCCCACTACCTGAGAAATCAAAACATCTAACTGCCTTTGCTGTCCCATTTAATCTATATCAATTTACTAGGGTACCATTCGGAATATTACAAGGAAGTTCAGTATGTAGCAGACTGTTAGAGAAAATATTCCATGACGTTAAATTTAAATTCATATATCATTATCTTGACGACATAGTAGTATATAGAGAATCGATGGATCAGCACATTCATCACTTGCGTGAAGTATTATCAAGGTTAAAGAATGCTGGAGTAACGGTAAACCCCAGTAAAGTGAATTTCGCAGTAAAACAATTCTCTTTCTTAGTTCATATAGTATCAGCCGAAGGTAAAGGTTAGCATTGACCCAGAACGCACGCGCGCAATCCGAGAATTTTTACCACCTAGAGACACCAAAGGAATAGCTCGATTTTTAGGCATGATCGATTATTTTCACAAGTACATACCCCACCTAGCGGATATAGCAGCCCCTCTAAACGCGTTAAGGAAGAAAGGAACGAAATTCGAGTGGACTACTCGACACCAAGCCGCTTTTGAAACACTCAAAGAAAGCATAATATCACCACCTGTATTGCAGTTAGCAGATTTCAGTAAACCATTTGTAGTACAGACAGACAGTTCTAGTGTAGCATTAGGAGCTGTAATATACCAAGAAATAGATAATACGAGACTACCAATCAGCTATGCATCACGTACTTTGACGGATCAAGAAAGGAAGTTCTCAGCCTATGAACTTGAATGTTTAGCTGTAGTGTTCGCCTTCGAAAAATTCAAACCATTTTTGGAACACAAGGAATTTCTACTAGAGACCGACAACCAAGCCTTATCGTGGTTGTTGAACCATCCAAAACAATTAGGTCGTATCGGAAGATGGGTGTTAAGGTTAAATTGCTACAAGTTTAAAGTACAACATATACGTGGTTCTCAAAATGTAGTCGCCGATACTCTATCCCGCATGTTTCAACTACCCAATACCCTACCCGGAGAAGACAAGGTTGAAACCACTACCATCAATACTCTAATAACAGAATTCCCACTAGCATTTAAGGATATAGCGCACCATCAACAACAAGATCCTTATTTGAGTAAAATAATAGAACAAATAGATAAAGGAAATCATTCTGACAAGTATACCTTGAGTAAACGAGTACTGTGTTATAAAAAGGCTAACGGAAAGTCATTAAGAATAATCGCCCCTGACATTACTAAACCCATGCTTATGGAATACTACACACATCCACAATTGGAGCTCATATGGGAATAAGAAAAACGATATATCGGATTCGCAAGGATTATCATTGGGAAAACATGAACAGCCAAATAACTAAATTCGTGAAACAATGTGAAATCTGTGCCCTGAGCAAGCCAGCGAGAAACAGTCAAATTGGGAAATTAATCTCAGAAATCCCCACTACACCTTTTTCAAAGATATACATAGATTTTTCTGGACCATCCCCGTTCTAAGTCAGGAAATACTATGCTATTAATTTGCGTGGACTCCTTCACTAAATTCGTATGGATGTATCCTATGAGACGTGCCTTAGCATCTACGACAATAAAGAATCTACAAGGAAGACTATTTAAAGACTTCGGTACACCAGTACACCTAGTATCTGACAACGGACCTCAGTTTAAATCCAAGGAATTTAATGACATGTGTTTCAAACTAGGAATAAATCACATTACAGTCACAGAGTACCGACCACAAGGGAACCTAACTGAGAGATACTTGCGAAATCTAAAATCAGCCTTAATATCTTACCACGCTAAAGATCAGACAGCGTGGCATCAAAATCTATCATGGATACAATTTGCCTTCAATTCTGTCTACCATGAAGGACATAAATCAACACCATTTGATTTACTATACAAGTATAAACCGAACCACCCGTTAACAACCAAGTGGAAAATTCATGAATTATTACCTCGTGAAATAAATGGGAGTAATATAAGAAAAATATGGAACGAAGCTCGCGCAAATTTGAAAGCGAATCTACAAAAATCGCGAAAATATCACGAGCAGAATAACAGGGAAATAAAGTACAAAGTAGGTGATTTAGTTATGTACAAAACTCACCCTACGAGTAGAGCCATTGATAGGACCACCTCCAAACTATCTTACCGATGGTGTGGCCCCTACACGATTCACAAGTTCATCACCCCCGTAACAGTAGCACTGTACGAACCCAATGCGGATAATTACGTTCGCAGAAGTCATGTGTCTCAAATAAAAAAATTTTCTCCTTCGTGAAAATAAACAAACACTACTGCGAGAAAGTAAGTAAACCAAAAATACTACCTAAGTATTAAGAATAAAATATAGGCAACCTCCTGTATTGTAATTGAGTCTAAACTCACCACCACACCTCGTGCGAAACATAGCGAGGCCTGATCAACCTTAGCTCATGTTCTACGAAAATAAAAGAAAGTGTGAGAAGTCAGCTGGTAAACAACAAACCCCTTACCTAAGTGAACTGAAGGTAACTCGATTGTTATTACGATATGTTATTGTTAATAATAACTTATGATATTTTATTGATTGAGATGAACATGATAATAATCATACATTAAATTGTAGTTCATGTTTGAGACTAAGAAAAGGACGAAACTAGGGAATCAAAGGATTCGTCGTAACCAAGGAAGCCAAAATAATCAGCGAAACTACGCGTGAAAATCTAAAGGTACGAATACTCTTCTGTAAGAACACTAGGGAAACCTTAATCTTACGACATAACTGGAAAAGTGTACATGTGTACTGTATATCTGTATAAACGTAAACAGATAAACACTTGTGTAACTGAAGTATAGTGAAAAATCCTCATGAGTGTAACTCCGTGAAACGAGTTAAGTAAAAAAAAACCGGTAGTAGCATTAAGGAATATAAATAAGGTAGATTTATGTATTTGTGTATTTTATGTGTTGTATATGTATTGAATTTTAAGTATTTTATATAGTATGTAAGATAATCGATTGATGAATCAAAATAACTTTGTAGAGAGAAATTTCATCACGAAGTTCCGTGCCAAATATAATTGTATTTCATAGATATCCATTTAATATCCACTAATGTCGCCCCGTCGTCTTCTTTAAGTAGAGGAGGATGTGACGATTTAAAAACAAATTTAAATAGCAAAAAAAAATATAAAAAAAATGTTGGTTTAAATACCGCGTGAGAAAATAATCCACCCTCCCCGCTGTACCTAAATACCTGTACCAACTTGTAAAAAGTCTAGTACGGACATGCAAATTATACTGTTATGAAGCGAATATTAACAATCATTCTAATTTAATAAAAAGACGTGAGAATAATTAATAAAATAGGTTTGGTAAAATAGTGGAACGCGCTGTGAATGTCGGGCAGTGGAATAGATTCAAATTCTATATTCTTATTCAGCTGTCTATAATTTACGACTAGCCTATGTTTGTCAGTTCCTTTCGGTACTAGGAATGCAGGTGATGAGTATGGAGAAGTTGACGGTTCTATGACGTGTTGTTCTAGAAGTTTGTTGATTTCGTTTCTCATTATTTCCATCTTGGGCGGTGATAATTTGTATGGGTGCAGACGTATTACTTTGTTGTCGCTGAGATTTATTTTGTATTCTATGAGATTGGTCTCAATCCTAACTTGGGTGTTAGTACAGTAGAAAATTCTCTTATTAATTTTTGAATTCTTTTTTGCTCATTACCTTTTAAATGACTCAAACTAGATTCATGATGCTCCAGATGAGTAGTAGATGTTTCGCAATTCTCGCTGTTATTTAGCTCGGAATCGAATTGATATTTTCGAGTACGATCAAACTTAAAGAAATATTGTTTAGCATATATGTCGAGAATTAAGCCAGTCTTGCTTATAAAATCGGCGCCTAAGATTAAGTTTTGTCCTAATACTTGAGCTACTAGTAGTGGAACATGCCATGTTAAAATCTTTATTTTTAATTTGACAGTAATACTGCGTAATATCATTAGGTTTTGCTTATTCGCGGTAGCACACTTGATGTTCACGTTTTGGCTACGACTAATAAGATTATGTTTAGCTAATACAGTGGCTAACTGTTGACTGATAAGACTACGGGTAGATCCCGAATCGATTAAACCGAGGGTTTTAGTTGCTCCAAGGTCTATCTGTATGTAGGGTAATTGGCATACACTTGTTTTGCATACTAATAGAGTTGCACTTGTCAATAAATCTTGTTACGTACGGGTCTATACGTAGGTTTATTTGTTTTTTTATTTTACGGTGATCAGTGTTTATACCTTTCCTTTTGATGCTGCGGAAGACGTAGGATTTTGGTTCTTCCTGCTTCACACGTTTTTTGACTGATCAGTTCTTTGTTGATACCGCTTTTGTTTACAATTCTTGCTAATGTGCCCGGACTTTCCACAGTTATAACATCTTCTCTCGTTATGGGCATCGCTCGCATGCTGTTGAGGTTTTGGTAGGGAGTTTGATGTATTGGGGTAGCTCTGGGTTTTAGTATTTCTCACGAAACGCTTATCACTGTAGGTACGAGTATCGGGCCCAATGGGTAGAGGTAGGTATGAATCCCTGCGTTGTGTTTGGGACATTAACACGCTTCTGTTCTGATCTGAATACCAGACATTGGATGAATGTATGCAACACAGTTCCAGTTCAGTGAATGAGGTAGGTCTCTTCATAAGTGCTAATCGGGATCGGTCCGCGGGAGATAGTCCTACTAAGATAGTGTCTACTAGCTGTTGTTCACTCCAGTTCACTTGTAGCAATAAGGCCGATTCCCTTATTTCAGATATATGGTGAGCTAGTCTCTCGTACGCTCCTTGTACACGAAGTACAGAATTCCGCTTTAATTATTCGTAGATACCAGTGGGGATGAAGTGTCTTATCAGAGAGGTATGTAGTTCTTCTACAGGGCGATGATATCTTAGTGACTCTAATACACGATCTTTTAATAAAGGAGATCTACATTTGGGTAAAAGTACTTGTAAAATTTGGTCGTCTTTTAGTTGTAGATCCTTTATTTGTAACAGGTGCTTGATAAAGCCTAGGAGTTTCGTAATATTCAGCCCATCGGTTATGGGTATTTCGGATAAAATACGTTCTACGGGGTGTTATTTTTCCATAAAACTCGGTATTGAGATTTAATTGAATCGTCATTCCAGGTTTTTCCGCAGATTGATTCGTCTGTAAGAGAGGAGGTAAATCGTAAGTACGGGTCATATTCTCTTGTTCATTTGGAAGAAGCGGGGCGTTTACGGGGAGGGTATTTACTTGTCTATCTGTTAACCGATCCTTAATGGGTTCCAGAGTAGATTCCTGCAGAAACTGAAATTTTATAGCACTGGGTTGCTGTTCTTGAGTAGGAGATTGAATGGGGGAAATATTTAGTTTCGTCATAGCTTCTTCGATCTCTTCTATTCTAAACGATTCGGACCTTCTACGTAATTCGCGCATTATCTCGGGTAATTGTTGTAAAGCTTCTTCCGCGAATTTTTGCGCGTCCGGTAGAGTAATTAGGTCACCGGGCCAATTCAACAAATTGCTGATGCGTCGGGTCAGATGTTCTATTCTTTGAGTGGTTCTTAATATTACCGCGGGGGATTTTTCATCTCGCAGGGTTTGTGCGATGGAGGTAAGCTCCCTATATTTATGATAACATGTTTCCCTTTCACTTTCAAAGTCTAATACGCTTAAACGATTCAACAGTGAGGGTTTGTCTGGTCTATTCTCGCGTAATGTTTAGCGCAGCTCCACGACCGTTACATTAGAGTATGGGAGACCGCGTAGCAAAGCTTCATAGCTGAGTTCATCTTTCAACAACAAGTCGGGGTTAAATTGAGCCATTATAGTGGTAATAATGACTTTTAAATAATCTAAGTATTACGTACGACAAATCTTATATCATCTACTTTAAACACTCTTATGAAATTTGAGTTCATTTAAACACACACATTTATATATATATATATATATATATATATATATTACACCTCTATTAAACGTGTGTGTTCGTGTTGTTTTTGCAATGTAATGTTTTCTGTGTTTAATGAGCACCTACCTGCTGTCCGTTCTTGCGGATTCTTCCGACTATGGGCGTGTGGATTTTGGATTTGAATTCGCAAGTAAATTAACTCGAGTGTACAACAACGAAACACTAATCTTGTTATAATTATAGTGAAGAGTTTTGTGAGGTTGGTAGGCTCCGTAGTACAGCAATAAAAATACAGTGTGGGGTAATAAAAATCGGGGTTTATTATACTAAACACACATAAGAATGAAAAAACTTACAGTTACAATAATTCTTACTAACTAAAACAGTAAATAAAATTTAGTATGATATTTTCTGAATGGTTAGTATTCTTCAGCAAAAGAGCTTATTATTTCGAATTATATTACTTGTATTTTACTTGATTTCAAAGAAGTTAATTTCAAATAATTTAATTAATTAATTTAATTTAATTTAATTAGCAATGACTTTAAAATGATTTTAAAATTACTCTAAAATTCTTGTAAATATTCGGAAATAAACTAGCAGTGAATCTAGTTCAACTTGGCTTTATTTCAAGTGATTTGACTCTTGTATACTGCAGTATAAGCAATCAATTAATTCTCTAATAAGATTTGTATAGCGCTTTTCTTTTTATCTAATATCTAATGCTTCTCTAGGGCTTATTAGTTACTCATACATGCTATACAGATTATCACAATTGAATATTACTTATTAATTTAGAGTCTTTGATTCAATGGCATCTGAATTATTTATTTTACAATGATTTTTTAAAAAAAAAGGGAGAATTGTTCTTTGGAGAAGTGAATAATTTGTTTTTGACTTCCCTGGTTCTGAAGAGGATGTAGAGATGCTCCTGGAATCCCTCGCTGTCCTGGTCCAATCTGCTAGAGACGACGATCCTGGACTCCGCGTCCTGGAGTTTGGTGATGAGTTCGGGAATCAGCAACACTCTGCTCCTTTTGCAACTGGTGATAGTTTTACGTCTGTAGTTTTGGCTGCTACAACTGCGTCAGGCCCCTCGTTCGATTCACGTCTCACTCTGGCGTGTGTGTCTCGTCACGGGCTGTCGCTCTGCTTGTCAGTTGTTCTGCTCGTACTACTGGATATAGACGGCCTCTTCTGTCGTACTCTTGAAGTGTAGTTGATCTCTTGCGTGCGTACGCCAACAGTTAATGTAATGCGCGATACGCTTAGTTGATGATAAGAAAGAGTATCTTGAATAGTCGCTATTATTACGAGTCGTTACAGTTGATCTGTTAAATAAGACGGTCGTAATAATGCGTGTTGACACCTCAAGTCTTCACAGATTTATCTTCACAAAATGTGTGTTACCGAGACGATTGAAGATGTACGTGTGTTCCTCTTGAGTACTGGCAGTCGAGTGTTTTGTCAGCCGAAAAACTCCGCGTTCGTTCCAATTTCTTTGAATAATTTGATTGGCTGACACACTCTCCCTTCTACTCAAATTTTGTGGTCACCCCATTCCGTGAGAACAAAACTGATTCCCACAGTCTGATAATTTATATTATTTTTAATATTCTTATCACACCGGATTTTGAGTGTCGGTGCGAACGTCCGGTCGCAATTCATATTGCGATTATCTTGGCTGCAAGCCAAGTTATGCTAATTCTAAAATATTTGTTATAAATTCTTATGACTATTACATATTAAAAGCTCTTCTGTGTAGCTCAATTACTAAGGAAGTTATTAACATAAAATCAATTATCTCCCTTAATGTTTAATAATATTAATTAAAATTCGCACACCCCATTACTAATATTTCGGCAAACATTTTGGCTATTTTAGATTTTTCCTAAATTTACCGGTTTCCGAAATATTAATAATTGAAAGTTTGGGCGTGGCTCTATTGGTTTATAGTGTGTGTGGGTTACGTAAGCGGCAGCTGGCATTGGCGTGTGCGCCTGTACAATGCGTTGAGATGCACGCTACATTATAAGAGTTGAGTTTCAACGTTTTAAATTTGTTAAAGCATTAATATAGTAAACTTTAACATATAACTCCAAATCAATGAGATTTGGTGACGTTATATACACCCCCACCCGTTAAAGAAAAAATTATTTGGAAGGCGTAGTCAAGGTCCGCGCCGTAGATTTTCCGTGAAAAAATCACAGTCTACCGTAGCACCCGCCATCGACGCACGCGCATTGATGCCCGACGTTGACAACACGACGATATTTGGTGATCGCAATACATACTCGTCTGGCGCTGTCACGTTGCCATTGATCTCTATATTATCACTGTTTTCTGTATTGCCTTCCAACGACGTCTGCACATGATCTGTGGACGTTTGGACTGTCGGTGGCCGCTGTACGCCCGATGGGCCACCTACGTTATTGCTTTGCGCCGTTTTTTCATTTTCTTTTCGATGCTGCCGTAGCTCTCGCATTTGCTCGGCACTGGACTTTTTAGGGTTTTTAAATTCCTTTTGATGCGAGCTTTCCTCTGATTTGCGTTTTCTATAATTCCGCGCATATTTACGACTCATATGAGACGACATCTTTAATTTTTTTGCAATTTTCAATTTAATACCGATTTTTACATATATTTCGGCGAATATTTTTATTCTTTCACTTTGAGTCCTAGTAGTGCTTCACAAGCTCTTTACAATGACACCCGAATCAACGTCCTAGCTAAACGCGTTCTCACGCTACACTAATTTACAATTTTACACAACGCTAATTCACAACAATCACGCGCAGGCGCCTACACTAGCCCGATGTCGTCACAGGCAAAACAAACACTGCACAACAAACACGTACAGACATGCTCTATCCATTGTGACCTCAATCGTTGTTATCACATTATTAGTCTCGTAGTTATTAGCGATTGAAATCTGACGGTATTTTGTAACACAAGAAAGTTTGACCGGCATTCACTGTGCTTAACGAGCGAATAGACGTTTTCACGTCAAAAAAAAAAATGAGTGTAGGATATACAATTATTTTTTTTCCATTTAAATTACAATTATCTTTTTAAACATACATTGATGATGCTTCAAAAATTATACATTGTATTTTCTATCTACTAACATATACACTGATATTACTATTTTCTATCATATGCCTTAATTCTAATTGAATAACACATATTGACATTGTGCATTGAAATTATTGTGTAACAAATGTTTGTAGCACGGGTAGTACTTAATTGCAACGTTTAAGACGGAATGTCTCTGATAGCGACAAACAACAGCGGCACGCGCACGCAGGAATGTGCTTAGGTTTGTTTACACTTTGTTCATAGCGCACCCGTCTCCTATTATTAACCTACATTTCAAATCAGCTGTGTGCTACTCCGCGTTATATAACCATTTCCGGCCACCGTGGCTCGCTCCGCCGCGCCCGTTTATTGGTTAGTTACCGCGCTACAATGAATTGTCATTTATTCACAACTTACTTACTATTATTATTATTATATCTGATATATTTAAATTATTTTAATAATGATTAATAATATTTACATTATTTTTAACCCTATACTTTATATTCAAAGTGCCTCTAATATTTGGTAACGGTCTTTATGGGTGATTCGACAATATTCTTCAAGCCACTCATCGAGTCCGTCGCTATCCCCGGATATTACACTAGCGGCTTCCCAAGCTCCTTGCGTGGGAACACCCTCTCCCTGTTCCTGTACTACCGGACGCGTTACGTTAGGTGTGCATTGTTGTATTGTGTTTAACTGTAACAATGGTTCTGTAACGTCCGGTGGGAACACCTTATTACCTGGCACCTGAATTACATCATCTAAAGTACATATTTTTTTACATAACTTATTATTCCTATTTCTAATATTCTTATTTTTACGTATTTTTGCAAGGCTTATGGCGCGTCCCCCTGGAGGCGCCCCTTGCCAAGTTTTTTGGAGATTGATAGCGTTTTGGTTTTTCGCTAAGATCTCTAACGTCTTGTGTATCACTCTCTTGCGCGGTCGTATCGCTTTTCGATACATCGACTGTTTGAATTGTTCTGATCGGGATCCCCTCGTTGCCTTTATTTTGCATCTTCTGTCTACCGATATTTGGCTTGTCCTTATAGTCAAAGGGTTTATTTGGTGGTTTTGGAGGTGTCTGGGGTGGAGTCGCGCTAGTGCTGGGTCTTTGATCAGGTTGGGTATGGTATTGTACCCGTGTATTTGGACCGTCATTATTCCGGCGAAAGTCCGGGTTATATCGCCACCCGCCTAAATCAAAAACCGTTTCGCTTTGTGACACTAAAATAAGCAACTCGTCAACCGTGCGTATCCCTTGTGTAAACACGGCTACACGTATGTTATGATTGAAATGATATGCTAATTTAGTGACAATGTCGATTTCCGCAAACGCTGGTGTCAAATGCTTAGCGCGCTCTACTTGCTGAATGATATACTTTTTGGGCGTTATTCCGAGCTTCCTCTTGTAACGTCCGTATTCGAGTTCGTTTCTTAGAAGTCTCTGTGTGTGTGAATTCCAATACCGGCTTTCGAACTTCTGTTTGAATTCCGCGTATGTGGTAATTTTATCACGTACAATATTATACCATTTTCGTGCAGAATCACGCAATCTCGTTTACAATCCACTGAATGCGATCTTGATCATCTAACCGCGAGCCTACTCTCGCCATTTCCCTCTCACATGTTAATAAGAATTCGATCGGGTTTTCATTATTTTCCCCCGTGAAATATACTCGATTATTTTCATCGGTTTGTCCCTAAACTAGGATATTAGGATCGGATCTCCTACGTACTTCCTGTCGTACTTTTAATAGCTCGTCATTAAGTGTTTGCAATACACTCTCTTTATTCGAATCTATATTGGAACGGGTCTCTACTATCGGAGCATCAAGCCTATCAACACGCCGCGCCGTTGTGTTTCCGTCACGTCTGCTTGAATTCTTACTTCGAGTGTATCTACTTTTTTCGCAACTTCGGCAGTTTGTTTCTCACACCTACCGATGTGTTCTTTGAATCGGCCCTCCATACGCGTAACTTGTTCAATAAACGATTTCTGCATCGTGGTCTCAAAAACCTTGAACCGTTCGTTTATTTTCGTTTCTACCGTATGAACTTTTTCTCCTACTACCGTGACTTTAGCGTCTAAGTTTTTCACGCTTTCCTCGAATTTCGCGGTCGTTTCTTTATTACTTTGTTTTATTTCCGTGACTTTAGCATCTAAGTTTTTATTACTTTATTTTATTTCGGCATTTATATCCGCGTTACTATGTTCTAGTGCTTCGGTTAAACTTACTTTTTGCGCGTCTATTTTAGCCGTTAATTCCGCGATATTGAGTTCAGCTTTGGCTGCACTTTGTTCAAACTTCGCGTTCATATTTGCTGTTAATTCCACGTTTGCTTGTATCATTTCTTGCAACATTTGTTTAAGCATTTTTTCGGTATCCATTCTTACACAGTAGTTTCAAACACTTCACTGCTCTCTCACAAAACTCTCTTCGGGGATTTTAGAGTTGGACGCCAGCTGTTTTACTAGTTAAAACAGCAAACTTTGTTTTAACGTAAAATGAATTGAATTTAAATTTAATATAATTTAAATTTGTCGAGCCCCACGATCTTGGAGCGCCATTTATAACAATATAAATGGGAATCGTTGCAAGATCGTTATGATTTAAATTTAAATTTATCGAATTTCGAGCCCCACGTTCAGGGCGACATTTACAACAATATTAAACGTGTGTGTTCGTGTTGTTTTTGCAATGTAATGTTTTCTGTGTTTAATGAGCACCTACCTGCTGTCCGTTCTTGCGGATTCTTCCGACTATGGGCGTGTGGATTTTGGATTTGAATTCGCAAGTAAATTAACTCGAGTGTACAACAACGAAACACTAATCTTGTTATAATTATAGTGAAGAGTTTGTGAGTTTGGTAGGCTCCGTAGTACAGCAATAAAAATACAGTGTGGGGTAATAAAAATCGGGGTTTATTATACTAAACACACATAAGAATGAAAAAACTTACAGTTACAATAATTCTTACTAACTAAAACAGTAAATAAAATTTAGTATGATATTTTCTGAATGGTTAGTATTCTTCAGCAAAAGAGCTTATTATTTCGAATTATATTACTTGTATTTTACTTGATTTCAAAGAAGTTAATTTCAAATAATTTAATTAATTAATTTAATTTAATTTAATTTAATTAGCAATGACTTTAAAATGATTTTAAAATTACTCTAAAATTCTTGTAAATATTCGGAAATAAACTAGCAGTGAATCTAGTTCAACTTGGCTTTATTTCAAGTGATTTGACTCTTGTATACTGCAGTATAAGCAATCAATTAATTCTCTAATAAGATTTGTATAGCGCTTTTCTTTTTATCTAATATCTAATGCTTATCTAGGGCTTATTAGTTACTCATACATGCTATACAGATTATCACAATTGAATATTACTTATTAATTTAGAGTCTTTGATTCAATGGCATCTGAATTATTTATTTTACAATGATTTTTTAAAAAAAAAGGGAGAATTGTTCTTTGGAGAAGTGAATAATTTGTTTTTGACTTCCCTGGTTCTGAAGAGGATGTAGAGATGCTCCTGGAATCCCTCGCTGTCCTGGTCCAATCTGCTAGAGACGACGATCCTGGACTCCGCGTCCTGGAGTTTGGTGATGAGTTCGGGAATCAGCAACACTCTGCTCCTTTTGCAACTGGTGATAGTTTTACGTCTGTAGTTTTGGCTGCTACAACTGCGTCAGGCCCCTCGTTCGATTCACGTCTCACTCTGGCGTGTGTGTCTCGTCACGGGCTGTCGCTCTGCTTGTCAGTTGTTCTGCTCGTACTACTGGATATAGACGGCCTCTTCTGTCGTACTCTTGAAGTGTAGTTGATCTCTTGCGTGCGTACGCCAACAGTTAATGTAATGCGCGATACGCTTAGTTGATGATAAGAAAGAGTATCTTGAATAGTCGCTATTATTACGAGTCGTTACAGTTGATCTGTTAAATAAGACGGTCGTAATAATGCATGTTGACACCTCAAGTCTTCACAGATTTATCTTCACAAAATGTGTGTTACCGAGACGATTGAAGATGTACGTGTGTTCCTCTTGAGTACTGGCAGTCGAGTGTTTTGTCAGCCGAAAAACACCGCGTTCGTTCCAATTTCTTTGAATAATTTGATTGGCTGACACACTCTCCCTTCTACTCAAATTTTGTGGTCACCCCATTCCGTGAGAACAAAACTGATTCCCACAGTCTGATAATTTATATTATTTTTAATATTCTTATCACACCGGATTTTGAGTGTCGGTGCGAACGTCCGGTCGCAATTCATATTGCGATTATCTTGGCTGCAAGCCAAGTTATGCTAATTCTAAAATATACAATTTGTTATAAATTCTTATGACTATTACATATTAAAAGCTCTTCTGTGTAGCTCAATTACTAAGGAAGTTATTAACATAAAATCAATTATCTCCCTTAATGTTTAATAATATTAATTAAAATTCGCACACCCCATTACTAATATTTCGGCAAACATTTTGGCTATTTTAGATTTTTCCTAAATTTACCGGTTTCCGAAATATTAATAATTGAAAGTTTGGGCGTGGCTCTATTGGTTTATAGTGTGTGTGGGTTACGTAAGCGGCAGCTGGCATTGGCGTGTGCGCCTGTACAATGCGTTGAGATGCACGCTACATTATAAGAGTTGAGTTTCAACGTTTTAAATTTGTTAAAGCATTAATATAGTAAACTTTAACATATAACTCCAAATCAATGAGATTTGGTGACGTTATATACACCCCCACCCGTTAAAGAAAAAATTATTTGGAAGGCGTAGTCAAGGTCCGCGCCGTAGATTTTCCGTGAAAAAATCACAGTCTACCGTAGCACCCGCCATCGACGCACGCGCATTGATGCCCGACGTTGACAACACGACGATATTTGGTGATCGCAATACATACTCGTCTGGCGCTGTCACGTTGCCATTGATCTCTATATTATCACTGTTTTCTGTATTGCCTTCCAACGACGTCTGCACATGATCTGTGGACGTTTGGACTGTCGGTGGCCGCTGTACGCCCGATGGGCCACCTACGTTATTGCTTTGCGCCGTTTTTTCATTTTCTTTTCGATGCTGCCGTAGCTCTCGCATTTGCTCGGCACTGGACTTTTTAGGGTTTTTAAATTCCTTTTGATGCGAGCTTTCCTCTGATTTGCGTTTTCTATAATTCCGCGCATATTTACGACTCATATGAGACGACATCTTTAATTTTTTTGCAATTTTCAATTTAATACCGATTTTTACATATATTTCGGCGAATATTTTTATTCTTTCACTTTGAGTCCTAGTAGTGCTTCACAAGCTCTTTACAATGACACCCGAATCAACGTCCTAGCTAAACGCGTTCTCACGCTACACTAATTTACAATTTTACACAACGCTAATTCACAACAATCACGCGCAGGCGCCTACACTAGCCCGATGTCGTCACAGGCAAAACAAACACTGCACAACAAACACGTACAGACATGCTCTATCCATTGTGACCTCAATCGTTGTTATCACATTATTAGTCTCGTAGTTATTAGCGATTGAAATCTGACGGTATTTTGTAACACAAGAAAGTTTGACCGGCATTCACTGTGCTTAACGAGCGAATAGACGTTTTCACGTCAAAAAAAAAAATGAGTGTAGGATATACAATTATTTTTTTTCCATTTAAATTACAATTATCTTTTTAAACATACATTGATGATGCTTCAAAAATTATACATTGTATTTTCTATCTACTAACATATACACTGATATTACTATTTTCTATCATATGCCTTAATTCTAATTGAATAACACATATTGACATTGTGCATTGAAATTATTGTGTAACAAATGTTTGTAGCACGGGTAGTACTTAATTGCAACGTTTAAGACGGAATGTCTCTGATAGCGACAAACAACAGCGGCACGCGCACGCAGGAATGTGCTTAGGTTTGTTTACACTTTGTTCATAGCGCACCCGTCTCCTATTATTAACCTACATTTCAAATCAGCTGTGTGCTACTCCGCGTTATATAACCATTTCCGGCCACCGTGGCTCGCTCCGCCGCGCCCGTTTATTGGTTAGTTACCGCGCTACAATGAATTGTCATTTATTCACAACTTACTTACTATTATTATTATTATATCTGATATATTTAAATTATTTTAATAATGATTAATAATATTTACATTATTTTTAACCCTATACTTTATATTCAAAGTGCCTCTAATATTTGGTAACGGTCTTTATGGGTGATTCGACAATATTCTTCAAGCCACTCATCGAGTCCGTCGCTATCCCCGGATATTACACTAGCGGCTTCCCAAGCTCCTTGCGTGGGAACACCCTCTCCCTGTTCCTGTACTACCGGACGCGTTACGTTAGGTGTGCATTGTTGTATTGTGTTTAACTGTAACAATGGTTCTGTAACGTCCGGTGGGAACACCTTATTACCTGGCACCTGAATTACATCATCTAAAGTACATATTTTTTTACATAACTTATTATTCCTATTTCTAATATTCTTATTTTTACGTATTTTTGCAAGGCTTATGGCGCGTCCCCCCTGGAGGCGCCCCTTGCCAAGTTTTTTGGAGATTGATAGCGTTTTGGTTTTTCGCTAAGATCTCTAACGTCTTGTGTATCACTCTCTTGCGCGGTCGTATCGCTTTTCGATACATCGACTGTTTGAATTGTTCTGATCGGGATCCCCTCGTTGCCTTTATTTTGCATCTTCTGTCTACCGATATTTGGCTTGTCCTTATAGTCAAAGGGTTTATTTGGTGGTTTTGGAGGTGTCTGGGGTGGAGTCGCGCTAGTGCTGGGTCTTTGATCAGGTTGGGTATGGTATTGTACCCGTGTATTTGGACCGTCATTATTCCGGCGAAAGTCCGGGTTATATCGCCACCCGCCTAAATCAAAAACCGTTTCGCTTTGTGACACTAAAATAAGCAACTCGTCAACCGTGCGTATCCCTTGTGTAAACACGGCTACACGTATGTTATGATTGAAATGATATGCTAATTTAGTGACAATGTCGATTTCCGCAAACGCTGGTGTCAAATGCTTAGCGCGCTCTACTTGCTGAATGATATACTTTTTGGGCGTTATTCCGAGCTTCCTCTCGTAACGTCCGTATTCGAGTTCGTTTCTTAGAAGTCTCTGTGTGTGTGAATTCCAATACCGGCTTTCGAACTTCTGTTTGAATTCCGCGTATGTGGTAATTTTATCACGTACAATATTATACCATTTTCGTGCAGAATCACGCAATCTCGTTTACAATCCACTGAATGCGATCTTGATCATCTAACCGCGAGCCTACTCTCGCCATTTCCCTCTCACATGTTAATAAGAATTCGATCGGGTTTTCATTATTTTCCCCCGTGAAATATACTCGATTATTTTCATCGGTTTGTCCCTGAACTAGGATATTAGGATCGGATCTCCTACGTACTTCCTGTCGTACTTTTAATAGCTCGTCATTAAGTGTTTGCAATACACTCTCTTTATTCGAATCTATATTGGAACGGGTCTCTACTATCGGAGCATCAAGCCTATCAACACGCCGCGCCGTTGTGTTTCCGTCACGTCTGCTTGAATTCTTACTTCGAGTGTATCTACTTTTTTCGCAACTTCGGCAGTTTGTTTCTCACACCTACCGATGTGTTCTTTGAATCGGCCCTCCATACGCGTAACTTGTTCAATAAACGATTTCTGCATCGTGGTCTCAAAAACCTTGAACCGTTCGTTTATTTTCGTTTCTACCGTATGAACTTTTTCTCCTACTACCGTGACTTTACCGTCTAAGTTTTTCACGCTTTCCTCGAATTTCGCGGTCGTTTCTTTATTACTTTGTTTTATTTCCGTGACTTTAGCATCTAAGTTTTTATTACTTTATTTTATTTCGGCATTTATATCCGCGTTACTATGTTCTAGTGCTTCGGTTAAACTTACTTTTTGCGCGTCTATTTTAGCCGTTAATTCCGCGATATTGAGTTCAGCTTTGGCTGCACTTTGTTCAAACTTCGCGTTCATATTTGCTGTTAATTCCACGTTTGCTTGTTTCATTTCTTGCAACATTTGTTTAAGCATTTTTTCGGTATCCATTCTTACACAGTAGTTTCAAACACTTCACTGCTCTCTCACAAAACTCTCTTCGGGGATTTTAGAGTTGGACGCCAGCTGTTTTACTAGTTAAAACAGCAAACTTTGTTTTAACGTAAAATGAATTGAATTTGAATTTAATATAATTTAAATTTGTCGAGCCCCACGATCTTGGAGCGCCATTTATAACAATATAAATGGGAATCGTTGCAAGATCGTTATGATTTAAATTTAAATTTATCGAATTTCGAGCCCCACGTTCAGGGCGACATTTACAACAATATTAAACGTGTGTGTTCGTGTTGTTTTTGCAATGTAATGTTTTCTGTGTTTAATGAGCACCTACCTGCTGTCCGTTCTTGCGGATTCTTCCGACTATGGGCGTGTGGATTTTGGATTTGAATTCGCAAGTAAATTAACTCGAGTGTACAACAACGAAACACTAATCTTGTTATAATTATAGTGAAGAGTTTTGTGAGGTTGGTAGGCTCCGTAGTACAGCAATAAAATACAGTGTGGGGTAATAAAAATCGGGGTTTATTATACTAAACACACATAAGAATGAAAAAACTTACAGTTACAATAATTCTTACTAACTAAAACAGTAAATAAAATTTAGTATGATATTTTCTGAATGGTTAGTATTCTTCAGCAAAAGAGCTTATTATTTCGAATTATATTACTTGTATTTTACTTGATTTCAAAGAAGTTAATTTCAAATAATTTAATTAATTAATTTAATTTAATTTAATTTAATTAGCAATGACTTTAAAATGATTTTAAAATTACTCTAAAATTCTTGTAAATATTCGGAAATAAACTAGCAGTGAATCTAGTTCAACTTGGCTTTATTTCAAGTGATTTGACTCTTGTATACTGCAGTATAAGCAATCAATTAATTCTCTAATAAGATTTGTATAGCGCTTTTCTTTTTATCTAATATCTAATGCTTATCTAGGGCTTATTAGTTACTCATACATGCTATACAGATTATCACAATTGAATATTACTTATTAATTTAGAGTCTTTGATTCAATGGCATCTGAATTATTTATTTTACAATGATTTTTTAAAAAAAAAGGGAGAATTGTTCTTTGGAGAAGTGAATAATTTGTTTTTGACTTCCCTGGTTCTGAAGAGGATGTAGAGATGCTCCTGGAATCCCTCGCTGTCCTGGTCCAATCTGCTAGAGACGACGATCCTGGACTCCGCGTCCTGGAGTTTGGTGATGAGTTCGGGAATCAGCAACACTCTGCTCCTTTTGCAACTGGTGATAGTTTTACGTCTGTAGTTTTGGCTGCTACAACTGCGTCAGGCCCCTCGTTCGATTCACGTCTCACTCTGGCGTGTGTGTCTCGTCACGGGCTGTCGCTCTGCTTGTCAGTTGTTCTGCTCGTACTACTGGATATAGACGGCCTCTTCTGTCGTACTCTTGAAGTGTAGTTGATCTCTTGCGTGCGTACGCCAACAGTTAATGTAATGCGCGATACGCTTAGTTGATGATAAGAAAGAGTATCTTGAATAGTCGCTATTATTACGAGTCGTTACAGTTGATCTGTTAAATAAGACGGTCGTAATAATGCGTGTTGACACCTCAAGTCTTCACAGATTTATCTTCACAAAATGTGTGTTACTGAGACGATTGAAGATGTACGTGTGTTCCTCTTGAGTACTGGCAGTCGAGTGTTTTGTCAGCCGAAAAACACCGCGTTCGTTCCAATTTCTTTGAATAATTTGATTGGCTGACACACTCTCCCTTCTACTCAAATTTTGTGGTCACCCCATTCCGTGAGAACAAAACTGATTCCCACAGTCTGATAATTTATATTATTTTTAATATTCTTATCACACCGGATTTTGAGTGTCGGTGCGAACGTCCGGTCGCAATTCATATTGCGATTATCTTGGCTGCAAGCCAAGTTATGCTAATTCTAAAATATACAATTTGTTATAAATTCTTATGACTATTACATATTAAAAGCTCTTCTGTGTAGCTCAATTACTAAGGAAGTTATTAACATAAAATCAATTATCTCCCTTAATGTTTAATAATATTAATTAAAATTCGCACACCCCATTACTAATATTTCGGCAAACATTTTGGCTATTTTAGATTTTTCCTAAATTTACCGGTTTCCGAAATATTAATAATTGAAAGTTTGGGCGTGGCTCTATTGGTTTATAGTGTGTGTGGGTTACGTAAGCGGCAGCTGGCATTGGCGTGTGCGCCTGTACAATGCGTTGAGATGCACGCTACATTATAAGAGTTGAGTTTCAACGTTTTAAATTTGTTAAAGCATTAATATAGTAAACTTTAACATATAACTCCAAATCAATGAGATTTGGTGACGTTATATACACCCCCACCCGTTAAAGAAAAAATTATTTGGAAGGCGTAGTCAAGGTCCGCGCCGTAGATTTTCCGTGAAAAAATCACAGTCTACCGTAGCACCCGCCATCGACGCACGCGCATTGATGCCCGACGTTGACAACACGACGATATTTGGTGATCGCAATACATACTCGTCTGGCGCTGTCACGTTGCCATTGATCTCTATATTATCACTGTTTTCTGTATTGCCTTCCAACGACGTCTGCACATGATCTGTGGACGTTTGGACTGTCGGTGGCCGCTGTACGCCCGATGGGCCACCTACGTTATTGCTTTGCGCCGTTTTTTCATTTTCTTTTCGATGCTGCCGTAGCTCTCGCATTTGCTCGGCACTGGACTTTTTAGGGTTTTTAAATTCCTTTTGATGCGAGCTTTCCTCTGATTTGCGTTTTCTATAATTCCGCGCATATTTACGACTCATATGAGACGACATCTTTAATTTTTTTGCAATTTTCAATTTAATACCGATTTTTACATATATTTCGGCGAATATTTTTATTCTTTCACTTTGAGTCCTAGTAGTGCTTCACAAGCTCTTTACAATGACACCCGAATCAACGTCCTAGCTAAACGCGTTCTCACGCTACACTAATTTACAATTTTACACAACGCTAATTCACAACAATCACGCGCAGGCGCCTACACTAGCCCGATGTCGTCACAGGCAAAACAAACACTGCACAACAAACACGTACAGACATGATCTATCCATTGTGACCTCAACCGTTGTTATCGCATTATTAGTCTCGTAGTTATTAGCGATTGAAATCTGACGGTATTTTGTAACACAAGAAAGTTTGACCGGCATTCACTGTGCTTAACGAGCGAATAGACGTTTTCACGTCAAAAAAAATGAGTGTAGGATATACAATTATTTTTTTTCCATTTAAATTACAATTATCTTTTTAAACATACATTGATGATGCTTCACAAATTATACATTGTATTTTCTATCTACTAACATATACACTGATATTACTATTTTCTATCATAAGGCTTAATTCTAATTGAGTAACACATATTGACATTGTGCATTGAAATTATTGTGTAACAAATGTTTGTAGCACGAGCAGTACTTAATTGCAACGTTTAATTCGGAATGTCTCTGATAGCGACAAACAACAGCGGCACGCGCACGCAGGAATGTGCTTAGGTTTGTTTACACTTTGTTCATAGCGCACCCGTCTCCTACTATTAACCTACATTTCAAATCAGCTGTGTGCTACTCCGCGTTATATAACCATTTCCGGCCACCGTGGCTCGCTCCGCCGCGCCCGTTTATTGGTTAGTTACCGCGCTACGATGAATTGTCATTTATTCACAACTTACTTACTATTATTATTATTATATCTGATATATTTAAATTATTTTAATAATGATTAATAATATTTACATTATTTTTAACCCTATACTTTATATTCAAAGTGCCTCTAATATTTGGTAACGGTCTTTATGGGTGATTCGACAATATTCTTCAAGCCACTCATCGAGTCCGTCGCTATCCCCGGATATTACACTAGCGGCTTCCCAAGCTCCTTGCGTGGGAACACCCTCTCCCTGTTCCTGTACTACCGGACGCGTTACGTTAGGTGTGCATTGTTGTATTGTGTTTAACTGTAACAATGGTTCTGTAACGTCCGGTGGGAACACCTTATTACCTGGCACCTGAATTACATCATCTAAAGTACATATTTTTTTACATAACTTATTATTCCTATTTCTAATATTCTTATTTTTACGTATTTTTGCAAGGCTTATGGCGCGTCCCCCCTGGAGACGCCCCTTGCCAAGTTTTTGGAGATTGATAGCGTTTTGGTTTTTCGCTAAGATCTCTAACGTCTTGTGTATCACTCTCTTGCGCGGTCGTATCGCTTTTCGATACATCGACTGTTTGAATTGTTCTGATCGGGATCCCCTCGTTGCCTTTATTTTGCATCTTCTGTCTACCGATATTTGGCTTGTCCTTATAGTCAAAGGGTTTATTTGGTGGTTTTGGAGATGTCTGGGGTGAAGTCGCGCTAGTGCTGGGTCTTTGATCAGGTTGGGTATGGTATTGTACCCGAGTATTTTGACCGTCATTATTCCGGCGAAAGTCCGGGTTATATCGCCAGCCGCCTAAATCAAAAACCGTTTCGCTTTGTGACACTAAAATAAGCAACTCGTCAACCGTGCGTATCCCTTGTGTAAACACGGCTACACGTATGTTATGATTGAAATGATATGCTAATTTAGTGACAATGTCGATTTCCGCAAACGCTGGTGTCAAATGCTTAGCGCGCTCTACTTGCTGAATGATATAATTTTTGGGCGTTATTCCGAGCTTCCTCTCGAAACGTCCGTATTCGAGTTCGTTTCTTAGAAGTCTCTGTGTGTGTGAATTCCAATACCGGCTTTCGAACTTCTGTTTGAATTCCGCGTATGTGGTAATTTTATCACGTACAATATTATACCATTTTCGCGCAGAATCACGCATCGCGTTTACAATCCACTGAATGCGATCTTGATCATCTAACCGCGAGCCTACTCTCGCCATTTCCCTCTCACATGTTAATAAGAATTCGATCGGGTTTTCATTATTTTCCCCCGTGAAATATACTCGATTCTTTTCATCGGTTTGTCCCTGTACTAGGATATTAGGAGCGGATCACCTACGTACTTCCTGTCGTACTTTTAATAGCTCGTCATTAAGTGTTTGCAATACACTCTCTTTATTCGAATCTATATTGGAACGGGTCTCTACTATCGGAGCATCAAGCCTATCAACACGCCGCGCCGTTGTGTTTCCGTCACGTCTGCTTGAATTCTTACTTCGAGTGTATCTACTTTTTTCGCAACTTCGGCAATTTGTTTCTCACACCTACCGATGTGTTCTTTGAATCGGCCCTCCATACGCGTAACTTGTTCAATAAACGATTTCTGCATCGTGGTCTCAAAAACCTTGAACCGTTCGTTTATTTTCGTTTCTACCGTATGAACTTTTTCTCCCACTTCCGTGACTTTAGCGTCTAAGTTTTTCACGCTTTCCTCGATTTTCGCGGTCGTTTCTTTATTACTTTGTTTTATTTCCGTGACTTTAGCATCTAAATTTTTATTACTTTGTTTTATATCGGCATTTACATGCGCGTTACTATGTTCTAGTGCTTCGGTTAAACTTACTTTTTGCTCGTCTATTTTAGCCGTTAATTCCGCGATATTGAGTTCAGCTTTGGCTGCACTTTGTTCAAACTTCGCGTTCATATTTGCTGTTAATTCCGCGTTTGCTTGTTTCATTTCTTGCAACATTTGTTTAAGCATTTTTTCGGTATCCATTTTTACACAGTTTCTTGACAAATTTAGTTAATGACTTTTGGGACAGGCACGAACCTGAGTTTACAACCTTTAAATCTGTGCTTTATTATTATTTTGCATTTTACTAAACTTCTATTAACTTTACTACACTCACAAAAAAAATATATAGTGACTATTGGTTTAGATTTTGTTGACATTTATTACACCTTAGTTTGTTTACCATAATAC
Organism: Magicicada septendecula; assembly: GCA_034769895.1. Lineage (NCBI taxonomy): Eukaryota > Metazoa > Arthropoda > Insecta > Hemiptera > Cicadidae > Magicicada > Magicicada septendecula. Next base: position 192,507,356 of record CM068369.1, on the reverse strand, counting down.
TGTTTGTTTTCCCGTGCTTGCTATTCAAATAACTTCTTTTGTTTACAGGGCAGAACGTACATTCCTCGACACGACTCCTACATGAAATAGCCTGTCACTATACCGACAGGTTGAAAATGGAATATTTTTACAAGCGGGGACTTGCTTATTACGTTGACTTCTTTATACCACTATTATTATTTTATTAATAAGACTCTAATTATTTTGCTCTATTTCACAAATTCAGAGTAAATAAATTTACGACCTTGCCAAGTTACTGTTTATTAATTAGCAGTGGTGCATTTTATATGTGTCACAACGTACATAATTTTTTTTTTTTTTTCACAAAAGCAGAGTTGCGCATTTTATAATGTCTCTCCTGCTAAGACATCATAACACAGGGAACCCGTTTAATTGGCCTCTGTCAATTAAACTGGCTGCCGTTGTTAGTACTAGTTATTTACCAACAATTTGGGAAACTGTAAAGAACAGGAATTCGTGCAAGGTTACTCAAACTTACTTACTCTCTTTTGGTTTTAGTAGAAACATCTCTTTATTTTTTTTCTTCAACTTAATGTTTTGATTGATACTATCTTTAGTGGTTATCAGCTTTTTCTTTTATGTTTTAAATTTTCTGATAGATTCTACATCAAAAGCTCTTATACTCTTTAAAGTGTTACTCAGATGAGTTCAAAGCTATACTGTTTTAGATTACATTAAATGCCACGGATCCGGGTTCTAATTTCATAATATTTTAAAATACTTCCACATTATGTAAACTATTTGAAGAATAGTTTGATTAATAGATTAGATTAATATACACTAAATACAAAATTACTATGTTAAGATTTACATGGTTTGACAGAGTGTTTTCAAAACTTGTACTGTTTTTTACTTTGGTTCTTAGAAAACAATATAAGCACAGAAGTTCTTTTCTGGGTCACCTGGGTATAATGGTGATCTGCAGCTGGTCCTCTTGCGGATCCTCTTCAGTCGGTTTTCCGGGATGATCTTCATAGTAGGTTGAGTTTCTCCATTAAGATTGTCGATTCTAAGTGGTGATCACAGTCATCACGCTACAATTCTGCTACCTGGTGCTCGTGATGTTGACGTCATTGCTTCTTGTGGACGTGGGAGTTCACTTCTCACATTTTAGTTTAATGTACACTAATGTTATCTTCCTACATGGTATGAAATATACCTTAAAATGTAAACTTTTATTTACAAAGAGATGTGTCGACTATTATTTTCCTTTTATTCATTATCTACAAATAAGTTACATTATCAGATTTACGTTGCACTTAGTTTCACCTACATGTCGAGTATTTTACCATAAAACACTAAATTTCTGTAACATAGTTTGAAATAAAATGTACGCTCACGTTCCAGCCACATTGTGATGCTGTTAACTCGTCGGATATTCTGAGTCGACTGGGGTTGATTTAGCAGCCGTGTGTAGGGACGGGGGCGCAGTTCACGAGTCAAGAGAAAAGTAGTTCGTACTTTTATTATTAGTATCTTTCCACTAATTAACTATTATTAATTATCCTACCTTTTCTCTATTTAGTTAGGTATTTTATTAATTATTCTCACGTCTTTTTATTAAATTAGAATGATTGTTAATATTCGCTTCATAACAGTATAATTTGCATGTCCGTACTAGACTTTTTACAAGTTGGTACAGGTATTTAGGTACAGCGGGGAGGGTGGATTATTTTCTCACGCGGTATTTAAACCAAATTTTTTTTAATTTTTTTGCTATTTAAATTTGTTTTTAAATCGTCACATGTTGTCCATGATTCACTCCGTACAGAGCAACGCCACACACTGCATTTACCAAATTCATTCTTAATTCAATATAACATATAATTCAAAATAACTTACTCTATGGGCTTATAGTGGATTTTGTACGGATTTTTAAAAAATAATCATTACTATTGTGACACTGCTGCACATGACCTTTGGTAAAGGTGGACCCTAGAGAACCATATTAGAAAGGTACATAGTCATGCACTTTCTAACAGTGCTCTCTCTACTTAGGGTAAGACTGCCCAAGAGTACGCACTGCTCAAGAGTACGCATTGAGCTTCAATTTTTAACCGATAGATTTCAGCATCTGTCGCAAGCAGGGGATGTGCTTCTTAACCAGCCGAATCCCGTTGGCACGTGGCAGTCGAGATTCTTTCACCAAGAGAGGAGGTATGTTGAATTTGTTGCGTTACTACTATTTTGTTCTTATATTTGTCGCAAATTAGTATATTGTTTTTACATGTAAATGTTAATATTTTAAATTGTATTTTTTATATTTTATTATTACATGTTCCTGGTTCATATTTATTGGCAAATTTATTTAATACATGAAGTAGTTTTGATATTAAGATGTCCAAAAATCAAAATGGCGCGATGTCATAAGAGTACGCACTGGCTTCTTTAATGCGTACTCTTGGGACACTTCATATGAGATTGTGCCTTCAATGAGTTTTCTTCATTCCAGGTACCATGTCATCAAAATATAATCGTAAAAGTGATAGGCAGTTGTTCACTCAAGCGCAATTGACCACAGCTCAAGATAAAATTGCAGCAGGCAGTAGTGTGAGAGCTGCAGCGAAATTTGTGGGAGTACATGAGGCAACACTGCGAAAGAGATTGAAATCAGTAAGTTCAATATATTTATTCATTTGGTCGTCTTATGGCATACTAACAATAGTAGGCCTAGGCCTACTATCCCTAAAATAACAAAAAGGCCTAATAATAATTATGGTGATAGCCTATTAATTATTTTTGATAATAATAATAATGACCGCCTCCGTGATATAGTGGTCAGCACGTCTGACTACTAATCTGGAGGTTCCGCGTTCGATCCCTGGCACCCCCGGAAATTTTTCCGAGGGAAATGGATCTGGAACGGGGTCCACCCAGCCTAGTGAGGACAAATGGGTAGCTACTTGACCGATTGGTAGCGGATCTGGTTGGCATCTTAACAGGTTGAGAGGTGCGTGGTGCTAACCACATCACCCCTCTATCCACCAGCTGCTAGACAGTGGTGGCAACCTGGCCGACCGGCCTAGACTCCTCGAAGCTGTTGAGCCACAGATTTTTAATAATAATAATAATAATAATAACAAATGTATCCTTTAGGAATGAATATTAATTTTTAAATGTTATTTTCAGGGAACAATACCAACTTCCTTGGGCAGATTTAAACAAACATTTTCGAAGCAGGTAGAGGAATACTTGGTGGCTCGTATTAAGATTTTAGACAGCAAATTTTTTGGCATAACAAGGAAACAATTAATGGCTGTAGTGTTCCAATATGCTACACAGAATAATATTGCTCATCCATTCAACAAGAATAAGAAGATGGCAGGTGATAAATGGGTGAGAAATTTCTGCGAAAGGCACTCCTTAACATTACGGCAGCCGGAGAAATGCTCTCTAGGGAGAGCCATTGGGTTTAATAGAGTACAATTTGACAAGTTCCATAAAAACCTTAAAATAATCTTAGATGAGAACCCTGCACTTTCTGCAAGCGACATCTTTAATATGGACGAAACAAATGTGTCAACTGTTCCCAACAAGCTTCCGAAAGTATAAACTTTGGCGTCCCAAAGAACTTGGGGCTCCACAAATTTAAATTACATTAAATTTGCAACTTGTACCATTGTAATATATTACTTTAGTCTTTGTTAACAGTTTAGGTATTTATACATCTAATTCTAATATTAAAATTTAGTAGGCCAATATCATTTTTAGATTGCTAACTATTGATTTTTACCTGCTGCATAAATTTAAATTTTTCAAAAATTATAACTTTTTAATACAATTTGTAGTTAAAACACAATGATGAAATTTTATATGTTGATTACTAGTTACTAGAAGAATATTTTGAGAAAATTTCAGATTTCTTTGTTCAGTCCCTTTTGAGATATACCAATTTGAAAATCAGCAATTTTAGCCAAATCTCAATATTTGAAGGCTCGTAAAACCTAAAGGATGGATGTAAATGATCTCAAATTTTAATAGCATCTAGTGGTCTAGTATATCTTTGTGGGTAAAAAATATTTAAGGTGTGTTGTCATCATCCCTTCTATGAAAAAAATTGTTCTAAATTCGTTTATTTATTCTAATCGAAACACGATTTTCTAATCAAGTTTTAGGTTATTTCCTTAAAACCTAACAAATTTTTGGTCATAACATGAATTGTAGACGGTTTCATGTAGATTAAGATGGTTTTTATTTCAAGTTGATATCTTAATAAATAAAATAGTTATTTAACTTACCGTTAACCTTTGAAAACGCCAAAAATGACAGATCCATCTAAATGAAATGGCCACTAGAAGCCAAAGTGTTAGTGATAAAATGTGAGAAAAAATCGTTTTGCACTCCCAGATAAATATAGAAACAGAAAATGTATAATTAAAAATAAAACAAAATATGTCCGAAACACCCATTGGTTGATTTGATATGGATTGACCCTGTAGCTGGACGCTGACTTGGCAGCTTCAATCTCTAGGGCATGAACAAGAGCTTCTGAGCTATTTCGGTGTCTTGCCATTCGTAACACTTGCTGAAGTTCACAATCTCCGATGCCATCAATAAATGTCTGCACCGCAAACCTTATTCGGAAGTCTTCTGGTGCTTCAGGATAGGCCAGTCTAATCAATCTGTCAATACTTGCTTCAAACTCTTGAAGACTCTCCCCAGAACGTTGTCGTCTGGTTCTCAACTGAGCATATTACACCTCTCACAAATGTTTATCACAGTAGCGTAATTCTAGAGCTTTTATCAACTCTCTAGGCAGTCTCTCTCTGAACTTGAAAACGTGTGGATGTGCTGCTCGAGTCTAGACGCTTGGTCTACGAAAGCATACAAACACAAGTCTGAAAGTTTGCGAGTTGATTACTAAATATTGCTAATCTGGTAAAGTACAAGATTGTTCGTATAGGAATTAAAGACACTTGAAGTTTACTGGAGTTTACATTGTGTACATACAATACATAAAATAAATTATGATTAAAATTAATTAACTACAATTTATAGTAGTGCTCAACCTGAGAATGACCCTGAACACCAGACAACAGGAGGCTGAACCTGTATCCAGACTTACACCTGTCTTCCAGACTGGAGCATCACCATCTTGATCGTCATTCATTTTGTTATACACTTTAAAAAAACTTATAAACTAGAAAGACAAAAGAACTCATAAAAAATTTATGTATTAGATTGTAAGAGAAACATTATTTTAATTTTGTAAAAAGGTCTATAGAGACAGTATAATTAGTATGTTCTTTTTTCATAAACAGTATTAAATCAACATAGTGCAATTTTTAATTATCATTAATAAATCATAAATCATTCCAATATACGATTCAACCGACTACTTCTTCTATGTGACGCCATTCTGTACATCACAATACATATCTCTCTCTAGTTCTGGGTTAGCAGCCCACAGGCTGGTTGGCAGCACCTCATCATTCCTTCCGCTCCTCTGCTTTCCTTTCCAGTTCAGGTTGTGATGTGCAGTTCCTATCATCTATAATATGTCTCATGTAATCTAAACAGAGTCTTTCACTATGATTTCTCCCTTCTAATTTTACTTCATTTGTTCTCTTCATTAGTCACTGTATGTCCTATTAACTTATTTCTCCTATATTTTAAGTTTCCTATGAAGCTGTAGTCTTCATGAGCTCTTCCAATAACATCTTGTTAGTTATCTTCTCACTCCAGCTTAACTTCAACATTCTCCTCTATCACCAGAACTCAAATGCTTGAAATATTTTCTTCTTTCTTCTCCTGTTGTCCATGATTCACTCCGTACAGCCAACGCCACACTGCATTTACCAAATTCAATATAACATAATTCAAAATAACTTACTCTATGGGCCTGTAGTGGATTTTGTACGGATTTTAAAAAAATAATCATTACTATTGTGACACTGCTGCACATGACCTTTGCTAAAGGTGGACCCTTGAGAACCATATTAGAAAGGTACATAGTCATGCACTTTCTAACAGTGCTCTCTCTACTTATTTTGTCCAGCATTTCTGTTATTATTTGCAGATCTAAAAACAAATGTTGAGTGTGATTGGCAGTTCAGTTCACATAGTTTGTTCTGTGACATTCTGGCCCATATGCTTGTCAATCATCTGATACAATGGTTGTTCCTGATTTTTATTCTGGTATTAATAAATTCTGATATTGTGAGTAGTTTTCCATAAATTTTTTTAAAATGGTTACAAATTTGTTCTTTTCACTAGGGAAGTATTACAAACAATAGCCTTATAGCTTTTATGTTCAAGAACTTACCTGAAATTTTGTTGAGTATATTGGTTTCTGCAATATTTTACATTTATTAACCTTAAGCATACTATTTTTTGAATTGTGCTATGACTGCTGTAATGCTACAATGGGACAAATTAATAACTTGTAAACTATCACTTAATCGAGTTTCCATTGTGTTATCGATATATAAGTATATTGAGTAGTACTTGTGATTAGCATGTTAACATTTATTATGAGGTTCTGTTATACAGTTTTTGAATAAGATTAGGATCTGTATGGTTACAACAGGCCAAAGTAAAAGTTTAATGTTGCTAGCAATTCCTTGACAGCTATGAAACTTGCAATAACCACGTTTTTGTGTTATACAAATATTCTAGATCTACATTATGTGTGGATACCAAAAATCTGCAAAAAAGCAATTTGTTGAAACGAATTTTATGAAAGTAAACATGAAAAAGGCATGTTCTTTGTATTTGTACTAGATGTTTTTTGTATCTGTAACTAGAACCCCAAGTTAGGCCTGGATGCATAACTTGAAAAAAAAAGAAATTAACAAAAACGAATTTTATAGAACTGATGAACATGCAAAACTGAATTTTTTGAACTCTAAAGTACCGGTACATGAAGATGTACAAATCTGTATAAATTTTTCTTTTGCAAGAAACTTGTAAAAATCAATCCTACAAAACAAACCTTGTAAAAAAATCTAGTTTACTTTCCATTTTAATCATTTTTTTTAATTACTTATTTTATGCCTGTCACAAATCTAGTCGAATTGTTAAGAAAAAAATGAATTCTATTCAAAAATGAGTTCTGTTACATAGTGGGAGTCCAATATAGTAATCCACTTTATTTTGATTTGTGTATTATAATGGGTTTGTAAAATAGAGGTGTGTAAGCCTGTTACTTTTTTTAGTATATTTTTTTTTACAAACTAAATAACTACTTATTATAATTACATTATAAAAAAGTAAAACATATTACTGCCTATATGTTTTGGATATTTAGTCTCAAAATTTGTTTTTCATATGTTTTAATTTTTCTTTTGCACCACTCGGCCTGTAGCGTAAGAAGAAATGAAAAAAACCCCTGTTTTCAAAAGTTTCATGGTGTAATTATATAAATAATAAGAAGGAGAAGAAGAAGGCTCCGATAATACTTCACTTATCAGAAGATTCTGAAAACCCAAAAGCCCTTGAGTCATCACCAACATTTTTAGCAGGCCAGAATGTGGAAACAGGAATACTGTCACCATGAAAACAATTTAAAAATAAAAAAAACTTCAAGAAACACTTCATCGACAATGTCTGCAACGAGCATTTGGTGGCTAAACTTGAGAAGACCCAGGCGTACACGTACGTATACCTTTCCTAACATTTTGATGGGGCTTCCAGTCACAGTCTGTATTGTACAAGAGCTAATTAGAGGCTGGCAGTTGCTGACTAAGTCAAGGCGCACAATGGACACTGTTGGGCCCGTGTCAACTGTAAATGACGTTGGTTTACCTTCCGCAAATCCATTAACGGTCAAGTCTTATGTACCGTGGAAACTGTGTGCTGTTCTGGGGCTTTACTTCTCCAATTGGTGCGATCACTCTCTTCTCTCGGTATCTTCTTCTCCCAACAGTCTACCTGTAGATGACCACGTTTTCCACAGTTGTAACATTTCGGTCTTCTGTCTTTTTCAAATCATTGTGACTCTCTTGAGCTTTTGAATCGTTTGTCCGACAACATTGTTTTTCTGCACCCATCGTAACGGCAATGTGATGGCACAAACCCGTGTAGCAGGACGCTGACTTGGCAGCTTCAATCTCTAGGGCATGAACAAGAGCTTCTGAGCTATTTCGGTGTCTTGCCATTCGTAACACTTGCTGAAGTTCACAATCTCCGATGCCATCAATAAATGTCTGCACCGCAAACCTTATTCGGAAGTCTTCTGGTGCTTCAGGATAGGCCAGTCTAATCAATCTGTCAATACTTGCTTCAAACTATTGAAGACTCTCCCCAGAACATTGTCGTCTGGTTCTCAACTGAGCATAGTACACCTCTCACAAATGTTTATCACCGTAGCGTAATTCTAGAGCTTTTATCAACTCTCTAGGCAGTCTCTCTCTGAACTTGAAAACGTGTGGATGTGCTGCTCAAGTCTAGACACTTGGTCTACGAAAGCATACAAACTGTAATATATTGTTATTATGTTATTACGGTGTGTAAATTCTTTAGTTACAGGTTAAAAAAAATGTTTAATGAAGTCTCTATTTTGTATGTTAATTGGTAAATATTAAATATGTAATTATAGTGTGATAATTTTTATGGATCAAATAATAATTGCTGGTCGGTAAATGAATGTAACGGTAGGGTCGATCTTGAAGTGGAACTCTTCTTGGTTAAATGTCGTCAGTGTAAGTACCGTCAAGTGTTGTCTGGACAAATAAATTAACATAAAAGAACACTTTCACGTACCTGGTAGTAGTACTTGAAGTTCTGACGTTCACTTACCCAGAATAAACTGTCAAGATTCTCTTATGACCAGCTTATACTTTAGTAACAAGGTTTTACAACTCCTTGTATGTAATGTGGGCACCACATGGGTTTACTTCATGAAAGGTTCCCATGAAAAAACAAATTACTAAATTTTAAAATTGTATGTGTTCACTTTATATCTTGTTTAAATGCTTAGGGCATTTAAAATAATTCAGATATAGTACTGTAAGATTTCTGCTCAAAAGTATCTCAATGTTCTCTATACTGAGTATTGCTTATCTAAATGAAATAATTGGAACCAAAGTTTATGCTTTACAATATTACGGGTTTATTATACCCTTTAAAATTAACTCAAATGGAAAATACAATTGTTACAGTAATACAATTTGGATGGTAAGTTACCCATCTACTATCTGGCCTAGCTCAATTTAGAACAATATAAAACTCTTATAATTATTAACAAATTTTAATTTTATTTTATAATTTACCTCACGGGTAGGTTCTTGAAAATACAAATAGAACGTGATTAATTGCCTTGATAGACATTACTGTGATGATAATTCATATTTGGCCTCTTTTAAAAAAAACTCGCAATTATTTTTGAGGTTAATGATCGTTTCGTATGCTTATATCCTAACAAATATTATAATACTTAATTCTAACACAAATATTCTTACATTGGATTATTTAATCCTCTAAATAAATTGATACAGTGTTTGCTATTGAAAGTTTGGTTGTCTTTGCGTCAGTACAAGAGTGTTGATAATTATGATCAGTGAAAACAGATAACAATAAAATTGGTCACTGTACTACCTTGCTTCTTTTTAATCTTATAGATTAAAAATTAAACACTTTAGTGATCGGATTATAATGATCACTATCTAACTACACTTTATTCGCACTTGGAACGAGAAATATACCCTCTTCTTAATGAAACTGGGTTGTTTACCTTACAGGTTAAAATGCTTTCGCTCGTTCCGAACACACGCACTAATTAAAAATATTCACTATTACTTGTCGATGCACTTTTCGTGTGATGAATCGCTGTACTGTTAATTATTTTGGTAAATTTTGAAGTATTTACTACTATTATATTGTATTAAGTCATTAAAATGTAAGATACTGTCGAGCGGCAACTTGATGGCTCGAGATGAAGGTAGCGAATTAAAGAATTTCTCAGCGTCTCTGGTTATATACCCCTCGTCTTCATCGCCGTTAGGGACAAAAGTCGCTAAGTAAACTCTTGTTTGATTGGAACAGAGAACCGTTACGATGACGTATTGTTTTATTTAACTGCCACCGGAGCGTATCTTTCGCCTAACTGTCGTTGTTGTCCGTATTCACTGACAATTTCTTAATTTTGATAAAAAAATGATGCTAACACTCACTATGCACTTATTATAATTCCGATCTCTAGGTTATTATTATCAAATTAAAGTTTAGTCTCTGCTCTTTAATTTGATATGGCTTAATGCCGGTTTTAACCTTGCTTTCTCTGACAATACATACAAATAGTGTTTTGAAACATGGTTTCTTATTGTCGTCTGCTAATAATGCACAATGCGACTATTTCTTATCTTTTTACATTTTGTTATTTACACTGTGTTCTCTTTAGAACGTTATTATTTGAATAATAATACGTATATTATGACAATTAAAAGCTATTTATAGCTGAACAATGTTAAATCTTAATATAATTGTGATAATCCGTTATTATGAAAATTCCTTATTCTCTAAATACATTTTACTTGGCCTACTCAATTTAAAGGTATACAATAATAATTGAGTGGTGGTATTTCACATCTCATATAATTATATTTATTGTTCAGTAAATTTAATGTTCACTATTGTGCCGTATCTAAGCGTTATGGCGAATTCTGAAAATTGGTTATATCGAATCGGGGTGATAGACTCCATAATCTGTGTAGTTTGCGCCCGTGGACTCTCCCGCCATCTAGGAGACGTTACTGTAACTTGGGTATTTGTTTGTCGCTATCTGTCTGAGACTTCGGACTACTGTATCTTTCGTTCCCGCTGCTAGAGTGAGCCTACAGTACTTCGTCGTGGAATAGTGTGAGCTGGCGGTAGACCAGCTGTTGATTCCTGATCAGCTGTGTGGAGATATACCGGGTTGTTGGTTGGTCAGCTGTTCACGACGCGACGTGTTGGTCGTGTATGTTAGACAGCTGTTCTCGCCACGTGCGATCTTAGAGGTCAGCGTTTGACAAGGTCTTTGTTTAAGTTTTTATGCCGGGGTTTTGTTAAATTAACTATGGCAGGCTAAATAGAAAGTGTGCCGACGGGGTCTCTCGGCCTGGCGACTAACCGTGGAAGAGATCAAGATGATATTTATGTGTAAGTAGTTAAGGAACTTGGACACCACGTGCATGCACTATGAACAGGTATGAAAAGTGAAAATTATTAACTTTTGCCGGGGATGCGCTTTGCGCTGCTCGTTTAAGACTCAGGTGGGCCTGGCCGGTTCCAACCAGAAAAAAAAAGGGAACAATAGTTTCTTAATTCTGGAGTTTTGTTACTTCACGGTACACTTGTAATCTAACATGCAGGTTTCTGCAGAACTTGAATATCTTCTGATATTTCTCTCTAATGATGAGTAGCTTCTCCGCTGTTTGCGGTGACAGTGTATTTTTATGTGCAAAACTTTTTTTTACCTACAAAAAAAAAACTTAAGAAAATGTGTTAGGAATTGGCCAGTGGGTTCACTTGGCCTAGTGAAGCAAAATTCAGTCGAGTTCCTTAATTGCTCTTTGAATGATTCAGTGTGATAATTGTCTTGTATTGAATTGTCAAAGCATGTAATGTCCAGTACAATTTTTTTTACTATAATCTGTGTGGAACTTATATTGTGGCTGCCTTTATTGGAACTTGTGAATCTGATTATGAAAAGAGTTGCAGATCACCTACAATGGTAATAAGACATTGTCCTGTACTAGAACTGTAATTCAGAAGTATTCAGCCTATTAATAAAAATGAATGAACTGTTGTACAAGATGAAATTTTCACTATTTATATATTCATAATTAATTTCATTCTCTATCCATTTACAGTCATTGTAAAAATTCTTTTGTATATGTATATTCTCATAATTCCATGCACACAACATATTACATGGCTGAGAGATATATGTACCCGACTCTTTGTTAGTTTTTTAAATAATGGTGCACTCTGAAATCTGCAAGCCTTTGTGCTACTCAAGTTTATGCAGGTTTAAGGAATATTGAGCACATGCACTTGTGAATTCCACACAGAGTGTATAATCACCTATCTTATGTTTCCATTATATTTTCCTAATTACATGATTCTCCTTTTTAATTTTTGATTTAGATTTCAGAGGGCGCATGTTGTTATGTAATATGATTGTTTAAATTGTTGTAGCTGTAATAATTGTTGTAGGATAGAATTGCTTGTTAATGCTTGTTAAATGGTTTATAAAGTTGTTTATATTATTGAAAGCTGCATGTCAATGGTGATTTGTATGCCATGTAAGAGATTTTAAATGTTTTATATATTTTATATAATTTTCATGGAATATTTCTTAAATGTTAAATTTTGAATATTTTGAAATTTTAAATTCTGGATACCCTGTCATAGATTTTAAATATTTACATATTTTCTATAATTCTAATAGAATACTTTCAGTCTGGACACTATGAATCATTGTAAGAAAAACATGTAATATTTTGCAGATATTTTACAGATTTTATATATTTCTCATGGAATACTTTTAAATATTAAATTTTGAATACTTTGAAATTTTAAATGTTGAATGTCATGTAATATAGTGAATATTTCACATACTTATACATTCTAATGGAATACCTTCACAGCCTGATTTTTATGAAATTTGATTGTAACAAAACAAAATATGATAGCCTCAATAAACTGTTATTTTCGAAATTTTAAAATTGAGGTCACCTCATTCGTCCAATTCCCCAATGGTTACCCAGCATGTGGACATTCTTCCACTAGGAGGCCTCTCCTAGTTCAAGTGAACAAGTGAGCCGGTCATCAAGGTAAGTTGTAGATTTTTTTGAAATTTTTTTTTTAGGATGTCAAACTTGGAAAGTTTAAAATTTTGTTGTGACATCAGGGGTGACGAGCAGCTCACAAATGGTAGCAAAGCGTGGTTGGACGTAGTCCTGGCCACCTCTGAACCGAAATTTGAAAATGGATGAGGTGACCTCCATATCTTATTTGGACATGTTATGTCAGTTGTGATGTGTTACTAGTGTTGTAAATCTTGGTCTTTGGGTGCGGTTGCCGGGCCGGGACTCCTGGGGGGTTGTGCACAGCTTGGTGATTCCTGATTGTGTCTTTGGGGGGGGTTGTTAAGTGTTATCTGTTTGTTTGTGTTCTTGTGTTGTCATTGTCTTTGTTGTTTTTTAGCACATCATCTTGGTCTTGGGCGTTGGTCCGGTGTCGGGTCGGGACACCCCAACTAAATTTGTTGTTTTATGGGGATACGAGATATTGTCAGGGGTAGTTTGTGTGGTGTATAAGTGCAAAAATACGTTGTTTGTCATTGTATGCGGAGTCTAGACATTGACAGAGTAACTTGTAATACCAGCTGTATTGTTGTAAAATTGTTATCTGGGCGAGTTGAACTATGAGCTGTTGATAGCTGGCTGCAGGGTGGAATGTTGTTGTTGTCGTTTGCGTAATCTGATAAACCCGTCCTTGTCTCTTGTATCGGTTCTAGGTTTGGTATGTCAATTCACGGTCGACCTGGTTGGTGCATCTGCTGATTGAACTTTGTTATTAAATGGCCATGCCGCGTACCCCAGTTAGGATTATATAGGGTCCTCGGTTTGGTTTTCGGGGGGCTTCGCTGGAGGGATTGTGTTTTATGGTTTTACCTTTTAGCGTTTTATTGTTTTAAAGTTTTATCGGTATTTTAGCTCCTCTCCTTTCCTTTCTTCTTTCCTTAGCTTTAGGTTGCGACCGCTTACACTCCCTGTATCTTCTACACTTACACACACCCAGCTACACACACACACACACACACACACACACACACACACACACACACACACACCTTGTCCTTCCTTCTGGTGTCCTTTCGTTTTCAACTTCCGCCTGGTTTTATCTTTTTATTGGTTTTTAGTCAGCCCCCGCTTTTCCTCCAGTGGTGGCGGTCCCGGTGTCGTCCAACCCGTTGGACTCCTTTTGTTGTGGGGGTGTGCCGTATCTAAGCGTTACGGCGAATTCTGAAAATTGGTTATATCGAATCGGGGTGATAGACTCCGTAATCTGTAGTTTGCGCCCGTGGACTCTCCCGCCATCTAGGAGACGTTACTGTAACTTGGGTATTTGTTTGTCGCTATCTGTCTGAGACTTCGGACTACTGTATCACGGCCTGGCGACTAACCGTGGAAGAGATCAAGATGATATTTATGTGTAAGTAGTTAAGGAACTTGGACACCACGTGCATGCACTATGAACAGGTATGAAAAGTGAAAATTATTAACTTTTGCCGGGGATGCGCTTTGCGCTGCTCGTTTAAGACTCAGGTGTGCCTGGCCGGTTCCAACCAGAAAAAAAAAAGAGAACAATAGTTTCTTAATTCTGGAGTTTTGTTACTTCACGGTACACTTGTAATCTAACATGCAGGTTTCTGCAGAACTTGAATATCTTCTGATATTTCTCTCTAATGATGAGTAGCTTCTCCGCTGTTTGCGGTGACAGTGTATTTTATGTGCAAAACTTTTTTTACCTACAAAAAAAAAAAATAAAATAAAAACTTTAAGAAAATGTGTTAGGAATTGGCCAGTGGGTTCATTTGGCCTAGTGAAGCAAAATTCAGTCGAGTTCCTTAATTGCTCTTTGAATGATTCAGTGTGATAATTGTCTTGTGTTGAATTGTCAAAGCATGTAATGTCCAGTACAATTTTTTTTTACTATAATCTGTGTGGAACTTATATTGTGGCTGCCTTTATTGGAACTTGTGAATCTGATTATGAAAAGAGTTGCAGATCACCTACAATGGTAATAAGACATTGTCCTGTACTAGAACTGTAATTCAGAAGTATTCAGCCTATTAATAAAAATGAATGAACTGTTGTACAAGATGAAATTTTCACTATTTATATATTTATAAGATTTGTATATTTATATATTCATATTTAATTTCATTCTCTATCCATTTACAGTCATTGTAAAAATTCTTTTGTATATGTATATTCTCATAATTCCATGCACACAACATATTACATGGCTGAGAGATATATGTACCCGACTCTTGTTAGTTTTTTAAATAATGGTGCACTCTGAAATCTGCAAGCCTTTGTGCTACTCAAGTTTATGCAGGTTTAAGGAATATTGAGCACATGCACTTGTGAATTCCACACAGAGTGTATAATCACCTATCTTATGTTTCCATTATATTTTCCTAATTACATGATTCTCCTTTTTAATTTTTGATTTAGATTTCAGAGGGCGCATGTTGTTATGTAATATGATTGTTTAAATTGTTGTGGCTGTAATAATTGTTGTAGGATAGAATTGCTTGTTAATGCTTCTTAAATGGTTTATAAAGTTGTTTATATTATTGAAAGCTGCATGTCAATGGTGATTTGTATGCCATGTAAGAGATTTTAAATGTTTTATATATTTTATATAATTTTCATGGAATATTTCTTAAATGTTAAATTTTGAATATTTTGAAATTTTAAATTCTGGATACCCTGTCATAGATTTTAAATATTTACATATTTTCTATAATTCTAATAGAATACTTTCAGTCTGGACACTATGAATCATTGTAAGAAAAACATGTAATATTTTGCAGATATTTTACAGATTTTATATATTTCTCATGGAATACTTTTAAATATTAAATTTTGAATACTTTGAAATTTTAAATGTTGAATGTTATGTAATATAGTGAATATTTCACATACTTATACATTCTAATGGAATACCTTCACAGCCTGATTTTTATGAAATTTGATTGTAACAAAACAAAATATGATAGCCTCAATAAACTTGTTATTTTCGAAATTTTAAAATTGAGGTCACCTCATTCGTCCAATTCCCCAATGGTTACCCAGCATGTGGACATTCTTCCACTAGGAGGCCTCTCCTAGTTCAAGTGAACAAGTGAGCCGGTCATCAAGGTAAGTTGTAGATTTTTTTGAAATTTTTTTTTTAGGATGTCAAACTTGGAAAGTTTAAAATTTTGTTGTGACGTCAGGGGTGATGAGCGGCTCACTATGAGTCCTGTTTCCCTATTAACTTACTGACATAAATTCGTTTATGTATGGTCTAGATACATTCATAGCACCATTATATTCCTTAATTATTATTACTAATTACATTTCGTTTAATCAGGAAGTTGCTTATACACATAAGACTTCCTTTTATAATTATCTTTATCCAATAATGTTACATCTGGGTTTGTAAAGCTAGTCTTTATATATCCTTGTGGCTATAGCTAGTATAGTCATAGGCTTTGTTATTTATTTATCATAGTTCTTCTAATTTCAGCCAAAATGCTGTTATTGTTATTACTTTATTTCAGTCATTGGTAATAACCAATTTCTATTTACATGACTCTACACATTAATGTCATGCACTGGCTCGCTTGACAGCTTATTGTGAACTTTGCATGTCCATTAGTTAAAGTCAGTCATTGTGTTTGTTGTAGTGCCATGCAGTGTATTCATCACTGCTTCTTGGGATCCTTCCTCTTCTTTCTTCTTCGCTGGTCCTTCTCTTCTTTGCTACATTCATTACAAATGATTCACTTCTATAACTTTAGTGTAATAATCTACCCTTCTGTTGTGTGTCTTGGTTATGTAACATTTGGTGGTGTTACATATACTCCCCTCTCAAAATTGATAATTTGAGAAAAGTTTTATAGTTTGAAGAAATTATCACTTTATTTTGTTTCATCATAATATTACTGCTTCTATCTGCATTAAGTTCAATAGTCTGTTGGTGTGTTTATCTAGACTGAGTTCTTTGCTAGTATTATTTTTAGCTTACTAGTAACAATACTTGTTCCAGTTTTTTTTTTTTTTAATACTCTTAGTCATTTAGTTATAACATATCTTAGTTCTTAAATCAACAATTTCCATGTTTTATAATAAAACATTTTTCTTTACATTAAACACATCTTGATTCTTGTGACAAACTCTTTTGTTCTTTCATTTTACCTCACAGTGTTATTTTAATCCTTGACATATTACAATTCAATTCCCTAACATTTATAGTGGGTTCGGAGTCAGAGGGGCTCTATTTGGCTTCCATTCTCCGCCGTTCCTCAGCTATACATCCTCAGAATCAGAGGAATCTTCATCTCTGTCTGGGACAATAAAAAGTTGCACTTAACAACAGTTGCACTATCACAACACATAAAATATAACATATTTATTTTTTCAATAAGACATCATATTCAATATAACATTAAAGGTATTAGAGGTTTCATTATTATCACTGTTCATGCTTTATCATTTTATCTAACATACTTCTCTTCACAGGTCATCATTTTATTTATAACTTGACACATTGGCTATATTATTTATCAGCCTTGTTGCTATTGTTCGATACTAGTTTGTAAGTTGTTTTGGTTATTTCAATGTTTTTAATTTACACACTTAAATTTATCACTATATAATGATGCAGTTGGTCTTTAAATTCTTCCTTAGTTTCACCATAGTTCACTCTTAACACTGTTTATACACTGGGTTTTTAACACTTTGTTCATTATCTTCTTTGATTATCAGAGGTTTACAATACTCATTTGGTAAACATTTTGTTGTATACAATATTTGATAAACATTCTTGTTATATACAATATGATAAACATTTTTCTTTATCATTTAATTACTTTTCTCATTCCTTGTTATAGCCTTCTTCTGTATTACTCGCTTTGTTGTTTTGCTTCTCTGCTCCTTCAAGTGATAGATGTTTACCACTTATTCTGGATGTTTAATTTCACTTATTGAAATTAATATCGGAGTATTAGAGTAATATTGTAGTATAAGTTTACTATTATAGTATATTAGGTTTATTCAATAGTACATTAGGGGGTCTTTGTGCTTTCACCATTCTATTGGGCTCGGTATGGGTCAATTACATTTTCTTGGATTCATTTTTGATTTCTGCCTATAGTATTACATATCTGGGTACTGTAAACGTTATGACATTCTACATCTCATGATAAGTCTCATTATACATAATATTTTTTCAAGGATGCTTGGTTATATGTACCCTTGACCTTCTTACTTATTGGATCAGAAATTTCAGAAGTATTGTTCTGATTGTTCTTTGTTATTGTATAAGGGCCTGTATATAGTACTAGCAGTTTCTTAGCGATACCCTCCATCGTACTGGGTAATTCTCTATTTCTTAGTAGTATTTGGTCACCTACATGATACTGTATGATTTTTGATGGTACCTTGTGTTGATACTTTCTTTTTCTTTGTTCTACTTTCTCGACAATCTTGTTATGGAAATGGATTCTGTCGAATTGGTATTCCTGGCTTTGTGGAAACTGAATAATGTCACAAATTTCTCGTGGTGGAGGTTTCTCAAACATGGCATTATAAGGTGTGGTTTCTATTGATTGGTGGTGAGCTAGATTGATAAAGTCTTCTGTTGCTGAGATATATTCACTCCACTTCCTTTGCTGGTTGGAACAATAGGTCCTGAGAATTCTTCCAACTTCTCTCAGCACTCTTTCGGACGGGTTACTGCTGGGATGGTACACTGAGGTTTTGTACGTTTTCACCCCATGGTCCAGCAGTGTGTCCCTCCATCTTTTGCCCTTGAACTGGGTACCATGATCCGTTATTATTGTTTTCGGACACCCCACTTCAGGTATATAGCTTTGTATAATGATATTAAGTATCTTACTTGTAGTGGCACGATTTACTGGATACAACTTCGTGAATTTTGTGTAATGGTCGAAAATTATTAAGAGATATTTATATTGACATCGACCTCCACTTCTGGGGAATGGACCGCAGATGTCTACAAAAACTTTTTCTAACTTGCTTGATGAAGTTATAGGTATCATTAGTCCATCTTTCCTTTCGTTGGTGCATTTCACCAGTTGACATATGTGGCAACTCCTGATATAATTACGCACTCTTCTGTTGATGTCTTTAATATAAAGGTGTTCTTCCAGTGCTCTTACCACTTTAACGGCTCCCATGTGTCCATAACGAATGTGATAATCCGTTATGATATCTTTTTCTAATGTTTTGGGTATTACCAATTTCCAGGTATTATGGTATTTTGTCTTAATGAATAATAAATTGTTGTGTAAACAATAGTATTGTATTACTCTATTGTCTTGTGCACTTAGTCTCTGATGGATTTGCATTAATTTGCTGTCTTGCTTCTGGTGTTGCTCTATTTCTTTAACTATTTCTTCTAAGTCTGACCGACTCTTAAGGATGTGATAGACCTTTGCAATTGTTTCCTTCTCTCCTTCATAGGTCTGGTTGGTTATATTTATGTGTGACAGTACGTCTGCTGCTATATTCTTTTTGGCTGGAATGTACTCCCAACTGATGTTATATTCTTGTAAGACTAGGGTCCATCTTGCTAAACGACCGTGACTTAATTTACAGTTTTTTAGGAAGGATATGGACTTGTGGTCTGTCCGTACTGTTATTGAATATCCTAAAATATAGGTCCGGAATTTTCCGCAGGCAAATACAACACTTAACAGCTCCTTTTCTGTCACATTGTAATTTCGTTCGCATTTGTTTAGTGTTCTACTGGCGAAGCTTATAACTAGATGGTTCCCATCTTCATCCTCTTGGTATAGTGTAGAACCTAAGCTGATGTCACTTGCATCACAATTGACGTAAAAAGGTTTATTGAAGTCTGGGTGATGTAGCATCACTGTCTCTAGGAATTTGGTTTTGATTTGTTGGAACACTGTATCTTGAGTTGGTCCCCATGTCCTTTGAAGATAATTGTGGTGATAATTTTGTAGTTAATTCCGAATAGTTATTTTGGAATTTGCGATAATAATTGCACAGGCCTAAAAAAGACTGTAATTGTTTTTTGTTTCTTGGGGTGGGGAATTGTTGTATAGATTCTATTTTTTCCTTAGATGGTGTTATCCCCAGTTCTGTCAATTGGAAGCCTAGAAATTGTACTTCTTTGGCTATGAGTTGTGATTTTTCAAGTTTCAACGTGATGTTGTTTTCAGATAATTTGTTCAACACATGGTTTATTCTATGACAATGTTCTTCCCAGTTTGTAGATGTTATGAGTAGATCATCTACATAAACGGTAGTGAACTGGAGCGCTTCTTGGCCTAATACTTGGTCCATACACTGAATAAATATTGCTACAGAGTTCACTAATCCGAAGGGCAACCGTTTGAAATGGTAGTTGCGCCCTTCGAAAATAAAGGCTACATATTTCCGGCTGTGGGGGTGCAGTTCCACCTGCCAGTAGCCGCAGACGGTGTCCCATGAACTAATAAATTGTATGCCATGAAACTTCTTTAAAATTTCCTCTATTTCGCCAGGAGATGTTCGGTTATTAACCAGGTTTTTATTAATCTCCCTAGCATCTAGGCAAAGTCTCACTTTCCTGTTCTTCTTTTTCATAGCTACAATAGGGCTAGTATAAGGTGACTGACTGCACTCAATGATATCGTCTTTTAATAATTGATTAATCTCAGTCCTAACTGCTTCTTTTAAAGAATAAGCAATTGGGTATGACTTCCGATTAAAATTTACGGGTTCTTTAAATCTCAATTCACATTGATAATTTTTTACTTTCCCAGGGATGTCTGAGAATACATGCCGGTATCTGTTGTATATTCTGACCAACATTTCAATTTGGTCTGGGCTTGGTGATTGGCCTCTTGTTGTCGACTTAAATTGTCGGATTTCTTGGATTTTTTCATCCCACAGAATGTCATTTTTTGGTTGACACTCAACTTCTTCTATAGGTGTTTGATACCTAGGATTTATCACTTCTCTGATGTGGAAAATGGTGCGGTCTTGAGGAGATTCCTTAATCCCAATGATCTCAGCCGTCCATTCCAAATCTGGCGTACTTAAGAGTTATTTTTGCTCTACTCATGTCGATAATTGCTGAATATTTCCGCAGGATGTCGCAGCCAATTAAACTGCAAAATGGTAATCCAGTAGCTACCAAAAATATCATTGGGATCTTGACTCCATGACTGGTCACTTCAAGACTGACCTGTTTCTTGACGGTTTTATTCTGTCGTCCAGTCGCTCCCACTAATATTATATTGTTAATCGGTAGGGTTGGTATTGCCGATTTGCCTTCTTCCTGGATGCGGTTGATTTCCGTGCTATCCATTAACGAGACATTTGCGCCCATGTCGATCATCAATGTGGTGGCCACTCCGTTTATTTTGGCAGTCACATATGCTATGTCATTGTTGCACTGATGGTGGTCAATTTCTTCCTCTTCCAGCAGTTCTTGTCTGATATTTTTAATATGTTTATTTTTAATGTCATCTTGTTCTCAACTGAGCGTAGTACACCTCTCGCAAATGTTTATCACCGTAGCGTAATTCTAGAGCACTTATCAACTCGGCATAGATGTTCTGGCTGTCAGGTGGGACTTTCTGTAGTAGTTCTGCTGCAGGTCCTTTTAATAAGAGAACAAGTGAAACTGCCTCGTCTTTCTCCATCCAATTATTTGCGCATGCAGCAGCTTCGAATTGGCGTAAATACGTCGTCCAGTGTGTGCTTCCATCAAAGGTTGGGGCCTTGACATGAACTGTCCCAACCGAAGGCGAGGTGACCTTCTCTACTGACTTATTTTCTGTCTCCTTCTCTGTCTTTATTATTGGTACAGTCTGTTCACAAAGTTGTTTTGGTTGTAACTTCAGGCACTGGTATTTTTTTGGCCAAAATTCCTCCGCACTCGTTATTTTATTTTTATTTACTTATCTGTTATATTGTCCCATGAATTCCTGTCCTCTCATCACACCATTTGGCCGGTATTTTGCACTTAGCACATACCGCATTCTTTTGTTAAACTATTCACCTTTGCATTCAAACTATTCAACTTAATCTGTCTGATGTACAACACTGACCGAAGCTTGAGGTTTATTTATCGTTTACAGATTACTGATGTAATTGTACATTAGTGTAGGCCTACAAGTTGTCGCCCACGGGCACAGAGTCATAGTATTTTTACCGTGCGCACTGTTCGATGGTTGCTCAGTGAGTTTTAAAACTTCTGATTACATTTTATCCGAGGCATGGCCTTCTTGAGTCGCTGCCATCCTTACTGTTTGGCGTTAAAATTGCGACTGTACATGCAGCTGGGGCTCTGCCCCACTCCCGCGCTAAAACTGGTTTCTGCCGGCTGTCCTGTGAGAAAATCGTAAAGTGCACATAAAGTTTAGTGATTGCCGCAACACTCTTTGGGCGTGATAACTAACTTGCTGGCACATACACCTGCCAAGTAATTACGCACTTCCCAGGCCAAAGTCACATATGAGAAATTCCACTTGGTCTGATATTGTTTCACAACCATGGTAATCTGTTTTTGCATTGCTTAATAAAATGTACCATTACATTGTGGTTAACTGATGTGAAAGGTTTGTTTGCTTTAGAATCTAAAATACTTGTTTTATCTATACTTGTTTTCATCAGTTTGTTTTTTAACATCACTGCATAGGTCATTAAATTGATCATTAATATTACAAAAATGATTATCAATATTAGCAATAAATGGATTTATTAGAATAACGAGTTGGGCTC
The DNA here is from genome assembly GCA_034769895.1 of Magicicada septendecula. Taxonomy (NCBI): domain Eukaryota; kingdom Metazoa; phylum Arthropoda; class Insecta; order Hemiptera; family Cicadidae; genus Magicicada; species Magicicada septendecula. The sequence continues at coordinate 192,484,869 of CM068369.1, read as the reverse complement.
TTTACTCAGCAAAAGTTTTAATAAATCAATAAATCTTAGTATGGAATTTGGATCAGTGAACTGAACAAACAATAAATATGAGTAAGTGCAAAATCATACCAAGTGAGTGCACAGTGGAGCCAGCACATACTAATGGACGCAGATAAGTAACAACTAAAATCATTGGACAAAAAAAAGAAAAGAAAACTGTATGTTATCAATGGGGTGCAGGCCATAGCATGTGTGGGAGAGCGAGAGAGTGAGTGAGAAAAGGGGGGTGGGAAAAGTAAGAGAAAACCTTTTTATTAATAAAAACTACTGATTTGCATAGCTTTGTTATAAGTGTTTAGTTAAAACTTTTAATTCACACTAAGAAGCAATAATAATGATAATTGTATCTTTTATATATAAAAAAGATAAATAAATAAAAAATTAAATAAATCAATAGATAACAATTTTCTGTAAGAGTAAGGAAAAAGTTTAGAGTGAAGATAATTGGATTATAATTACACAAATGAATATCAAATTTGCATTTTCACTTCAAATAAAAATGTATATTAATATGATAATGAGTTAAGTTATTTTTAAAGTCACCTTAACCTAACCTAACCTGTGCTCAATGAGTTCATCTCATGAATTTGGAACTTCTGATAAGGGGGAGTTTTTATTTTTAAATTGTTTTCACAGGGACAGTATTCCCGTTTCCACATTCTGGCCTGCTAAAAATGTTGGTGGCGACTCAAGGGCTTTTGGTTTTTCGGAATCTTCTGATAAGGTAAGTGAAGTAGTATCGGGGCCTTCTTTTCCTTCTTATTATTTGCAGACCAGAAAAGATTCCCAACTCATATGTGGAGGACTGTGTTAAACACAAACACAATAAATCCACAAGAAAGGACAGTGCAAATAATAAATGGCAGCTGTCCACATTTCATAGTGTTGTTTAACACTGCTGGTCCCAAGACTGGGGCTCATCTTGCACGTGATGAGGAAGGAGGGGCAGGAGTAACACGTCATAAAAAACCTGGGCCCATCTGGCTTAGGAATCTTCAAAAGCTAAGGGAGTAAACCCTGACAGAAAATCAGGGTAGACCAGGCTCTAAGCTGTGGTGAAAGCAGCTGGTCTAGGGGATGGAAAACCTGAATAAAAATTATCCAGCTCTTCAGGTTGAGGGTTGGGCAAAGGGCCAACAACACTTCCCCATAAAACCAATATGTTCAGGAACCAATCATCATGCCTCGGAATATGGATGGGATTAAACAGCAATGACAAGAAATTGGACTATGTGATAGGAACTTGGAACGTTAGATCATTGATGAGAACAGGAGCGGTGAAAGAGCTATTACTTCAGATAATGGCATATAATATTAACATAGCACCGATCCAAGAAACAAGGTGGACTGGCCAACAAATATGGGATACCAAGACTATACAATCTTCAGTAGTGGGAGGCAAAACAAAAAAGGAGGAGTGACATTTATAATTAGGAAAACACTGAAATCCGGCATATTAAGGTTTCAACCTGTTAGCAACAAAATGTGTATAATAAGAATAAAGACACTATTCTCTAATATAACCATTATCAACATCTATGCACTGATGGAAGAGAAGGATGATGAAACGAAAGATTGATTCTATCAAGAACTGGAACAAGTATATGGCAAGCTCCCATCAAATGATATACGGTAAAGATTATAGTTGGAGATGCTAATGTGAAAGTAGGTAGGGAAGAAATACACAAAGGAACAATTGAGAATCATAGCTTGCATCAAGAATTCAACGACAATGGCCTACGGTTCATTGATTTTGCAGCAAGCATGAATATGCGAATAAGCTCTACATTCTTCCCACACAAGAACATACATAAAGGAACTTGGAAGTCGCCTGACCAGAAAATCATCAATCAAACATATCATGTATTAATAGATAATTGAGGTACATCAAGTATCATGGATGTAAGATCCTTCTGAGGTGCATGTTGTGGGACAGATCATTTTCTAGTTAAAGTGACCTTTAGATCGCGGATAAAAAAACACCAAGAGCTTCAAATACTAAAACAATACCCCTGAACATAAACAAGCTTTAGGACCCACAGGTAAAGAAAGTACACCAAAAGAATATAGCTGGAAATTAAGAATTGTGGAGCCACAAATAACAGATATGAATGCAAATATAATCAAGAAACATTGGCAGAAAATAAAGACTAAGCTAATAGAAACAGACAAGGAAGTTCTGGGAGAGAGACCAAAGACAGAAAGGAGTCTCTGGTTCGATGAGGAATGCTAGGACTGCATTAAAAAACAAAATGATGCACATAAACGATATCTCAGCAGACCAACTAGATAGAGAAGGGAGGAATATGAAGAATTAAGAAGGAAAGTAAATAAAGTCTGCAAAAAAAAGAAAAGGACTGCCCTAATGGAGGAAATCAATAAAATTAAACAGGAATTCACACAGACGATTATACCACACTGACCTACCAGAAAATCAGTGATATTAAAGATGGCTTTATAGGCAACACAAATCTCTGTTATGATGAAGAAGGTAATATAATAGGGGATGAATTAAAAATAAAACACAGATGGAAGGAAGTCTTTGGTAAACTGCTGAATCCAAAGGTATCAAGTATAAGGGAAGGAAACTCTGACAAACAATGAATAAATGATGATCATGTGGAAGATCCCAGTCTGCAGGAAGTGGAAGATATTATACAACATTTGAAGAATTTTAAAGCCCCAAGAGTTGACTCAATCTCAAATTAACTATATATAAAATATGCAAACTCAAATATACATGGCGGTATAGAAGAAGAGATGCATAAATTGATTCAAGAATGATGGAAGGAGGAATATATGCCTGAAGAATGGAACATTAGCTTAATGTAGTACCTATTCATAAAAAAGGGAATAAGTTGGACTGCAGAAATTACAGGGGTATCTCAATGTTGTGTACAGGTTACAAAATATTCACTCGAATACTGCAGAAGAGACCGGAACCATATGTTGACGGAATATTGGGGAATACCAAGGTGGCTTCTGAAGTGGAAGAGCCACTATAGACCAAATCTTCACAGTCAAAATACTGATGGAGAAGATGTGGGGAAACAATATGGACCTAACACAAATCTTCTTAGACTTTAGACAAGCGTATGACAGCATAGATAGGAATAAACTTTCTGAAATTATGCTGTACTTTCAAATACCTATTAATTTGTACAACTGACAAGATTGACAATGATACAGACAACAGCCAAAGTCAAACTGCAAACAGGTACAGCAGAACCTTTTAATTCACGGGAGGATTGAAACAGGGCGATGGGCTGGCCCCAACCCTGTTCAACCTAGCACTTGAATATGTAATCAGAAAATTATTGATAGGAATGCAACATTAGAACATAAAATGATCCAGATCATAGGGTATGCAGACGATATTAAAATTATGGCAAGATCCTAAGGAAGAGCAAAAGAGACCTTACACGAACTCAAAGGTGAAGCAGAAGAGATTGAATTACAAGTGAATACAAATAAAATAAAAGTTATGATTACCACTTGAAGGAAAACCTGAACAGTTTCAAATCGAACCACTCAACCTGGAAATAGTTAATCGATTTAAATATTTGGGATGTTGGATTGCAGAAGATAATGAAGAAAGAAATGAAATAAGAAAAAGGCTACAGGCTGCAAATAGAGCATATGCTTCGTTGACAACTATATTCAATACAAGGAATATCCACTGTCCAAGGTCACATTATATAAAGTTATGATTAGACCAGTGGCAGCAAGACTTGGACTCTGAATAAGCAAGCCACTAACATAGTCAATACCTTTGAAAGGAGAATTTTGGGAATATATGGACCAATCCAAGTCAATGGGATATGGAGAATATGTCACAATTAGGAACTTTATAAGCTATATAAAGACAATGATCTGGCCACCACCATCCGACTGTATAGATTGCAATGCGCAGGACGGAATGGAAGGCAACTGAATATCTAGGAAGGTATTGTTTAGTCAAATAAGGGACGAAGGCCTGTTGGAAGACCCAAGCATCGCTCGACTGATGTAGCGGCAAGGGAGGGATGCTGATAGATTACTTAAAATAAAATGATGGTCATCAATCTCCAAGGATAGGGAAAAATGGAGGTGGAAGATTATGAAGGCTAAGGTTCAACTCAAAACTGTGACACCACAGAAGAAGAAGAAGTTGTCTGCATTTCATACTACTGTATTAATTTTATTTTAATTGTAGCATTAATTTGGATACAGAACCTTTTTTTTTATCACTACAGACCAAACAGTGATTTTTAATCTTCTGTGACTAAGATTTTTATATTGCTTTCCCATGAATTTATTTTGTTTAGTAATCCCAATAACAGGCAGCAACATTTCTCCATTTCTATTCAGAATAAATAGACCTATAAAACCTTCCTTCGTTTCTCTACATTATCAAAACCTATTGCTGAGGTAGGGCCCAGTTAACATTGTTTTCTGCTGGAAAACAAAAATAATTACTACAGTTTTTACACATCTTATATAAGTGATTCATTAAAATATGGTGGGCACAAACTCCCTGTATATAATCTTATCTACCAATCAATTCTGGTGCTGTGGTTCAATTTATTGTAATCAAATGTAAATATTATACTAACAATATTGGAATATTTCACTGGATATTATGTGAACTTTATTGAAAATCAATGGTGGCAATGAGAAACGAGTGAAATTCATTTTCTTGTAACAAAATGGATAAGGTCCTACAAACTTGTTGCACTATTCCTTAATGAGAAATTTAAATACTTTTGCTTAAAAATAACAACTCTGGTACTTTCAATATAGGAGTTCAGGTATTAATAAAGACTGTGTAATATGAATAAATAATTTATTGTCACTTTTAATAAATTAAAAAAATAATTTGATAATACAAAAAGAGTTTGAGTTCTTTCACTCAAAATGTAAATAATTAGGAACGGGGCAATTACTTCCGTTTACGCTTCTTAGATTTCATAGCAGCTATCCATGCTTCTGACCCAGGCTGTAATGACAAGGCTGTTTCGCTACCCTGTGGAGAATCACTAACATTCACATCCTCATCCTCTTGGTCCAGATTTGACTGCATCCTAACAAGGACAATTAGACTTAGTCTTCACAGGTTTTGTACAGACAAGTATGCATGCATTCATATCCATATGTGTGCTTCCAATAATTAAAATTTAAATCTACCAGTTTTATCTATCGCATGCCTCACATGTATGATATCATATCTTACATACATTATGTACATCCCACAGTTGATATGAACTATAAATTTGGTGAAACTATTCACACACTATAAGTACCATATATTATATCCTACAATAATCCCAAACTATGACGACAGTATAATAAATACTGCCTTCTTACTGATAGTGAGTGCTTACTGAACTTCCTGCTCCAAACTATGAAGCATTTGGAATCCATGTTCTAATGAAGGCTGAAGTTCATCTACTCCGTCTCCATCACCCAAGGCAGGAAAATGTATTTCTGGAATGTCACCATCATCTTCCAACTCTTTTTTGAATCTCCTGTAGTTGAAATATATAATAAAAGTCAATACAATTTACAATCTTTAAACCTAACTTTCGATGATACGTAACATTATCAGAATGATTAGGTCAGATTATAACCATTATTAAAATTTGCCACACAAAGGTTCAACTGCTAAAAAGTCTGTGGTCATCTTCAGGTGTAAGTTGAACTAATACATTAAATGCAAATCAGAAGGGTTAGGTCAGACTACAACCATCATTAGAATTTGCCATACAGTGTTTTGACCACTAAAGAATCTTTGTTATGTTCAGGTGTGAACTTTCGTCAGTGTGGTTGAGCTTCCTAGTTCAGTCCAGCAGACTTACAGGGTAAGTAGCTGATCTTTTTTTAACACAGTTTTTCTATTGTTGTGTATGACTTTGTAGGTGGTGGTGGTTTATTCTTTTGATGGGTCACTCTTGTTAGAGAACAAATCTCAGATAGGCTTGAGTTTATATGTAGTGTGTTGGTTTAACTTACACCTGAAGATGACCACAGATTTTGTTAGTGGTCAAAACATTGTGTGGCAAATTCTAATGATGGTTGTAATCTGACCCAACCCTCCTGATAAAACAATTTATATCGGACTTTACAGTACACAATACTTGTTAGAGCAGTAGCAGCAATTATCATTTACAATATTACTGATATTTAAATTAATTCGTATTACACTGTACTCAACAATAACTAGTAAAAACTAATATTCCAACTCAGTTTATAAATATTATTTAACATACACTGAATTTGTATCTAGATACGGCCAGAGTGTAATGTTTAAATCTTCAGTACAATTAATCATATACTGCAGATGCTATGTTTTGAATAAAAGTGATGGTTTTGTTCAACAGTAAAATGTGCCTGGTAGATTAATGATATGTATTGTCACTTATATTGTGATATAGTAAAACTGGTATGTAACCTCAACTTGGCCAGTTTTGTGAGTTAAATAACTTAGTAACAGATCTATTGATTAAATTTACAGTACATCACCCCTTCATTATGAGTTATTTTGATTATCTGTTGACTCAAACAACAACACACAGAAAATGTATTCAAACACACGCAATTATAAGTCAGCAGTTAAACAGCTGCAGTCATTCACATTTTAGATAACTGAAGTAACGTGAAATAATTATGGCTGTTGTAGTACCCGCAATGAACTATGTATCTAGTTTTAGAATGCAGTGGAAGAGAGATCAATATAGCAAAATGCCTAGGTTTGTTATCAGAAGCAAAAAAGTAATAATAAAATAAGAAAAATAATAATAACAATTTTGTGGTATTCTAGCGTAATATCATCATGTTCTTCCTGCAGAATCCCATAATTATTTAATAACATGCCCACAAACATTATCTAAACAGATGAAAACCAACCATAGAAAAATTATTCAAGATATTTGAATTCTACACTGAAGAATATAGAATGCTCAGATGGAAAAGTTCATTAACCAGACAATACTACAAGCATTTCTGACACTCACTGGTTACTAGATGAATTTGTTTCAGCATGTTCCTTTACATTCAAATACCAGTGAACATAGTGAGAGATTATAATAATTCAAACTTTTTATGATTGTGTTATTGAAACCTCCACTTGAACAGTTAAATAAAATACAATAAAATATAACAGTGAAACATTCCATATCTAATAGTTAATCAAGTACACATGTACTCATCTCATGCCAGTATTTAAAATATATTCATATTTAGAGTTAAAAATGAAATCATAGCTCTGTTTTTATAAAAACAGTATCAAATTAATGTTTAAATGTTCCTTTAAGCCGAGATATAAAAAAATATCAAAGTTATGCAGTAATATTATTGATAAAACTCAGTTATCTTGATGACCACTACTTTAAGAATATACCTATGCATTGCCATGTGTAGTTTTAGTTTCATTTAAATAGAAATGTATTTTCACTTACATAACAGGATCATCAGGTGATTTTGTGTGAGGCATTGTACAACATTGCTTGTACTCCTCCATCAGTTTCAGACATTCCTGTTTCTTTTCTTCTCTGTATGCAATTATTCTTGTCTGATAAAAATCATGTAGCGATGTCATGCTACCCAGTCCCATCTCATAGAAAACCCGTTCCATTATGTCCTGTTGGAAAATTATATATATATTGCGACAACACAAATTACTAAACTATTGGCGCATAGGATATGATAGTATGTGTATTTCAAATTACAAGTCTATATTGGAGGGTTTAAGATTATTTATTGTACAAACACAAGTTATAGTTTATATGGTATATTTGAAATGTACAGAATGTAATGTTTGATATAGAGTCTTTCTTTTAAAATGTTAAATAATGTTCATACGCAAGACGTGATACGTTACATAAGAAGACTCCCACGATGATGTTGTTGAAGAGAAGAGCCGGTCTTTGCGGTATAGTTGGTTCGTCAGGTGTGGCTTACAAATGACAGACGTTTCACCAGAAACGTTTACAGCTGGGCTGGCGTCCTGTAACAGCTGGGCTGGTCCTATAACAGCTGGGCTGGTGTCCTATAACAGCTGGGCTGGTGTCCTATAACAGCTGGGCTGATGTCCTATAACAGCTGGGCTGATGTCCTGTAACAGCTGGGCTGATGTCCTATAACAGCTGGGCTGATGTCCTGCAATTCCCACGATGAATCCGACACTTCGCACACACAACGGTACTACGGATTTTATTACTCGCAAAACTTATATAGAGTTTAAGACCAAGTAATACCTCAGGTGACAGTGAGTTAATCTAATAACGGTATATTGAGCTTATACCTCTCCGGCTTCTTCAAGTGTTCTCGCGAATACGAAGGTCTACCGCGATCAGCAGACCACCCTATGAGGAAATCTTGCACTAGCACGGAAACGTCTTGATGGAACTATTGCGTAACAATTAATGATACTGTCACTGCGGAAAATCTCACACAGTGATACAGTTACACTCACTTCTTACACACGCAATACTACAATATTAAAATCGTGTGTAAAGATATAAAATCAATTGTTATGCGTCACACGCGTTACTATCCCCGAAAAGTCTTAACAGATCCTTGTAAGCGGTAGAGTCTTGTACAAGGATTGTATGTACCGTTCGCGGTAGCAGCAGTGAAGAACTGCTTGTAATTTTTCGCACAATGCGTTAAAACACTGATGTGTGCAAATGTACTACACACACAGTTCTGAGTCTTCCCGTTTCACTAACGACGAATAGTTTTTACAACACCTTGCAAGCGGTAGAATCTTGTACAAGGAGTGCACGTTCCGTTCGCGGTAGATGGCGTAGAAGAACTGTCGTAATTATACGCGTAATGCGTTTAAACACTCCTGCGTGCAGATGTACTACATACATAGTTCTGAGCCTTCCCGTTTCACTATCGACGAATAGTCTTTACAACACCTTGCAAGCGGTAGAATTCTTGTACAAGGAGTGCACGACCCGTTCGCGGTAGATGGCGTAGAAGAACTGCCGTAATTATACGCGTAATGCGTTTAAACACTCCTGCGTGCAGATGTACTACATACACAGTTCTGAGCCTTCCCGTTTCACTATCGACGAATAGTCTTTACAACACCTTGCAAGCGGTAGAATTCTTGTACAAGGAGTGCACGGCCCGTTCGCGGTAGATGGTGTAGAAGAACTGCCTGTGTAACGACAGGCTTAAGAAAATTTCCAACCACCAGTCAGCATTCTATTGGTGGATGGAAGTCACATGGTTAGTATAAAATGACCATGCACTTTTCATGCAGTAGAGTGCATTTACTTTGTAACAGCATGCATAGCGGTAATCAGACTACTCGTATCTCATGCATGACTGCCTACATACAAATAATATACATGAACGTAAACAACAGTCCGACAGGTATAGGGATTGTAGCGATACACATGTCTCAGTTCAGCTAATGTCAAAACAACGATAATACTTCACGCACCGCCCGGGAAACGTTTCCCACTCGCGCACGCGCGCACATTTCCACTAACACAGTACATGAATAACCATAAATAATAATGCACAGTTTTTTTAAACTAAACCCTTAACCTTACTAAATACAATTGATAACAACCAAACTTAACCATCTACCAATATAATATGAATGTCCATTGTCTGTGTAATATATGAACTTGCCCCGCCTATCATGATCCTGTGATTCGTTGCAATATATAACTTAACTACACTAGTATGCAATCAAGACAGTTTTCCTTATTTGGAACATGTTTCAAGCAACAAACAGTATGCTTATCATCATCGGCCATGTTGGTTTTTCAATCTTGTGAGGTATCTTTGTGTCAGTTGGCTGCTGTCACTTCCTGCTCTTGGCTTTTGGTTGGTTTTTGTTGGCTTATTGGTGTTATTGTTATCAGATGTGGTGGGGTGATTCCATATAAAGTGATCAAATCCAAATTACCTCACCATTTTTTATGGGGTTGATCTTTTTATATTAGATATATCTAAGTAAAAGAAACTTAAATATGAAAAAAATAATTTTTTATCTCCTCTAGTTTTTTTAAATCTTTTTTTAAAGTTACAAAAAAAGTGCGTTTTTGTGCTTACGTGGATTTACGTTTTATTCAATATCTCACGCTAGAATCGAGATAGAAAGGTAAGATAAAGACCATTCTTTTCAGAATTCAACTAGTTTAATTTGATATACAACATGACAGTATTTCAAGTACTTAATATTTTCAACCCCCGAACTCAAAATTTTAAAAGTTAATTCCAAAAAACGCATATGATTTAAAATTTTCAAAAAAATACCATGAATTCTTAATGTTATTACTAAGTTGTGTACAAAATTTCAAGTTGGGATCTCAATGGGATCACACCCAAACCTTAAAATTAGTTTTATTAAACACGGACATTTTCAATATCATAAGTCCAAACTTGGCTTTGAAAGGATTTATCATTCAGCGTATTGTTATAAAAGTCGATTAAAAACCTAATTTAATCTTGTTTAGACCTTTTTTAACACATAATAACAATTAATGGCGTATAGAAAATATACTAAAGTAATATTACTTGTGCATCACTATTTTTTAGAATAACCACTAACAAAAATTAAGCACATACAAAATTCTTTTATTTAAAAACCAATTTTTTAAATATAATTAAAACTTAAAAACATTTAAAATTAAGTGGATTTTCTTTTTTTGTACAAGGAGAGAGGGTATAGGTTACAGTAGAAGGTGGGATGAGTCAGAGGAGTGGGGGGAGTAGTGTGATGCAATGCAATGATGCAAGACTTGAAATCTCTCCCTGCTAATTTTTCCTCCAGTCAAGGCAGTCAGTATGCTATCTTCTTCTGCACTTGTGAGTAGTGATTTGTGAATGTGTTTATTTAGACAAGTGAAAAAGTACGTTAGGCAGATGTTATTGAGTGAATATTAATGTTGAAAGTGAAGTGTGTTTTTTACAGTTTTAGTTTTTTAATTGTTAGTTTTAATGAATGAGTTAACAATGCTAAACTAGAGATGGAAAAGACACACAAAAAATCTGGTACAGGGTTTAAAACAATTTATTGTTGTAATCCTTTTGAAAAAAGTAATCACAAAGTTTTAAAAAGTCTTAGACCAGTACAAGAGTGGATGTTTGAAATAAATAGTGAAGTAAGGCCTGGGATGAAAATTTGTGACAGCTGTCGTAAGCAGCTATTAAAAGAAAAAAATAATTTAGATGCTGTAGAGTTGGATAAACCTTCGTCTTCCCAAACAGACACCAACTTTACCGACCCTAATTTATCATTAGAGTATTTAAACAAATCACTTTCAAATATTGAAGAATCACCAATTACAAAGAAAAGGTTGCATTCACCTGGTTACTGTAGAAAGAAATTGGGAAAAGTCACTAAAAAGCTCACTCACGAGTTGGTTGGAGATACAAGCTTCTCTGAGAATGAAGAGCAAGTTAATCTAGATTTGGAAATAATTGTACAATTGAAAGAAAAATTCCAAAACACTACAGAAAAAAGTGAAAAGTTCTTGATCCTCACAACAATACCTAAAAGTTGGAATATAAAAAAAATTAAAAATGAGTTCCATGTTAGTAACAGGATGGCCAGAAAGGCTAAATCACTAGTTAAAGAAAAAGGAATAATGTCATGTCCAGATCCAAAGCCAGGAAAAACTTTAGACCAAAATGTTGCGGATAAAGTCAAAGATTTTTACAACTCTGATGATGTGAGTCGAATTATGCCAGGCAAGAAAGATTTTATATCGATGAAAGTAAATGGAAAGAAGGAACATGTTCAAAAGAGACTGGTTTTATTGAATTTAAAAGAATGTTATGAACTATTCAAAAAAACTGAATCAGTTGCCAAAATTGGTTTTTCAAAGTTCGCTGAATTAAGACCGAAGAATTGTATCTTGGCTGGGGGAAATGGAACACATTCGGTTTGCGTGTGCACAACGCACCAGAATGTAAAATTAATGATTGTCGGAGGAAAGCTGAAGGAGATGAAGATTGATGAAGCTTCTGATCTTGGTGATTACAAACAATGTTTGTCACAAATAATGTGCCAAGAAAAGACCCCTAACTGCTACCTAAACAAATGTGAAAAATGTCCAGGAGTTGCAAAATTAAAAGAAAAACTTCTGAGCCACTTTGAAGAGGGAATGATAGAAACCATCACATACAAACAATGGGTTTCTGTGGATAGATGCACATTCGAAACATTTTGCAAGACTGTAGAAGAATTTGTGGACAGTTTTTGTGAACAACTTGTTGGACTAAAGAAACATTCATTTATAGCCAGTCAGCAATCCAAGTACTACAAACATTTAAAAGAAAACATCCAAGAAGATGAAGCAGTTGTAAGTTTGGACTTATCAGAAAACTACTCTTTCATTGTCCAAGACGAGGCACAGTCCTTCCACTGGAATAATGACCAAGCTACTGTGCACCCTTTTGCCATTTATTACAATGAGAAAGGAAAAATTAAGTACACCAGCTTTGTAATAATATCAGAATGCTTGATTCATGACTCAGTAGCAGTCCATTTATTTCAAAGGAAGTTAATATCATTTCTAAAAAATGATGTGCTGCCCAGTTTGAAAAAGATTTATTATTTCTCAGACGGTTCAGCTGCGCAGTATAAAAATCGAAAAAACTTTATCAATATCTGCAATCACAAAAATTATTTTGGAATTAAGACGGAGTGGCACTTTTTCGCAACTGCTCACGGCAAAGGAACTTGTGATGGCTGGGAGGGACTGTCAAACGGCTTGCAGCAAAAGCAAGCTTGCAAAGACCGTATAGTGTACAGATAATGACCCCTTCACAACTGTTTCGTTGGAGTCAAGAAAATATACCAAAAATTAAATTTGAATATTGCACAAACTTGGATTATTCAGAAGAAGAATCTTTTTTGAAATATTGTCTACAAGAAGCTGAAACTATTAAAGGAACACAACAGTTTCACACTTTCATTCCTCACAGTTCGACTGAATTGAAGTTGAAGATTTTTTCCTTATGTGACGACTCTTGCATACAAGAAATTGTTGAAGGAGGTAAAAGTTTGTCAATGGATGAATTTTCAGGTTACGTTACGTGTGAATATGATCGGCATTGGTAGTTGGCGAGTGTCCTATCAAAAGACTATGAAAGTGAAGATGTAGAAGTAACATTTTTACATCCTTCTGGTCCTGCTCCCTCATTTGTTTTCCCATGCAACCCAGACATTTTAAAAGTGAACATAAAACAAATCTTAACTCGAGTGAATCCGAACACAGCTACAGGAAGAACTTATGTAATTTCCAAAAACGAAACCATTGCAGCAACACAGAGCTTAAGTTCAAGACTTCAATTCACCTAATCATCAATTTGAACATTCAAAAATACAGTCATCACTCTTAAAGATCAGGTTTGTTTTCTACTAGAATTGCTATTTGTAAGAAGTGACATAGCCATTAAACAGTTGTTGTTCTATCTTAAGTACCAGTATTACAGAATTTGTAGACTTAGGCTTATATACTTATTGTAAATATATAAATTATACTTTATATCATAATATGAAAAAACTTGCATTTTACAAACTGTTAGCTTTTTATTGATCATTACATAACTTGGACATGTTTTGAATAAAAAATGTATACAAGTTGTCTATATTTACGTTGCACGCTTATGTATATAATTTTTTTAAATATGATCCCATTAAGATCCCAACTTGAAATTTTGTACACAACTTAGTAATAACATTACGAATTCATGGTATTTTTTTGAAAATTTTATATCATATGCGTTTTTTGGAATTAACTTTTAAAATTTTGTTCGAGTTCGGGGGTTGAAAATTTTAAGTACTTGAAATACTGTCATGTTGCATATCAAATTAAAGCTAGTTGAATTCTGAAAAGAATGGTCTTTGTCTTACCTTTCTATCTCGATTCTAGCCTAAGATATTGAATAAAACATAAATCCACGTAAGCACAAAAACGCACTTTTTTGCAACTTTAAAAAAGATTTAAAAAAACTAGAGGAGATAAAAAAAATTGTTGTTATATTTTAATTTCATTTTATGTGTTTATTCAATAAACCAAAAACTAATCAAAAAGAAAAACATGAGGGAAAATGTATCTTTTATTTTGATCACTTGATATGGAATGACCCGGTGGATAAATTTTTTTCAGATGTGGTGTACAACATTTTTCTTTGTGTATTTCCAGTGTTCACTGTTTTCAAAATGTGTCATGTTTTGTATTGATTTGTATTTGTTCCAGTATTAGTTTGTTTTATGTTTATATATGTGTAGGTTTTCCCACATATTCATTATATAGCCCAGGGCATTTAGCTAATTGAATCAGAAAACAAATTATAAAGCTGAAAATTGGTGAGTACGTACTCTATGGTGTACTGAATGAGAATCAGTAGTGTTGCAGCACATGCGCGATGGGACATAGCCGCCATATTGGAAATATACATATATATGTAAATAATGTTTGTCTGTTTGTTTGTATTTTATACATATCTACAGTTTTATTCCAATCGTGATGAAATTTTGCACACTAACAGTTCAAAACAAGAGGAACATTCTTATCTACATTTCATTTTGAAAAACTACCCCTACCCCCTTTTTCACCCCCTTAAGTAGAATTTTAACGTGCAGCTTTGTGTTTTTTGCAAATATTTCGAAAATGGTAAAGAAATTGAAAAGTGGAAGCTGATTTTCTAAAGGCCCATGAAATTTGCTACAAAATGCAATTTGCCTCGCTCTCTTCTTAGTTCCGAAGTTATTAACATACAAAGCTGAAAATTGGTGCACAACTGTTTTGTTCTTTACCCCGTTGTGAGTGTGAGTCACCATTTCATCTGCTATTTAACATGCCCTTCCCCTTCCTCCTCCCGCCACCGAAGAAAAGAAAGAAGAAAGAATATTGGTAAAAAAAAAGCCATCTATGCGTCGGAAACACCTGAACAACACCTGAAAACAGGAGCTTCGTCTACAGCAGAAGCATATCAGAGCTTCTACGTCAAGGTCAAGGGAAATGCAGGAGGAAAGAGAGCTTTTGTTAATATGTTTAGCAAGTTGGCCTACATATTTTTGGCATAACAAGGTTTCAATTATTTACTCAAGCCTTTTTTAATTATTATCCCAAGCGAAGCCGGGCAAATTTGCTAGTAATGAAATAAGTCAAATTAAAAGGGCAAAAATTTATTATCAAAATTAAGAATACAGTATTACTCTGATATTGTAACAGTAGCATTTTCATTTAACCACACGTCAATAGAATATAATTTAACGCCATTTTAAGAATATGGTTGGTTGACTAGAGGTCCAATCTCACCTACAACATAATAAATAAAAACATCATTAGTAAATAAAAATACATGTTGGCATCTGGTTAGTCTTATAGAAAAGTAATATTATCTTACCGTACAAAATAGTTATTCATGATCAATTGAAAGATCGTGATGGACCAGATTCATTCAGTTGGTTAAACTCTTCCATATCAGGTATATAATCTTCATTTTCTTCCATCTCGGATAGTTCATCATCATCTTCTTCAGGGAAAGATTGATTGCTGCATATTTCACCACCACATTTACCACACATAGAGGTACACGCCAGCCCCCCCCCCCCCCGGCAGCATTCACATCTTTTATTACAGTTTACTTTGCAGTTGCAAAAAACGAGTTTCAGCAGGTTTTCAGGGGCATGAGGATCAAGTGTAGGGATTGGCGACAAATGACTTCCCTCTTGCTTCCATCCCCAATCAGTAGCTGGAAGTGAGACCCCACGCCAACTCTGAACTTGGTGGAACACTCTACAACTATGCTGTAATGCTGCTCCAGAAGTTGGTGGAATTACCGAGAGATCAAACTTCCCGTAGATCGGTTGTTTCGCTACAATTTTTTTATAACATTTGTATCTTGTTTCATTTAATTTATCTGATGAAACGTGACCATTGTATAAAGTCGTCAAAAAATATTCTCCAGCTTGAGCAATATCTTCGTGTGATGCATCTTTATCATTAAATACAACCACTTTCTCTCTTAATTCTTCATTAGATTGCAAAAGTCTGAAAGCTTGCTTTTTTCCTTTCTTAAATAGTGAAGACATCGTGTCGCAACCTGTGACCGCATGTAAGAAGAGAATATGATTTGCAACGTCCCCCAGAGCTCTTTGAAGTTGCTGACTGCTGAACACTCTTTGCGGCTTGTCCTTCGATGCCGGCATTAACATAAAACATTCATTATTTAGATTAGCTAGTGCAATCATTATCACGAGCAGATCAGTATCCTCACCGACTATAATTCCCTTTTTACTGTTATCAGACAATTTTACGGCAGCATTTACTATGTAAGTATCAGCGTCACCAGGAGCTATTTGAACTTTAAAATCTGCAGCTGCAAGTTTCTCTGACAAAAGGGAAATAAAGTTTATTTTGTTGGATATATTTCTAAAGAATTCTGACTGCGTCGTTGATGGGAATATTACATCACTTAAAGTAATGTCTACTGACTTTTTACCTTTTCCTGATCTTCTTAAATGTTCAGCATATTTAGTGCTATATGTACTTTCACTGTAGCCATCAAAATAATAATACAATTGATTCCATAATGTCTCTTAAGTAATCTAAATAACCATAAACATACATAAGCATTATTTGCACCATTTCAATATACTGACACCAGAGTGCCGCCGTGTGACTTTTAGATGCCTCTGTTAACAAAACTGACTCTAATAATAAAGCAACAGATGCTATATAATTATAAAATTCATGCACATTAGATTCATCGCTGGTTTCATTTAAAAATGATTCATAATAGATTTTAAATTTGTCCATTTCTTCATTTGAAAAAGAATTTTCGTTGATGAGTTTTTCAAAAAGTACAGTAACTAAAACAAGCAGAGTCAGCACGTGGGCTCGAAATGCTCTAGCAAAGGAATGACCAGATAATAACGAACCAATAGTATTTGTTGCATATACTTGTTCCCACAACTCTTCAATACCGCTTCCTTCCATTAAATAGCCTATAGCACCCATGTATGACATCACTAGATGAAATCCACCGAGACGAACAATAACAGTTGACAAAGGACTTCCACTATGTGCTGCCAAAACAATGTCCAAAGCCTTATTAAAAAGCGGTTGATCGAAAGTAACAATGCACGTATTTTGTCCCTGCTTCTTGCGTTCTTTTATTGCGTATTGAAGACATGTGTAGATCGTCGATGGATTGGTTGGTGACAAATTCGCAAAAGGTAGAGGATATATTGCTGACCTTTGATATTCCTGTGGTTGATTTTTCTTTGAAATTTCCATAAAACCGCTCCATGATGGAATGGAGATATTCAAACAACTGGGGCCTGACATCCATAGCATATTCATAAAGTGAGCTATTTTAGCGGTATCCGGTTCTAATTTGATTTGGGAGACATCTGAAAATATTAACTTCCCTAGGCCACAGTTTTGCTGACGATTATATGATTTTATCTTCATGTTGCCGTATTGGCCAATACTGTCAGCTTTTGGTAAATTTTTTGGCCGGGGAACAAGAAAGTCAGTGTATGCACACAATCAGCTGGTGTGACACACTCAATCCCTCCCATAGCATGAAATGTTCCATGGCCGTCAATAGTACGCACATTATGGTCTGCATTATCGAATACAAATTGTAAAAATGCATTTGGATCTATTTTTAATAAATTATTTTGCATCAGAGAAGTCTCATATTTCAATACTTCCTTATAAGAAACGGAAATACCAATATTGGACAACATATCAACGAGAGATTGTGATGCAAACTTTCTATGTAAATATATTCCTAGGCCAATTTGCAACGGTGATATATAACTTCTGGGTCTGGCTGCAGCGATTATAGAATTTGCCACTGTGACAACTTTTTTGTCTGAAGACTGAGAGTGTTTTCATTTAGACTTCATCACACTTTGTAAAAAACATTTTAAAGACTTAGGAATCTCATTATACCCTCCTGATGCAATTTCATCAATGTTAGGATAGTTTTCACAATCACAAGTTAATGAATATTGTAACGAGTATAGCTGTTCGTACCTGTAAAATGTACACCAGTTTTGTATGTGTAATAATGATTAGTGCGTTCGTCTCGCACCGGGGTCGTTACATTAATGTTCGTGGCTAACGATGTCCGTAGCGCTGCGGTAATCACCTGTATAACACGGCAGTAACCTTACCTGTTGCTTATAGGGGTGTGTTAATCCCGGGTGGCGCCAAGTCGTTTTATAAAACAACTAAAATTATTGTCTGACGAGTTATCAGCGGTGACGGTCGGGGCATTCAAATAATTCCCGCTCGCACAGCCATCTAAATTGTCGCTGCTGCTGCGCAAATGACAAGTTGTTCGCTTCTCGTCAAATCTATTCTTAATTAAACACTAGTAATACATAAAGCACTCCCTATAAAATAATAATGACGGTTACTCCCTGTAATAGTTATTTTTAATAGGTGATAATTAAAATATTCACACTGACAATTATATAATGATAAATTTGCACCGACTGATTACATTAGAATCTTGCCTCTGGGCTTGACGAAGCGATAAAGGAAACATTCAGCTTTTGCATTGCTGTGTACGTTAAAGTATTACCATTATTTTCTGTTTCCAAAATCGTGGATTCTTGTGACTATGAGCTAAAGAATTCCTATGGTTACAATAAAAATATATTACCTTATTCTACGTGTACATAAATAACAATGTGTGCTGTTACAATCTGTTCTGTGGTGTCGTAAATGTGTTTTGTAAGTTCGTGTTTAACTAATAGGTTATATTTAACGTTAACAAGTTTTTAGCAAGTGTTATTTTACTTAATGATCTATGAAAGAGAAATATTTGTTTATAGTGAGATTAATTTACCTTTAGTAAAATTTAGAGTGATTAGGGTTTTGGAAAATAAGTAATTTAATTGTACTTAACACCTCAGCATGACTCGGTGTCTTCGTTCGTTTAATCGGGTAGGATTTGGCTGCAATAAGTTCGGTTTTCATTAATTTTGGGGCTTCAATGGGTTGGGCGTCTTTTTCATAATGTACCTGGATGTTCTTTTCAGGTAATTTTCCATTTAATTGCCTTGGATCTCGAGTTGGCTGCTATAAATGGTCGTCTGCTTCTTAGGCTGTCATGGTTAGGAACTTTAATTACTTTTTTACATTACTTTCACAGAAAAACGTTCTTCCCAACATTGGCTTCTGTCTTCTCTTAATGACGCTTCGCTTCTGTCTAACGGTATTCAACGGTAATTCCGTCTTCAACTGCCGTTTCCATGGCAACTGCATGATTTTGATTGGTTAATTTTGAGATGATGTATTGTTATCAAAATTCGAATTCTTCGTATATCTTCTGATTGCTGTTATTCCTCTATCTTCCTTTTGGGGTATTAAATATTGTCACTATAGTATTTATTTCCTTTCATAGATTATTTTGATACCCCACAAGTTTGGGTAATGTTTTTACAAATATGTTAATGCTTGTTAATTACATTTCTTTTTGTATATAAATGCTTATTATAATATTTTGTTTTACAAATGATTTACAATTTATTCTTGGTGATTCCTTCACCTCAGATTTGCTAAATTCTTAGTCAATTTGTTATAATTTTTGGTTGTTTGGTTCTGACAGTTATGCCCTTTCATAGGCCTGAGTAGCCATTATGGTATTTGACTTATTTCATTTAAATCACATTTCGTTTCAGCCTAATGGGCTTTACTTTGTTATTATGATTGGTTGTGTTGTATTTGAGTCTGTTGGTGTTTTGATTACATGTCAGTATTGCTTTCTCTATCTTAATATTTAAAACATAACAATTAGGTTTATGGACTGCAAGTTTCTTTTAGCCATATCCTATTCATAACATTAACATGAACAATTCTTTATAAGTTATTAGAGTTATTATTTTGAGTGAGAAATATCATCACTTCCTTCCAACTTATTATTATTTGCTAATTTTTTGTTTACAATACATATTATTTTTATTGTGATAAACAACATCACTTGTATGAAATTTATAACAGTCCCTTATAACATGGGTGTCTTTGTTCTGTCTCTAATTTCTTAATTTTTAAACAATCTTTACATTCTCTCCATGTCAACACCTTCAATTTATTCTTTCCTGGGATCCTCCCTTTTAATTACTATCGGTTATAATTAAACTTAAATCTATTAAACATCTTTTCTTAAAATAATAATGTCATCATCACTTTCCATTGTTCAGCATATCTTATTCTATAATTCATACTTAATACTATTTTTCGCCATATATTTATTCACTGTTATTTTTCCACTTTTAAACCTTTAGTGTTTTTCACAGATTTATTAAGTGTCTATTTTCTTTATTATCCTCTATTTCTTATAATAGTTATATTCTAAATCTTACACTATTCCCATTTATACCTCACCTTCACTTTTAAATTATCTATAGTTAATTATAATTTAACTAGCGTCCCTTATCACTTCACTTTGGGGTTTTTACACATACACTATTGCACTGTATCACTGTTTATAGTGTTTTTTAGTGGGTAATCCCTATACTTATTTCTCTTTCATTACAATATATCCTTAATACTATTAACAATTTTATATTCTTATAATACTATTTTTACATCTAATTCTCATTTGGGTTTTAGGTTGCTTTTTTATAATCTTAATCCTTAACCTTTTTTAATAGGGTTTCTTCCCTAGATCAGTTTGTCCATTAATGGGTAATAACAGTTACTCTTTCCTTTCTCATAGGGTAATTATTGGTTTGGTTCCAATATTATTCTTGAGTGCTTTATTTCTCCTTCTCCTATGCTTTATTACTTGTTTGTGTATCATTATTAGTTTTCACTTCTATCTATTTCCCTCCTTCTTCATTTTCATTATTTGATTAATACTTTGATTTTTCCATCCTCTTCTTTGGGTACATTTCGACGTGTTACATTGGGTCGTTTAATTCCATGAACTTGTTTCATTTTTGTGTGTGTTTTTGGATTTTTTCCTCTCTTCCTTTGGTTTGGTTATATTCTTGTTTATTCTTCGTGGATCCCTTCTTCTTTTGGTTTACCTTTGTTGGGTCAATCACTTGGGTTAGGTCAAAGTCGTCGTTTGTCGAGTCATATTCTTTATATTTTATTTAAATTAATCATTTTTATTTAACATGAAGTATTATTTTAGATTTAATATTGTTTTGTTCATCCCTGGTATTGGGTTGGCTTATTTGTGTTGTAACAATATATATCTTCTCTAATTATAATAGCCGCAGCTTCAACTATCCGCATTCTCTCGTCGCTATTGTTCTTGCAACGTTCTTCATACCAATTGTCATTAAGGATACGGGAAGCTGTACCACGAAAACAGACAATCCATTTGCCACTCCTCGATGTTATGTAAATTGCGTCACCATAATGAGCTTTCAATTTCTTCTTTAAATATTCTTCAGAATAATATGATTGATCATCAAGCGAATATTCCTTCATTATAGACACAAATTCTTTTATATCATATTGACATTCATCATTGCCTTCTAAGTAACCACACAACTGATCAAATGCATTAGATTTTGTGACGCTCAACGCGTTTTTATTACCGGTCAGATTTGATGTTCCTGGAGGATTAGTGCCAGACTTGCTGAAAAACGCATAGCACGATTTATGATATCTGGCCTTGGACACCACTAGATCTATCACAGAGTTTACACAAGCCAGAATGATATTTCCCCACTAGTCATTATGTTCTTGACACACTTTAATAATATTATTTTTTACTTTCATAGTTGAAGCATAAGAAATAGGGTTTCGCTTCGGATGTTTATAATCTGGATTTTGGCTACAAAACAAACACATTGTTTTAAAGTTAAAAGGCGATCAAATGTTCGCAGATCATGTTGCGGTTCTTCTGACGACTTTTGCCTTTTGCTCTGTTTCTTTGACACGTCGTAGATAAGTATATCTACACTGCGTATGTATTTCGATAGAATCTTTGTTTTGAAGCAATTTATGCACATCATCATTTCGAATAACACTCATTCGCTTAAGATTGTCAATTCCCTTTTGCACTTTAACAGTTTGTCCACCTAGTAATGTTTGTTTGCACAAAATGCATATTTCTGTTGGTTCCATACTCGCAAAAAATAAAAATACACGTAAAATCAATAAACGCTATGCTTTCATGCATTTACGGTATAGTTATTAACGATACAAGTGTGAAAGAGCGACGATTATTGCCATGCCTTGTGATAAAAATAGCAACACAATAACCACTCTATTTACATGCTCAAAGCCAACTAACAACCGCGACGCGCTCGGCGTTGTCGCTTGCTTACACATCCCCCCCACCCCGCACACCACGCAACACAAGATATTCTGATTTAGCATACTCAAGTCTATACATTTACCAATTTTTAGCTTTATACTTTGTTTTATGAAATTTTGATTAATAATTTTTGGCTAATTACCCTGGACTATATAGTGCCTTTGTGTGGTATATGTCTTATAGTGTCAAGTTGCTGGTATCTGGGAATTTGTGTTCTGTTTTTATTGTATGTGTGGCCTTATAAATTGGACTTATAAACATCTGTCTTTTTGTACGCATTCATGTGTTCAAAGTAACGTTATTTTTTTTCGTCTGGCATTTGTTAATGAATTTAATATACTCCCCGCAATTTCTTTTAAAATGTAACATAATTTACATACCGGAAAACCTGTAGGGCCATAAATATCCTCTGTATCTTTGGCATGCCTTAGAAGCTTTGTAAATTTTCTTAAAAAATCCTCAG
Organism: Magicicada septendecula; assembly: GCA_034769895.1. NCBI lineage: Eukaryota > Metazoa > Arthropoda > Insecta > Hemiptera > Cicadidae > Magicicada > Magicicada septendecula. The sequence goes on along the minus strand of CM068369.1, from coordinate 192,462,113 downwards.
CAACATCAGTCAGTACTTGCAAAGCACTATTCATTGCACCTATGTAACAAAACAAAAAGATATACACTTAAAAACATATCATGCTATTCTTTTAATCCATCCTACAATAATTATAATTATAATATTACTTAGTACTCAAGGTTTTATTTCAGGACTGGACTTGTGGAATATAATCTACAAGACCATTCTAAAGATAGAGGTGCTACAGAGTTCCTCCAAAATACACTGATGACCTTGCTGCAATTATAGTACCAAGCAATCAAGAAATTTTACAGATTTGATTTAACCAAGTTATGAGCAAAGTGTACAGTGGATGGATGATCACAGTTTTCAACTATCAAACCCAATGTCAAAGTAGTATTATCAAGAGAAGGTTTACTTCCATCAACCACAAATGATGGGTGACAGCACAGTCCAGGTTGAGAAGTCTGTGAAAAAGATTTGGGCAGACACACTTAGAATAGGAAACTATAGGAACAAGTGGTGTCAATCCAGAGACTAAGTGCCTTGAAAATGACATGTTCCTACTGCACAGTATTAGAATCACTGTTCTTGTGATAGTGGGAATGATTCCCACTGGTTTGCTCATATAGTAATTGGAGATCAAAAGGATGAGGTTAATATGTCACATGTCTGCAGAGAGGTAAAAACTTTAATGCAGAACAGTGTTAAGAGATATACTTACAGATACACTTACCTAACAGAACAGCAAAGGCATTTGGAAATGTAAATACGCTTGAGAAATTTGAATCAGTACCACTTTCAAATCAATTGTATAAGGAACGATTATTGACATGGAAGAACAAATAGAAAAATCAATGTATAGTTTAGACGGACAGAGTACTACATTCTCTCTTTGCTTTACAAAAGCACTGATGAAACAGGCACGAATCAGCTATTGACATTTATACCCTCTGATTGATAGTACACAAGTAATGGTAGGGGGAAATCTGGATTTACTGGGTTCTTAAAGGAAAATGCGATGACTTGTCCAACAATTCACTGCATTATTCACCAAGAAGCTTTATGCAGAAAATTAGTGAAGCAAAATCAAGTTTTTAAACTCGTAGTTAAGATTATAAACATGATCAGAGGTGCTCTTTTATATCATCAGTAAGAGCAGTATTTTGAGGACATGGAGGCAGAATGTGAGGATTTACTTCTGGACTTCTGGAGCCAAGTGAGGTGGCTACTAAGTGCAGAAAAGTGTCTTGAACAATTTCCTGGAATAAAAAAAGAGATCCCTGCCTTTCATTTGATATTATACAATTGGAAAGTCTGTTTCATTTGATATTATACAATTGGGAAGAGCTTCCAAACTAGGATTTCCTTAAACAACTGGCTTTTCTAACAGACATTACCATTCACCTCAATGGTAACCATTTAGTGTCAGATTTAATGGGAAACATAAATGCATTTTACAATAAATTAAAAATTTTCAAATGTAATTTTGAAAAATTAATTGGCTCATATTGTAATCTGCCACCAAAGATCACAAGAGTTTAAAATTAAGAAATTTCTTATTTTTCGACATTTAGTGTGAGTATTCGAGAAATTATAGACGCATTTAATGTAGAATTTAGGTTTCAAAGAATCTGAAATGCTGAAAAACAGTGACTCACTATTTAATAATCCCCTTGGTACTGACATTGAAAAACGATCAACTAACATGGAACTAGAATTAAGGCAATAAAAGGGGCCAGATTTCTTTAAGCTGCTACCTGATCAATTAGTCTTACGTTATGGGTGAGAATGGGTGGTAAGTTATGGGCGAAAGTGTGAAATTTATAGATCTACATTAATGAGTGAAGGAAAGATAAGGCTGTGGTACCATGAGCAAAGACTGTATAAATGTTTATGGTGAAGAAAAGAGTTGATGCCTATGTTCAGTGTTGAAAATGTAAGTACTGGGAGGCCTTGAAAATTAATGCTAATAGTGTTTTCCAATAGATTTCAACACACTTTAAAGACTACAGTGTACAGAACTGTTATTGAGAAACTAAGGTATCACACACTTTGCAAGAAGGGTAATGAAAATACTACCTGACATGTTTAAAAATCAAAGGTTTTACTAACTTCTGACTTTTTAAATTATTTGACTTACTGTCATATCCAGTATGTGCTAAAAGTGCTGAAACAGACTTGAACAGGAATTCCTTAGCTATTCTTGGGCTTAGCTCTGGCAAGTTTATGGGTTCACCCGATGTAAATGGACTAAAAAATTGACACAAAACTACATGTTAATGAACATGCTTCACAAATAATTATTTGTTATTTATTTATTAATTAATTATAATTTGTACAATTTGTCATATTATCAATTCACAAAATAACTAAAATTTGGATTTTGTATCCTTATGTGTGAAGAAATTATTCTACACGTATAATGAAAAATTTGAAATGACTTAGCATTTTGTGGTTTGCCTGTGACACTTCTGCCATGAGAACTGCACTAAATATGATTCAAACACTACTTGTGCCACAATATGCTGGGTCATATTATTTTGCTAACTTCCACACTCTTTGTAAGTGTTGTATGTGTGTGTGTGTGTGTGTGTGTGTGTGTGTGTGTGTGTGTGTGTGTGTGTCCATTGTTTTTTGAAGATCCTAAAAATACTTGTGTACATGACATCCAGGTGTAGGTGTACATAATTTCCTGCCATGTTTTGGATGATTGTGTAGCCTCATCTGAAACAATGGATCTTCCTGGTCTAATTCTAATATATAAAAGACAGTAAATGTCTGCTGGTCTGAAATGCTGTCACACTTAAACTAATGAACACAATCATTTAATCATTTAAAATTTTTACATAGGTAGTCCTCATGTCCTGTGTATATACTAATTGGATGCAGAACATCATGCAATTAGTCGTGTTATTGAAACTGAGCCTCAAAGAGCTGCATGTTTAACGCAGATGCAAATTAGAAGAGTGGAAACCATAAAAAAACAACAGCTGTATTTCATGACATGCATGAAAAATGGAAGGTGTAAAAAAAAATTTATCCTCGCCAGTTTATTAAGGAGACTAAAATGATTGAAAATGGCAATGAGAATTAAAACTGGCAGAGTATATGAATTTATAATCGACAACAAATTGTTAGTTCCCCTATTGTCCCATTTAATTACAAATACTCGCTGCTCATATAAATGGCAAGTCCAGTAGTTTGGTGAAAGCTATAAAATATATATCTGTAAATATATAAAGAAACGAAGTGATCAAGCAACATTTAAGATTTGTCATGCGGGTGAACCTAGACAATGTTCAGATGAAGTCCAAATCTCAGACAGGCAGATATGTCAGTAGGAATAAAGCAGTATCGCAAATCTTAAGTTTTCCTTTCATAAGCGATATCCAGCAGTTTCTCAATCAGCTGTACATTTAGATAATGGTGTACAAACTTATTTCAATTCTTCAAATTTTCATGAACATGTTAGTATGCTACCGAGAACAACTTTAACATCATTCTCCAAACTTTGTCAAAATTATGATTTTGTGAAGAGTTTATTATACGTGGAGGTACCAAATAATTATGTGTGGGAAACTTCAACAAAACAACGGTAAAGACGGAAAATATGTATCCCAGTAGAAAAAACATATGCCATAGGTTTGTCACAGGTGCAAAAGTGTTGGGATGGATATATGTGGTTTATGTTACTAATTTTGATTGTTTCTGTTATAATCAAATGAATAATTTGTGTGTGTTTCGTGGTTACTTCTGCCACACGTTGGATGCGTCAATTTATAACCAACCGCTTGCTACACGTTGTTATTTAAAATTATTATGTTTATTTGTTTATAGTAATTGTACTAAAATAATAGTTAAATTCCGTTTAAAGCCACACGGGTTGTCTAATCTATTTGTAATAAAATGAAAACGCGTGTGTTTACAATTAACTTGGAGTAAAATAAAAGAGTGGTTGTTGTTTAAATTTAAATTCGTGGTTAAAATATTAAAAGTCTCATTAAAACAAAATTCCTCTATGGGTGAAGTGTTCTTTTGAGATAACTCAATGTTGAGAATGGTTAATTCTACTTGAAGGTGACTAATGTAGTAAAGTATCTTACCATACAACATTCAAAGTTACTCACAGTGTTTACAATGGTTTAATATACTTGTTTTTTAAAGAATTCCCTTGTATTAAATAAATAAATAATGTAGTTAATTATATTTAAATGTTAGATTAACTTAAATTAAAACATGAAGTATGGCAGTTGATTGCTTGATAGTAGATCTCGTCTGGTTGAAACTGGTAGTAGAAACTTCTTCTGATTACAGGTAGTCTGAGTAAGTCAAGTCCCGTAAAGTCTGGACAATATTATAAACAAACATGTACTTTTACGTACCTGATTGCGTTTACTTGAAGTTCACTAAACTGTCAACTCAGCTTACACTAATCAACTCCCTTTGGTTGCAAGGTTATGTCACCTTGTTTATTAAATTAGTGGGCGCCACACGGATTTATTCGGGGAAAATCCCGTGTAAAACCGATACATAAAAATTATTAGATGAAAAGAAAATTTAAAATAGTTGAGTACCACTTTTTGGCAATGCTATTCCAATATGTCAAACACAACAGAAGGTTGTTTAAGTTTATTAAATGAAACTATTTAATTATTCAAAAAAATAAATCAAATCAGGTGATGCTGTTAATAATGGGTTTATTTGCACCCTTATAGTGAATTAAAAAAGATACACGTAATGTAAACATACAAAGTTGTACAATAAAAGTTAGTTATTATATGCCTCATACGGCTTGCTCAGAACATGAATTATAAATCTGGTTAAGTCCAGATATTATTTATTTTAATATAAAATTATTACAATCATTAATATTATTATTACTATTATTGTTATTATTATTATCTCAGTTGTGAATTCTTTGAGACACGAAAGAAAACAATTATGCCTACACAGTATCCAATGATACAATTGATCAACAAAGTTTTAGGTTACTTTTACCAAGTAATTGAAAAAAAAAAAAAAAAAAAAAAAAAAAAACGATCTATTGAAAGATCGTGCGTTTCATCAACGCTTGCTTTTTTAATGACAATCTTTATCAATTGAGAGCCCTTACAACTAACATATAGCTTACTTACTAATAACAAAATTTGAAAATAAATCGAAACGTGGTGTAATCTTAAATACTGTTTTTGTGTTTTGCGTCAGTACAGGTTATGGTAGCAAAAATACAAGTTATTGCACTCAGATCAAGATTAATAATAATTGCACTTTTACCTTCAGAGGTTTAATTATTTAATTAAAACCTTTTATCACTTAAGTAATCGGATTATAGTGATTACTTTGTTTCGGCACTAATTCGCACAAGAACAGAATAATGCGATCCTCTTCTGATTAAAATGGATCGTGAATAATGACAATAAATTATTTTCTGTTCGTCATTCCCGCACAAATTAAAATAAACTGCACTTAAACACTGTCGTTGGTTGATGATGAACTTGAAGTAAAATTTCTTGTCGTTAACTATTGGTTCCGGAGTACAAGGTAACTGACGCTATGTGTTATAAAGAAAAACTTAGCGGAGACGAGCGTACGTCTGTTCTGCTCGCTAGTTAGTAAAGGTCTTCCTCCAAAATTCGCTGGTTTGTCTTTATATACCCTTCTCTTGGATCGGGCTTAGGTAAAATTATTATTTAATAACTAATTTTCTTATTGGTCCAGACAGGTGAGACGAGGATGACGTATCACTTTTTGGCGGTTGATAACGGTTTTTCTAACTGTCAAATGTTGAGATGATTGACAGGTCGCTTCTGTTGTCATTGTTGTTATTATTAGTACTCAGATTCCTGATGTACATTTAGAAAATGATGCTAACAGTTGTAATACGCTTAATACCGTCACGATTGAGTTGATATTATTATCAAATTAAAGATTATTTTGTTTCCTTTAAATTGATATCACTCGATCTCGAATTACTTTCACTTTAACCGACATTGTTAGAAAATCAATGTTCGGGTACACTATTCTTACTGTCGTCTGCTCTTTATGAGTCGCCGATTTTACACTTTTGGTTAACCTTGCTCGTATCCACATAACATTTTATTAATCAAATGTTTATGTGCGGACACCATTAATACTGTACTGACGTTTTTTTTCACTGAACTTTACTTGTACACCTTAATTCTATACATAGTAATAAATGATCCTACTGACTATGACATTTCGTTCACCGTTAGTTTGTTTTAAGCTACTATTTACAATTAAAATTATGGCTAAATCTATCGTTTTAATAATATTTTTCGTTATGTCAATGCATAACCATAGTTCTTGTGCATTTTAGTTTGCACTGGTGATAATTATTGATAGTCATTTTATTGACTAATGTTTGGTCTAAGTTTGTTAAGTGTATCGCCTACACTGAAATTTGGCCTTAATAATGCCTATTGGTTCTCAATTCGGTAAATTATGGAGACATCTTATTTGTATAAGATTCTCTTATATAAATAGCTCTCTTTTCTGACAGGTATATTTGATGCAGAAATACATCTTAGTTCCTACAATATAGCCATTGTTAACATCGGTTTTGGCATTCATTATCTACTGTTCATTGTCACATTTATTATCAGAAAAATGCTGATTTTGCTTTCACAGTATTTAACTGCTCATTCGTTTGTTTTTTTGTTTATAAATGACATTCGGTTTACATTAACCATTTACTGAATTGACAGTTGAATTTACATTTATTCTGTCCATTAGTTCGTTTTAGTCTCAGTCTAGTTGTAGTGTCAAACAGCTATTGGGTTACTGTTTCACATGGCACTTCTGCTTTATTCTTCTCTCTTGGTTTCTTCTTTCTTGTTTATTTTGACTATTCTATACCTATTTACATGGTTATTCTGTTTTTATGAAATCTGATAACATACACTTAGGTTAGGTGACATCTTGTGATGTTACATATACACCCTCTTTAAAATTGATCATTTGAAAAATTTATATTTTGTAAAATTATCAATTCATGTCAGTTTCTTAGTATACTTCAATAAAATTTTCTCTTGTATTCCTAGATTTTTTAAACATATTATTGGTGTATTACTCTAGGTTGGCTTTTTATACAATAGTACAATTCTTAATTTACTAGTAATTTCAAGCTGCTTACTCTCTAAATCATTTAACTATAATTGATCTTGTTTCTCAAGTTAATTATTCCCTGTTTTATTTACATTCTACTTTCTCACTACATATCTTTGCATTCGTGATCATTTGGATGGTTATTATAATTTATACCTCACAGATTCTTTCATAATATTCCTTGATATAATAAAACAATATAATTCCCTAACTGTAGTAGAGGTTTTGGAATCAGGGTGGCTCACTATGGCTAACATCCTCTGCCGTTCCTCCCTACACATTCTCAGATTCAGAGGCATTACTCTTCTCTGTCTGAGTAAAAATAAACATTGCACCTGGCAATAGTTGCACTATCACAACTCAAAAAAATATCACATATCATTCATATTCAATAATATAATATATTCCCTATAATATACAAGGTATCAGAGGTTTTCATTTAGATCACATTTCTATCTTTATACTTGCTAACATACTTTCTTTCTTACAGGTAATTACTTCTTTTAGACTTGATGTTTTTTCAGCTATGCTTTTATTAGCTATATAGTTACTTATGTACTAGTTAACAATTTGTTGTGGTTCATTTAAATATTTTTAAGATTATACACTTGTTTTGATGCTTATAGTACTTATGCATTTGTTTGTTCTATCTAGAGTTCACAATATATTTCTGTTTTCACTATGGTTCATTAAATCTTTCTTAACGAGTTATATTCCTCCTGAATTATCAGGCTTACATTGTTTGTATACTAAATGGTTTTTTCTTTTTTTTTTTTTTTTGATGTTCTCTGACATATTCTTATGATGTATCATATTTGATAAGTGACAAACATTGTTCTTTCCTTTCATTTCATTATAACAATAGTTATTCTTACAATTAATACTCTTTGTTATTTTTCTTCTCTACTCCTTCAAGTGATGGTGGTTTTCACTTATTCTGGATGATTTTATACACTATATACTATGCTGTAATTACAATTTCATTTAACAATATACTAATATCTATTTCATAGACATTCTTGGGGTTTTCATGGTTTGTTTCACAAATATTAATTTTTCTTTCCTTACATTCCATAATAATGTCCTTCTTTTTATTTTACACACTTTGTTATACTGCCTCTCTACTCCTTCAAAGGTTAGTTGGGTGAACCTTTATTCTGGACGATTTTAATTTAACATTTGAGTTTTATGAGAGGTATACTATAATCATTTTATAAACATTAGGTCATATAGAATATTCATCTGGATACATGTTTTTTTTCTAGGTATAGTACAGTAATTGTATTTTCTTATTAAATCATTTGATTGACCTTATCTAATATTCTATCCCCTGGGGTAATAGGTCTGGTACATTTTCATCATTAACAAATGGTTTGGTTTACATCTTAAATCTACACACCTTTGTAACTTGATAAGGCGGATTGACTAGTTATAGCTAATTAGTTACCTTCAACATTTTTGGTAGTTTAACAACAAATGAGTTTGTTTATAGTAGTGGTTTTTTCCAATATATATATTTTACTTTTTTATAACATAAACGTATGGGTGAGGAATGTTGCTTCCTATTGCATATTATCCCTCCTTAATATTAATCATTGCTTACTCGTCGATATTCATGGGGTTATTTGTGCTCTTCCACTCTATTGGGTCTATAATTGGGGTATCTGACATATGTTCCGTACTAGTGGTTTTGGAGATACCTTACTATCAAGCGGTTCTTCCACTTGGCGGCTACCAGATAGTCATTGGCTCCCCGTTTCCTTGCCTTCTTCCTCTCATCACCTTTGGTATTCCTGTGTTCATTGTACTCTGGGCCTGGGCTATTATTGATGTCTGGCCCTTCTTCTAATCCGGGTTGACCTTTGTTCATTTCCTGGTCGGATTCTTCCATCGCTTGGTCCCTCTTTTTCCGCATTTTTCTTATTCTTTGGGCGTACCTTTCAATAAGCTGGTCCAGTCGTTCTTGATCATTTTCCTTCTCCCTGTGAAGCCTCTTCCTTCTAAGAGTATTCACTTTAAATACCTTGTTGTTTATAATCTTCTCCTTCATAACATAGTTAATGGCATGTAACGTGGTCTTAATCGTTCCGTCATCTGGGTCACTAATTAAATGGTTTAATGATTGGTTATTCATTAAGGAATCGATTGATTTTGTTTGGTGTATTTTATTTGGTGGTATATTTAATTTAATCGGATTCTCGTTTAATTTTTTACCCACGGTTTTATGGTGATTTATTTTTAATATCTTTATGAAGTCTGGTTTATACTTCTTACCGTTGGTTCTTGCTCTATGACTAATAATTGGGTTGTCCACGAAGTTAATCAATCCACTCCTGGTCATTTCTAATATTTCCCTTGTAATCCTCGTCTTCTTAGAGCGTATTATTCTCTTTATCTTTGTCTCTTTCTCTCCTGTTTTCTTTATTATCTTGTTCCTTACATTTTTAATGATAGTTTCTTTATACTGAATGTTCCCTTCATTCCTATGGTGTGTATCCTCAGGCACCAATGCTTTCGAGTCTTCTTTATCCTCAGTTTGGTTATCAGTGTCTTTGTATTGTATACTTAATTCTTCCATGGATTCATCATTTGATACTTCTCCTATCTCTGAGTTGTCATCGTCCTTTCCTTCTTCATTATTCTCCGGCTCTGGACTCATTTGTTCCATGTTGTTGTCTTCGGATACCTTCCGTTCTTCTCCCCACTTCCGGTTATTCATGTCATCCATTTTTTGGCTAATTTTCATTAAGGTGGTGTTCAATTCTTCTCTAATGGCCTGGCTGTTATCGTCGATTTTACCGTTCAGCGCGTCCATAGACTTATGCGTATCGTCTATCCTTTTATTTAGGTCTTCCTTCAGCGATTCCACATTTTTACTAAGCGATTCCAGGTTTCTATTTAAGTCCCGATGGTCCTCCTTTATCGACTCTATATTTTTACTTAATACCTCGATATTCCTTTGATTTTCTTTCCTTAAAGTTCGACTATCTTCCTTAACCTGTCCGAATTGTTCCATCATCATTCTCATCATGTGATCCCATCTTGTCTCTTCGGATGGTCTGCCTGGTTGGTCGCTGACAATCATTTCCATCTCCGGTTCTACACGAGGCACTTCGTCGGTACTAGTTTCGACATTATTGATTGTAATAACTTCCATCTCGTCTGTGGGTTGCTCTTCGTATGTATCTACATCCCGTTGCATCTCTCCTACCCTACTTCCTTATATCTTGTATCGTACTGATGGGTGTGCGGCATGTTAATTTTTTCGTGTCTACCGGGCTAATATAAGATATAAAAAATATATTTATTTAATATTTTTTAAGCCACACTAGTTGGTGCGCCAATTTATAATCAAATGAATAATTTGTGTGTGTTTCGTGGTTACTTCTGCCACACGTTGGATGCGTCAATTTATAACCAACCGCTTGCTACACGTTGTTATTTAAAATTACTATGTTTATTTGTTTATAGTAATTGTACTAAAATAATAGTTAAATTCCGTTTAAAGCCACACGGGTTGTCTAATCTATTTGTAATAAAATGAAAACGCGTGTGTTTACAATTAACTTGGAGTAAAATAAAAGAGTGGTTGTTGTTTAAATTTAAATTCGTGGTTAAAATATTAAAAGTCTCATTAAAACAAAATTCCTCTATGGGTGAAGTGTTCTTTTGAGATAACTCAATGTTGAGAATGGTTAATTCTACTTGAAGGTGACTAATGTAGTAAAGTATCTTACCATACAACATTCAAAGTTACTCACAGTGTTTACAATGGTTTAATATACTTGTTTTTTAAAGAATTCCCTTGTATTAAATAAATAAATAATGTAGTTAATTATATTTAAATGTTAGATTAACTTAAATTAAAACATGAAGTATGGCAGTTGATTGCTTGATAGTAGATCTCGTCTGGTTGAAACTGGTAGTAGAAACTTCTTCTGATTACAGGTAGTCTGAGTAAGTCAAGTCCCGTAAAGTCTGGACAATATTATAAACAAACATGTACTTTTACGTACCTGATTGCGTTTACTTGAAGTTCACTAAACTGTCAACTCAGCTTACACTAATCAACTCCCTTTGGTTGCAAGGTTATGTCACCTTGTTTATTAAATTAGTGGGCGCCACACGGATTTATTCGGGGAAAATCCCGTGTAAAACCCATACATAAAAATTATTAGATGAAAAGAAAATTTAAAATAGTTGAGTACCACTTTTTGGCAATGCTATTCCAATATGTCAAACACAACAGAAGGTTGTTTAAGTTTATTAAATGAAACTATTTAATTATTCAAAAAAATAAATCAAATCAGGTGATGCTGTTAATAATGGGTTTATTTGCACCCTTATAGTGAATTAAAAAAGATACACGTAATGTAAACATACAAAGTTGTACAATAAAAGTTAGTTATTATATGCCTCATACGGCTTGCTCAGAACATGAATTATAAATCTGGTTAAGTCCAGATATTATTTATTTTAATATAAAATTATTACAATCATTAATATTATTATTACTATTATTGTTATTATTATTATCTCAGTTGTGAATTCTTTGAGACACGAAAGAAAACAATTATGCCTACACAGTATCCAATGATACAATTGATCAACAAAGTTTTAGGTTACTTTTACCAAGTAATTGAAAAAAAAAAAAAAAAAAAAAAAAAAGATCTATTGAAAGATCGTGCGTTTCATCAACGCTTGCTTTTTTAATGACAATCTTTATCAATTGAGAGCCCTTACAACTAACATATAGCTTACTTACTAATAACAAAATTTGAATAATAAATCGAAACGTGGTGTAATCTTAAATACTGTTTTTGTGTTTTGCGTCAGTACAGGTTATGGTAGCAAAAATACAAGTTATTGCACTCGGATCAAGATTAATAATAATTGCACTTTTACCTTCAGAGGTTTAATTATTTAATTAAAACCTTTTATCACTTAAGTAATCGGATTATAGTGATTACTTTGTTTCGGCACTAATTCGCACAAGAACAGAATAATGCGATCCTCTTCTGATTAAAATGGATCGTGAATAATGACAATAAATTATTTTCTGTTCGTCATTCCCGCACAAATTAAAATAAACTGCACTTAAACACTGTCGTTGGTTGATGATGAACTTGAAGTAAAATTTCTTGTCGTTAACTATTGGTTCCGGAGTACAAGGTAACTGACGCTATGTGTTATAAAGAAAAACGTAGCGGAGACGAGCGTACGTCTGTTCTGCTCGCTAGTTAGTAAAGGTCTTCCTCCAAAATTCGCTGGTTTGTCTTTATATACCCTTCTCTTGGATCGGGCTTAGGTAAAATTATTATTTAATAACTAATTTTCTTATTGGTCCAGACAGGTGAGACGAGGATGACGTATCACTTTTTGGCGGTTGATAACGGTTTTTCTAACTGTCAAATGTTGAGATGATTGACAGGTCGCTTCTGTTGTCATTGTTGTTATTATTAGTACTCAGATTCCTGATGTACATTTAGAAAATGATGCTAACAGTTGTAATACGCTTAATACCGTCACGATTGAGTTGATATTATTATCAAATTAAAGATTATTTTGTTTCCTTTAAATTGATATCACTCGATCTCGAATTACTTTCACTTTAACCGACATTGTTAGAAAATCAATGTTTGGGTACACTATTCTTACTGTCGTCTGCTCTTTATGAGTCGCCGATTTTACACTTTTGGTTAACCTTGCTCGTATCCACATAACATTTTATTAATCAAATGTTTATGTGCGGACACCATTAATACTGTACTGACGTTTTTTTTCACTGAACTTTACTTGTACACCTTAATTCTATACATAGTAATAAATGATCCTACTGACTATGACATTTCGTTCACCGTTAGTTTGTTTTAAGCTACTATTTACAATTAAAATTATGGCTAAATCTATCGTTTTAATAACATTTTTCGTTATGTCAATGCATAACCATAGTTCTTGTGCATTTTAGTTTGCACTGGTGATAATTATTGATAGTCATTTTATTGACTAATGTTTGGTCTAAGTTTGTTAAGTGTATCGCCTACACTGAAATTTGGCCTTAATAATGCCTATTGGTTCTCAATTCGGTAAATTATGGAGACATCTTATTTGTATAAGATTCTCTTATATAAATAGCTCTCTTTTCTGACAGGTATATTTGATGCAGAAATACATCTTAGTTCCTACAATATAGCCATTGTTAACATCGGTTTTGGCATTCATTATCTACTGTTCATTGTCACATTTATTATCAGAAAAATGCTGATTTTGCTTTCACAGTATTTAACTGCTCATTCGTTTGTTTTTTTGTTTATAAATGACATTCGGTTTACATTAACCATTTACTGAATTGACAGTTGAATTTACATTTATTCTGTCCATTAGTTCGTTTTAGTCTCAGTCTAGTTGTAGTGTCAAACAGCTATTGGGTTACTGTTTCTGGCACTTCTGCTTTATTCTTCTCTCTTGGTTTCTTCTTTCTTGTTTATTTTGACTATTCTATACCTATTTACATGGTTATTCTGTTTTTATGAAATCTGATAACATACACTTAGGTTAGGTGACATCTTGTGATGTTACACTGTTTGCGATTTCTATTACATGACATTACAGGACCAAAATATTTTGCAGATATAACAATGGTTAATGATCAACAATGTGCTACTTACAAACAAGCATGTGAACACAAATGGAAACATTATTGGCTGGGCTGTTAGGCGGTGGTCTACAGTCTGTGGTGACAGATGTTTCGGTCTCATCATCAGTGTCGGTAACAATTGTCAGGTGTCTGACAATTCACCCCAGTGATGAGGTAGAGACTGTGTATATTGTTCAAGAAGACCCACTTATATAGACTTTCATACCAGCAAGATCTAAGCTGGAAAACGGTATCAACTAATCAGCATCAAGTGCTATCTGATTGATTTGGGAGCACAGTATACCAAGACTTGTTTAATAGGAGGCTTTCTCCTCTTCTATTCATCGCGACAGAACCATGTTTACAGATTTCAAAACTCTATGTGCAACTGAGGATAACAGGCACTCTCCGAAGATAAGATCTTGGTGTCCTCAAAGAGAATGCGGCTGTGTTCACCAACACAGGTGTGGACACTGCACTTCATAGTGCCGATGTACAATTCACTGCACGAGCAAGGCATAAAGACATAGGCTCTACCTCATCACTGGGGTGAATTGGCAGACACCTTGCCCATTGTTACTGACACTGATGGTGGCCTCCGACGGTGAGACTGAAACGTCTGTTAGTCTGGCCAATAATGTTTCCAACTATGTGGACACAGGCTGTGAAAGCCTTAGGAACTCTAAGCATGTGAACATTTAGGACTTTTAGAAAATGACAGCCACTGGAAAGACACATTTCAAGAAGCCTTTATTTTTTAAAGTCCTATAAAAATTTGCCAGTTGTTTGCAAATTAGTAGCATCACGTGGTATATATAATTTACCACACGTAAATTATATACGTTGTAAGATATCTCGCTCGTCGGTGTTAATTTTTCTTATGTTGAATACTTCAATCAGTTATTTATATTTTGTGTAATATGTATTAACTTCTTATGAAACTGCCGCTGATGATTATGTCGATCGTGTACGCTCTAATAACTCGTACCGGATCTTGTTTCTGTCTGTACCACCTTACCTGTCCTTACTCACTTGTATTTTCTTCCGGATAGGTGCCAAATCGTTTTTCAAACAAAACAATTAAAAGATTTAATCTCAGTTAGTTTGTTTACGTTACTGCGGTGTGTGATTCGAATTGTTTGCCGGCTGGTGAGAACTCGAGTATCGCTAGTCTGGGGAGAACGTGTTGCAAACATAAACTTTGGTCGCAATTTCTATTCACTACCACAAAACACAACATTCATAATACATGTGAAATAATTACAGGACAGTCGATAAAGGTTTGTACTTGTTTATTAATGCTTGATAGCTCATCAAATTTCAATAATCGTTATACAATTGAGCTTAATATAATAATTTTTTAGCCTCAGCAAATATTTAATTCTTTACTCAGCGGGGAGCAGTGTGGCAATGATAGTTATTTGATGACGCAAAATGTCGCCGTGTTTACTTTATTTACACAATTTAAATTGCCACTGGATCCTTTTGAGTACGACAAAAGTTAGAACAAAATATTTAAATAGAGTACACCACCTTACAATTGTGGTTATTAATTACGAAAGAAGTTTTACATTGAATTCAACTCTGTGATGTTTAAAAGTGTATGTGTCTGTGCTGTCGTGTTATACAGAGGTTAGCTTATAGTTAAAATTAGTATTCATAAATATTTTCTTTATTAACCTTTGAAAAAAAATAATATCAGTTATAGTGAGAGTTTTTCTATTGTGAGAAATGATTTAGAAAGGATTTTATTTATAAATTTTAGGTAATTCCGCAATACTTAACAATCAGTAGACCTATGGTGTAGTGTTATACAGTTGGGCTGGGTTGTGTCATCATTTCGTTCATCAATCTTCACTCGTCCTGGGATTTGGTCATGTCTGGCATCTTCTTCATCTTATTTGACTGAAGTTCCTTAATTTTGAATGGATTAATCTGGTCAGTTGCTTCAATTGAGTGTGTTAGTCCTTCATCAGATGGTGTAGTTCCTTATTTTAGTACATTTAGTCACTTTTGGGTGTTTTAAGTTAAAATTTTAGCCAGCTATGGCTTGGCGTCTCTTCGTCTCGAGCGTCACTTATTGAATAATTAGGTTTTAATGGAAAAATTCGTCAATAACGTCTGTTGTCATGGTTACTGATTGCTCTTGATTGGCTGATCATGACTTAAGACCATTGTTAGGATATTTGAAATTTTATTCAAAATTATTAAATATCTTCTGATTGCTATTAATCTTCGGTATTCTTATTTAAGTATGGGATATTATCACCACTGTTTGTATTTTGTTTCAAAGATTAATTTAACATCCCATAAGGTTGGGTTGGCCCATGTATTATGTTTTGACAGTTATGCTGATATTATTTAATTACATTTTCTTTTTTATTTTATGTCCTAAATTTAACATTTATCACTTAATATGGTTCACTAATTATTATTTACTACTTGCTTGCCTTGGATTTGCTAATGTCATAGTACAATTCTTACAATTTGTTGTTATTGGTGCTATACAGTTAGGCATTGCATAGGCCTAAGTATCAATTGTCTATTTTTCCATATATTATACTATTTACACATTACTTTACTTTCATACATCTTTTGTTTGTGTTACATATGATTTCTTTGCTTGCTGAATTATTTTGGATCTGTTTTATAATATTTGCCTGTTTTCTTTAGTTTACATATCATGGTTGTCTATTATGTTCTAATTGCTTTCTTAGTTGGGTGAAGATTGCTTTCTAATTGCTCTAGATTGATGTGAATTTACCTTTTTTCTCTTATTAATATTGCTATGGTTTATAATTGGTCTATGATTCATTATTTTCTATAAAAATATAACATAACAATTAGGTCTATGGACTGCATAACTCTTCAGCCATATTCCTACTTATAAACTTAATCGAACAATTCTGTAACAGTTCTTATGCTATTATTGTTTACCATTTATTACTTCTTATTTATTTTTTATGTGTGTTAAACATCATCACACCATTCACTTTATTTACCTAATTAACTATCCCCTCGAACATAGGGTATTTATTGATGTTACATTTCTATTATTTACTCTATTTCTCTATTCTAATACCGGTATAAACTTTATTCTCTCTCCATGGTAACACTAACACTTAACTCTTCCTGGGATTTCTTCCCTGAATATCCTTATATTCCTTGGCTACAATCAATCTTAATTCTAATATTAATGATATCCTTAATTACTAACACTGAACCTTTAATCTTTAGTGTTTCTCACTGATTTTTTGGTGTTTATTCGTATCAAAAGGGTTTCTATTTATTCTGTACGGTTTACACTATCACTTTTGCACTTTTTTGTAGTTTTATGTAAGTGTTATTGGTGGGTATTCCCTAACATTAATTCTTTCTCACTAATATCATGTTCATCATCTAATTATCTCTCATTCTATATTGGTTATTTATTCTGTTAACAAGTATATATAATGATACAGTTATTTGTAACATTTGCTCTCTATTTAATTGGCGAGTGTACTTTTAGTTAATTATTACTTTATCGGATTTTACTATTCTTTATGTACATTGATTATTTATATGATACTAATAATTATCATTGGCATTTACTATTTATATGATACTCATAATTATCATTTACACTTATCATTTATTGGTTTCTCCTTCGTCACCTTATTCGAGTTGATCTTTCTCCTTTCCTGTTCTATATTATTCGTATGAGTCTTTCTATATCTTATCAGTTTATTTCACTTTGTTTCATTTATATTTTGGCAGTCACCCTCTCCTTTGGTTTCATTTTATCTCACTTTATATATTGTTTATATATCATCTCACTGGTATTGGTGCTGGTTCTACCTGCTCACTTATTTATATTCTTCGTATATATCATTTCACTGATATTGGTGCTGGTTCTACCCGCTCACTTATTTATATTGTTCGTATATATCATTTCACTGGTATCGGTGCTGGTTCTACCCGCTCACTATTGGGTTTATCACGTTATTATAGTTTTATTTGTGTTTCTCTTCTAAGTTTTCATTATAACTACTGTGTTGCACTATTTTCAATATTTAATTCTTCATCAACTGCTTTTGTTTTAATTTGGGATTGACATACTATGTTTATTATACACTTATTTTTTTTTAGTTTCCTTATCATCCATGGTTACTAGTACTCATGACTGGTGTTTTACTATTATACAGATTATAGGTCTATGGTGATGAAACGTACCGTCACAACATATACATGTAAATTACGTACGTTTTTCTGGAACGTATTTAAAGAACAAATGACTGAAGACATATTCCAGCAACATTCCTCTGACAGCAACCTAGATAATTTATACAATATTGAATATTAATTATATATTTACTATTGAACATTATATTATTTATATAATATTTATATAGATGTTGAAGAGAGTCCAAGGAATTTGAGACAAAAGTTAATTGAATTAGGTATGAATGGGCCTCAACGAAACGACAATACTAATTCAGGTGTACGTAATGAAATGAATTTTATGAAGCTGGATGATCAACTAGATCAAATTCTGCCAAATTTAGTGTCAGAAAAACGAGCTGTGTTTGATATAATGACAGATAAAGTACATTTCAATGTACCAGCCTCTTATTTTTGGTTGCTCCAAGTAGATCAGGTAAAATATTCCTTTTTAATCTATTAGTTGCTCAAGTAAGACAAAGTACGAATATAGCAATAGGAGTAGTATCATCAGGAGTCACAGCAGTGTTACTACCTGATAGACACACAAACATTCAGTTTGTCCTGGCACAGCACCTTTAAATTTGCCCCAGGAAGAATAACCCGGTTCGTAAAATTAGAAAAATAGCGAACTTGCTGATATGTTTCATGAATGTAACTATTAGTGTGGGATGAAGCAACAATATCATACAAGCATGCCATCAAGACCTTAAGCAGGA
The DNA here is from genome assembly GCA_034769895.1 of Magicicada septendecula. NCBI lineage: Eukaryota > Metazoa > Arthropoda > Insecta > Hemiptera > Cicadidae > Magicicada > Magicicada septendecula. Next base: position 192,443,468 of record CM068369.1, on the reverse strand, counting down.
GTCTATGAGACATTTGCAATGTTCAAAAACTGATGGGCAGTAATAGTGGTACTTCTGGCCAGTGATTTCAGGCAAACATTACTAATAATACCCAGAAATACCCCTGCAGATGAACTAAATGGTCCCAACTTTACTGTCGAATGTTATAACAATGAATCCCACACAATGAATTCCCACAGTATGAGAATGCATTTACTGGTGACATCTTAGCAAGAGTATTTTTCACTGAACTTAGGAAAATTTGAGAGCAAAAACTTACAGCTAACAGTGATAACAGTATTAAACTTTCTCCTAATTGTCTCAAATAAAAATCAACAGATATTGAAATTAGTACTGTTGACAAACTCACACTGAAATTGGAGACTCTAAAATATTGTCATCAAACATACACACACACAAAAACAGACTTAAAACATACAAATAATCTTACACTACATGAACATATGACAAATCAAAAAACACTTAGAAATAAAATATAGCATGTCACAGAAAAACTACCATATCATGTAAAAGACTAACTTAGTAAAAAGGAGTTAGGTAAAAGGTGTCTGTATGAATAATGTTTAAATCCTGGGAATCTATAGTTTCTGGGACTGAATTACTTGTAAAATATTAAATTTGCGATGGGCAGTATGGAATCATCTGTATCTTCAAAAAACAAACTTTAACAAAAGTAGTTTATCCATTTTAACTCTACATATGACAACATACATACAGACAGAGAACTCAAAAAATGTTTTATGCTACCTGACAATGGATATTTCCACATAATTTCAACAAGTTCAATTTATTGCAACACATTTTATTTTGGGTAGTATATGAGAGAAAATAAGAATAAAAATAAATGGGATTTGGCACATAGTATCATAGTAAATAAAATACTTCTTAGTGTAATAGTACACTTTATCCAACTGATAAAAAAGTTTCAAGTTCATTCCATTTCAATATAATCTAACAATTCAGGACTTCCTGGCTGAACTCAAGTGCATTTTAAATACATTTTATAAAAGTTAATGTGTCAACTTCTCCATCTTTGAAGCTGAAGGTGTTCCAACTTAGCTGTTGAAGGTGTATTTCCGTTTTGTTCCTTATCAGTCGTGCACATTCTAATATATCTTGTGTTCATTCTAATATATATGCCAGTTTGGATAGCCTTTAAATGTTAAACAAACACAAAAATGGGTGTGGGTGAGGTGATGTACACAAAGAGTTATATCAGGACCAACAGAAACTCCCACATACATATATAGTCCCCATAAATGTGACAAGTCACCAGCCCAGATGCGTAGTGGGAATGTTGCTTGCTCCTCCCCATCAATGTAGTTTTCTGTTTTGTCTGCAAAGCTTGTATAATTGCCTTACATCTTCCATCTCGTAACAAGTTTTCATCTCAAATTGTGCTCAGCTCTATTGTATTTAAAGCTAACTGAACATCATCACAAGATTTTAGTAACATTGGCAGAATTTTTAATTGCTTATTGGTAATGCCATTTCTTGTTAAGTTAATATAATTATAGTAGATTTCCACAATTTTCCATGATACAACGTTGCAAACTCATTTACTGGTGACTGTTTTCTGGCCCAACTAATAAGAACTTGTCCAAGAAAAGTGGACTTGGCACAACTAAGGTGTCATATTAACTATTAGTGAACCTTTTTCAAACTCTTTTCGGTGGCCACATTTTTTGTGCAAATAATGCTCATCCACATCAAGTAGATCTCTTCCTGTTTAAGAAGAAGCAGTTCTGGCACAAATTTTGTAACCACTCTCTACATATGCAAACCATTCTTTAAAATTGTATGTGCAAAAAGTTTCAATGTCATGTGTGCTAATTGCTATGCCATTTACAATTTTCATATGATTAACTGCTGATTTTACAATATTAATGATATTTTCATGTTGTTCATGATATTTGGATTTTGGCTTGCTGACAGTCTACAAACACACAGGTCACTATCGACTGAAATTTGGTCATTCTGAAAACACTTATACCACTCTTTAATTTGTGTTTAATTTTTTTTAACAGATCTCATATACAGTAGATTAACTTATACTGTTCACTGAACACTGTTAACTAGTTAGTTTCTTTTCACAATAAATTAAGTGAGCTGTATCCCTGCATACTACATTAACATTTTGATTCATATTACCTTTCTTCAAACTCCACATTTCTAAGAGGGTAATTAACCTTCTGTTTACTTTCTCTATAAGTCAGTGTTGGCAGAGGCGGACATTCTTTTACCTCTTCTGATGATCCTTCTTCTTCCTAAATGGCAAATATATATAAATTCAATATTTCTCATCTATTCTGATTGGAAATAACAGGTTATCACTTTACAAATTCTTTTGGTATTTAAAATAAAATGAAATATCACAATACTCTCAACATGGTGTAATCAATAATGATTAATACAATCATCCATGGTTTTGGTCCATGGTTTTGTACAGAACTATTGACAAATGCTCTAATTAATCAAATGACTATTTTATGCACTTATGCTATTCCTAGATTATAACCACACATTATCTTTTATATAATATTATAACCTAAAGTTTATGTAAAGACATAAGTAATCATCTGAACACTAAGTAGTTGATACTAACAGAGAGTTAATTATATTATTACAGCCAAAGTAAAGCACTATTGTAAACTATGAGGGATATTCAAATACAAAGATGCAAAAGCCAGGAATTTCAAAGTATTTCATTTTTTATTTTGTTTCCTTTCAGAATGAAGACATTCATGATCGAACCTGCTGTAAATTCTACAATGTCATGAGAACTTAATTGCTTGAATTATAAAATAATTATTAAGCAGTGCACAGGCTCCTTGAGTCAGTATTCTAAGCAGTTGCACGTATGATGCTTCCTCATGTCAGAAAGTCAAGAAATGTTCCACAATATGCTTATCATGATGATTCATGCTGACAGCAAATGTGCGTGTGTGGCACCACTGTATTAACTGTCATATCTTCCCAGGTCTGTGTTGATATATATCATCACAATGCATTCCAGAAATTCATCACCTTAATCTTTATAAACTGTATCACAAAATTTCATGTAGCCTAATCTTAGCATAGCTGATTCAAAACATCTATTGAACAAATTCTTAATTTTTCTTTTTCTTGTCATACATCATACACTTTTGTTTGAAGGTTTTCTTCCTTCATTGGCTCAAACTGAAACATGTTAACTGGTGATCAGAGACCACATAAGTTTAATTACTACAATTCTATGTTACATAGCTACTTTTAAATATTATATTCTTATATAAGAATATTACGCATACTAAAATAAAATTACTACAAAAAAAATACTAAACAAAATTCACAATTGGTTTTTATTTATTCTCTGACCCTCATGTCATTTTACACAAGCCACACAGCTTGTGTAAAACGTATTATAATACAGTAATAAAAAAAACATACAATCTTATTGTTTATGTTCCTGACTGTAGCCCATTTATTGGTATTATTACTACTTGTGTATGATTCATTCTGATCAGTTCTTAATTGTAATGTCTTTATTTCATACATTTTTCTATTTGTTTTTGGTGTTCTTACTATACCTACTTTTTTCAGCAATCTGGTAAATTATATTTCCTCCTTATTTTATTTCCTGTGTGTTTAGGGGTATTTTACACATTCTAATGAAGAGTGAATGGAAACCTTCATTCTTTGTTGTTATGATAGGTGGTTACGATTGTTGGGAATTCTAATACTAGAATTCTAGTGAAGGTTGATTTTCTATGTATTGTATAATGAATGTAGTTGGCTGTTGTTTCTTGGGAATTCTAATACTAGAATTCTAGTGAAGGTTGGTTTTCTATGTATTGTATAATGTAGTTGGTTGTTGTTTCTTGTAACAGTTAGATCTAAATAATTGATTCTGTTGTCTTTTTCTTCTGTTTGGGTGTATGTTGTTGAGGCGTTTTAATATTTTATCTGCATTTATGTTTCTGTTGTTAGAAATATATAGGGTGTCAATCCAGTTATTATTATTATTTGTTTATTTGGATCAATGATTTTATAATTTTGTGTTTTGGTGTCAATGTCCTCTAAGAATATTTCTTTTATCATACTTGATAAAGGAGATCCCTTCATGTTGCTGGTAAATTTTATTGTTAAATTCAAAATAGTTTTGGATTAGCATTATTTAGAGGCTGTTTTTTATTTAATTTATGTATTGGGTATTTTTATTTTGTTCTTTAATTTGATTATGATTATTTTTATTGTTTCTTCTATTATACATGGTGGTATACATATTAGTCATATCATATATGTGAAAAATGTGTTTTCATTTATATTTATTTCTTTAATTTGTCCATTAATTCATATGAATTTTTTAATGACATGATTATTATTTGTCAGATTGGTGTTTTTTAGTTTTTGTGCTATGAATTTTGCTGTTTTGTATGTGGGTGCTTTTTGAAAATGTTTGTTTAATTTGTGGATTGCATTATTTAATTTGTGTGTACATTATTACTGTTAAATATATATTTAGCTGTTTTAACAAGTCTGACTACTTGGTTAAGATATATTTCTGTTAGGTCTTTATTTAGAAGTACCATATGCATGTATTATTTATATCAAAGCTTCAGTTTTTATATATCATCAGTTTGTTCAATGATATTACTGTGGTTTTACTTTTGTCGATTTTAGTTATAATTAAATTGTTACTATTTATTTTATTTTTAATTCCTTTTACTGTTTTATTACATTGTGTGTGTTTAGATTTTTTTTTCACTGGTAACTATTTTTCTAATGATGTGTGCTGCTTCTGTTCTTTTCTCTTCTTGTACATTGTCTGGTAATAGGTTAATGGCATATTCTGTGTCTATAACTAAATTTTCTAAGTTGTTACCTGTAGTGGTGAGTGTTTCTAAGATAATATATTATATGTTAAGTATTATTAAGTGGTTCTTACTATTATTATTAAGTTTATCTCTCTCTCTCTCTCTCTCTCTCTCTCTCTCTCTCTCTCTCTCTCTCTCTCTCTCTCTCTCTCTCTCTCTCTCTCTCTCACTCACTCACTCACACACACACACACACACACACACACACACACACACACACACACACACACACATACATGCATGCACGTTAAGTATTATTAAGTGGTTCTTAGTATTATTATTAAGTCTCTCTCTCTCTCTCTCTCTCTCTCACACACACACACACACACACACACACACACACACACACAATGAAAAAGTAACTATAAAAGCATTCTTTCACCGTACATTACCCAAAGCAGCTGTATAACATTAATCATCACATTAAACATGAATTTATTATTGTTAAGTGCTAAACCAACATTCAATTAATTCAATGAAAATATACAATATATATTACCGGACAGCCCAACTTCCTAATCAGATCCTTAACTTGTCTTGCATGCTGAATTAACTGTATTGTATCTGCTATGTATGCTTCAGTCTTGCTGTATTCTGCAGGAATTCTGTAAACATCATAAAGAGATAGTGTTAATATATAATTAGATATGAAGAGACAGCACAAGTAGATGCACTTGTTAAGTACTTGTACCTACTTGTACATGTACATGGGCTTAATTGAACAATATAACTATTTTTTAAATGTTAAAAAAGTTATGTATAATTCTGTAACTGGACATGAATTAGGTTTATTGTATCATAGTGTAAACCATAATCATAGTTACAATATTTTACAACATATTCTGATGTTGCAGGGAAGATAACTTGTGGAAGGACAAAGTCTGAGCAATTAGTAAAAAAAGTTCTTGTCCTTAAAAGTGTAGAGGATTTTGTAGACATTCTGAACAGCCTTGAGAAACGCAGTTAGTTTTATTCAGTGGCTATAGGTGCTTCCAACAATGGGAACAGAAAAATGTTTTCTAGTTGCATTAAATATTTTGATTCCTCTAAAGGTATAGAAAAAACTGTTAAGTGTTGTCAATAGGGCTAGTGAAACAGCCACATCCATAAATGAAAAGTTATTTGAAAGTATCAGAAGTACCAATCTTAATTAAGATTACATCTTGTCTGTAGTTCAGATAATGTAAATTTTAACTTTGAAAAAAAAATTCTGTATATAAATTGTTAAAATCAGAGGTTTCAAATACTATGATGGTCAATTTACTAACCATATCCTGCACAATGCCATGAGCAGTGGTGAAACGTCAGGGGAGACAAGGTAGACAGTGTCTACACAAATAATTTATTCATAAAGTAGTTAATTTTTATTTGTGAATTAAGTTAATCAGAAAGCATATAAAACTAATTTAAGAAGTTAAATACTACTTGACATCATGTGAGCGTGATCCCATAGAACCTTGCTGTGTGATGCAACTGTAAGAGAGCTGCGAGTAGCTGGGAGAGACTACTTGAAATGTACAGAATAGTCCGCTCACTGTGTTTCATTGTGCAGCACGTAGTATATTTGTTTTTGTCGTGTTTACAAATTATTTTTAATTTTGTATATAGTGTTCTAGATTAAGACGTTTGTAATCATTTACATGCTAATTATTTAATAACAAACATTTTTAAGTGTCATCCTTCAAGTGTTGTAAGTATACCATTTAATCGATTTAAATGAGCAAATTGAATAACAGTTAGTACCAGTCCTGCCTCAGAAGTATTTAATATGAATTGTGACAACTCTGATTCACTAGAACTTTTGTTAAGATATGAAATCAGTATTTTACATTTAGAACTAAAGGTATTGCTTAAGTGAAAAATATCTTGGGCACCTTTACAATTATTTAAAAGGAATAAATCCAAAATTAGTACCAAGCCACGTGTTGTTCAATCAAATATATTGCAACTTACCATCTGTGACTTTATGCAACGATGTCTTCAATCTAAAGTTGACATGTTTCGGGACACTTGTCCCATCTTCAGAACTTAAAAGTATGTTCTTATATCATCAAACGATGATATAGTTGTCAAATATTTAAAACATTAAAATCCAATTAAACAAAAACCACAATACTTAATGTATAGAGTCGAGCGCGACGGTTAAACGGTGCACACCGTACGGTAGCTGACCGCGCACTGAATCAATACTGACTCAGTCTTTCACAAAATTTGCAAAACACCTCATCATAGAGAATCACAATTACTCTAATTTTCAAACAAACATGATACCTCTTCACATATGGAAGAAAGGGCGACATATGAACGCCCTAGAGGAGTTCGAAATTTACAGAGCTTATAACAATGCTGATACCAAGCCGCGTGTCCTAAACGATCAACTGCTTTTTAAATTGAATATATTGTACGACACCGCTTTGCGTTATTGTCGTGATAAGAGTCAGTCTTGATTCAGTGCGCGGTCAACTACCGTACGGTGTGCACCGTTAAACCGTCGCGCTCGACTCTATACATTAAGTATTGTGGGTTTTGTTTAATTGGATTTTAATGTTTTAAATATTTGACAACTATATCATCGTTTGATGATATAAGAACATACTTTTAAGTTCTGAGGATGGGACAAGTGTCCCGAAACATGTCAACTTTAGATTGAAGACATCGTTGCATAAAGTCACAGATGGTAAGTTGCAATATATTTGATTGACCTTTACAATTGTACAGAAGGATGGAAAAGTTGTCAGAAATTTTCAGAAAGTTTGGTATACTAAATATAGGTGGCTCTCTGGTTATAAAAAAAAACTATACACTGCTATTATTGTTTGATGTTTAATGGTGAGGAACCATGGAGCAAAGTTGGAGTAGCCACTGTAAACATTTTGAAGCTAGAACTACTAAACATGCTGGTGGCAAACTCATATGATGTTTCACATGCTAGGATGTAACAGAATAGAACACTGTTTGTCTGAATCATCTAAAATTCAAGGAGTACAGCACATGAAAATGTTGCATGAAATTGAAGGATAGTAGGCCATTTGATAAATGTAGTTTGTTACTTAGGAAGACAAGAGTTAGCTTTTAGGGGCCATAAGGAAAATGAGCAGTCTCTTAGTTACGACAATTGTTTAGAAACTTTAAATTTACTGACAACTGAAGTGTCTTTCATGAAGGAACATACAGAAACTAACACTGTACTTAAAGACACATCCTCCAGAATTCAGAATGTTTTAATTGAGTCCATTTCCATTACTATTAATGAAACAATTCATGATGAAATAAACCAGGCTGATTTTGTTTCCATTCAAACTGACGATACAACTGAGTATCTATTAAAGCATGACGAATATAATTGTGTGATATGTTCATGATTTGAAAACTGATGAATGCTTTTTAGGGTATTTTGATGTTTCTTCCAACAAAAGGGCAGAATGGTTGGCTATAAAATTATTTCAGTTTTAAAAGAATATAACACTGAAAATAAATTAGTAAGCCAGACATATGACACTGCTTCTGTGATGGCTGGTCATTATGGTGGAGTACAAACCATTGTTCATCAACAGCATCCACAGCCAATGTTTGTGCATTGGAATGCTCACCAACTTAATTTGCTCTTGTTAGATAATACAACAAATATTTAAAAAGTTAAACTGTTTATTTGTAATTTAACTGAATTTCATAGTTTCTTCTGCAGATCTGCTGCTAGCTCTGATATACTCCGAGAACAAGGGTTTAAACTTCCTCACCCAACATCAACCCATTGGAATTACCATTTATGGGTGGTTTCAACAATCAAAGAACATAACAAAGAAATATATCATGTGGTTTCTCACATTACGGAATGAGATGACTGGGATCCTGAGTCTGTGAGTGCTGCAATTGGTTTCCTAAATATTTTAAAGTTGACATCTTTTATGTTTTACTTGTGCCATGTGTGATCGAATTTTTGTTAATTACTTAACATCTGTTTAATGTGCTACAAGCAAAATCTAGCAGTAATGTAAATCTCTGCATAACGAAATTAGGACAGTGAAAGAAAATATTGCAGCACTGTTTCAAGGAAAGTGATCCCAATAATGTACTGCAGGAATCTGTAAGTAAATTGTACAAACGCGCTGCTTATGAAATTTCTGATTCTGTGACAGTACAACTACACCCAATTCCGTGAATTTTAAAATATATTTTTTGTAGAACTTCTAAATGAGAAATATTTGTTAAATTTTGAAGGAATTTTCCTCAACTCCAGTTTGACAAGCTGAAATGTATTTTCCAAAATTGTTTGACTGGGTAACACTGCGGAACGAATTATTAAACATCTACAGCAGTGATGATAAAGTGCTTCCTTGTGTTAAATTGCTAGAGTATATTGTGGAGAAACGACTTGATAGTATGTATGAATAAACCAAAGTAAGTACAAGTTACTTAAGTTGGTACTAAGTAATCCAGTTACATCGGCCTCAACTGAGCGTTCAATGAGTACACTGAAGAGAATCAAAACATACATTTGTAATGCTATGGAAAATAAAAGATTGTCACAAATGGCTACTTTTTCCATTGAAAAAGAATTGACATTTATGTGCACAAAGAACCCAACTTTCAAAGAAAGGGTGATAGATATTGTAATGTTACATATCGTCACCATACCCAAGAACCCCAAGTAAACATAAACTAACCATCAGCTGACACATAAACAACCAAGTATAAGGAATTGTATGACAATTATTAAATTCAGTTAAAGAGTTAAGGACTAAATAATAAATCAACAAACAATGAATAATATAGTAATGAAGACAGCAACAAAGAAGATACTATACCAAATGTGATTAACCCAAATACCCAATAGATTAGGTAGGTGAGTAGACTAAAAAACAGGTACGATGAGTATGAAAGCAAAAGGTGAAAAGCCATCATGGAAAAAACCAAAGAAGAATATAAAACAAAGAAGAGATAAAATATCTCCACCACTCAATACCAAAATGAGTATAACTATAGCATAAATAAAATAGAAAAAGAGAACTCCAGAGTGAAGGACAAATCATAATATGAAACCATTAACAGACCATGTTAAATGAATTGACTATGAATATAATTCTGAATTCAAATAAAAACATACTAAACAATGATTAGGAGAGTGAAAATAAAACCTGTATTACCATAAAATAATAAAGGATAACAGATAACAATAAGATTGTCTGTCACCTGCAAATTGTATAATTAATATAACCCAAGGGATATCAGAAAAACTGATAAATGACCATTAAACTTGTCAATAGAGTATAAATTAAATTGAATCATAATTACCAAAACAATAAATGATAGTTAATACTATTAGTAAATAAGAATAAGGGAGTAAAATGCATAAAAATAAAACACCATGTAAATCTATTGTTGTAAATTAAAGTGGGGGGTTCACATAACCTAGCTCACTAAGCATTCTCACTTATAATGACAAGAATCAATACTCAAAATGTTATAAAACTATAGTATCTTATACTCTACTGAAACCAGATATTATAAGAACCATTCTATGACTAAGATTAATGACCCAAAAAGGTGATATGTGTTGTGATTAATGCAAATTAACAGACTGAAATGGACAGCATAGAATTTACTCCCTAAATACATTAAAAACCCTTAGAATTACTAGTAAAAGGAGAAAGAAATTGATCTCTATATAAACACTGATGTGTAATCTAACTATTGTTGTGTAAACCAATAATAATCACTGAATTGATTCAGAATAATATAAATAAGAAGTACATGACCTGTTGGCACTAGATGCAAGAATTATTATTAAAGTACCAGCAAATAAGAATATTCAGATGTAAACCAACTATTGTAAAACTCGACAGTAACTAGGATGGTCGTTTATGTAAAAGATAAGGACTTAATAACAAATATATAAATTAGAATAAGGAGAATTAATGTGACACCTAGTAGTGCATAACTATAGGTGATTATAATGACTAAATCCAACAAAATAAAAATGTATTAACAAAAACTAAGGTGACCAAAAGTTGTAATGGTCATCTGAGATTAATTATGACATGTCAGAAATAGTTCAGACTCAACTATGAACCTATCACAAGTGAATCTAGTTCATAGTGCTATAGGCATACAAAAGCCTAGGCCTAACAAATGTATTTTATGCATAAGTTTATATAAATACTGAGTAATAAGTGTAAAAAAGGACTTGGGATGCAATATCTCTATGAGATATGATAACCAAATGTTAATTTAAGTCAAATAGTACATAAGTTTATTCAAATTTGTATTAATCCTAGATTCAAATTACTATCTTTGTTAATAATAAACGAAAGTGGGCCTTGTGAGGTGTTTAAATAATGAGCCAGACAATCGCCATATCATGGTAAGGCTAGATTGGCAGTCACAAGTAACATAAGAATTTTATATCAGTTGTAATGTATTTTCATTAATTTTGACAAAATATTTGGCATCACTTTTTTAATCTCCAAACCAAAGACCCACGCTTTAAAGAGAATTAAATAGTTTAGTAAAGAGGGGGTATGCACACACAAAGGAATGTCATCAATTGTGAACCAATCAGATTACCTATATCGAGAGGGGTGAGGTGAATTTTTTGGGAACAGCTAGAACCCACACCGAAGGAAATGGACACTTTTGCATTGTTACTGAAGCAAGACAGACGACCGCTCCACGTGCCAGAAAACCGAGAGTTAACCTAAATCAGTGCAGGCGTCGAATGTAAACAATGGTAGATCTAACCAAACTTTTTTAAAGTGTTATAAAGTAATAATTAATCAAAACAATGAAGTTTGTTGAAGGTGTAACAGTGAACTAACGATTGCATAGTGTATAATAAGCTGCAATTGTGGGTATTAAGGGAAGTATAGTGACAATTAACTATACTTTGTCACCGGACAAAAGGCTTGCCGCATGACAAATGGTGCCAATTGTACACTCTAGTGTTTTTGGTGGCCCTAAAAAGGACCTTGTGGCGAGAAGTCTGATTGTGGTTGTGCCGTGCTAAGATGTTAGGCGTCTGCGCCCGCTGTTCGTGGTGTACTACAGTCCTCCTCTTCTTTCGGCACCGGTTGTAGAGTCGGCTGCCGGCCCAGCGAAATCCATCGCTGGCGCGGAACGGGAATGCGAAGACGCAAGAACGGCGGCGGTTCTATTCTTCGGCTGTTCTTTCCAGCTGACTCCGCCTCGATGTCGTCCGAGAGAGGAGAGGAGATGAAGTGCGTCCGATGACGTGGCGATGAAGAGTGCCTAAAATTTTCTGCCGGCCCGGGTTTTATTAACTAACCGGGATCGCTGATTCGCTAGCTCCGAACACGCAGTTGGTCACGTCTCGCTGGCTGCTGATGCCGGATTGGCTCGCCTCATCCACCGCTGGTCCCGGAGAGCAGATGTTCGCATACCGCTGCCGTCACAACTTGTAAGAATTATAAACCTGTACGATAAAAATTATCGAACATAACGAATAATATGAACTAATATGAACACTAAAAGGGCTTTGAACCTTGTGACATTAGTAAATTTATTTATTGTTAAAAAGATTTAGTGACAATTAATCATACTTATAACAGTTACCCACTTACACAATAAAATTATTGAAGATAATGAATAATATTAACTGAGATGAACAAGAAAAGGGTTTTGAACCTTCTTACCTTTATAGGTTTACGTATTGTTAAAAAGATGTAGGCCTATTCATAAATCAAGGTTAACTGGGTATAGCTTCAGACCCACGAGTGTTAACCTAAAAATGTTGACGCAAGTCGTTTTTGAATTTTATTTTATTAATTTAAGATTTTCTTTATTGATGTAATTACTCTCCTACTACTCAATTATTATAGTAGTGTAACTCTTCTAGTGGCGTATTTTGCAGGCTAAAAGAACCTATTTTAGAGATAAACAACTTAACCAAATTTCCATTACTATGGTTTATGTAAATAAAATAACCACCATGAGAAAAGTTTTTTAGTTTTGTTAATAATTAATTATTATTGGAAATGAACAACTATCAATTTAATTGTTATATAAAAGAATTATTTTAGCATTATTAATGAATAAACGGCATTTTAACCAGATAAAAGAGATTGTAAAATTATTTCTTTAAACGATGCATATTCAGGTTAGGTGAACAGCTGATAGCAGTTGGTAACATGCTGGCGGCAATGAAATTATTTAAATGTTTTAGATTGTCGTCTTGACTATGCCTTGTTGACAGGACAGTTAACAAGGGAGATCTTCATTCCAAGTAAGTACTTCGTGAATGAATAAATTTAACTCATATGACTATTAAACTTATAATTCATTAAACAAACTTACAATGTCAGACACAATTAAAGGATGCCAATGCCAAACATGAGGCCTAAATAAAGAAATAACGAAATAAATGTTTTGGGGAAATTAGAAGGAAGAGAACACAAACCATCACATAATACATAAGTTTAACAATATTTTTGCAAACTACAAGATGCAACATGTGGAACTCACAATAAAATATGAAATGTTTGTGTAATGCGTACAGTAATTTGGATTTGTCATCATTAAAAAATGTGAGTAAAATTCACATTTTCTAGCACACCTGTTAACTTATAATTAAGATTCACAGATTACACCAACGGAAATGAGATAATTTTTTCTTATATTAAGACCTAATTATATAACAAAATGCATGTGTTTTGGACAGTTACTTAGCTGTTATCTGATAGAGGTACCATCGTTTTACTAGTTCATTAAGATTACAGGTTCTAACAATCTTAGTAAAAGGTTGCTTTTAGCTGGTATTTTTATGTCTATCCAATTATTTTCTCACGCTTCACCACTGGCTATGATAGGCTATACGTAGATATTGAGCAAATGGTATAAAAAACGTATTACTCATCCACGTCAGCCAAAAGAAGGACGAAACTATAATAAATTTTTGATTCTGTAGACTTAGAATTGGCAGAATTAATTCACCATGTGCCTATTACATAGTTGTCTACCTACAGCTGTTAAAAGCTGCTACAAAACTTAGCTGCTCTGAAGAGTTATTTCCAAAGTATGCCTATAGCTGCCAGGTAATGATTTGTCCCAAATTTTTTCTGATTTTTCATGTCCTTTTTTTATATCAAAGTGAAAATCCAGATCATGTGGTGGAGCTGTTAGCGCTTCTAAATTTGTTTGTTAATGTTGGGGAAATGCTACACATAACCACTAAAATAGGCCTACTTGAAAAAAATTATAATTTGAGTATCTTAGAAATCACCATTAAAGATAAGATACATCAAAGAATTAAAGATCGGGACTTAGGAAGTGCAGCAAAATAACTGTTAAAGATATTACCACAGAATACAGAAAATAAAGTTGTTAAGTATTTGTGATGTCTATTTGAATTTGCTGACACACTTAAACAAAAAATATCGGTATGGAGAACCATACATGACTTCCATGTTCTAAGATTTATATTTAAAATCATTTTCGAAATGAAATATTTATATAAAAACTACTTCTTTCTACTTATTGTTTCAGCCTTAACCACAGTACTGTGGTCACTAATGTATAATGTCAGAGACAAAACATGACGTCCTCGCCTCACTCCACCGCCTAAAGGCAGCTCGCTCCATCGCTTCTAGGAACTGAGGACGTCATGTTTTGTCTGTAACTTTACCACCTCATGTTATCGCACTCGACTTTCACTGACGATGGCACTGCTGAAATGTCTGGTTTTGCAGAAAACACTGGACCACGGCTAAACAGCCCGGGAAGGAATTTTAACAAAAAACTACTACTTCTTTGTTGCCGATAACGTAGTACACATATAAAAAATTCTCCCCTCCCTCTTCAACTATAATTTTCATTAACAGAAAATTACCCCCACCCCGTTCAACTAGCCTCTTCATTTATAGATATTTCATCTATGTTTCTACAATGGATTATTATGAGCTTCTTATCAGGATACTTTGTTTATCAAATAACACAAGTACTTTACTCGTGTTAAAACATAAAGCGTTGCAGGTAAACTACCCCTTTCTCTTAACCGATCTTCACCAAAATCAACAGGCCTTGAGTTCTCAACAATTCAGGCATGCATGCAAAACATTATTTGATTCTGTTTGATATTTGTAGATTTTGAAGTTGCTGTTGAAGTGTTTGAAATGAGAATTGTAAAGATGTTATATCAGCTGTATGAGGAACTTTGTGAATGTAAAACAATCAGATCTGAAAGTTCAAGCTGTGAGGAGGGTAGTGATGTAAAAAAAATGGATACATTTTTTTTTCCAGTACTCAAAATATACGGTAATGATATCTAATGCACTAGAACTTGTCTTTAGCAGGAACCTTTGGATCTTCATAAAATGTGGCTGCTTACAAAGGTGGTCGTCTAATAAAGGGCTAGTGGGAGGTAAGAACAATACAGTATATTAAATATGGATGATCAGCTATATCATTTTATTATGTACTTACAGTTAATTTCCTATCTATTATTATGACTGCAGTGAAATCAACACACTGGTAAAGAAATTGTACTTCTGAAAATAGTCTTTTAATGGGGTTATTTGGTGGTAAAAGTTTAATTTTCAATTTAGTGTGTAATTTTCGACGAAACAATAAAGTTTACTACACTGTTCCACAGCATTCTCCCCACATACCTTATCAGCAGTAAGGCAAATATCTTCGATCCGCCTAAGAGACTGTAACACTTCTTTTAAACTCATTAGCGGTTCTTTAATTTCTTTTTCTTCTTCTTCTTCTTCTTCTTCTTCTTCTTCTTCTTCTTCTTCTTCTTCTTCTTCTTAATTTTGTACATCATCATCACTTGTTTCAGCAAATAGCAAAAAAACTACTTTACTGTAAAAGTAAAAATTCCAAAACAGTACAGATTTTAATAAACCATTTCAAAAAGTTTTGATTGTAAATACAAAAATATTTCTGCCAAATTCTTCTGACCTCCCTTTGAAATCTTCCAGAATTTGATCCACCCAATTGCCCTTGAGATTGTTACAGCACTGTAGACTCTCCACTCCATGTTTTCATCATAACGCAACTGTCCCAAGTGTTTGAAGTTCTTGGAAAATTTCGTGTGATGGTTGCACCTGAAGATCAGTGTTGCTAATTTGAATGTTACATTTTGTTAAACATATCTTAATGTTGGTAACCGCAACCTTGTTCTAGGCTGTCTTGATCCAGGATACTGCACCGAGGACAGTGATTTTCTTCGTCAGGTCAAATGCTGAATTAGTGTCATCCATATGGGACACAATTGACTGAAGAACTCTTTTTCAAGAAAAAGAGTTTAAGTGTGTGAATTATTCCTTGGTTCAATGGGGGAAGATGAGATGTCGTGTTTGGTGGAATAAAGTACAATCTGACATTGGGCAATGATGAAACTGGATGACATGTCACATTGTACAATAATAAAATGTGTGGCAATTATTGTTACGCTTTTTTTTTGCAACCAATCTTCAAAAATCCTGGATGTCACTCACGCTTTTCTGTTAGCATACCAAATAATACCCAGTAACGTTGCCTCCAAATTCTTGAAACATCTCGGTTTTAATGATTTTTCAATAATTAACAGCTGCTCTTCTTGCCAGCCACACTACAACACAACTTAATCATTAGCCATTTCTCCACCTTTACATGCTTCATATTGTAGTGTTAATTATTTATTTGGTGCACCTCTAAAATATAATTAAGTCTCATCAATGTTGTAAATGTCACTTAATTTGTATTTTGCCAGAATACTTGGTAACCTGTCTTTCCAGTCATTGACTTCATTAACAGGTACATCCGCACCTACACCTAAAATTATTTTGAACAATACATTGTGCATCTTTCTACAACACTCCACCCACCCATTACTTCCTAAAAAATTCGACTTTAATTTCAGTAGCAATTTCAAGTGCCTTCTCCCATAACATATCTTCCACTAACTGGGAGTTTTTTTACCAAACACATTTAAAACCACTTGTAAAAAATGTAATTTATTTGTCCATACTTTGATTTGCATTTTCTTTATATTCCCCAATTCACATTGGTTCCCATTCATTTATTTTTATTTTTTATTATCTTATTAATCTGTGTTCTTCTGCGTTTAAAAACTTCAGCAAGTTTTCTTGCTGAAAGACCCTTATCACATTCAAAAATAACACTTCGTTTAACTTCTAAATCTAAACACACTCTTCCTTTGTTACTCATTTTTGACACACTGTTAAACTACTGGTACTGATGAACTACTGTTAAATTACATTACAAATTATAAGAACACTTCTTAAGCACATGTGGATCATTTACGGCAATTCGTTTTATAATGGTTTAAACAGTTCTTAACATTTGCATATAGGCCTAATTGATGGCTTAAAATATTAAGCCATAACTGTTTCAGCATTATGGAAATGTCAACAGTTTATTGTGTACAAATAACATTTTGTAAATTTAAAAGTGCACAGGTACATACTGTAATTCTAAATTTTTGTTTCTTTCTTTCTAGTTGTGTTCTAATACCAATTTATATTTTTTTAAGATAATATTTTATCTCGGGTAATTGGTTCCAGTCGCACCTTACATGAAGTATACGTATTCAGCCCCCCCATTGCTGGTGCCAATTATGTAACAAGACATGTTTCTTTACTTAATATGTGAGTGAAGTTAAGTTATTTTAACTTTTATTTATTAACGTGGATTACTGTTTGTTTGGGGACGGGTGTTGGTTTTCGTGTTGAGTTGTCAAGATTGAGGTTACCAGAGTCACTTACTGTAGGTTATTATGCTTGATGGAATTACTTACGTCGTCGTGGTTGGGTTCTATCTTCTTATTCTGAAATAAAATTCTTTATTTCTTATTTTATTTTTTTTAAATAAAAGATAACTCGCATCAATTAGGGAAAAATATCATTATTTATTTTCATAAGTTACTGCCTTCGTTGCTCTAATCACAGAGTACGAATATATACAGAGAAACTATTGTTACAAATTAAATTGTAATAACTGCATTAGTTTCTACATACGCCAGACGGGAAGATCTTTTTCATCCCATTACTCTGAACACTTAAAAGCTTTAACCAACAACAATATACACTCCGCGTTTGCCACACACATACACACACAAAACCACAGTTACACCAACATAGACACTAATCTTGAAATTTTACATTACTTACCCAAAGGTCGAAAACTCAACACAGCTGAACAATACGAAATATACAAACACCACACAACACAACCAAACAACATACTTAACGACCAATTACAATATAAATCACATACACTTTTGACACAATTATACAAAAAACAAACATTAATTTGAATCCCCGCGCCAATCCCCTTCCTCCACGCACCACCCCCACTACACCTTCCATACAACAACCGTTACTAAATACTGGCAGTCTGTCTCTAAGCTGAAGAAGGCGAATACGACGCAGAAACGCGTTCGACGAGAAGAAAAAACAGTAAGTTCACAAGTAAAAGTTTCATTTTTAGATAAAGTGTAGTGCTGTGAAAGAAGATGATGAACAATCAAGACAACAATAAAATTCAATTTGTTGTAGTGGACTGTAACTAAAAAGACAGCAGCGCAGGTCAAGTGCCGGCCCCTGTCTATTGTTAGGGGGCCTGCCAGTGTGCGTGCGTGAGCCAAGGGTCTCCTAATCTCTTAGGTGCCTTCCGAAAACGTAAGGAGTATAGTTCTTTATACTTTCGAGTCTAACAATTAAGTGAAGAAATTTCCTTATACCTTCAATGGGCTTGACAAAATTTCAAAATTTCTCAATGGTCAAAATTGTCGGGTTAAGAGGTCACATGACCTTAATTATTTAAGATACAAAATTTTAAATTTTCTAGCTACAATTACTCCCTGTCTATTACATAATAAATCTCAAATTGGTTTACAGTACAACATTCCTCATAACAAGACAAAAATTTAGACACCTCACATGGCATAGGTGTGTGTCCTAATAATTAATTTAACATTTTATAAAATTTCATCTCATAAGCCATTCCATGTAGCTTTTGACATTTCAAATCACATTAAAATTCCATTAATTAATTAAAATGTTGCTTCTGACACTTAAATAAAGCATATATTAGTATTTATACTATCTTTTACTATTTATTACAGTGCTGCGATGGTTTAATAGTTGGATTTATAATAATTTATATTTTTATATTGGCCAATTAATTGGTATTTCTCTATAGTACAGTTTCAATTTAAAATTACTGTATGACCTTGTGGCTTGAAAAGCTATTATTATTACATGCATTGAATTATCCAGTATGTTATTATTATCCATTGAATTGATTCTGACAAAGTGAAGAACAACACTGACATGAAACAAACATATTACCATAACGTTAGGCCATTATGATCAAACTCAAACCAACTTTAAACAATAAAACTTTCTTTTAATAACTTAATATCTAATAGTATAGTCGGTCAATTTATTATGACCTGTTATTAAGTATTATTGACACCTGGTCAATTTAAACAATTAATTCTTATTACCCTAAATAAGGTTTAACACATTAATTTAGACAACACAAATAATTGTATTATTCCTTTCAGTTAACATTAAAAATAAAATAGGGAACCATTTTATACAATCAAGGTTATTCAGTTAACATTAAAATAAATTAAATTAACAACCTAAATCACCTTTTGGTTCTTTATAGGTTGAAGTCTTTTGGCAAATTGGTAATACACAGGTATATTGAATATCAGATATTTCACACATTAAACATTATTATATGAACACACATTGTCTTTAGTTGTGACTATAAATTTCATTCACAATAAGTTACCACTATTATTAACAGTCCTGTCTGTATAGTTAGTAACCAACATCTTACATTTACATTTTACACTCAATCACTTATTGTTCTTGTTGTGATTACATTTTCTTTTAACAATTAGTTATTATGATATTAATTGATGACTCGTTGGGCACTTGGTGAAACATATTAATACAAAGGTTTTGTAAAATATATAAAAACACTTGGTAAGTTTCACAAATTTTTTAATTAACTCTGACAGCTGTTTCGACTAACTTAAGCCATTGTCAAAGAGCGAGTGAATGAAATTACTGAACACAGGATGTTAGAGTAGTGTAGGTGGTAAACATCTGTTTAGGGCGTATCTGGAACATCTGTGTTGTGATGGCAAGGGGGGGGGGAGTGTGTGCATGAGACAAGGGAAGGTCTGGTGTCTTTAAAAACTAAATACAATCATGAATACAAAATATAAAATTAACTGAACTAAATATAAACTGAATGCAAAATTTAAAATAATGATGAACATTCAAGCAAAAACTGCTGTTCAACAGGCATACAAGAACTGGCTACATTTGGATCTCAAGAAATGGTACTCTAGAAGAAATAATTTGTCTTTACACCAAAAACTAATACATTGTGAATTAACTTATAGATACAGTGCAGTGGAATTTGACCTTATTGATAATTTGATCAGAGAACAAGTAAGTTATCATGCTCATAAACAATATTTAGTACAAAAAACAAAATTACTAAAACTGATCACAACTAAGCTAAGTAGTAAGAGAGTAACTACTATGTCATCACCAGTAAATAAATTTTATAACAGAGTGGAAAATTTCTCAAATACAAACTTTACTCAGAAAGAACTAAATCTGTTAAATAAAGGTTTGAAATATTGTCCAAACATACGGTACAAAAGAGACATGGAAATGTTATGTGTAAATACAGAAATAGCACTTAGTAATGTAGATAACCCAGATAGAAGAAATAATGAATTAGTTTCCTGTGCAAACATTATATCAAAAAGTAATAAGAATAAGTACAGTCTAAAAGATTCAGATAAATACATAGTTAACAGTTTAAAACAAAAAATTAATTCAAATAGTTTAGTGGTTTGCAAAGCTGATAAAGGCAATACGATTACAATAATAAATAGGAGTGAATATATTGAAAAGACAGAACTTCTCTTCAGGAATGACAATTTCAAGATATTAAATGATCCCACTAATAAGTTTCAAAAACAAATAAAATCACTTATTAAAAATTGCCCTAATATATTTTCAGACACAAAAGTTTCATGCTAACTATGATGAACCCAAAAGCTCCTGTTTTGTATAGTTTACCAAAAATACATAAACCTAATTGTCCCATGCGCCCAGTTGTTTCATATGTAACTGCACCTGCATATAAAGTCTGTAAAAAACTTAATGAATTATTGCCAAAATATATTAACTTTAACCCAAAGTATGCTATTAAAAACACTTTACAATTAGTTAATAATATAAAAAATTTACATTTACCACTGAATGCAAAATTAGTTTCATTTGATGTTAAGAATTTATTTCCGTCTATACCTGTAGATGTTCTGTTGTCTATCGTTGTCTATCTGTTCTTCACATATACAAAATACTTTAACCTTAAATAGTGATCAGAAAAAAGAATTATTCTCGGCCTTAGATATTTGCATAGGACAAAATTATTTTCAGTTTAATAATAAAATCTATAAACAATTTAATGGCTTACCTATGGGCTCTCCTTTATCACCTTTATTAAGTGAAATCTTTATGACATTTTTGGAAGAAAACATTTTTACATCTGATAACCCCAACATAAAATATGTTTTTCATTGGGCAAGGTATGTTGATGATATATTTTGTATCTGGACGGGAACAGATAGACAGCTCCATATGTTCTTAGATTATATTAATTCCTTTTATAGTAGCGTGCAATTTACACTTGAAACAGAAAATATGAAAAGTTTAAATTTTTTGGATCTTACCATTACTAGATCACAAAATAATCTTAGTTTTCAGATATATAGAAAACCTACTTTTACAGATACCGTTATACATAAACAATCACTAACATCATGGCACATAAAATTAAGCAGTTTTCATGCAATGGTTAATCGTCTCCTTATAGTTCCTTTATCCAAAGAAAATTTCAATAAAGAGGTAGATATTATAAAAGCCATAGCACAAAATAACGGTTATGATGAAAGAATAATTAACTCTTTAATTTTAAAAAACAGAAGAAAATTACTTTAAAAGAATTTTATTCCATAGAGCCAGATCAGGGTAACAAAAAATTTCACTTAACAAATTACATTCCGTGTATAACAGATAAGATTAATAATAGGTTAAAAAACCATGGTCTTAACATGGTATCAGTAAACAAACGTAATCTTTTTTCACTACTAGTCAATAATAAAGAATAATCTAATACACTGGAGAAAAATGGAGTTTAGGAAATACACTGTGCAGAATGCGATGCTATTTATATCGGACAATGTGGCCGTGCTCTGAAACATCGCATTTCTGAACATAAGAAGGCGATTTTAACCAATACATCTAATACAGGTTTTGCAGATCATTGCTTACAACACAATCACTTCATAGACACAAAAAACATAACACTACTCCACAACATACAAAAAGGTAAAAAAATGGATTTGTTAGAAATTTTAGAAATTAAAAAAGCGATAAAAAATACCAAAAATTTAACCAATGAACAGACTGAATTTTGTGTATCCCCTTTATTAAAATCTGTTATTTAGTTTAGTTTATTTTATATTATTTTGAATGTTCATCATTATTTTAAATTTTGCATTCAGTTTATATTTAGTTCAGTTAATTTTATATTTTGCATTCATGATTGTATTTAGTTTTTAAAGACACCAGACCTTCCCTTGTCTCATGCACACACTCCCCCCCTTGCCATCACAACACAGATGTTCCAGATACGCCCTAAACAGATGTTTACCACCTACACTACTCTAACATCCTGTGTTCAGTAATTTCATTCACTCGCTCTTTGACAATGGCTTAAGTTAGTCGAAACAGCTGTCAGAGTTAATTAAAAAATTTGTGAAACTTACCAAGTGTTTTTATATATTTTACAAAACCTTTGTATTAGTTATTATTGCTATGAACAGTCACTTTTAATGGTTTAGAGTACATATTTGTTCTACATTAGCTTATATTGTACTTCTTTTTCCTTATTTTGGGTTTTAACCTTACTCACTGGTTTAGCAAGGTTAGGTATATTGTTTAGTTTATGTCATATTATATAGGGGTTTATACACTTATTGGGTTATGTTCATTATGTCGCATCACAATATGTCTAAGTCATTCAGTTGGTCAGGTATGAACACTACTTGTGTGTTATTAGAAATCTGTATCATCAAACTACATTGTTTACTACATTGTATTCCAGATGACTGAACATCGGAGACCTTTTAAGCATGTAATCGAACCTCTTACAGGTTGACTGTTGGCTGAGTGAGGAGGTGACCATTGAATGAAGGGGAAATTTACATTGACCTTACACAGAAAATAAAATCCGATCCTCACAAAAGTGGCCGTTCATAAAGGTGACCTCTAATGGTGGCCTTTCTGTCAGGTTTCACTGTATAAGTTAAACTGTAGGATATATATTTCTTTCTAGCTCAAATGCATCTGTAGAAAGAATATTCTCTCAAATGATTAAAATGGATAGATGTGAGAAACCGTTGCAGCAAGGAGTTGACTGAGCAGAATTAAACATTGTTGTAAACTCCCATTTCATACAAGGTTTTTTTCAAAATGTTAAAAGTTAATAAATTTTTACGAATGGCAACATCTGAAGATAAATATAAGGTAGCATAGCAATAAAAACTAATGGCACACCAAGCCCTTCAAAACGTTTTCAAACTAGACTCAAAATCACAAATTTTTGCTGTTTTAATTCTAAGTGTTGACTAGAAAATATTAAGAGATAAACTGAAATAATATTAAAATATCGGTATGGAGAACCATACATGACTTCCATGTTCTAAGATTTATATTTAAAATCATTTTCAAAATGAAATATTTCCATAGAAACTACTTCTTTTTAATTACTGCTTCAGCCTTAACCACAGTACTGTGGTCACTAACGTATACCACCTCACGTTATCACACTCGATTTTCACTGATGATGGAAGTCGATGGTACTGCCGAAACGTCTGGTTTTGCAGAAAACTTTGGTCTACGGCCAAACAGGACGGGAAGGAATTTTAACAACAAACTACTTCTTTGTTGCCGATAACGTAGTACATATATAAAAAATTATCCCCTCCCCCTTCAACTATAATTTTCATTTATAGAAAATTACCCCCACCCTGTTCAACTAGCCTATTCATTATTTCATCTATTTTTCTACAGTGGATTATTAAGATCTTCTTATCAGGATACTTTATTTATCAAAATTAAATACTTTACTCTTTCTACTAGTAATTTTATACAAACCACTATTTTGCCTTTGTACATACACATTGTAGCATGACAGATTATCCACATGGTTCTAATTTAAAAAATGATCATGAATAAAGTAAAAATAAAATGACATCAAGGAAAACTACTATAAAATTTAATCAAGTACCACAGTAAAGTGAAATCATAGTTCGAAGAGATAAAATAAATTAAAACCAACTATGCAATATATAATAAATTATAGGAAAATAATGCTAGTCCAAAATGTAAGGAAATACCCAGGTAGGATAAGGAGATACCCAGAATAAACCGACCTCAATAATAAAAGGACAACTTTTGGAAAAGAACATATTATAAAAATAGAAACCCCCAAAAGAGATTAAATGTCCCTAAGAAAAGTATAACACAATAAAATAAGAATCAATGTAAAGTATGTGTAAGTAAAGGTTCAAGATGTATGATTAAAAGTGTACCAGTGTAAGTTATTTTTATAATGAAAAACAAATCTTTATGATCCCCGGTAAGTGAGATTCTTGATCTTATAAGACTAGTTAAAATGAATAGAGATAAGATCAGAGAATAACAGTGGACCAGTGCAATTTATTTTGTTATGAAAATCCACTAATGATGATCCCATGGAAGTGCTACTCTTCATCACCCAACATTAAATACAATGACTAAAAATAAAATAAGAGTATGCAATAAATAGTGAAGTGATCAAGGGTACATCCCTAAAATAAAACAAAAGCAGCAAAAGACTGAATAAAAATTAATTTAAAAAAAATAATAATTTAAATGAAAATGAAAAAACAGATGTGTTTTGTTTATATTAACAGTTCATTGAACTCAAGGCTTGAATGTTTGAGATTGAGTATAATTTTTTGTTATAGAATATTTATTATATTTTAATGATATCAATTAATAATAAATGTTACTGTAATTAAGTAAGTGAATTTTAATTAAGCTTTTGTAAGAATTATATGTCAGAAAGGGTATTAGCAAGCTGAAATAATAATAAACATTGTATGAGAACACATGTAAAATATAGGCCAAATGGTAAATCTCACAAACCTTATAATTAGTAAATAAGTTCAGGAAATTAATTAAATTGATGAAAATTATATAATGTAAATCAATCACTGTGTATTATAACTGTAACAATACTTTGTAAAGGTATTGAGGGAATGTATAAAATATTATTAGAAAAAATGCAAGTGTAATAACACTGGAATCTAAGGGGAAAGCCTAAATTAAAGATAATATTTAAATTAGTCAACCAAATCATAAAATTACAAAGAATTAAAGAAAAATACCCATTTTAATTCAATCAATGATCTTGTTCAATGTTAATTAGAATCTAACAGACATTGTAAACCATTTACTGTGACAGGAAGTAAAGTTTAAGGCCTACATTCAAATATACGGTAAATATGACTTTTTGAGTTGAAAAATACTATAAAGTATATCATGTGTGGTATTAAATAATGCAGAATTAACTAAAGAAAGTGATTATGTAATTAGTATTTAATAAAATTAAATAATAGTAAAAATGTAATTAGTCATATAATGTAAAAGTCAATTATTTAGGCGGAAATGCCATCTGGTTAAAACGATGTCAAATTAATATTAAATCAGCCAGGACCTTTTGTATGGAGAAAAAAGAGAGTTAGTTGATTGTTACACATTGAGACGTACACTTCAGAACAAGCTCATGCAATTAATTCATTAAAAAGATAGAAGAAAAAGTATGGATATGAACTAAAACTATGAAAATAAAACGGAAAAGTTGAAATTAAGAGCCGTAAATGCTAAGTTCAACTGGAATAAACCAGAGTAAATGATTTCTGAAGACTGGAGGACATAATACCTATATTAGAAAATATAAACGTTAATTCCGAATTTATCGAGACGAAATTTACCATAGTCAACCTTATGAACCAAATGGAACAAGAACACTTATGAACACTGATTGTCGAGCCGAATAACTGACCACTAATCCAGAATAACTACAGTTACAAAGAGAAATTAATCACTACTGCTTGGATGAGGAACACCTAGAGAAGAAACATTTATTTGAAGAAATTCCATTGTGAAGACGCCTACTACATACGCAGTACTGGAGCTGCCATTTTGGGAATGTTTCGAGTCGAGCACAGCTGAGATGACGTCACCTTCACTCAACGCCGTTGGTTCGAGAAATTTAACTTATTAACATTTTATATTCAGTAATATTTTGTATTTTTAGATAATTAAGAATTTTTTATTGTAAGTGTTATACTTTTCAGCTATGCCCTTTCTCTGACTATTTAAATAACAGCTAAAAGAACCTGTAATTTAACTTTAATAATTTATATAACCAAACCAATTCGCCCTGAGATATGAGTTTGCGAACTGTCGATTAGCTAATCGATTCAAAATCGATTAGTCTCAATAACGTTAATAAATTCCTTGAATATTATAACTTTGAGTTTCATTTATTAGTAAAAATATAGAGAAGAATTTCAGATAATATTTGAAACCTGGACTCCAAGAAAAGAAGAAAATAACATCACTAAAGGAGTACACTCATTGAAAAACGGAAGTCCGCTAATCGATTATTACATGATATAATCTAATTGACGCAGAAAAACAATTCTTGTTATTCTAAGGTATTAAATTAATTAAATTAATACTTAAATAATTAATAAATAAATAAATATTAAACATACAAATAATTAAATAAATAAATAAAATATAATTTTTTTAATTTTTTTCAAACAAAATTTTTTTATTACAATTTTTTGTAACTCCTAAAATCCAACTTTTTAGATTTTGTTACATAATTGGCGAGCCCAACAGTGGGGCTGAAGATTAATACTGAGGAGGAAAATTTTGACTTAATTAAATAAAATATCTACATTAAATGTAATAACGCAATTTTATGTTTTATTACAACATGTATATGTACCAACCCTGTTGGTAAATGACCTGAAGATGGCTTGACTGCCGAAAGCGCTCGTCAATACCAAAGGCAAAATAGTGGTTTGTATAAAATTGCTAGTAGAAATATTTGAGACCACTAACACTCCAATACAACAATAAAATACAGGGTTCACACTGAAATTTTGAGTTTGATTTCCCTGACTTTCCCTGTCTCTCCATGACCAAATCCACAAATTTTCCCTGACCAGTGTATGCGTTATTTTTTGCATACAATACCAATTTTTCAATATATAAATTACCTATTAAACATTATTGTAGCCTATTTACTCAGTTTTAGTGAAATTTATTTTTATTTGTAAGCATGAAACATTCATACATTATCTTATTGAAAATTTACTTTAGTATGCTTAACATTATAATCGTCCACCATCAAGGATGAATTTAAATATTTATTTTTTTTAGTAATCGGCCTCCACCTTCCCCATAGCCGTCCAACGCACTCCTTTTTATTTTTTCCAAAAAGTAAACAGTTGTATTTATACAAAAAACAATATCAAAATTAATTAGCTTAAATTAAAAAATTACAATAAATATACATTATTAGGTTAAAATATCACAAAAAACTGCATAAAAAATCTAAAGGAAACATACAAAGCAACAAAGAGATTGTATTATTCTTTAAAACTAAAACACTCTTTGATACAGGTAACCTAAAATTCCATACCTAATTTTAATAGATACATGAATACAAATTTAGTTATCATAGCCTAGGTATATAAAGTCGACCGTGATCATAAAAGTTCTAAATGGGGAGATTTAGCCTAACTTTTTCTTCTCAAGAATCTGAATTTTTGATTTTATACTGTCTTCTTCTTTCAAAGCTTGCAGTTTTAACATCTTTCTCTGCTCTTCAAGTTTCTTGATCTCTATGGATAATTTTCTTTTTTCAACCTTTTTCTTCTCTCTTCTTTTTGGTTCTGTTTTGACTCTTTGAGATGTTCTTCATATCTCCTATGGGCAGCTCTTACATTTGTCAACATTGTTTGAGTGATAGGAACTTTAAGAATACTTTCATAATATCTTATAGCATTTTCCACTGTTCTTTGAGCAAAAAGACTATGTTCTTGCAAATTCTCCACTAATAGTGATTTATTTACAGAAAACCCTCCTTCTACTGTTGCATTTCCATGCGAAAATATCAGTCCTAATTTAATAATTTGCCACAATTCTGAATAACATTGATTCCCAAGTAATAAAGAAGAAAAAAAAATCTCAAGTCTCTTGGAAGAACAATCACCATCCAAAAATACTTTGAATTGTAAGTGAAGGGTAGAATGAGCTTCACTGCAAAGTTGAGTGTATTGTGCTTTTGCTTTCTCAGAACAGAATCTGTGATTCGGTTATTGGTGTACAATGCCTCTAGCAATAAACCAAATCTTTGTTTCCCTAGCTCTGGCTGATGAAAAATTATACTAGGATCCAATGGACAGCTTGTACAGAAGAGAGCCCTTGGACAGGCTTGTACTTCAGAGGAGATCTTTCTAATATCTTTTCTGTCATTTTGACTAGCACAGTCTGGCATTCAAGTTTGAATTTTAGGATATCACTTTCTTTTGAAGTGGCTTCTTTGAGAAGTTTTTTTGTATGAAATCCGAGATCAATACTTTTTACATCACGCAAATTTTCTTTGCACAAGTAAATCTAATGAAAAAAGCTTAGTTGTTATAGTAGGAGGCATTTTACTGGATTGAAGAAATCTCTCCATCAAATTTTGTACGAGACTTTGCAAATCTGTGAACAGGAATGGAGCAAGTGGGTCTGAGGTTTGGAACTTTCGTAAAAATGGTTCACATTCCAAGGAAAGCATTTTAAAAAAAGCCAGTTTGCATTTCAGAAATATATCTTTGGTTTGAACAAACATTTTTTAATGGTTTTGTATTGAGATATTTTTGGCTGTCAACAAATTTCTTTATATCATCAAAAATACTTAAAACTCTGTCAATAGAAGGCACATTTTCAAGCCATCTGGTTGTACAGTGTTTTAAAGGAAAAATAGATTTTCCAGTAAGTTCAATGAAGTCAGCACGGCGGGCTGGTGAATCATTAAAGATGTAATAAACATCTCGCAAAAAGCTATCCACTTCCCACTTTGCCATCTGTAACCCAGTTTTTATCACACCATTGACAACAAACACCAATATTAATTAGATGTTTTCAATCTGGATTTTCTTCTTTGATCTTTTCATCCAATTTTTTAATAAAACTCAAATTTACATTGGGACCGTTCATAGACACTTGGAGAATGTTCTTAGGCTGTAATGGAGTTACTCCTGCAATGAAGTTGTCTAGAAGGTCTTGTGCTGTGGCTCTATCCAAAAAAACACTATTAAAATATTCAGTATGCACCCTACTCCTATTGACATCAAAAAACTTTAAAAATATGTCCATCTGTACTTTTTGAATGATCTTATTCAAAGATTCATCGAAAGAAACGATGAAATCATCACACTGACATAATCGGTCTTTCATTTCATTAGAAAAATAGGGAGCAAGTCCATAGTTAATAAGGTATTTACATTTGCTCGGCCCCATTTTAAAATTTGAAACTACTGCACTATCCAGAAACATTAATTTAAATGTTTCTCCTGTATCTGCACATGAGTTTAAAGACATTTATTTAGTTTTTAAGAGTGAACCATTATTTTTAGTCATAGTGAAACTATATTCTTTCAAAACAATTACAGTTTAAAATATAAATTATAGTAACATACATATTCAGGTCCATTACAGAGCAGCAAAGAATTCATGCAGTTCTTCATGAAACTTGGATCATCTTCATACGTTTTGTGTGACTGCTTATAGTAAAAAAATTTCCCTGACTTTCTGAAAAATATACTTAACTTCCCTGCCTTTTGGCATATCTTAAAATGTTTCCCTGACTTTCCCTGACTTATTTTGATTTCCCTGACTTTCCAGGCCAGTATGAACCTTGAAATACTTTACTCTTCTTACAACACAAAATGTTTCAGGTAAACTGCCCTTCCCCTAACCGATCTTCACCAAAATCAATAAGCCTGGAGTCCTCTACAACTCAGGCACATATGTAAAAAATTATTTGATTCTGTTTGAATTTACGGCAGTTATCGTTCATCATGAAAAAATTTCTCTTGTTGCAACATAAAATGTTGCAGGTAAACTACCCCTTTACCTTAACCGATCTTCACCAAAATCAACAGACCTTGAGTTCTCTACAATGTAGGGAAGTATGCAAAACATTATTTGATTATGTTTGAATTTACGGTAGTTATTGTTCGTCATAGAAAAAATTACCCTTGTTATTACATAAAACATTGCGGGTAAACTACACCTTTCTCTTAACTGATCTTCACCAAAATCAATAGGTCTTGAGTCCTCTACAATTCAGGGATGCATGCAAAACATTATTTGATTCTGTTTGAATGTGCGGCAGTTATCGTTCGTCATAGAAACAGTTACTCTTGTTAAAACATTAAAAGTGGCAGGTAAACTACCCCTTTCCCTTAACCGATCTTCACCAAAATTAACAGGCCTTGAGCACTATACAACTCAGGCACATATGTAAAAAATTATTTAATTCTGTTTGAATTTACGGCAGTTATCGTTCTTCATGAAAAACATTCTCTTGTTAAAACAAAATGTGGCAGGTAAACTACCCCTTTCCCTTAACCAATCTTCACCAAAATCAATGGGCCTTCAGTCTTTTACAATTGAGGAATGTCTGCAAACCAATATTTGATTCTGTTTGAATGTGCGGCAGTTATCGTTCGTCATAAAAAAAATTACCGTTGTTAAAACATAAAATGTTGCAGGTAAACTATGCCTTTCATAGTTTATCAGCAACGTTTTATGTTTTAAAAAGGGTAATTTTTTTATGAAGAACGATAACTGCCGAAAATTCAAAGAAAATCAAATAATTTTTTACACACTTTCCTGAGTTGTAGAGAACTCAAGGTCTGTTGATTTTGGTGAAGATCGGTTAAGGGAAAGGGGTAGTTTACCTGCAACATTTTATGTTGTAACAAGAGAAATGTTTCCATGATGAACGATAACTGCCGCACATACAAACAGAATCAAATATTTTTTTGCATGCATCCCTGAATTGTAGATGACTGAAGGTCTATTGATTTTGGAGAAGATCGGTTAAAAGAAAGGGGTAGTTTACCTGAAACATTTTATGTTTTAACAAGAGTAAAACTTAATTTTTATAAATAAAGTATCCTGATAAGAGGCTCATAATAATCCATTGTAGAAACCTAGAT
Source organism: Magicicada septendecula (assembly GCA_034769895.1). NCBI lineage: Eukaryota > Metazoa > Arthropoda > Insecta > Hemiptera > Cicadidae > Magicicada > Magicicada septendecula. Next base: position 192,412,205 of record CM068369.1, on the reverse strand, counting down.
GAAATATCTATAAATGAAGAGGTTAGGTGAACAGGGTGGGGGTAATTTTCTACTATTAAAAATTATAGTTGAAGGTGGAGGGGAGAATTTTTTATATGTGTACTACGTTATCGGCAACAAAGCAGAAGTTTTTTTGTTAAAATTGCTTCCCGGGCTGTTTAGCCGTAGTCCAATGTTTTCTGCAAAACCAGACTTTTCGGCAGTGCCATCGACTGCCATCATCAGTGAAAATCGAGTGCGAAAACGTGAGGTGGTATACATTAGTGACCACAGTACTGTAGTTAATCCTGAAGCAATAAGTAGAAAAACGTAGTTTCTATGGAAATATTTCATTTTGAATATGATTTTAAATATAAATCTTAGAACATGGAAGTCATGTATGGTTCTCCATACCGATATTTTCGAAAAGTGTCTGTGTGTGTGTCTGTGTCTGTAGATTTTTTTCTATGGCAAACATTACAGCCGCAAATTCAAACAGAATCAAATAATTTTTTGCATACAGCCCTGACTTGTAGCGTACTCAAGACCTATTGTGTTTGGTGAAGATCGGTTAAGGGAAAGGGGTAGTTTACCAGCAACTTTTTTTAATGAAGGTAATTTTTACTTCCATGTTCCTTAAGGAAATGGAAGTATGGTGATGGCAAAAAAAATCGTGTTCGAGGTTACTGCAGATTCTGATTGTACTACACTCAAAACAACAAAAAAAGTCGTTTTTCGAAAAGTGTCTCTGTGTGTGTCTGTCTGTCTATCTATAGATTTTTTTTCTATGGCAAACGATAACAGCCGCAAATTCAAACAGAATCAAATAATTTTTTGCATACAGCCCTGATTTGTAGAGTACTCACGACATATTGTTTTTGGTGAAAATCGGTTAAGGGAAAGGGGTAGTTTACCTGCAACGTTTTATGTTTTAACAAGGGTATTTTCTATGGCAAACGATAACAGCCGCAAATTCAAACAGAATAAAATAAGTTTTTGCATACAGCCCTGAATTGTGGAATACGCAAGATCTATTGTTTTTGGTGAAGATCGGTTAAGGGAAAGGAGTAGTTTACCTGCAACCTTTTATGTTTTAACATGGGTAATTTTTTCTATGACGAATGATAACTGCCGTAAATTCAATCAGAATCAAATAATGTTCTGCATGCCTTCCTGAGCTATAGAGAACTCAATGTCTGTTGATTTTGGTGAAGATCGGTTAAGGGAAAGGCATAGTTTACCTGCAACATTTTATGTTTTAACAAAGGTAATTTTTTTTATGACGAACGATAACTGCCGCACATTCAAACAGAATCAAATATTGGTTTGCAGACATCCCTCAATTGTAAAAGACTGAAGGCCCATTGATTTTGGTGAAGATCGGTTAAGGGAAAGGGGTAGTTTACCTGCCACATTTTGTTTTAACAAGAGAATGTTTTTCATGAAGAACGATAACTGCCGTAAATTCAAACAGAATGAAATAATTTTTTACATATGTGCCTGAGTTGTATAGTGCTCAAGGCCTATTAATTTTGGTGAAGATCGGTTAAGGGAAAGGGGTAGTTTACCTGCCACTTTTAATGTTTTAACAAGAGTAACTGTTTCTATGACGAACGATAACTGCCGCACATTCAAACAGAATCAAATAATGTTTTGCATGCATCCCTGAATTGTAGAGGACTCAAGACCTATTGATTTTGGTAAAGATCGGTTGAGGGAAAGGGGTAGTTTACCTGCAACGTTTTATGTTTTAACAAGGTTATTTTCTATGGCAAACGATAACAGCCGCAAATTCAAACATAATCAAATAATGTTTTGCATACTGCCCTGAATTGTAGAGTTCTCAAGATCTATTGATTTTGGTAAAGATAGGTTGAGGGAAAGGGGTAGTTTACCTGCAACGTTTTATGTTTTAACAAGGGTATTTTCTATGGCAAACGATAACAGCCGCAAATTCAAACATAATCAAATAATGTTTTGCATACTGCCCTGAATTGTAGAGTTCTCAAGACCTGTCGTTTTTGGTGAATATCGGTTAAGGGAAAGGGGTAGTTTACCTGCAACGTTTTATGTTTTAAAAGGGTATTTTCTATGGCAAACGATAAGAGCCGCAAATTCAAACAGAATCAAATAAGTTTTTGCATACAGCCCTGATGTGTTGAGTACTAAAGACCTATTGCTTTTGGTGAAGATCGGTTAAGGGAAATGGGTAGTTTACCTGCCACGTTTTTTGTTTTATCAAGGATATTTTGTATGGCAAATGATAACAGCAGCAAATTCAAACAGAATCATATAATATTTTGCATACAGCCCTTAACTGTAGAGTTCTCAATACCTATCGTTTTTGGTGAAGATCAGTTAAGGGAAAGGGGTAGTTTACCTGCAACGGTTTTTTATCAAGGGTAATTTTCTTCTATGGTAAACGATAACAGCCGCAAATTCAAACAGAATCAAATGATGTTTTGCATACAGCCCTGTATTGTAGAGTTCTCAGTACCTATTGGTGTTGGTGAAGATCGGTTAAGGGAAAGGGGTAGTTTACCAGCAACATTTTATGTTTTAACAAGGGTAATTTTTTATATGACGAACGATAACAGCTGCAAATTCAAACAGAATCAAATGTTGTTTTGCATACAGCCCTGATGTGTTGAGTACTAAAGACCTATTGTTTTTGGTGAAGATCGGTTAAGGGAAAGGGGTAGTTTACCTGCCACGTTTTTTGTTTTATCAAGGGTATTTTGTATGGCAAACGATAACAGCCGCAAATTCAAACAGAATCAAATAAGTTTTTGCATACAGTCCTGATTTGCTGAGTACTAAAGACCTATTGTTTTTGGTGAAGATCGGTTAAGGGAAAGGGGTAGTTTACCTGCCACGTTTTTTGTTTTATCAAGGGTATTTTATATGGCAAACGATAATAGCCGCAAATTCAAACAGAATCATATATTTTGCATACAGCCCTGAAATGTAGAGTTCTCAAGACCAGTTGGTTTTGGTGAAGATCGGTTAAGGGAATAGGTTTGTTTACCAGCAACATTTTATGTTTTATCAAGGGTAATTTTTTTTTTTTGACGAACGATAACTGCCGTACATTAAAACAGAATCAACTACTCTTCTGCATACCTTTTTGAATTATACAGAACTCAAGGTCTTTTATTTTGTTGAAGGTCGGTTAAGGGAAAGGTGTAGTTTACTTGCAACGTTTTATGTTTTAACAAGGGTATTTTTTCTATGACGAACGATAACTGCCATAAATTCAATGAGAATCAAATAAAGTTTTGCATAGAGCCCTGAATTGTACAGTTCTCAAGACCTATTGTTTTTGGTGAAGATCGGTTAATGGAATACGGTAGTTTACCAGCAACGTTTTATGTTTTATCAAGGGTGTTTACTATGCCAAACGATAACAGCCGCAAATTCAAACAAAATCAAATAATTGTTTGCATACAGGCCTAAATTGTAGAGTACTCAAGACCTGTCGTTTTTGGTGAAGATCGGTTAAGGGAAAGGGGTAGTTTACCTGCAACAGTATTTTATCAAGGGTAATTTTTTTCTGTGGTAAACGATAACAGCCGCAAATTCAAACAGAATCAACTAGGTTTTTGCATACCTTTTTGAACTAAAGAGAACTCAAGGTCTGTTGATTTTGTTGAAGATCGGTTAAGGGAAGGGGTAGTTTATCAGCAACGTTTTATGTTTTAAAAAGGGTAATTTTTTTATGACGAACGATAACTGCCGAAAATTCAAAGAGAATCAAATAATTTTTTGCACCCTTTCCTGAGTTGCAGAGAGCTCAAGGTCTATTGATTTTGGTGAAGATCGGTTAAGGGAAAGGGGTAGTTTACCTGCAACATTTTATGTTGTAACAAGAGAAATGTTTCCATGACGAACGATAACTGCCGCACATTCAAACAGAATCAAATATTTTTTGCATGCTTCCCTGAATTGTAGAGGACGGAAGGTGTATTGATTTTGGAGAAGATCGGTTAAGAGAAAGGGGTAGTTTACCTGAAACATTTTATGATTTAACAAGAGTAAAGTACTTATTTTTTATAAATAAAGTATCCTGATAAGAAGCTCAAAGTAATCCACTGTAGAAACGTAGATGAAATATCTATAAATGAAGAGGTTAGGTGAACGGGGTGGAGGTAATTTTCTATTATTAAAAATTATAGTTGAAGGTGGAGGGGAGAATTTTTTATATGTGTACTACGTTATCGGCAACAAAGAAGTAGTTTTTTGTTAAAATTGCTTCCCGGGCTCTTTAGTCGTAGTCCAATGTTTTCTGCAAAACCAGACTTTTCGGCAGTGCCATCGACTGCCACCATCGGTGAAAATCGAGTGCGAAAACGTGAGGTGGTATACGTTAGTGACCACAGTACTGTGGTTAATGGTGAAGCAATAAGTAGAAAGACGTAGTTTCTATGGAAATATTTCATTTCGAATAAGATTTAAAATATAAATCTTAGAACATGGAAGTCATGTATGGTTCTCCGTACCGATATTTTTCTATGGCAAACGATAACAGCCGCAATTTCAAACAGAAACAAATAATGTTTTCATACAGCCCTGAATTGTAGAGTTCTCAAGACCTATTGTTTTTGGTGAAGATCGGTTAAGGGAAAGGGGTAGTTTACCTGCAACATTTTATGTTTTAACTAGGGTATTTTCTATGGCAAACGATAACAGCCGCAAATTCACACAGAATCAAATAATGTTTTGCATACAGTCCTGAATTGTAGAGTTCTCAAGACCTATTGTTTTTGTTAAAGATCGGGTTAGGGAAAGGGGTAGTTTACCTGCAACGTTTTATGTTTTAACATGGGTAATTTTTTCTATGATGAATGATAACTGCCGTAAATTCAATCAGAATCAAATAATGTTTTGCATACCTCTCTGAGCTATAGAGAACTCAATGTCTGTTGAATTTGGTGAAGATCGGTTAAGGGAAAGGGGTAGTTTACCTGCAACATTTTATGTTTTAACAACAGTAATTTTTTCTATGACGAACGATAACTGCCGCACATTCAAACAGAATCAAATATTTTTTGCATACAGCCCTGATTTGTAGAGTACTCAAGACCAATTGTTTTTGGTGAAGATCGGTTAAGGGAAAGGGGTAGTTTACCTTCAACTTTTTTTTTAATCAAGGGTAATTTTTTCTACGGCAAACGATAACAGCCGCAAATTCAAACAGAATCCAATAATTTTGTGCATGCCTTCCTCAATTGTAGATAACTCAAGGTCTGTTGATTTTGTTAAAGATCGGTTCAGGGAAAGGGGTAGGTTACCTTCAACATTTTATGTTGTAACAAGAGAACGTTTTTCATGAAGAACGATAACTGCCGTAAATTCAAACAGAATCAAACAATTTTTTACGTATGTGCCTGAGTTGTAGAGGACTCAAGGCCTGTTTAATTTGGTGAAGATCGGTTAAGGGAAAGGGGTAGTTTACCTGCAACCGTTAATGTTTTAACAAGAGTAATTGTTTATATGACGAACTATAACTACCGTAAATTCAAACATAATCAAATAAGTTTTTGCATACATCCCTAAATTGTAGAGAACTCGAGACCTGTTGATTTTCGTGACGATCGGTTAAGGGAAAGGGGTAGTTTACCTGCAACATTTTATGTTGTAACAAAAGAAATATTTTCATGACGAACGATAACTGCCGTAAATTCAAACAGAATCAAATAATTTTTTACATATGTGCCTGAGTTGTAGAAGACTCAAGGCCTTTTGATTTTGGTGAAGATCGGTTACGGGAAAAGGGCAGTTTACCTGACACATTTTTTGTTGTAACAAGAGTACAGTACTTAATTTTGATAAATAAACTATCCTGAAAAGAAGATCTTAATAAACCACTGTAGAAACGCAGATGAAATATCTATAAATGAAGAGGCTAGTTGAACGGGGTGGGGGTAATTTTCTATAAATGAAAATTATAGTTGAAGGGGAGGGGATAATTTTTATATGTGTACTACGTTATCGGCAACAAAGTAGTAGTTTGTTGTTAAAATTCCTTCCTGAGCTGTTTGGCCGTAGTACAATGTTTTCTGCAAAACCAGACTTTTCGGCAGTGCCATCGACTGCCACCATCGGTGAAAATCGAGTGCGAAAACGTGAGGTGGTATACGTTAGTGACCACAGTACTGTGGGTAAGGCTGAAGCAATAAGTGGAAAGAAGTAGTTTCTATGAAAACATTTCATTTTGAAAATGATTTTAAATATAAATCTTAGAACATCGAAGTCATGTATGGTTCTCCATACCGATATTTTTATATTGGTGTAACTGCGGTTTTCTGTCTGGATGTGTGTGGTAAATGTGGATTGTATGTTGTTATTGGATAATGCTTTTGTGTGTTCAGAAAATCTGGAGAAAAAGATCTTCCTGTCTGGCCTATATAGAATTTATTGCAATCGTTACAGTTTAATTTATATACGCCTGTTTTGTTGTATATGTCTATGTCTTTGTTTGTGCCGTTGATTTGTCTCTTGATGGTATTGTTGGTTCTGTATGCTATTTTGTAATTGTGTTTTCTGAATGTGTTGGCAATTTTGTGTGTGTTAGAGTTGTAGTATGTGAGTGTGATGTATTTGTTTTGTTGTGTGTTGTTTGTATTTTTTGTTGTTTTTGTATAGAATTTGTCTGTATAATTTGTTTATTAACTCAGGGTTGTACCCGTTTTTTAGTCCTATGTATTTTATTGTGTTAAAAGTTTTACATTATAGTCTTGTTTATTTAGCGGTATTTTTATGAGTCTTTGTAGCATATGGTTGAAGGCTGCATGTTTATGTTGTGTTGGATGATTTGATGTGTTGTGTATGACCATGTCAGTTGTGGTTGGTTTTCTGTAGATTTTATATGTGTGCGTATTGTTTGTTTTGTTGATTGTTAAGTCTAGAAAGTTTATACTGTTTTTTTTTTTCTATTTCTATGGTGAATTTTAATTTTGGGTGTATCTTGTTTATGTATTTGTGGAAATTTTCTACTTGTCTTATATTGCCATTGTATAATAATAATATGTCGTATATGTATCTGTGCCAATACATAATTTTGTTGGTATATTTGTTGTTATGTGTTATATGCTCTTGTTCTATGTGGTGTATGACTATTTCAGCTAGTATGCCCGATATGGGACAGAAAACCACAGTTACATCAATATAAAAAACAATCTTGAAATTTTACACTACCTACCCAAAAGTCACAAACTCAACACCGCAGAACAATACAAAATTTACAAACACAACAAAACACAACCAAACAACATACTCAATGAACATTTACAATTTAAATCCAACACACTATTCGGCACAATAATACACAACGCATACAATTCAGAATCCCGCGCCAACCCCCTTCCATCTCCACACCACCACACACAACCAGTCACCTAAAAAACCGTTACAGATTACCAACTACTTGACGCATTCCGCATTTAAACCTCACTGAGGAAGGAGAATACAACTCCGAAACGACGTTTGAGGAAATAACAACAAGTAAGTTTTTCACAAGTGAAAGTACCTTAAATAATAATTATTAAGTGCTGTGAAAAAAGTGATGAACATTCAAAATAATATTGGAATTTAAGTTTATCAGTTCTCATTAAATTTCTTGATGTCTATGAAATTCTACCTTTTTCCCCTCAGAAAACTTGGTAATCCCTACTTTGTAGTCTCACCCCAACCAATACTCATCAGCCAGTACTACTCATGTTTCTGTGAACATCAGTTGCCACTGATACACGCTTCTACAAAGTTGTGATATAACATATAAGTTGCAATCTATTAACCAAATTTGTACATTTTGCAGTGCTCTAATAGTACAGTATTTCTACTCTGTGCAACTTGAAAACATTAATCTGTGGACAATAATATGCTGTGCACCAGTAACTGTATTTATATTTGTATGAATCTCACTCGTAAACTTTTGTGGGCAATAGTCGGTAGTCACTACCTGAGCTCTAGCAGCCACAAAACTTGCAAAAACCGCGTTTATTGTGTTCTACGTTAACTAGAGATCAAAACTAGGTTAGGTGCGAACACGCAACTAGGTGGGTGTTGTTTTCATGTACCGTTTTCATTAACAACGCTGTTTGTCGGTTTAAGACGAGTCGTTTTATTTCTCTTAAAACCACACGTTTCGCCCGTACTACGAAGCGGTATCTTCAGTGGCTCGACAAAATTGGGCTGCAACATCTTCAGGGGTTACAAAGTCGAGCCACTGAAAATACCTACTCGTAGTATGGGCGAAACGTGTGGTTTGAAGAGAAATAAAACGATGTGTGTGTATAACCGAATAACAGTTACATAACCTCTATTAAGTGTGGTAAATATTTACCTTAATTTTTACTTACATATTCGTTGTTTTAACATCACATAATGTTTTCTTCACTTTAGGCCCTTCTGGCTTAATTGCACTAAATATAACCATCTTTGCGAGATCATGAGGTACTATTCTTTCCCGATCTTGTTTCTCTGGAATTTCTCCCCACAGTTGAGTACTCATTATATAAAATCACCTGTCTTAACTTATATAAGGATTACTGTCAGTTATACGTTACACGATTTACATACTACTAACAAAACTTTCATAAATCACATCTTAATTCTCTTCTTCCTTAACAATTGTTTTACGCCAATATAACCTACACCAGCAACAGCTGACTGCTAACTGTAATTCAGCAACATTAATCGACATCAATCGACATTATGATCGATTAGAGATGAGCAAGGTAGTTCATTAAAACGAACTGATCATCTCTAGGTCGGTCATGTCAGCGAACTAGCTCTGTGGACTAAGTCACTAGTACAATCTGTCGGACTCATTTTCTAAAACTTTCATAGACATTAAAAGAACAAAAATTGACTACAAAACAATCTTCCTCTTTCTGTTTATCTTAGGTATAGGCCACGGAAGACCAGCCTCCTCATGCACTTTGAGATACCGGTAACATCAAAGCGCATGAAGCTTAGCTGAAGATACTACCACATTTTTTGGCGTTCCAACAAACAGGCTCAATAAAATTATGAAAATAATTTTATTCATGACGCCTTCGGCCACAAATTTGCTACAAAATGCAATTTACCCGGCTCTGATAGCGTTCTTAGTTCCGAAGTTATTAACAATCAAAGTTGAATTTTGGTGCACAACTGTTTTGTTCTTTACCCGTTGTCAGGGCCGTTGAGAAGGGGGCAGGGGGCCCAGAGCCCCGGGGCCCGGGGTCCCGAAGCGGGCCCGGCGCATAACGGCCTTTGTTCTGGCCATTTATTAACAGTGTAAAACCCATTTATTTACGATTAAAGTTAAGAATAACGAATTGTAGGGTCAATTTAATAAATCCTAAACCATTAACAATCCAACAGTAATGATTTTGGTAAGTTTTTCTTTGGGGGGTCACAAAAAAGTTTAGCCCCGGGGCCCGTGATCGCTCTCGCCGGCCCTGCCCGTTGTGAGTGTGTCACCATTTCATCTGCTATCTCCCAATACTTGGCAATGCATAATTTTCTGTAGACCCCACTTTCTGTCTAATTTCGTTTCCCTCAAATTTCTGCAACATGGTCTCTTCACTCGACGAACTTATAACTAAAGTGTTTCCGGATATACACGAAAATTACAACTCGCACCGATGGCTGTGCAAAAGGGCCATTTTAGCTTCCAAAAACGACAGCGTTAAATATGTTAACGATCTCATACAGAATATGCTTCCCGGCAACTCTACTACCTATCATAACAAGCTGTTTATTACCCTACGGAGTTTAAATTCTCTTTTAAATTCCCCGGGAATGCCGCCACACAAGTTGACTTTAAAAAAAGGATTCTGTCAGATATTTTGTTTTCATAACAATAATTAAACTCCCCCTATCTCTACTTCATTAGTTCTCTAATAGAGTGCACTCCCATTAACTGTTTCAAAGTACAATTCACATAGTCAACAGTCATAATTAGAGCGTTTTCCTTTCCTGTAGTGTAAGGCATATCGTGCAGTTCAGTATTTTTTTTTGGTTTATACACGCATACCGCAAGAATAGAAAGTCTATTCACCGCTATTGTTATTTTACTTCACTTATAATTAAATTTAAAACTCCGCTTATTTCATGTGTTTATTTTATTTGTTTAACGTTTATTAGAATATTATTGTTAAGTTTAGGACTGCCTAAAAAATCAGCGAAGTGTTGCTTACAACGGGACATTTACAACGCACAAGGACAAGGTCAGTGAACGCTTAATATTATAACAAATAGAAATAGTGGGTGTTGTGTAAACGTTTGTGTTGTAATCTGTCGGGCGTTACCTCCGCGCACTTTTGTTACTTACTCTGTTGCAGTGGCGGCGATAAGGCCCCCGCAGACCCCGCGGCGCGGGGGGCCCCGACCCTATGGGGGGCCCCGCCACTCTGGCCCCTAGAAAAAAATATGAAACGAGCTATAATAGGAAAAAAAGTTTTAATGGGGTCCGACTACCGGCAAGTTTGTATTTAAAATACGAAATATACGTTTTATTTAAGTGTATAGACATGCAAAAAAACTACGTTTTCCGAAATGACATTACTGTTTGTAGTTTGTAAGCGAAGCTTATCTTATCTCTTGTGGTGCCCGTACGTCCAGTGCGATGAGTCACTGGCACTGAGGAGACGTAAACAAACACAACACAATGTAGTTCAGTACTCAGTAGTGCGTCGCATCTCCTGCGCGATAGTACTGTATTGCATTCAATTCGTAATTTAGTGCCGTTTAAGTTTAATGACTTAACGTTTGATTTTAGTTTTTGTATTTTGTGTAGAGTTAGAGTGTTAGAGACAGAGTTTATAAAATGGAAAGTAAGCATGAATATTTAAGTGGTGCTACGAAAAGGAAACTGCAAAAACAACGAGAAGAATCTAAAAGTAAACTTTCAAAACTCGACCAGTTTTTAAAAAAATCACAAAATGTGAAGTTGAACAACCCAAACCCGGGTCAAGTGCAAGTAATGAAAAAGAAACAAAAATCGGACTTGAAGTTGATTGTGACAGTGACAATAAACCTGATTTAAACATTAGTCCGTCGGATACAAGTGATACAACTACGGAAACAAATAAGCAACTGCAACATGAACAAGAAGAACAACTGCTAGGCATTGAATGTGTTCGCCAGTCCGAAGACATACCTGGACCAGAAAATCAGTTTGAACCAACTGAAGTTATAAGTAATCACGCAAATAAAACTAGTTTAGCAGGCCCTTCCGATCCAAACTGCCAAAGTTTTGAGACAGATATTGCATTCCATAAAAATCAAGCTACAATAACAGACGAGGTGAAAAAGTTAATAACGTTAAGTGAACTTTGTCAAACAAAGGGTCCTTTCCCGAAGGATTCCGTTTCTAAGCGGTCTTTCAGTACAGCATATTATTCTTTCAAAACTGCAGCAGGCCAAATTGTTCACAGGTTTTGGCTTTGTTACTCTCGTAATCTAGATGGAGTCTATTGTTTACCATGTTGGCTTTTCAGCCAAAGTGCTGATGCCCAAAGCTGGCGTGAAGGCGATATTAGAGATTGGAAAGGTCTCAGTAAAAAAATTAAAGTTCATGAAAGTAGCAATGCTCATTTACAATCTTGTCTCACGTATGCCACTTGGAAAAAGAGTAAAACGGTAGCTGATCAAATTTCCGATGAGCGGAAAAAATGGAAAGATATTTTCATACAGATTGTGGATGTCATTCGAACCATGGCACTGTGTTCATTGCCGTTTCTTGGCCATAGAGAATCATTACATGAAATAAATCCTGAAAGTGGAAATTTTTTGAACATACTATCTTTAATTTCTCGCTACGATTCTCTCCTTAGTGCACACTTAGAAAATGAAAAAACCAGATCAAAATACCTCCACTATGACATTCAAAATGAAATCATTAACTTGCTAGGAAAATCAGTATTGACTGCCTTACTAAAACAGATTCACTCGTCTCCTTTTTTTTCTATAATTGTTGATAGCACACAAGACATTTCTAAGATTGACCAAATGAGTGTTGTAATCAGATACATTAACAGAGTAGAAGAATCTCCTGGCAATTATAAAACTGTGATTAGTGAGTCCGTTTTGGGATTTCAAGAAATACAGGATCCCAACAGTGAGGGGTTTCAAAGTAAGATTTTAGACTTTTTGAAAACAAATGAAATTGACATTAGTAAGTGTAGAGGTCAAGGTTATGACGGTGCAGCAACAATGAGCGGGAAATACTCTGGGTTACAGAAAAGAATTATGGATATAGTCCCAAACGCGGATTACGTACACTGTGCTGCACATAACCTGAACTTGGTGATCAATGATTCAGTATCAAATATTTCTGAAATAAGACAATTTTATGACATAGTACAGAAAACTTATGTGTTTTTCAGTGAAAGCTTACATAGATGGCAAGAACTTAACACTGCCGTTAAAGAAGACAGCTCTGCCAAAAATCTAACTTTAAAAAAGCTATGTCCAACAAGGTGGTCTTCTAGACACGACTGTCTGTTAGCTTTAAGAAATGATTTCAAAATTGTGATTAAGTGTTTGACAGAAATTATTCTGTACAGCTCAAAAAAACCGAGGCAGAAGAAGCATTAGCAATTAGAAACTACCTGGAAAACTTTGAATTTATTCTTGTGCTCTGCCTTGAAACTAAGATTTTAGAGAATGTAAATATAACTTCGAAAGCACTACAGAGGCCAACTGTTGACCTAGGCAGAGCGTGGCAGTTTCTAAGCCGCGCTTGTGATGAGTTAAAAGTTTTAAGAAAGGACTTTGCCGGCTTTCTTGCTGGTGCTAAACAGTTGGCCCAGTCATGGGACATAACTTGTAACATGAAAAATAAGCGTAAGCGAGTTGTAAAACGCTTCTTTGTTGAATTATCAGTTGACCATAGAATTGACGACCCAGTGAAATCATTTGAAGTAAAAGTTTTCAATCCAACACTAGATATTGTAATAGCTCAGCTACAAATGAGATTCGAAGGATTGCGTTGCATTGATGATAGGTTTTCATTCCTGACGCCTCAGAATTTAGTAAACTTCTCACAAGAGACAATAGTGGAGAAAAGTAAGGCTCTGGTAAATGTGTATCCTGGTGACCTTTCCACATCACTGCCTGACCAAGTAATATCCTTCAAAGCTCTGATGGCCAAAGAAATTGTACACAAGAGAAGCATTCGAGAAATGATGAATTTACTGGTTGAAGAAAACAGCTGCCTTATGAGCTGCCTCCCAGCCTTAACTACAGCTTTGCAGCTTTATTTAACCATACCTGTCACAACAGCTACAGCGGAAAGAAGCTTTTCAAAACTTAAATTAATTAAGTCATACTTAAGAAGTGCCATGGCCCAAACTCGGTTGAGTGACTTGGCACTGTTAAGCATTGAGCATGAAGAGACACAGAAAACTAATATCAACGAAGTGGTTGAAAAGTTCTTAGCTATTAAAAAAAGAAGACTAGGCTTAGGAAAACAGTGAACTTTGGTTGATCCTCATCTGTAAATATTCTACATTACTTGAGTTCGAGTGTTATTGAATTGGATTAGACTTAAGGAGAACGTGTATAGAGTATATTCAAGAATTTCACAAATTCAGTTACAAACTAATTTAAATGTTTGAAAAAAGCTAGAATATTACTTTGATATTCGTTTTTAAATAATAAATTTTTAACACTCTGTGTGCGGTACTGTTTCATAGTCTGAATTTAGATCTTTGACGTAAAAATAATAATTCTTTTTATTTTGGTTTTTTTATAGTTTGTATAGAACTTTGTCTATTTAGCAACAATGAATTTTAAGAGTTTGTATACGTGTAAAACATCCTTTGCAAATTGCAAACGCTTTGTGATAGACGAGAAAGTATTCACAAACCATTGTTGTGAAACACACGTAAATAGAAACTCATTTGAGTGTTTTCCCCTATTACGTATACAAAATTTAACCATTTTTATAGGGCCCCCTAATTAGTTTCGCGGGGGGGCCCCCGTTTCGTTAGCGCCGCCACTGCTCTGTTGACTGGATCCTCTGCAGCGATGTAGTCCTGTAACACAACTTAATACTATGCTTTTTGTGGGCGCCACTTGGAAACGTTTGTTCCAAGAAAAAAAATAAATGTGATTGATAAAAAAAAATTTTTAAATCTACGAAAAAATTTAAACAAGTCAGTTTAGCTTGGAAAAATCAGTTAAGTTTAATGATTCTTTAAAAACAACAAACAAATCGTCTGAAGGACTAACATTCATAAAAAGAAAAAATTATAAAATTGCAGAGAAAAAATTTTACAAGTTATTATTATTGACAATTTTTTTATATGTCCAATCAAGTATCAGCTAGTATTTCAGATTCTGACTCAGTTGAAAAGCATGAGTTTAATATGTGAAAAATCTTTACTCTCAGGACGTGACTCCTTTGAACTACCAAGACATATCAATTAGATGCCTTACAAGAAAAAACTAAGTGATTTGAAGGTGTATGTGTGGCGTGTAAAGTACAACTGTGTGATAAATGTAACCAGGTAACAAATGACTTTAATTTTGGTAACTCACGTTCCAATGGTCGTTTATTCTCTCACTGGACACTTCCTTCGGGTAGTTTCTCAATCTCGCCTCTTCGGGTGTACACTGAATCTATTTAAAGTCAAATTTTGCGATCATTACTTTTTCCGCACTTTATGTCAAAACGTTTGGCAGTAGAATCTCGTTCAAACGCCGCCGCTACGAATCATCTGTTTAGCGTTGATTCAGAAATCTGCCACCGCAGCGCTGATTCCCATGCAGTGTTGAGGAAGGCTTAGTGTATTGTTTGTTTACGTTCGGGGGAATTATTTGTCACGTTAGTCAGTCAATGCGAACACAGCAGAATTCGTTCTCTATTTAAATGTTTGGTCCCTCCTGGGCCGTCGACGTTCTGGCTGCGTGATTTCTATTAAAATTTGCCGTATCGCTGCTCTATTTCAGCGATACTTTTTGGCGTAGACTCTCGTTGAGGTTAAGTCAGTCGGTTATGTCTATGTACGGGAAAAGCCTTCCTGCCGTGTCTTGTCGATTTCTCGCCTCTTTGGTTTCGCCTTAGCTGCGTTGATCAGTGTTGTGTGAGATGCATCAGTTCTGGAGTTCAATCTTCAAGTGTTTTTGGGTCGAATTTGGTCTCGCTTTTATACTAAATCAGGTAGACTGTTTTCATCGACTTCCGGTATATTTGTGTAAAAATTCTTTCTAGATTGTTCGAGAATGTCATTTTTTATGGTGTGACAAATCTCACTCTAATTAGTTAAATTCTTTTAGAATTGACTTTACTTTCAACTGAGTTTGTTTCTTATTAAGGTATTCTGATGTATTGTACCTTTCTATCTTATTTTTGTTAGTATTATGTAAGTATTTAGCCAGATATGATTATTTTTGTACTGGATGATTGGCTTCAGCCATACATGGTATAAGTAAATATTTTGCTGACTTGACTATTACAATGTTAAAGTCAGTCAGGTATATTAGTATAGTTGCTTTATATCATATTAAAGCTTTCTAATACAGTTTGGTTGCATTTGGGCAACATTAAATTCATAAATTATACAATATTAGATGCCTATTACATGTTTTTAGTTAACACTGTTTTTGGCTATTTTGACTGCTTTTTATTCATTTGACAGCTTCCTTTATTTAAGATAAATTGTTCACTATTGTCTGCTTGACAATTACATATAGTTTTTATTTAAATCTGATAATAATTAATTTTTTCATGAAATCTTGGTGTATGGTCTCAAATCCAACACATTAATATTTTTTGTCATTGCAAATATACAATTTTTATTTTAACTTAAACTCTTTCTAATAATGTATTTAAGTCATTTAATACATTTATTTTATTTACATCACATAATATAATAATGGATCATGTCCATTTATTCACAAAAAATAGTTTTTAATACTCTATTCATAGTTATAAAACTTAATAATTATTGACTTTATTCTGGTGGATTCTGACATTATTTCTCTCTCTTATAGTGTCTTATGGTTTTTTCACTCTTATTCACTTTAATAATATATATGGGGTTTTGTCTTAGTCATAGTTTGGTCGTTTTTTCAAGTTGATAGAAATAATTATTATACAAAATTACACAATTTTTTGGGGCTACTTGGGTTCGATACTGTTCACTTCACTTTCCTCTTATGCTAACTTACTATATAAATGATTTCTTTTTATGGAACGTTCTGTGACGTTACATATGCCTCTTCGTTAAAGTTGATAATTTTGGAAAAACATATCTTTGGTTTTGATGAAATTATCATCTCTATAATAACCGTTTATTATTAGCTTCTTTATATTTCATTCTTTTATCTTATAATTAAATTCCTGTACTACTCCTTTAATATATTAATCGAACTCAATATTCCTAGTTCGTTCTTTGTCGTATCACCTATTCCTTTCCTTTTTACCTTGATGTTTTATAATTAATCTTTGATATAATTCCCTATCAATTCCCTAACTTACATAGAGGGTTGGGAGTCAGAGTGGCTCGCTATGGCATACATTCTCTGTCCCTTCCTGTCTATAACTACTGAAGTCAGAGGCAACACATCCCTGTTCAGAAAATAATAATTGCACCTTTGCAACAAATAATAATAATAATAAAAAAAATACAATATTCAAAGATCATAGGCTCCTACACCTAAATTCCCTTTCTTAAACTCTTCTGATTAATTCACAATTATATTAATATATCGTTCTCCGCAGGTTAAAATTATCGTTTAAAATCATTCAATGTTAATAGCTATATTCATATTCATCATTACCTCCTTATGTAACACACTGTTTTCCTCTTTTTTTTTTTTCATTTATCATTTATCATTTCCATTTAGTATCAAATATATGACAGTATTTCTCCCTCTTTTCTCCTTTACTAAGTGTCCATCTTGCAATATTTATTAATAATAATCTCTCTCCTTCTCTAAGTACGGGTAAGCTGGTAAATATACGTTGACATGGCTATTGGAAATAAATCTATATTTTATATATATATCATTATGCCTTTGGTGTAAGGTGTCCTTCTCGTAATATTTATTAATAATAATCATTATACAATAATATTTATATTTATTTAAAAATCTTTACCTCCTTTCTAATTATGGCTAAGTTAAAAAATTCACGTTGACATGTTTAGTCAAGGTACCTTCTCTATGATGCTGTATTTGACTTGGGTCTTTGGTCATGGTACTTGGTTACTGATTGAGTATTCGACTTGCGATTTTTTTAATCATGGTACTTTTTTAATGAAGTCTGGTTATACGTACCTTTTACCTTGTTCCTAGGCGCCTGCATGCCGGGCCGGGCGCGTTCGGCATCTGCCGTTCGCCCCGCACCCGGTGGCAGTGTTACCATGACCCGGAACCTATATATAACAAAAATTGAAAAAATTTTCCGCCGCCTTCTCAGTTAACTGGTTGGCGTGTCCCTCCCGAATAATTTAGGCCACCTTCTTTTGAAAGTCCAGCACTGTTTTCTTCTGGCAGCCATCGGGCACGTCCCGGAAGCTGCAATAAGCCACGGGTGCAAAGACGCCCCACTATTTAATGCAAAATGCAAAAAAACCTTGTTCCTAATTGTGTCAGTTACCTCGTAGGTATTGTTTTTATTGTCTCTGGTTATCGTGAAAGGCCCTGTATATAAGAGTAGCAATTTCCTCGTTATGCCTTGTATAGCACTGGGCAATTCTCTATTTTTAACTAACACCTTTTCACCTACCTCATATTTAATTGCCTTAGGCTGTGATTTGATATATTTTTTCCGCTGCTGTTCCGTTTTTTCTAACACCTTATTATAAAATTTTGCCCCTTCAAATCGGTATGCGGGTTCGTCGGGAAAATTAATAATTTCTTTTATCTCTCGTGGTGGGGGTCTTTCGAACATAACCGTGTATGGCAACATCTCGATGGTATTGTGATGCGAGAAATTGAGGAAATCCTCGGTAGAGGCTACATATTCATGCCATCTTTTCTGCTCGTTATGGCAGTATGTTCTCAGTAACCGTCCTGATCTTCCTGATAGAGGGCTGCACCTAAACTCACGTTACTGGCATCGCAGTTTAGAAAAAATGGTTTTGTAAAGTCGGGATGATGCAACATTACGGTTTCTAAAAACCTTTCCTTTATTATATTGAGCACTCCATCTTGCTCTGGTCCCCAAGTCCATTTGTCTTTAGCTGATAACTGCTTTTGGAACCTGGCAGTTAATTCTGAGTAATTGGACCGAAACTTTCTGTAATAGTTGCAGATTCCTAAAAATGACTGCAGCTGTTTCCTATTCTTTGGGGTGGGGAACTTCTGTATGACCTCTACCTTTTCCTTGGATGGAGTAATCCCTTGTTCTGTTAAATTAAATCCTAAAAATTTCACCTCATTTGCAATGAATTGGGACTTGTCTAATTTGAGGGTGATATTGTTCTCTGATAATTTCTGTAGCACCTGTTCAACCCTATTACAATGGTCGTCCCAATTCGCTGAAGTCACCAGTAGGTCATCGACGTACACTGTCGTAAACTTCAGTACTTCCTGCCCCAATATTCTGTCCATTATCTTTACAAACACCGCCACAGAATTTATTAAGCCAAAAGGTAACCGCTTAAACTGATAGTTTCTGCCCTCGAATATGAATGCCATATATTTCCTACTATCAGGGTGGAGTTCTATCTGCCAGTATCCACATACCGTATCCCATGAGCTTATATATCTGATTCCGTGGAACTTTTTTAATATCTCCCCAGGTGATGTGCAGTCGTTAACAATCATTTTGTTAATCTCCCTAGCATCGAGACATATACGTACCTTTCCGTTCTTTTTTGGCACCGCTATGATTGGGCTGGTAAAGGGCGAATGACTATACTCGATTATGTCGTCCTCTATCATCTTGTTCAATTCTTCCCTGACTTCGTTCTTTAGCGAGTATGCGATCGGGTACGATTTCCTGTTAAATTCCACCGGAGTTTTGAATTTTATGGTGCACTGATAATCTCTGGCTTTACCTGGAGCGTTCGAGAATATGTGTTTATAATGGTTGTATACCTCGATTAATTGTTCCGCCTGTTTTTCGCTGATCAGACCCCTTGCTTTCGTCCTTTGGAAATCCCGTATTTCTTCTAACTTTTCTAACCACAACTCTGGGTTTTCCTCCTGATATAATGGCATATTGATTGGACGATCGGTACAATAATAATGGTTCACTATCGCTTGATAAGGTGTATTGTCTGTACCACTTCCTTGGACATCGATTAAATTATTGGTCCAAATCCCCTTGTTAGTCTTAAAAGTTATCACCTTACTTTCCAAATCTATTACAGCATTGTATGGCCTAAGTATATCGCAGCCTATTAGTATACTCATGGGTAAATTACTCGCCACTAATAACCCTATTGGTATTGTTACCCCATTACTAGTCATCTCTAATGACACCTGTTTCTTTATTGATTTATTTTGCCTCCCCGTTGCTCCGACTAAAACAATGTTATTTATCGGTAGAGTGGGTATTGGTAAATTACTATTTTGTTTAATCCGCTCTAACTCAATGCTATCGATAAGTGACACATTTGACCCCGTGTCAATGAGTAGTATCGCTTCTATGCCATTGATATATGCTTTAATCTGCACGATACTATTATTCCTTTGGTTACTATTTTTAATGATATCGTCACCTTCTTCTAATAACTCCTCTCTAATATCCTTAAGGTAATTATTTATTCTTAATATAGTCCCGTCTTTGTCCTGTCTATGTTCGTCGTTCGTCACCCCATAATATTGGTTCAGTGAAGGGCGGTTTTCCTTTTTCACTGCCGCGTTTAGTTTAAATGAGCCACTGTCTCATTGGCCCGGTCTCCCGGAACATTGGGTTGTTGACCCGTCTGTGTTTCCTGCCTGACCTCGGGATTACCGTTAATAGGTTGGCCATTCGCCGTGTTACCCTGGCTAGCTGGCGCCTGTTGTGGGTAAAACATGTAAGTGGGTACATTAGGTGGATATGGCCGTCGGTTATTGGCCATTGTATAATTTACCTGGGGCCTGTACTCATTTTGGTTTCTCCTATCGCTTCCTCCTTGGTTTCCCCCGTTGCGATAACCACTACGTTGACCATAATTACTTCCTCTATAATTATTCCCGCGATAACCGTTTCCCTGGTGGAAGTTCCTACCGTAGTTATTCCCGGTGTAATTACCTCTGTTTGGTCCCGGATAGTTGCGGTTAATTGGGCCCTGAGTGTTATCATTTCGGCCATTTGGTGGGATATTATTATTCTGATTATTGGTGTTTAGATTATTACCGTTCCCACCTCCATTCCGGTTTGGTCCGTTATTATTGTTGTTGTACTCTACCTTACGATTGGGGGGTTGGTAATCCTGGAACCTTCCTGTGGATTCGCAATTTTCCAATAATTTGGCCAGATCGGCTATTTTGCTAATTTGTTGGTATAATTGGGCATCCTTGATCCCATAGCTGTAATGTCCAGCTAACTGCCTTACCAAACATTCTTCTGGGATCGGCGGTATCAACTTCCGTGCTAAACATACCTTTCCCAGGAAATAAGACGTCGGGGACTGTCCATAGGACGCGTCGTATTTGCCATAGAAAATGTCCATTCTTACCCTGTTTTGTGCGGTCTCTGACCAATACTTTTCCTTAAACTGGCGTTTAAACTCTGCTAAATTCGTTATTTCTGGTCGTACCGCTATCCACCAGTTATCCTTAGTATTTTTAAACGTTTCGTCAAGCATCTCTCTTATCCTGTCCCACCTTGTTTCTCTACTTCTCCCAATAACCTCCTCCATTCTTTCCAAAAATTCCATTGGGTTTCGTCGATAGTCCTGGAAGTTGATTACTTCCCTGTTTTCACCATGACACGTATGAGTGTTTAGTATTGGTGTGTCTCTCAGCGCCTCTAATCTTTCCTGCAGGTTTTTCTCTCTCTGGTTTATTTCCAGTATACTATTTTTGTTAGTTTTTATTTGTTCATCCAGCCTGTTAGCGGTGTCATCTGTTTTCTGCATCCTTTCGCTAACGTCTTTCTGGACTTCTCTCACCTCCTGCATGATGGCGTCTTGGTTCTGCCTTACCATGTTTTCGAGATTTCTAACATCTTGTTTGGTCTCTACTGTTTGTTCCTCTATCTTTTCGAAACGTGTATTGTTTCCCTCCCGTAACCTTTCCAACTGTTTCTCCATGTTTTCGACCTTCCTGTCACTATCGATTTTATTATCATCGATCTTTTTGGTTACTGTTTCGTATTTTATGCTAATTTCTTTTTTCAGGGACTCTATACTTTTTTCATTCGCCTTCTGAAATAGCTCTAGCTTTTTCCCATTGTCATCTATTTTCTCGGTTATATCCTTCTTTAAAGATTCTATGTTTTTGTCATTATCCTCCTTCAGGGATTTTATTATTTCTTCCTTATCTTCCCGTCTATTTTTATTTATATTTTCTTCCATTTTTTGGAGCATCTCCTCATTATTATTTTTGTTTGTTTCTTCCATTTTTTGGAACATTTGCTCATTACTTTTTTTATTCTCCTCCTTATCCTCCTGTCTGTTTTTATTCATATTTTCTTCCATTTTTTGGAGCATCATCATTAATATATTCGTGTCAGCACTCCCTGTTATTTTTTCTGGTTCGGGTTTCTCTGTCTGTTCTACCATTTGTATGGGTTCTTCTCCCGTTTGCTCCTCTAATTCGTCTGCCGTTTGTACCGGTCTTTCCATTACTAGTGTGGGCGGTTCTAATTCTGTTTCCTCGACCTGTACTGCCTCTCCGTCTTCCACACTTAACTCGGGTTCCACCGTCTTCTTCAGCTTTTTTCCCTTTGGTTGCGGCATTTTAATATGTTGGTAGTTGCCGGGCTTGTTCCGTCTTTTTCAAGCCTCACTAGTTGGGCTGCCAATTTATAACAAATAGAAATAGTGGGTGTTGTGTAAACGTTTGTGTTGTAATCTGTCGGGCGTTACCTCCGCGCACTTTTGTTACTTACTCTGTTGACTGGATCCTCTGCAGCGATGTAGTCCTGTAACACAACTTAATACTATGCTTTTTGTGGGCGCCACTTGGAAACGTTTGTTCCAAGAAAAAAAATAAATGTGATTGATAAAAAAAAATTTTTAAATCTACGAAAAAATTTAAACAAGTCAGTTTAGCTTGGAAAAATCAGTTAAGTTTAATGATTCTTTAAAAACAACAAACAAATCGTCTGAAGGACTAACATTCATAAAAAGAAAAAATTATAAAATTGCAGAGAAAAAATTTTACAAGTTATTATTATTGACAATTTTTTTATATGTCCAATCAAGTATCGGCTAGTATTTCAGATTCTGACTCAGTTGAAAAGCATGAGTTTAATATGTGAAAAATCTTTACTCTCAGGACGTGACTCCTTTGAACTACCAAGACATATCAATTAGATGCCTTACAAGAAAAAACTAAGTGATTTGAAGGTGTATGTGTGGCGTGTAAAGTACAACTGTGTGATAAATGTAACCAGGTAACAAATGACTTTAATTTTGGTAACTCACGTTCCAATGGTCGTTTATTCTCTCACTGGACACTTCCTTCGGGTAGTTTCTCAATCTCGCCTCTTCGGGTGTACACTGAATCTATTTAAAGTCAAATTTTGCGATCATTACTTTTTCCGCACTTTATGTCAAAACGTTTGGCAGTAGAATCTCGTTCAAACGCCGCCGCTACGAATCATCTGTTTAGCGTTGATTCAGAAATCTGCCACCGCAGCGCTGATTCCCATGCAGTGTTGAGGAAGGCTTAGTGTATTGTTTGTTTACGTTCGGGGGAATTATTTGTCACGTTAGTCAGTCAATGCGAACACAGCAGAATTCGTTCTCTATTTAAATGTTTGGTCCCTCCTGGGCCGTCGACGTTCTGGCTGCGTGATTTCTATTAAAATTTGCCGTATCGCTGCTCTATTTCAGCGATACTTTTTGGCGTAGACTCTCGTTGAGGTTAAGTCAGTCGGTTATGTCTATGTACGGGAAAAGCCTTCCTGCCGTGTCTTGTCGATTTCTCGCCTCTTTGGTTTCGCCTTAGCTGCGTTGATCAGTGTTGTGTGAGATGCATCAGTTCTGGAGTTCAATCTTCAAGTGTTTTTGGGTCGAATTTGGTCTCGCTTTTATACTAAATCAGGTAGACTGTTTTCATCGACTTCCGGTATATTTGTGTAAAAATTCTTTCTAGATTGTTCGAGAATAAACGAAATGGAATGTCATAGAACAATTTTCACTTCCGTAGAAGCTTTTAGAACGAATTTCTTATTCTTCATACAAAGGATATTTCAAAATTTACACTGGTATTTATCAAACAGTTTCACATTAGTACTTACAATTTGTATGCCATTAATGCATTTAGATTCCTTGTTTTTAACTGAATCTAGCGATACTAAATATGATTGGTATCCAAGGTTACTCTATAATAAGGTTGGGCCCGAACCGAAACGAATTGCTATTGGCTGTTGAAATGACGTCACCATCGAGGAACGAGCTGCGCGGTAAATACCTCTCAATACAAATATGTTATTTTTTTATTAACTACAGTTTGTTTGTTATTTATATTTTTATTTACGAACTTATTTTAGTGAATGAAGTACGTAATAATGTTATATGAAGCGAATGTTTGCGTAATTTAAATGTGTACGCTTTTAATATTAATCGTATATCCAGGCCCCGATTTCAGGTACCTTGCACCCTGGGCAAAGCATTCTTATAGCCGCCCCCTTTCATTTTTTTACTTTCCTCCCCCACCCCCACCACCTTTCACTAGGGAAACAACAAACTATAATGAAGATAAACATTTGACAGTTTTTATCTGTGATGAAATAACTGAAATTATATATAATTATACATATTTCACTACTAAGAGAACACATTTTTTTGCACAACGAAGTGAACGCGATAACATTGAAAGCGTATACTGAAAGGAAACATCAAACATGAAAGAGGAAATGACTGTATTAATTTTTTTTTTACCGCAGTGTAAACAAGTTTGTTGTCAGTAAGAGTTGCAAGTTACTGATACTGAGTAACGATATCAGGCGACATCCGCCGCTGTCGTTTTAGGCTATACGTCAAACATATAAGCAAAAGGCTATAAGGCAAACATCACACACACACACGCACAGAGGAAACTACGCGTAATATAATATTATTCATTACATATTCCTTGGCGCGTGCCGGCGTTCATTCGAACGTAGTTTCCTTCATTCCTAGAATTTTAACAATAACACTCAACTGTCTACTGTCTTATAGTCTTAACGCGTATTCTATTTCGTTCCTTGGCGCCCCCTTGGACCAGGCGCCCTCTGGGCATTTGCCCAGTCAGCTCATTTAAAGCCCGGGGTCTGCGTATAGCAACTGAAGAAGCAGTACGGATTTCCTATACATAATTGTTAATAAACCGATTGATAGTCGGAAAAATAATACCGAAACACCTTGCTAAAAATTAAATTTAATAATTAGATCAGTCTAGACCGATATAAACAAAGCCTGAATACTAATGAAGCAAATTTTAGTAGACTAATTACAGAAGTGACTCGTATTATCAAACTATACACTTATTTGTTAGAACGTTTCCGTTCGCCTGCATACAATAGACACGGTTTGAAAAAATTGAAAGTAATGACAATTAAATGCTCTTTGTACTATTTTTAGTTCCTATTTTCTACACCCTTTTTTTATAATTTTTTAAAGCCCGTGTTAGACTTTAGAAATAAAATTGCAGTACAATAGGCTTTATAACTTCTCTTTTTTCATCATAGTATTCCTTATAATTTGATGAAAATATATAATTATTTGGTAGCGCTCATGTGTTCGCGCGCACACACATGTATTTTTTTTCAACCACAACTTCCCCTCATGCTTCATCTAGGCTTGGGACTAGCTATATTCTGTACAAAATTAATTTAAAATTTTAATTTTACAGAATATAGTCGGTTTAAAATTGTGGGCTAATTATACATTGAACCCGTTTGTTTATAGACGGAACCCAGAGTCCACTGACCAGTTACTTATCAGACCTCTACTCAGTTCAAAGTCCAAACCAGACAGCGGCTGTCTAAGTTCCGCCTTCCTACAAAGAACAATGATGCCTATAATACCATCCTAATTAATACAAAAGTAGAAATATATTAATTAATGTGTGGGTTTAACTATGGACGATGCGTGCCACTGGCGTGATTTTCTCTTCTGTGCTTCTGCTGCTTTCACTGCTTTCATGCGGCCATTCATGAAACGAAGGCGAATGAACATTCTCGTCCTGGCGTATATTTTTACAACTTCTGTTGGCATCTCAGAAAATTTACTTAAAATTCTTGTAGTCATATTTTTTATAATATTTTTACCTTTATACAAACTATCCGGCCCATTGATGTCCCTAAAAATTATTTCACACTGTGAAATCTTGTGCACCCAGTCTTCTGAAGGAACAAGAAGACCTCCTCGAGATAAAAACTCTATCCAGCCTCCAGCAGAAGTACCAACGGGAGGGGGATATACATTTTCTGAAGGTGTTCCCATTGTAGGATCATGCTTTCTCCCACGCTAGGTAGCGGAACCCCTCAGTAGAGCAGTCTACTCCATCACTGATCGCAGGAACGTCAACGTCTGCAGTAAATGACAAGGAGAAATCTTGCATTTCTGTTGACCCTTCAATCATAGATAGCTGCTCGGTCATGTCAGGTAAGATACCTTGCAAGAGATGAGAAGTCATAATTTCCTGATCATCATCTTGGACAAAAGGTGCTTCCTTCGAAAAAGGTATTTTATTTGTATTTTGACCCACCAAAAGCAAACGAAGTCGATGTTTAACTTCTGTCGGTGGTGGGTTAATAAAAAACTGCCCAATGCCTCATATTTGGGAGAAAAGATTTTCCAGGCAGTCTTGATTTAGTCTTGCAGTTAAAATATATTTAAGATTGTTTTTTCGTATATGACTAAAAAGGCCAAATAACGAGTTGATGGTCATCATGAAACCTTTTTGAAATGGCAACAAATTCCGAGATTTTCCTACGCGCATTGTTTCACAACAAGTATACATTTTTTTAAGTACGCCTTCTTGTACTTCGTGGTGAGTGCCATACCCGGTAGCCAAAGGTTTATTATCTACACATCTTCTTGAATTTAAAATATCGAAAGAATCAAAAAAACCTCGTATTAAAAAAACCAAAACTATGTCAACAGACAAAAGAATAAATGGAAAATTAAGAAAGGTAATTGAAAATAATTAAATTTTCGTAAACACCGATACAAACGTAATGGCAACCTAACACTGTTACTGTCGAAACGTTCTTGTGAAACGTCACGAGATAAAACAAACTCTGCTCACAGAAATACACCAACAATAACTGAAGTGTTTACCACAGAATTTAAACAGTTCTGTACCACGTTTTTTTTTTTTTTTTTTTTTTTTGCAAAACACTACACCTATTTGTTCTAAATCTGTATTGCTATACCTACGAACAAACGCATAAATTAACAGTGATTAACTTCACAATTTATAACACCCATATAACAACGTAACAATAAGCAAGCAGTAAGGCGCGGAATCCCGCCTCGATGGTGACGTCATGCGCAGTAGCGTGGGTTCAGAACGCGTACTGCGCAACCCATTCGGGCCCCCCCTGATTGGTATCTAATTAACTTAAGTCTAATAAACAATACAATATACAACCCTCACCTTGAGTTGTTGTCATTGAAAACTCAATTTTTATAACAAAAATTGTTGTGGAGTTACGAAGTTCCTTCCACAAGCTGAACATCTACTACTACTACTTTCCTACAACAAAATAAACAAATTTTAACATCAATAAAACACAAATAAATACAATTTTATATGGCCTCTGCTCATGGCCTAGATTCCTGTCAGTTTTCTAATACAATGATTAGTCTTTTTCTTTAATATATGTATTATTTCACTACTATACACACAGAGTTTATTATTTTGTCTATCTTTTGTGATACCTGGTTACTCTGTACATATATTATATTTATCACAAGATGACATAGCATCATTGACTGGTCATGAGATGTCATTTTTTATGGTGTGACAAATCTCACTCTAATTAGTTAAATTCTTTTAGAATTGACTTTACTTTCAACTGAGTTTGTTTCTTATTAAGGTATTCTGATGTATTGTACCTTTCTATCTTATTTTTGTTAGTATTATGTAAGTATTTAGCTAGATATGATTATTTTTGTACTGGATGATTGGCTTCAGCCATACATGGTATAAGTAAATATTTTGCTGACTTGACTATTACAATGTTAAAGTCAGTCAGGTATATTAGTATAGTTGCTTTATATCATATTAAAGCTTTCTAATACAGTTTGGTTGCATTTGGGCAACATTAAATTCATAAATTATACAATATTAGATGCCTATTACATGTTTTTAGTTAACACTGTTTTTGGCTATTTTGACTGCTTTTTATTCATTTGACAGCTTCCTTTATTTAAGATAAATTGTTCACTATTGTCTGCTTGACAATTACATATAGTTTTTATTTAAATCTGATAATAATTAATTTTTTCATGAAATCTTGGTGTATGGTCTCAAATCCAACACATTAATATTTTTTGTCATTGCAAATATACAATTTTTATTTTAACTTAAACTCTTTCTAATAATGTATTTAAGTCATTTAATACATTTATTTTATTTACATCACATAATATAATAATGGATCATGTCCATTTATTCACAAAAAATAGTTTTTAATACTCTATTCATAGTTATAAAACTTAATAATTATTGACTTTATTCTGGTGGATTCTGACATTATTTCTCTCTCTTATAGTGTCTTATGGTTTTTTCACTCTTATTCACTTTAATAATATATATGGGGTTTTGTCTTAGTCATAGTTTGGTCGTTTTTTCAAGTTGATAGAAATAATTATTATACAAAATTACACAATTTTTTGGGGCTACTTGGGTTCGATACTGTTCACTTCACTTTCCTCTTATGCTAACTTACTATATAAATGATTTCTTTTTATGGAACGTTCTGTGACGTTACAATATTTATGCATTGTTGATTACATGAGAATAAATCCTTTTAACTATTTTAGTTTTACAATATACAGTCCACTGCTAATAAAAAAGAACCCCACATTTTTGGTCCGTCCAGCCCGGATAGCTTCTTTCATTCTGAATCCAGCACTTTGGAAAGCAAGATTTTTATTAATTATTACGCTCTTTATTATTACGTTTATTGAATTATTGTAACGCTTAAATATAAAAAAAAAAAACAATTATTTACTACTGGCAAGTATTGCCAATACTCAGTGCTCTTTTCATTTTGTTATGATTATTTCATGTTTTTTCACGCAAGCATAGTTATATTGATTCATTGTGCAGCGTGTGTTATTTCATGTTTTATCTAGCAAGCATAGTTCTAAAGTGTAGTGTGTTTCTTCAAAACCGACCTCTGTATTAGTTTCTAAAATACAGTAGCCATATTCCTTTATTACCATATTACCATTATTACTGTCATCTACGCTATTGGTATTTTAGAGTGATAACAAAAAAAAATAAATTAAAATTATTTGGACTGGAAATTACTGAATACTGGAAGAACATTGTGAATTACAACTTTTACTTAGAACTCTTATGTCATTTACATCTGAATCTGTTTTTTAAAGCGAGTGAATTAATAAATTACCAAAATGAGATTCTCTTCTTTTGTGAAGCAAAGTGAATTGATTGAGAGTAGGCTTCATAATATTAACAAGCAAATTGTTGCTCTTGAGGTTATTGGTATAGGTAATTTAACTGAACAGCAAACACGAAAAGTTAGTTTGCTTAGTTCCACCGCAGAAAATAAATATGCTGAATTTGAAAGGCTTATAAATAAACTATTTAGTACAACACCTTTACCAGAAGATCTGGATAATGAACAGATTTCAAGATTACAAGATTCTATATCAGACTTAAATATAGCTATACAAAGTTCGTGTGCTCTTTTTCTACCATCGCTACCGCAGGAAACCTTGGATCAGTCTCACACTGGTGCATCACAACTAACTGCGCCTACTCCCACCGTAAATTTACCTCGCTTAAACTTGGGAACATTTTCTGGACAACCTGAGAAATGGGTAGCCTTTCACAGTCTGTTTGAAAATGCAGTGCACAAAAATGAAACCATTTCTAATGTGGAGAAATTTACATACTTGCTTTCTTGTTTGACTGATGAGCCGCTAAATTTAATTAAATCGTTGCCTGTCACTAATACAAACTATGCCATAGCCTGGCAAACTTTGCTAAAAAGATATCAAAATTCTAGATTGTTGATAACACTTCACGTAAACAATATATTTGATTTACCACAATTGCACAATCCTTCAGTTAAACAAATGAGGAATTTTCTGTCGACCTACAATGAAAATTATCAAGCGCTCAAAGCACTAGGACATGATATTGCTAGCGAAAGTTTGTTGTTGACCTCATATATTTTGCGTAGATTTGACACGGAATTCAGGACCAAATTTGAACGTTCTCGAGATAATTTACAAAATGTTCTACCATTACAGAAGTAATTCAATTCTTAGAAAATGAATGTTCTTGCAAAGAGGCAGCGGGTTTAACTAATATCATCTCAAAAAATGAACCTTCTCTTCAAACCTCTCAAAAAATCAGTGGTTTTAAAATGAATACAAACCAGTTTAAACCGCACAAAATAGCGATGGTCACTACTCACACTCAGCATTGTATCTTCTGTTCATCAAATTCACACAACATATATAGATGTGCAGATTTTTCCGCACTTACTGTACAAGACAGACAAGCTTTTTTTAAAAATAAGAACTTGTGTCAAAATTGTTTTGGAACACATAAGTTAGTCACCTGTAAGTCCGTTCACACATGCAATGTATGTAATAGGTGTCACCATAGCCTACTACATTTTTTTTATCAGAACCGCTCCGCACAACCGCAACAAAAATTGACTCAGTCAAATAGACCTACCTTGTGCCCTTCTGTTGAAACGACGATGCATAAGGAAAACCACGCTGCAGAGTGTCACCAGGATACTACCTTGATAGGTGTTTCTTGCAATCAGAATAACACTGTGTTACTCGCATCCTCTTTGGTGCATATCACATCTGCCAATGGATATGCAGCAGTTGTACGAGCTGTGCTTGATAGTGCATCCCAAACAACAATTATTTCAGAAAGTTGTGCAAAGACCTTGTGTTTGTACCGCTCTCAAACAGATGTTCCAGAACTTAGTGGCATCTCTACCGCCCTAGTGAAAACAAAGGGACTTACCTTTGTGACATTGTCTTCGCTCAGTAGGAATATTTTAGCAAAATCTCACCCAGTCATGATTCTTAATAAAATATCATGCAATCTGCCTCATGTTCAGCTCCCACCAGAAATTAAAGAGCGACTCAAAGGTTATATGCTAGCGGATCCCACTTTTGATGTTCCGGGTCCAGTTGACCTCCTGATTGGAGCAGATTTATTTGCATTGACTCTTAATGGTACCTTTATCAATCTCGGCAAGAATATGCCATACGCTGTCAATACAATCTTTGGCTATGTGGTGCTTGGTCCGACACCTGTTTCACTTAAGTCTAAGCCTTACTCAGGCTTAGTGACTCTTTTATCGACGAATGATCGTGATCTCCACGCAACATTGCAACGTTTTTGGTCCATAGAGGAACCACCTCACACTACAAAACTCGCTCCACAAGATGAAAAATGTGAAGCTCACTTCGTCTCTACTCATAAGAGAGATGCCTCCGGCAGATATATTTGTCACTTGCCTTTCAGCGGAAACCCTGCTCAACTAGGTGACTCTACAACTTTGGCAAAACGCCTGTTTAATACACTTGAACGCAAATTTGAATCTCAACCTGAGTTTAAACAGAAGTATGTCAATTTTATGAATGACTACTTAACATGTGGGCACATGAAACTGTGCACATCTGTGCCGTCTCTGAACAAGCCGCATTACTTTTTGCCACATCATGGCGTTTTTAAAGATAGGAAAATCCGTGTTGTTTTCAATGCATCAGCACCATCTTCTTCAGGTGGCTCACTGAACCACATTCTACATCAGGGTCCAAAGTTGCACAATGACATTACTGATATAATTCTTCGCTTTCGTCAACATAAATTTGTTTTCTCTTGTGATATCAAACAAATGTTTAGGCAGATATCCATCCATAAAGATGATCAGATCTTTCAGTTAATATACTGGAGAGAAGACACTTCAGTCCCGCTAAAGGTCTACCAATTGACTACTGTCACTTATGGTATGACGTCCTCGCCTTACCTTGCTAATAGAGTAGTACAACAGCTCATTATGGACGAAGGAAAAAACATCCACTTGCTGCTGAAGCACTCCAACAGCAGATATATGTTGATGATGCTCTATTAGGGAGCAATTCTCTGGAAGAAGCTCTCCATCTTCAAGGGGATGTTGTTTTACTTTTGAAAAAGGGTGGATTCGAACTGAGCAAGTGGTCTTCAAACCATCCTAAACTCTTAGAAAGTGTCATGCAAGATAATCATGAGACACCCCTCATGTTACGCACGTCAGAACAGCCATTTTCAAGTGTTTTAGGGCTAAAATGGATCCCAGATATTGATGTCTTTTCATATTTGATGCACACACCTTCAAGTAATTACACAAAAAGAACTTTACTTTTATCAATTGCTCAGATCTATGACCCTTGTGGTTGGATATCCCCAATAGTTTTTTGGTCTAAAGTCTTAATGCAGCATGTATGGACCTTAGGCTTAGATTGGGATTCTCCATTACCTGATCATATTTCCGAGAAGTGGTCACGATTCGTGAAAGAACTTCCAGAAATATAAAAGCTAAGGATACCACGTTTCATATCCTTAGCAACTGCAGTCAATATCCAGCTTCACGGATTTTCAGATGGAAGTGAATCCGGATATACAGCTTGTGTCTTCCTGCGCACAGAAGACGCAGAAGGAGATGTCAACATACGACTGCTGATCGCAAAATCAAGAGTAGCTCCACTGAAGCGTGTGACTATTCCCCGCTTGGACCTTTGTGGTGCGCACATGTTAGCCAAATTGCTACATTACTGTACAGAACAGCTCTCACAACATCACAAGATTGACAACATTTCAGCATGGTGCGACTCTACAGTAGTTCTATCTTGGATACGCACTCTATCTTTTCGTCTCAAGGTGTATGTTGCTAATCGTGTAGCACAAATACAAGACTTAGTTTCACCGCACGTCTGGAAATATGTTTCAACTGTTGACAATCCTGCTGATTGTGCTTCTCGAGGCTTGACACCCACGGTTCTGATGAAACATAGCCAGTGGTGGCTAGGACCACCATGGCTCGCTAAATCAACGCAGACCTGGCCACAATGTATCCTTCATCCAATTTCGGAGGAGTCTTCATGTAATGGCTTATGTCCTTCGCTTTATAACCCGTTTGAGATTTAAAACCACCATAAGTGGATCATTTACAGTAACTGAATTAAATAACGCCTCTAACCGCATTTGCTGGCTCATTCAGAGACTTCACTTTGCAGAAGACATAGATCTACTCTCCAAGAAAAGGACATGCTCAAACTGCATCCAACGTCTAGCACCCTTTATTGATGATGCAGGAATAGTCCGTGTCGGAGATCGACTGAAGAACTCTGCGCTTACTTACAATGCCAAACATCCTATTCTACTGCCAAAAAATCATGCCACTATTCATTTACTCATCGATTACTATCATGGCATGTACCTGCACGCTGGTCCCCAGTTCCTCCAAGCAACACTATCTCAACGCTTTTGGATCCTCTCCGCCAGCAGTGTTATACGCTCAAGAATATTTAAATGCGTACGATGTTTTCGTACAAAATCAACAAATACGTCTCCACTCATGGGTGATCTACCAGCCGGTCGTGTTACCCCTACTCGTTGTTTCAACGCTTCTGGAGTTGATTATGCTGGCCCTTACACGGTCAAGTTTTTTACACTTCGCAGGATACAACCTATAAAGGTGTACCTCTGCCTGTTCATCTGTTTTGCAACAAAAGCTGTACACTTGGAAGTGGTTACTGATTTAACTACAGACGCCTTCATTGCAGCCCTTACGAGATTCATCTCTAGGAGAGGTCTTGTATCAGACCTGTACTCTGATTGTGGGACTAATTTCATAGGAGCTGCTTCTTCGCTCAAAAAATGTTTTCAAGATCTCATGAAGCAACCAGAGATGCAAGATTTTGCTACGAACAACAGTATCACATTCCATTTCATTCCTCCGCGTGCACCTCACCAAGGTTTGGGAACGTGCCATTAAAGGTGCAAAATATCATCTCACCAGAGTCATAGGTGAACACATTTTAACGTACGAAGAATTTACCACCTTAGTTGTGCGTGTTGAAGCTATCCTTAATTCGAGGCCGATAGCTCCTCTCTCGAATGACCCTT
Source organism: Magicicada septendecula (assembly GCA_034769895.1). Classification (NCBI taxonomy): domain Eukaryota; kingdom Metazoa; phylum Arthropoda; class Insecta; order Hemiptera; family Cicadidae; genus Magicicada; species Magicicada septendecula. The sequence goes on along the minus strand of CM068369.1, from coordinate 192,378,794 downwards.
CAGATCTTCAACCTCTTACACCAGGACTTTTCTAACTGGAGGACCTCTTAATGCCCTGATCGAACCTCAACCAACTAATGCACCACTTAATCACATAAAACGCTGGAAATTGGTTCAAGCCTTCACACAACATCTCTGGAAAAGATGGCAAATGGAGTACCTCCACACACTTCAAGAACGGTCCAAATGGATCAGACCTCAAGAAAATCTCAAAATAGGAGATTTAGTCGTTATTCATGAAACGAACCTGCCACCCCTCAAGTGGAAGCTCGGGAGAGTCATCTCAGTATCTCCAGGGAATGATGGAATGGTACGTGTCGTCAACATGAAGACTGCCGGTGGAACTTTGACCCGTCCTTCTGTTAAGGTTTCCCGTCTTCCCATTTACTAAAATCCTTGACCAGTCAACTGGCTACTGCCTCTTATAATTTAGTTTTATTATACTCTTCCAAAGGATCAAATTTGTTCTTATGTTCTTTTAATGTTTCTTGTTGAACCAGTTGGTTCAAAGGGGCCAGTTGTCAGATATTTTGTTTTCATAACAATAATTAAACTCCCCCTATCTCTACTTAATTAGTTCTCTAATAGAGTGCACTCCCATTAACTGTTTCAAAGTACAATTCACATAGTAATCAACAGTCATAATTAGAGCGTTTTCCTTTCCTGTAGTGTAAGGCATATCGTGCAGTTCAGTTTTTTTTTTTTGGTTTATACACGCATACCGCAAGAATAGAAAGTCTATTCACCGCTATTGTTATTTTACTTCACTTATAATTTAAAACTCCGCTTATTTCATGTGTTTATTTTATGTGTTTAACGTTTATTAGAATATTATTGTTAAGTTTAGGACTGCCTAAAAAATCAGCGAAGTGTTGCTTACAACGGGACATTTACAACGCACAAGGACAAGGTCAGTGAACGCTTAATATTTATGCATTGTTGATTACATGAGAATAAATCCTTTTAACTATTTTAGTTTTACAATATACAGTCCACTGCTAATAAAAAAGAACCCCACAGATTCCCTATCATTCTGTTATGTAACATCGACCCGCCAAAACTGTGCAACGGAACAAGACTCATCATAAAAAAATCTGTTGCCCAACGTAATAGAAGCCATCACGGGGAATACCGCAGGAGAAGACGTATTTACCCCTCGCATTCCGTTGATACTCAGTGAATGCCTTTTGAGTCCATGTTTTTCGCACGGCCAATTATAGCCTATGTAGATTGCTCAAGAGTCGGCACGTCAGATAATTTATTTGTCTGTGCTCCGGACGGACAAACGAAACCAGTGTACTGTCAAGCTTTACAGTGCAAATTTGAGATAAATTTAGCTGAATTTATTATGCTTAATTTGTTTGGATCTTTCTATTATTAAAAAAAATATTCTATTATTTAAAAAAAACATTATTATAATTTAATTATTGTAATATAAGAAGTTTTTGTTACTTTTTTTATTGCTTACAAGATCCTCACTTATAAACATTGTTAATTTGTCTTAACAAGTAAAATATATTTTCGGCATAACAAGGTTTCAATTATTCATTCAATCCTTTTATAATCATTATCCCGAGCGAAGCCGGGCAAATCCACTAGTTCGTTATATATTTCATGCTAATTTTGTTTTTTCTGCCCTCGTTTCCATTTATCTCCCTTGTATAATAGCTGGATAACGGATATTTTGTTGTGTATCCAGTGGCGCAACCGGGGGGAGGGGCTAGAACTCCCCTGAAAATATGGAAAACAAATTTTCTAAACAACAGACGTACAATAGTAAAAACATAGTAGTTACTACGTTCTCACGCCCTTTGGGGGGGGGGTAAGTCCTGTCCTGTTTTTCCATTCCCCCGTAAATACGCTCCTGATTCTAGGAATTATTCGCGAATGTCACTCCATAGAAAGGGAAAGACCAAAAGTTATTTTCAAAATTTTAAAAGAGCCAATTAATTATAATGATAGTATATCTAAAGTGAAACACATTATTCGTCAAATTGGATTTCGAAACGATGGAAACGTGCCGAAAGCAAAAGGGAACTTTTAATATAGAAAAATACGACAAAACTAAAGAGTTGATTATAGCCTATAAGAAAATTACGGCAATGCAGAAAAGAACGCTGCCCCATAGTATATACACTAATCAACTCATTTTTACATTAGAAAAACATGAACAGACAATGACAAAAGTGGTTGAAAACTCCATTAAACAATGACAGGGGGTGGTTCTAGTTTATGCTGGTGGTGAAAATGGGTTTTGTACCTAATGCGCTGAGAATGTTTGACCGGATTTCAAAAAAGGCGATTATCACATCGACATGAACTATGAAAACTATGATAATGGATAACTAAAATGCTTAATCCGAACTGGAATAAGAACAGTGTAAGTAATAGATAATGCCTCCTACCATAATGTGTAAGTACATACATCTCTAACATCATTAACAAAAAAGGCAGACATGATTAACTGGTTAATGAACCACGGCATTTCTTTAGTCCATCTATGTTACAACCTGAACTATAAGGACTAACTAAACAAAAAAGAAACATACAAAACTTTTAAAATAGTTTTAGTTTGGCAAATCATGGACATTCCATTTTACGACTTGCACCCTACCACCCGGATCTTAGTCCTATAGAAATAATTTCATCAACCGTGAAGGAGCGTGTTAAAAGAAAAAAAGTGCGTTTTCTGTACACAGTGTTAAAACTTAAAAAGAAATTTGAGTGTATTTCTGCCACGGACTAGAAATCAAGATCCGACCACGTCATGAAAATTGAAAAGATTAGGCCTACGTGAGATCGGACCAAAGAGTGGATAATGTAACATTGTTTCGAAAGGCCTGCCTGTAGAGAAAACAATGAGGAAAACCAAAATTGAACACCTTGTTCTTAAGTTTTCAACCCACCCGCCTAAAAAAATTCCTGGGTGCGCTTCTGTCACAGGCACACATCTTGAAACATTTTATAGCTCTGAGCTAAAATACCCTGCTAGAAACATTTTTTGTAAAAAAGATGACAATGAAAAACGATTGCAATCGTGAAACTATTAACATACACAAATATATTTTCACGATTTCTATAATTCTGACAAAAATTATGTGTGATGTTCACTACATATCGATGCCAATATAATAGAAAATGATAGTAGTTACGGTTATTGGGCAAGTACCAAACAAACAAATTGGTTACAGCAAAATAAAAAAGTAGTGGGAAGCTTAACGTAGGCTACCCAGTGGGAGTCTAGCATGGCAACTTGCCTTACTTCGAGTTTTTTTTTTCAATTAAAAAAGTATTTTTTTAAGTGTATATGTTTTAGTGTGTTTGCTTCACTTTGCGTATTAACCTAACACTACGTTTTATCGCTAGTAACACAGGTTTAACCTACAAAATTGTTAGAAACATTTCCAATAGAAATTAAATGACAATAAAAAACTATTAAAATTAAAAACAAATAAGTTAGATATGACAATTTACACGTTTCGACTTAGCGATATTTAACGTAAGCGATATTTAGTATATATCGATACTGATCATCGTCCAGGCGAAATATTGAATATATGTAGTGCTGGTACAGATAATGGAGGAAAGTAAGCTTACCAAAAGTTTGACTTTTTATCTATAAAAAATACAACTTACATTTATGTGCAGCCTTCTGGAAATAGCAATAACAGGATATTCTATTTATTTATAATAGCAGTATATTGAACAGATTAACGATTAACTAAAATTTTTAGTTTCTATTGACATATTAAAAGTTCTATATGTTATCCATGTTCGTCCACCAGATACATATTTATTTAGGTCGCATGGTAGTCCAGAACGTAGAATGGTAACGTGTTTTATATGTCGTCTCTGCAATAAATTCATCACTGGGTTGCATTGCATTGCATTATCTAGTGGGGCGTCTTTGCACCCATGGCTGTATTACAGCTTCCGGGACGTGCCCGATGGCTGTCAGATGAAAACAGTGCTGGACTTTCACAATACAGGTGGCCTAAAAATCAGGAGGGATACGCCAACCACTTAACTCAGAAAGCGGTGGAAATTTTTTTGTTTTCGACTGGGGGTCGCGAGTTGTGCAGTGTCCCGAGTCTCAGATAGGACTCCTGCCACTGGGTCAGTTTGAGTTCCTTTTATATGGTTTTACCTAATTATGGAGGGCCTGAAGCGACCTGCGATTGGTGGATTATACCACCGGGGCTAATAAACGAGGTCGCTTCTAGGACTCACCTGGTCGCGGGGTGTATTTACCAAGTCCGGCAATGGAAGCTTTACACGCAAGCTTCAGTCCCCGGTCGAGAACGCGGTGGAGCGCTGACCTACGACCACGAGCAAGGTATCCCCAAACAGAACAGGCATAGGTAATCACGGGCAACACGTACGAGTTCACTATGAGCTTACCTAGCCGGTGGGTCATTGCCGGATTAGATAGCACGGACCAGAGTCTACTGAGTTGAGCCGAAGCGCGTTGTCGGATGTACTGTGTATGGGTTCGCCAGGTGAGTCGGGAGTCCACGTGGAGCCCGAGGTACTTGACACTATTGGTCCAGGGTACCTCGACGGGGCTTACTTTAAGTGGCCGTGGCCGCTTGTGTTTTCGCAATAATATTACCGCGGCACTCTTGGAAGCGTTAACGACAACTCTCCAGTCATCGGTCCACCCGACATACGCGTCGAGTTGGCGCTGGAGCTTGATTGCCGCATAACTTGCGTTCGGCTCTGAGGCAAATTCTGCAGCAGTGTCGTCCGCGAACAGCGACAATTTTACTCCAGGAACTCGGGGCGTGTCCTTGACAAACAGCGAGAACAGGAGAGGCCCAAGTACACTTCCCTGAGGGACACCAGCGGTAATACGCCTCTCCGAAGAGAGAGCGTGGTCTACTCTCACTCGGAAGCTACGGTTTCGCAGAAAGCTGCCGATCAAGTGAACGTAGCAATCTGGGAGAAGGACTTCCGTTAATTTGTAAAGGACACCCTCGTGCCACACGCGGTCAAAGGCTTTCTCTACGTCTAGGAAGATCGCAGTCGTCTGTTTGCCCTGGCAGACAGCCTTGGTAATGCATTCCACGAGTCTCATCACCTGATGAGTCGAGGAGTGCAGCTCACGAAAGCCGAACTGTTCGGGGATCAGCATGGTCTAGTCTTTCTAGGTGGTCACGGATCCTACGCTGGATCAATCGTTCGAAAACCTTGGACGTCGCGGACAAGAGGCTGATGGGTCTCAGGTTTTCCACGCGAGAAGAATTCTTTTCTGGCTTGGGTATCACTATAACTGTAGCCGTTTTCCATTTCACCGGAAAGTAAGCCAGTCTGAAACATATATTGAACAGATCAAAGAGGAACTGTATTCCTCGCTCCGGAAGGCGATAGAGTGCGGAATTCATGACTCTGTCTGGGCCAGGCGCCTTCCGGGGCTTGAGCTGAACAATCCTCTCAGAGAACTCCTCCGGCGAGATGGGCTCCGGCTGGACTGTGATACCGGCCGATAGAAGGCGCTCTACCTCGCGGCAGATTCGCTCAGTGAAGGCCGGGTTTTTGGATGGGTTGGGAGCGAACTATCGCTCTAAACTGTCAGCAAAGAACTCTGCCTTCTCGAGGGGTGTTCAAGGGGTTGACCGCCGGGTCCGACCAGTGCGGGGAGAGGCGCGCGTTTACGCTTTCCCGTTAGGGCACTGGGAATCCTCCAGACATTACGGTTCTCGGCAGGACCATCCATCTGTGTTACAGCTAGCTCCCAGTTACGTCTACGGAACGCCAGTATGTCGCGACGCAACTTGCCGGACGCTTTGTTAAACGCAGCCTTGTCAGCCGGGTCACGAGTCCTCTGCCAGCATCTCCGGAGGCGATTCCTCTCGCAAGTGAGCTGAGACACCTCTTCGGGGATCCGCTGATAGTCGGGCGTGAGCCCCGGCTTCATCCGGGAGGACACGTCTACCGCCGAGACTACGGCTTTATCGAATAAGGCAACTGCCTCGTCGACATGCTAGATAGTGTCGAGTGGTATATGCTCAGTTAGGCGGCGACTGAACGCCGGGCCAAAGCGTTCCCACTCGATTACCCGCCGCTCGTCGCGGACGGTAGAGTCCTGGGTAGCTAGATCACACTGATGGGGCAATGGTCCGAGGACAGTTCAGAAATAACGGAGACGTGGGCCGGGCAATAAACGCCCTTGACCGCGGCAATGACCAGTACATCAGGGCGGGAGTTAGCCCTCGGGGGATAGTATGTAGGCCCGGTAGGACCCATGACTGTGACCCGAGCCGCATCAGGATACCTGCGTAAGCGGGCCCCGTTTGGGTTCACCAAGTGGTTCCCCCAATCAGGGTGCTTACAGTTCAGGTCGCCCGCCAGGACTACCCTTCTGTGTGCGCCAAAGACGGCCTCCAGATCGTTCGACAGGAGCTCCGTTTGTGGAGGCTTGTATGCGGAAACCACGAGTAGACCACCGAGAGCACCATGGAGCTCAACCGCGGTGCACCCGAGGTTCCGCCGCTGAGGCAGAACAACGCGGTGATGGCGAAGACTCGCCTTCACCGCGATAGCGGTGCCCTCTACTGCGCGACCCGACCGGTCGTCTCGGTAGCACACGTAATTGGGTAGTCGGAATCGTTGGGTAGTCGGAATCGACGATGCGGGGTCAGCTGGATCTCACCAAGAAGAAACACATCGGGCTTGTGATGGGCAACGTACTCCAAGAGCTCAGAATGCCGGGAAACGAGACCGTTGGCGTTCCACGCCACGAGCTCGGGGCCTCGCTTGAGGGATTGCCGTGGTTGTCCGTTGTTCATAACAGACCAATAACACGGCAGGCTTCCACCAAGAGGAGGAATTTGTCTTGGGGCGAGGCTGTTGCCAAGCGTTCGTTGATCGTACGGAAAGTTTGGGCTACTTTCTGCAAGTCATTTTTTTAATAATTAATTCTGGAATTCTCTGTTTCATTTCGCGGGTTCATGTTAATACAAGAGGTGCATGTCGGAAGCATGCGGTATGCTGTCGGTCATATTTAAATCTGAGCGTAATTACTATAGTAAATTCCGGTATTATACCCTAGCCTTTAATTTTCTGATTTGTCTTTTATATACCGGTACTTTAATTATTCATATTTCTGAATTTCGGTTTACAATCGGGCTGTTTATGCTTGCAACCTTGTCAGTCCTGGGTTGTCACTGCTCTAGCATTATATGAATTTAACTTGCGTATGTATCATCTATTAGTTATGAAAAGGCACACAAAATTTACATGTATTAATGGCTGTCATGCTGTTTGTTGAGTTATTGAATTAAGTGTTAATTATCTGTAAAGCACATACAGATTTAAATGGTAATGATTAATTATTGCTGAGAGGATACTGATGTGTTTTAAAATGAAACCTAGTTATTTAATGTTTAAAAGCCACTTGGAGAGGGTACATGAAATCTTTCATTATTTCAGATAGGTCATTCATGAAACTTAATGTGGACCTTACTTAATAAGTAGCATAAGCCCATTCGTGGGATGTATATGGAATAGGTAACTATGGTTGATAGGTCACTTTTGAGACTTAAGGTGAATTAATTTGTCAATTGTTAAAGCCACTTGAAGAGTATATGAAATAATTATTCATTGCTAAGAAGTCACTTGTATTTAATACGAATTTTACTGTTAATTGTTGTTGCTATGTTGTTTAATTGACCACTGATGTTTTATTTCTGGAAGGCTTTATATATGTTAAGGTTATTGTAGAGTGACCCTAGAAGATATTGCTGTTGAATATATATAATATGTAGAAATGCTCTTCATACTTAAGGTCAAACACAAAAATAAACTGCTGTTATGTTAAATGGAGTTTCATTGCAAGTCCTGTCACTCTGAGCTCAGTGCAGTTTATGCTTTCGTCTAGGCCAAGTGCCTAGCCTTAAAATTTTCGGGACGCCCCTCAAAAAAAAAAAAAAAAAAATATTTTCAAAAACTTTGGTGGGAATAAGGCGTCTTAGTACTGCCGGTTATTAAGATAGACGAAAAGAAGAAACAACTAGCCCGTGATATCGACATGATCAGCGATGACATACGGAAGAAATACCGTGCGTTAAAACACGGGATCCGTGAAGAGGATGAAACGATAACCAAAAGTTACAAACCGATTCTCGAACCGTTCGAGAACCGTTAAAAACTATTTCGCAAGCGTTGGTTGAAAAAAAAATGTAAAACAACAAATGAAAAGCCTACGAGAGCGAAAAAAATGAAACGTGGGGTCGATGAGGAGGAGGAGGAGGAGGATCTGATGGGTTCAAGTAGTAGTAATATCGATGTAGGAACACCGCTCCGTCCGTCACCGCAACAGCAGTTGACACCACGTTTCCTGAAAACTTCCGTGATAGGTGAAACATCGGACGACGACGAGAACGAGGGCGATCCTAGTCTCAACATCGAAAAAATGTTAGACACACCGGAAGGAAGGCGAGAAGCGCGTAGATATTTTCATGAAAAATACGACAGTGAATCGTTAGCGAATAAGTACATGCGTATGATCGTGTCGGCCGAACGCGATCGTTTGATGGATTATACGTACGGCGTAGACACGAAAGCGGAAAATGGATGATCGGTGATTCACCGTTGGAAATCGAAACAGACGATTCAATCTTTATCAACGGTAACCGATACAAAGGTACACCGGGTCTATACGAACTCATGTTCATGAAGCACCCTAAAGAGAAACGTGCTACAAACGCGCACAAGCATCATTATTTAGTGAACGCGCAGCTAAACACAAACAGAGGTGTAAAGTATAAACAGATAATATCACGGTTGTTCCCACCGAAACGTACGGGACACGGACATAATAATACTGACAGAACATATATGGTGGCGTCGAGAAAAAAAGACAAAATCGATTACGTGCACTGGGACGATCCGAACGAACTGGTGGACAGATTGCGACTATTGATAGCGTCACAACGCGCCGGAAACGGTGGACACACGAACGAAATCGTTTCCATAGTGGAAGAACTACGTGAAGCTGACATCATCGTATAAAATATCGTGCATAGCGGTCGACGCGCTTCATTCGCGAGATGAGCGTTGACAAGTTCGGCAGACACCAGACCGCGCCTTCAGAGTGCGAAGAGAGACGCGACGCAGTCTGCGGGAGGATATCAGTATCGCGATGACCGGGGACGGAGACTTCGACGTAGCGGGAAAATAATACACAACTTGGGCGAACCGCATGACGGTAACTATGCTGTTCCACTGCGGTTCGTGCGAGACCACTGTCTGGCCGACGATTCGACGCAAGGTTCCGCGAGAATAGACTTGAAAGATCGTAAGCTCGTCAACGTCGGCGCTCCCGTCGATCTCACGGACGCTGTCAACAAGCAGTACGTAGACTACACGTGCTTGCGTTTCACGACGGTATGGAACAAGGAGATCAGCCCTGTCGTCGACGCGCGGGACCATCGCATACAGTCTCTGAGGGATTCGATTCGCGCGAGAGACGCTGCGACCAAAGTATACGTGGACGCGAAGATCATACCGAAGGATACGAACTCTAACCTAATGGTCGGCAACGTTCGGATAACACAGTTAGCGCCGCCCGTCAACAACAAGGACGCGGTAAACTTGGAATTTTTGAACCGACACACGATCACCGCGGTAAACGACGCTTATTTCAACGCGCAAGGAAAGACTATTCTGAACGTCGGCGATGGCGGCGCACGAGCCATGGACGCTGTGAACGCGCGTCAATTGGAGGACGCGAAGCGGTACGCAAAGAGTGAAACGTACAAATTCGCAAAAGTGTTCCAACACCGTTGGGAGAAAGTGGTATCATATATCTATAAATTGCATACGCACGCAGTGCGTACATCACTCGGTGCCGAAGAGGCAGAGTTACTCCGTAAGTACGAGCAAGACGGAGACGAACGAATTGATTAGTGATCTGGACAAATCTGTCGACAAAAAGGACGAACACGATTGGAGAGCCCTTTATCGGCAGCAGTCGAAACACTAGACATGTACGAACTACGTACTCGCGTTGATTAAAAAAAGGGGCGTGGTCTCATCGGAAAAATAGTTAAAAGCGCGGTACCATTCGTCCCAAAGTCAGTACCTACACTGATCAATCGAGCGGTGGACGTATTACCGGTGGAACGACATCTGCCCGGCTACAGATTCTGTGGACCCGGAACGAAACTAGAGGAGAGATTGGCTAGTGGCGATCGAGGAATCAACGAGTTGGACGAAGCCTGTCGCGAACACGATATCGCTTACGATAAGTACAAGGACAAAGAACGAAGACGTGTAGCGGATCGCGTGCTAGCCGGTAAGGCGTGGGGACGAGTGAAAGCTTTGAATTCGGGCATCAGCGAAAGAGCGTACGCGGCGGCCGTAGCGGCAGCGATGAAGGCGAAATCGGCGTTAGGCAGCGGACTATGCTGCGGCGGTGTGCGTAAACGTCGACGTCGCACCGGACGACGCAAGTCGGTTCGACGCACGATAATCAGGAGGAGGAGGAGGAGGACGACGGGGACAGGACATCGAAGACGGACCGGTGGTGGTTGTAAAAATGCTTCAGGACTCTACCTTCGACCGTACCGAAAAAACTAATCAAAATACCCGTGCGCCCATTGGCCGATCGAGATCTGTACGAGTACGCGAAACGATTGTGCGTACCTTATTTCAGAGACATGTACATGCGCGACGCACATCCTCGTACATCACCGTGGCAGAACGAAAGCGCGATCGTGAATCTGGACGACGCTACCGGACCGGGCACGCATTGGGTATGCTACAAGAAGCGAAGCGACAGAGTCACATACTTTGACGGATTTGCCGAATCTGCGGCCTCCCGTCGAGCTAATACGGTACTTTGCATCGAACGTGATCGATGTTCGTTACAATTACGCACGGAAACAGTCGCCGGACACGGTCGTCTGTGGACATTTATGTTTAGAATTTTTGACATCGAACGATCAGTAAACGACAAGATGTCTTCGCTTATGGTCACCGTCACGGGTACGGATCCGACCTCACTGGTTTGTGACTTTTTTCCACCACTCGAACTGACGGATGGCGAATGGTACGCGGGACTGCTGGACTTTACCACGTACAACTCTATACCGAACGTGGAAAGCGGAAGAGACAACATCTTTCCCGTACTAAAGGGTCCACGTAAAACGTTAGAACTATTCAAAATACCGACCGGTGTGTACGAAATCAATGATATCGAAACGTACCTGAAGAAAGCGCTATCAGACCAAAACTTTACTCTACGACCCAACAACAACACGCTGAAATGCGAACTTTATTGTTCATACGAAATCGATTTCGGGCGTACGGAACACACGATCGGAACCATGCTGGGTTTTTCCAAGAGCCGCAAGTTAGAAGTGTATATATTACACACGTCGGACGCGCCCGTAAACATTAACAAATTGAACGTTTTTGAGATAAGGTGTAACGCTGTTCAAGGTTCGTACAAGGTGGGACGAAACGAGCATATACTGCACTCGTTCTATTCAACGGTCGAGCTGGGATTCAAGATAATCGAAACGCCCAGAAACGTCATTTATTTTCCACTTAACGTACTACATTCACGTAACGTTACAGTGTCCGTACACGATCAGGACGGCGATATCGTGAATTTTCAAGACGAAGTCATCACCGCGCGTATACATTTGAGACGTGCGTAGTAATCATGGGATTTTATTTCACCGATACCACTGCTTTACCGGTGATGAAGAGTGGCGGCGGCTCGCACCACAAGATAAAAGAGGACGACACTTACGGAAAAGGTATCAGTAGACGTTCGTCGTTGACACGGTTAACAGCAACTAACCGACGCTACTTGATTTCACTAGGATTCAAGCTCAAAAAAAACAAGTAACATGGCGGATAGCGGTATCGTCTTATCGGTCGAACGCCGACAATTTTTTGAAGACAACATCACACATTACGAATATCATCCTCATTCGCCGTATGCGTCGGCGTCGCGATATGGAAATAACGATGAGATACGCATATCTATCCTGCAACAGGAAGTCTTCACTTTACCGATGGAATGTTTCCTGTACGTTGAAGGCAAGTTGAGCAAGAAGTCCGGAAGCACCGATACTGTGAACGTGAAAATGGTCAACAACGCGATCGCGTTTCTCTTCGAAGAAATCCGTTACGAACTGGCCGGCGTGGAAGTGGATCGTACCAAGAGCGTCGGCATTACGTCCACTATTAAAACCGTGCTACCTGCCGGCAAGCAGGACGTTGTTTCGATGCAAAACACCGGTTGGGTTGCTCCCGCAGCTAACGAGCTAACACCGTCCGGTAAAACCGGTGAATTCAACTTTTGCATACCGTTGAGGATGCTGATGGGATTCGCCGAGGATTTCATGCACGTTATATTAACCATGAAACAGGAACTGATACTGTTGCGCACTTCCACCGACGTTAACGCTCTGTTCTCGTCCACGGATACGTCCGCTAACGTTGATATATAACTGACCAAAATCTCTTGGATGATTCCGTTCGTGTACGTGAACAACGAAGTACGGATACGACTGTTGGAAATCATACGCAAGGACCTACCACTATTCTTACCGTTTCGCAGTTGGGAACTGCACGAGTACCCGGCTTTACCAACGACCGACAGACAGACTTGGACGGTGAAAACAAAGACATAACTGGAGAAACCGCGGTACGTAATACTCACCTTCCAGACCGCCAGAAAGAACGATCTGAAGAAACACGCAGGCGAATTCGATCACTGCAAGGTGACCAACGCGAGACTCTTTCTGAACGACAAATACTACCCGTACGATAACCTGAACCTGGATATCGATAACGAACGTTACGCATTGCTGTACGACATGTATACACGATTTCAAAAATCGTACTATCATAGAACTCAACCACCGTACTTCTAACACCGACCGAGTTCATAACGAAAGCACCGCTATCCGTCTTCGATTGTAGCAGACAGGACGAGTCGCTCAAGTCTTCACCGGTCGACGTCAGATTGGAATTCGAGTCATCGACCAATTTCCCCGCTCAGACCGCGGCCTACTGCTTGATACTGCACGATTCGCTCAACGTGTACACTCCGTTATCCAACACGGTGCGCAGACACAATTAAACGCTTACTGTATATTATTGTTTTTGCTGTAAATAGAATGTTGCTTTTTAGAATGTTATGTGTGCATTACATGCATGTGATTATTTTTATTAAAAAATGTAATCAATTTTCATGTATTTTATTTTCTTAACACCCGTAACCCTGGAGGGGGAAACGTCTTATTATTATCTCCCCTATTCTTCGCTCAGTGTTTCATCGGCAAGAGTCGCGAGAGGACGCTCAAGATGCTTTCAAACGATCACGAGGATGACGATAACAATCCCAACAACAACCGCTATTTCAGGCAGTGCCGTGAACCGACGACGATGATCAAGTCCGTATCACCGGACGATAAAGAAGTGCAGGTAGCCTTAATTCAAAAAATCATATCCCCGTACCCACGTTACAGAAGCTTCGAAAACCGTTTAAAGAGTTTTAAAGAATGGCCGATATCGATGACGATAACGCCTAAAGAACTAGCAGAAGCGGGTTTCTTTTACAACGGATGCAAAGATAGAGTGATTTTTTTCCTGTGGAGGCGGTTTAAACAAATGGGAACGTGGAGAAAATGCTTGGACGGAACATGCATGTCATTTTCCTGTGTGCTCTTACATAATGTTAGTGAAAGATAAAAAATTTATCATCAAGGCACTGGACATCGTTACCGAACCAGGAGCAGCAGCGGCAGCAGAGAACGGTCATCGCACCGACTTGATCGAAGAGAATACAAAAAAGTAGAAGGGGGCTAGAATTGTGATACGATATGCAAAGTTTGTTACGCACAAACCGTTGAAGTCGTACTTCTTCCCTGTCGACATTTTGTCACATGCGTGAATTGTGCCATCACCCTAAATAAATGCCCCTTATGTAGAGCCACATACACCGCTTACATGAGAGCGTATTTCTAATTCGTTTTCACGCTTCAGTTTTAACCTACCACCGCCACGCACATTGACTACTACATGTTTCCTTAATCCGGAATCGATCACATCGAGACGATGAGTTCCCACGAAGAGAGCGAAACGTACGAGTACATTTCTCCGGATGACGAAGAAGTACAACACGTTGTGATAGCAAAAATCTTATCATCGTTCCTACCCGGAAACCATTTAAATTTTATAGAATGCCCGATACCGCCCAAAGATCTAGCCGAAGCGGGTTTCTTTTATTCAGGATACAACGACAAAATGTGTATTCTTTGCTACAACGACTACTGGGATCGTCTAAACAACGTGCGGTCAGAAAACGGACAGGAAATTCATACTCGCGCTTACCGGCTATTAATAAAAGGGCAAGAACGTTTCGTCTAATGCACGAAATAAACCAGTAAAAATTATTTGAAAATCTATGCTGCTGCTGTAACGGAAGTGTTTACCTCCCACAATCTCGTATACCTCAGTGTTTCGGCAGTACGCGTCATATGGAGCTGTTAACTCCGTACGAGTACAGACGTTGCAGCGACTTAAAGCACGCAGTACTGTACCCTATAGAAATTTTTGTATACGACGTTTTGACATACAAATTTTTTGCACTGATCCGTGACGAGCAGATAAGGTACAAAGTAAACGTTTCGAAAAAATTCTTTACGGAGGTTTCACGACATACAACATGTCTGTTCCGCGAGACGGATGGATCGACAGCGTTCCTAGTGACACCGAACACGTTGTTTGTAACGAAAAAAGGATGACCGACGACGAGCTAACAGTCATACTTGACTTTCACTGTTTCGTCGACAACGATGGAAACGAACTCGCCGTTAAGGAACTAGCCGTTATGGACGTCAGCGCATTTGCCAGCAGGCATTGGATATTTGCACCTCCAGTGGACACGATCGTTTCGAATCACAAACACGTGAGGACAAACCGTTGGTTAACGGACCATTATCATGGACTAGAGTGGACGGACGGGGACACATCGTACGAAAATCTTGTGTCGATTTTAGTAAAGTATACGTTTCCTTTTAACTATGTGTTCGTAAAAGGATTACAAAAAAAAAAAGATTTTCGGAGAAGCGTATCGTCCATTTTAATATTACAAATTTAGAAGATTTCGTTTGTCCCAAACTCGAACAATTACATTCAATGCTTGGAACAACCTGTCTCGCGCACCGCTTATTTCGGGAAATATGCACAAATCATAGAGTACACGCTTTACGTGAGTGGGTTGTATCGGATTTTAGAGTAATCAGTATGTTTCTGGTAAATTACTAATTGGATACACTGTTCTTTAGCATCACTTCGCTTACGTAAAAATAGCAGCCGTCGCCTACCCCTTCCACAGAAGTCGATTACATCACCCTGTCTAGACGTATAAAAATAACCGAGTCGTCTCCTCCCCCCTTCAGCGTCCGACTAAAGCCGATTACATCACCCTGTCTAGACGCATAAAATAAAATTAGTGCCGTCGAAATGTTCCCACACGCTCGACTGGGGTCGATGAAATCAACCTGTATAGACATATAAAAAAATTACCGGGTCGCCTCCTCCTCCCTTCTGCGCTCGACTAGAGTCGATTACATCACCCTGTCTAGACACATAAAAAAATTAGTGCCGTCGACATTTTCCCACACGCTCGACTGGGGTCGATGACATCACCTTGTCTAGACGTATACAAAAATAACCGGGCCGCCTCTCCCTCTCTTCTGCACTCGATTAGAGTCGACTACATCACCCACGCCTTGAATCCTCTTTCACAGGGTTAATAATAACCGCTTACTGTGCGTCGACTGGTTCCCCTCCCCTGCGCTGTCTGGTTCCCCTCCCCTCCGCTGTCTGGTTCCCCCCCTCAACAGCCTCCCTACTTATACCGGTACGAACGAGTGTTATTAATTCAGACCTTGACAGACGCGCAAGCGAAATACAGATTCTTCATTGGAAAAATGACTTCATTCCTTGCTAAGTTCACGGCCATTAGCGCTACAGAATACAAGAAAATTAAAGAACTAGTAATGGGGGTAAAATATCCAATAGAAGAACTTCAAAACACAGACGGTAAATACGGGAATTGCCACTATCCAGGACTACAGGGACAATAGATTGAAATATCGCGTTTATCTGCTGAAGAGATACGCAGGTGTTTTCGTTGACGACGAGTTAAAAAATTTAGCGCCATATTCACTACATCTCGTTTACCGTGGAGAAAAAGACAGGGCTTACGTGGTGGACATTTTAGAGTAAGACCCGATGGAGATCTTATGAATTAACAATTATATTTGTATTTCATAATGATTATTTACCTTGTAATATATAACGCTTAGACGTATTTCATTTGTTTTAATTATAAGCAATTGTCATTACAATTCATTGTGTGTGCGTGTGTGCGTATACTTATTATGTATTTTAACATGAATGCATTCATAAACTTGTAATATATCGTGCTTACATATATTTCAACTGTTTTAATTGTACACAATTGTCATTGTGTGTGCGTGCGTTTACATATTATGTATTTTCATTTGTAATTAGTGTACTTACATGTATTTCCTTTGTTTTAATTATACACAATTGTGTGTGCGTTTACATATTGTATTTTAACTTATAATATATTTTGCTTACATGTATTTTATTTGTTTTAGTTAAACGTTAATGCTTTAACAATTCATTTTATTTAATTTCAAAAGTCCTTCGAACATTAACACTATTCTAAATAACAGTATATCTATTCACCAGTCAATGTACAAGCTAGAACGAGCGTTGCGCACCGACTGTTACATACAATCAATTTAAAAAAAATCAATTTTATTTAAAATAATTGCTTGATGATAATACACTACAGAAACTAAAGAATAATTTAAAACAAACTCACCCTGTACGAGATCTGAGTTTCATCGAATGATGTGCTGTTGAAGCAGATTCCTGCGATGTTTTGTACTCTAACAGAGCAATTAGTCCAGCTTTAAACAATACCGAAAAGCCCACTCAAGGTTGCACGCGAAAGTGAAGGTATCAGGTAATGCACGCCTGATGACAAAAAGAAAAGCGACACACAAACGCGACAGAGCTGCTATGGATAACCACACTCGAATATCAGCTAACACCCCAAAATTCCTTTTTACCTCGACTCACATTTTTTTGTTAGAAATAATTTTCAACCATTAACATACACAAAAATATAAATGGTAATTATTTTTTCCATGCATAATGCGTGTTATACAATTTTTACAAGTGAAGTGGTTTTCATTTATACACGATGGATCAAATCAGCGAGAGTTTCTTACATCAGATGCAGAAGACACTACTTTTTTTACTACGTCCGCCCCACAATAATATAAATGGTAATTACTTTTTCCATGCATAATGCGTGTTACAAAATTTTTACAAGTGAAGTGGTTTTCATTTATACACAATGGACCAAATCAAAGAGAGTTTCTTACGAGATATGCAGAAGACACTACACTTTGTTTTTACTACGCCTGCCCGACAGATATTACATACCCGTCAGAATAATATAAATGGTAATTATTTTCCATGCATGATGTGTGATATACAATTTTTACAAATGAAGTAGTTTTCACTTATGCAGTGCATACATATGGGGTACATGTCATGAAAATTACTTACAACAGATGCAAACGACACTACACCTTTTTTTTCTACGTCCATGCGATAGAAATCAATCAGAATATCAATCAGAATATTATATAATCAGAATATTATATATGGTAATTCTTATCTTCCGTGCATGATATATGTATTTTCCATGCGTGGATGTGTGATATACAATTTTTACAAGTGAATTGGTTTTCAATTATGCGTCGAGGGAACAAGTCATCGAGAGTTTCGAGGAAGAAGAACGCAGTGATGCCGAACACACTACCCATTTTTTTTTTTTAGCGTCGAGGGACCAAGTCATCAAGAATTTCGCAGAAGAAGAACGCAGTGATGCCGTACCTTTTTTTTTTTAAAAATATACTTACCACAGACACATACCCATACGCCGACCAATCTACGGACGGCGGCTAAAGTCCGTTAGAGTTTCAGATCCAGAAGAAGATGACACTACACCGTTACACACTACCTTTTTTTTCACAATATATACTGACACCTACGTTCACATATCCGGACGGCGTTCACAAGTTGGCAACAATGCAATACACCCAGTCTCTTCGCCGCCGACCAATCGACATCCGGGCGGCGGATGGCGAACGGCGTTCAAATTTAACACAGTTCACAAGTTGGCAACAATGCAATACACCCAGTCTCTTCACCGCCAACTTAATTTACCGCCGACCAATCATCGACGACATCCGGGCGGTGGACGGCGAACCAGATCACACCACTGCCGAATTTACGAGCTACACATACACAACCTCTCAAATCTAACCCCCCGTTCGCCGTCGTCGTCGGCGGCGTCTAAAGTCCGATCGCGCTAAAGAAGAAATCAGTGACCCTTTTTTTTACAATATATACTTACCACAGGCACACGTCGACCAATCTATGGCCGGGCCACGGCCTGGCGACGTCCAAATCTAAACACCTACACATACGGCAACATGGCTGACGCTTAACCAGTACACACCGCACAAGTTGGCAACGTCGACTTTTCCAACATGGCCAACGACCAATCATCGACGACATCCGCGCGGCAACATGGCCGACGAATTTTCCAGCACGGACGATACGATGACCAATCTACATCCTGGTGGCGCCTTAAGCCACACCCACAACCAATCAACGACACTACCCACACCACAAATTACAGCCACCGCCAACACGTCGCTACCCCCACCACTACATCTTACACCGGAAGTCAACACACAACACTACCCACACCACCACAATTTTTGAATTTCCCGCCAAAATTTGTGGTGGCGGGGCGAGGTGGGGTGATGACGTCACTTCCGGCCCATAACTGTCATAACCCCCTACTGCCATCAGCTGAGCCTCAGTGACCAGTAGTGAACCACTGGCCGCAGGGGCTGACTAGCCGGCGCTGGGGCCGCGGAATGTGCAGATGCCGTTTCCAGGGGAGGTTGGGCAGTTGGAGCTGGCTGCTCGAGGGCTAGCAAAACTTCCGAGGAAGTCTCAGGGGACTGGGCGACAGAAGCAGGCTCCTGGCCGGGTAGATGCTGGGCAGCCGAAGGCGAGTTTGTCACCTCCGGGTTTAGTTGTTTGACCACTAATGGCAGTCTAGCCTTACGCTTAGAGCGCAGTTTCTTAGGCGGCTGGGTCTGTGAGGGGGGTACTGCGGGCGATGCCGCTTGAGGAGATGGCACTCCGACAGGTGCCATGGTTCTGGGGGCCACATGGGGCGCCGTAGCGACCGCTGCAGCGTAAGATATGGTTCCTCCAGCGGCAGGTGCCGCAGGAAAAGCCGTAGATGCCGAGGCGGGTGGATGGGCTGCCGCCCGCTTCGAGGGTCGAGGAGCAGGGCAAAGAGGTTCAACCTGACGGTTTTGGTCCCGCTGCTGCTTCTTGAGGGCCTTCTTGAAATGATTACAACCCCTAAAGTTAGCCGGATGACTGCCTCCGCAGTTGCAGCACGTCGCGGGTTGAGGCTTCACAACGGGACAATTCTCGTTGTGGGGCTCCCCGCAGCGTACACAACGCAGCGGCATCTTACAAAAGGCCGATGAGTGGCCGAATCGCTGACACTGAAAGCACTGGGAAGGCCCAGGCTTACTATTAAATGCCCTAACCTGTACCCGGAGGCACAGAATGGTTTCTAGATGGTAAACGTCAGCGAAGGAACCAACCTTCTGGATTCTGATGTAAAAGGAATTAATTTTCCTGTTTCGATCACCGGATAGAAGAGGGACGACGGAGGTAGGGAAGAATCCCTTCTCCGCCAGATCCTCCCAGATCCACAAAACCGGGGTGTCATGGGGAATCCCGGACACCACAATCTTTAGTTCCCTCTCCTCGGGGAGAGGGAACGTGTGAAAGGCGCGACCGGAGTCGGCAAGGAATTTGTGGCAAGCCCGAAAGTCCTGCACCGACTTCGGCAGCAGCCGAATGAACGAATCTTGGCTTTTGGCCTCGATCAGTCCAGACGGCATAACCTGTTTGAGCTCCCTAAGGAGGGTATGCCAGTCGCCGCACTGTGGCACGACGATTGGCGGAATCTTTGGCTGTTTAGGTGTTGGTTCTGGTTCTGTAATGTTTGGGGAAGGTGATCTGCGACCTGCCGACGCTGCAGCCACGGGTCGTGTCGCCGGGACAGTCCGCTTTGGGACGTCGGCCTGCTTCCATCGCTACCTCGCCGTTTCCTGCTAGGCACGGGCTGGAAGCCGTTCTCCGTCTCCATCTCGGAGTCCGATGACAACATAGCACCGAGGGCTGCGGCATAAGCGATGGATAGAGGGTCCTGAGAAGGCTGGTCCCCCGCGGGAGGGTCAGATGGTTCACGGGGACCAGCAAAAGGCTGGACCTGCAAAAGAGCAGAAGACGATTAGTGGTCCTGAGAAGGACCAGCAGAAGGTTGGTCCGCAACGGGAGGGTCAGATTCATGGTGGCTCTTAGCAGGACCAACAGAATGCCGGCCCTGCAAAGTAGCTGTAGACGGTTGGTGGTCCTTAGCAGGACCAGCGGAAGGCTGGGCCCGCGAAGAATCGCCAGACGCTCGGTGGGCCTTAGAAGGACCTTCGCCGCGGACTGCGACAGAATTAGGTTTAGCAGGACCAGCGGAAGGCTGGGCCCGCGAAGAATCGCCAGATGCTGGGTAGGCCTTAGAAGGGCCTTCGTCGCGGACTGCGACAATTTCAGGTTTTGAGGTAGTTGAGGCTTACTGTTGGTCCATCTATCGAGCTTAGCTTAACGCTTCGCAGCACAGGTGGCTTCAGCAAGGGGGCTACCCTGCCCTCGGATCTGTTATGGTCCTTATTAGGGCCACAACTTTCCGCGGACAGGGGCTCCCCTTGAGCACGTCCCGACATCGCCGTCGTCAACGGGTGTCGGGTACGATCTCGGGGCGGAGGAGAGAGCAAACTCCCGTACTGAACTGCACTAGCACTTTCACTGCCACTCACCACACTTCGGCACAAGAACACCGCGCACAATGTAGGAAACAATAGCCCGCACACGACTGCTCGCGAACTGGCAGAATTCTGGCCCACTCAGACTGTACCGAACACTTAGCCAACTGGCTGGTCTGGACTGGATTTGTAGGTTAGGTTCGTGTTCTGCTTCCTTTCAATCGTAGAGGCAGAATTTTACCATCTGACGACGACGACGACGACTGGGGTTTGCGCGGGTCGCGAGTAGTGCAGTGTCCCAAGTCTCAGAAAGGACTCCTGCCACTGGGTCTATTTGACTTCTTTATATATGTTTTTACCTAATTATGGGGGGTCTGAAGCGACCTGCGATTGGTGGATTAAACAACCGGGACTAATAAACGTGGTTGCTTCCAGGACTCACCTGGTCGCGGGGTGTATTTACCAAGTCTGGCAATGAGGGAATTGTGGGTCACTCTGTCGGAACGAACATAGAATCTACGCGCCAGGCGTCTCACGGTCTCATCAAAAGAGCGGACACCGAGTCCTCTCCTCAAAAGACTAGAAGAGTACCTCCGGAAGACTTTACACGCAAGCTTCAGTCCCGGGTCGAGTACGCGCTGTTCTATGACCACGAGCCAGGTATCCCCAAACAGGACAGACGTAGGTAATCACGGGCAACACGTACGAGTTGCCTATAAGCTTACCTAGCCGGGGGGTCATTGCCGAGTTAGATAGCACGGGCCAGAGTCTACTGAGTTGCGCCCAAGCGCGTTGTCTGATGTATTGTGTATGGGTTCGCCAGGTGAGTCGGGAGTCTACGAGGAGCCCGAGGCCGCTTGCGTTTACGCAAGAATATTACCGCGGAACTCTTGGAGGCGTTAACGGCAACCCTCCAGTCATCGGTCCACCCGACATACACGTCGAGTTGGCGCTGGAGCTTGATTGCCGCATAACTTATGTTTGGCTCTGAGGCAAAAGCCGCAGTATCGTCCGCGAACAGCGACAATTTAGTTCCAGGAACTCGGGGCGTCTCGTTGACAAAGAGCGAGAACAGGAGAAGCCCAAGTACACTTCCCTGAGGAACACCAGCGGTAATACACCTCTCCGAAGAGCTACGGTCCGGCGAGCTACGGTCTCGCAGAAAGCTGCCGATCAAGTGAACGTAGCAATCTGGGAGAAGGACTTCCGTTAGTTTGTAAAGGATACCCTCGTGCCACACGCGGTCAAAGGCTTTCTCTACCTCTAGGAAGATCGCAGCCCTCTGTTTGCCCTGACAGCCAGCCTCGGTAATGCATTCCACGAGTCTCATCAGCTGATGAGTCGAGGAGTGCAGCTCACGAAAGCCGAACTGTTCGGGGATCAGACGTCCAGTCTTTCTAGGTGGTCACGGATCCTACGCTGGATCAATCGCTCGTAAACCTTGGACGTCGCGGACAAGAGGCTGATGGGTCTGAGGTTTTCCACGCGAGAAGAATTCTTTCCCGGCTTGGGTATCACTATTACATGTAGCCGTTTTCCATTTCACCGGAAAGTAGGCCAGTCTTAAACATATATTGAACAGATCCGAGAGAAACTGTATTCCTCGCTCCGGAAGGCGATGGAATGCGGAATTCATGACTCCGTCTGGACCAGGCACCTTCCGGGGCTTGAGCTGAATAATTCTCTCAGAGACCTCCTCCGGGGAGATGGGCTCCGGCTGGACTGTGATACCAGCCGATAAAAGCGCTCTACCTCGCGGCAGATTTGCTCAGTGAAAGCCGGGTTCTTGGATGGGTTGGGAGCGAACTGTCGCTCTAAACTGCCAGCCAAGAACTCTACCTTCTCGGGGGGGCGTCCAAGGGGTTGACCGCTGGGCCGACCAGTGCGGGGAGAGGCGCGCGTTTACGCTTTCCCATTAGGGCACTAGGAATCTGCCAGACATTACGGTTCTCGGCAGGGCCATCCATCTGTGTTACAGCTAGCTACCAGTTGCGTCTACGGAACGCCAGCATGTCACGACGCAGCTTGCCGGACGCTCTGTTAAACGCAGCCTTGTCAGCCGGGTCACAAGTCCTCTGCCAGCGTCTCCGGAGGCGATTCCTCTCGCAAGCGAGCTGAGATACGTCTTCGGGGATACGCTGATAGTCGGGCGTGAGGCCCGGCTTCATCCGGGAGGACACGTCTACCACCGAGACTACGGCTGTGTCGAATAAGGCAACTGCCTCGTCGACATGCTGGGTAGTGTCGAGTGGTATATGCTCAGGTAGGCGGCGACTGAACGCCGGGCCAAAGCGTTCCCACTCGATTACCCGCCGCTCGTCGGTAAACGTTGGGTAGCTATATGTACTGATGGGGCAATGGTCCGAGGACAATTCCGAAATGACGGAGACGTGGACCGGGCAATAAACGCCCCTGACCGTGGCAATGTTCAGTACGTCAGGGCGGAAGTTAGCCTTCGAGGGATAGTATGTAGGCCCGGTAGGACCCATAACTGTGACCCGAGCCGCATCAGCATACCTGCGTAAGCGGGCCCCGTTTGGGTTCACCAAGCTGCTCCCCCAATCGGGGTGCTTACAGTTCAGGTTGCCCTCCAGGACTACCCTTCTGTGTGCGCCAAAGATGGCCTCCAGATCGTTCGACAGGAGCTCCGTTTGTGGAGACTTGTATGCAGAAACCACGAGTAGACCGCCGAGAGCACCATGGAGCTCAACCGCGGTGCACTCGAGGTTCCGGTGCTGAGGCAGGACAACGCGGTGATGGCAAAGACTCGCCTTCACCGCGATGGCGGTGCCCCCTCCTGCGCGATCCGAACGGTCATCCCGGTAGCATACGTACTTGGGTAGTCGGAAACGACGATGCGGGGCCAGGTGCGTCTCACCAAGAAGAAGCACATCAGGCTTGTGACGGGTAACGAACTCTGAGAGCTCAGAATGCCGGGAAACGAGACCGTTGGCGTTCCACGCCACGAGCTAGAGGTCTCGCTTGAGGGATTGCCGTGGTTGTCCGTTCATTACAGACCAATAATACGGCAGGCTTCCATCAAGAGGAGGAATTTATCTTGGGGCGAGGCGATGCCAAGCGTTCCTTGATTTTGCGGAAAGTTTGGGCTACTTTCTGCAAGTCGTAGCTTGCCAGAAAGTCGGAAACGACGGCGAGGTCATCGGTCGATGAGTGGGGAGAACGCTTGGCTGGAGCTGCATAGCTGCGGCGGGGCGAGGCGGTGGAAGCCTTGGGGGGGGCAGGTTCTGGAGCGGGTGGTCGTTTTGGCTTTTGGCGGACAGGCTTGGGTCCAGTGGCAGGTATTGGCTGGCCCGTGTTCTTGCCCCGAGGTCTACCTTGCTTCTTGCCTGATCTGGGGTAGCGAGGCTTGGGTGGCGGCGGCAGTGGAGGATCAATTTCCTCATTATCCTGCGGCAACGGGACTTTTGCGTACGCGGGTATCTCGCGTTCCGGTTCCGAGGGCGCGGCTACAGGTGTGGCCTGTTTAGCTTTGCTCGGGCTCACTGCACTTGGTGGTTTCGGAACCCGAGCAGACCTTGGGTCTGGTTTCCGTACCACAGGCTCAGATGCTTTGGTCGTTTTACTAGCTGCATAGCATGTCTAGGCTTGGGCTGGACTGGCTTAACAAGTTTGTCCAGCTGTTCTTTGTAAATGGGACAGCGCCTGTTATTTGCAGAATGGGCGCCGCCACAGTTAATACAGTACCTGTGGTTGTCAGGAATAGCGCAGGCCTGCGTTAGGTGATCGAGTCCGCATCGGACCCAGGTCGGCGCGTTCCGACAACCAAAGCTGCTGTGGCCGTACCTTTGACACCTATGGCACTGGGAAACCCTCCCGGTTTGACGGCAGGGCTCTACGCTAACGCAGAGCCCGAAAAGCCGTTTCAACTCTAAAAGGGCCTGGGTGGGTTCGCCCTTCTGTACCTGGAGTCTGATTAGTGGCAGGGGTCGACGCGAGCCATAGGTTGTATACAACCGAGAGGCTGCCACAACCTTGTAACCCGCGACGCACAGTTCGTCAAGGACGACCTGCGGATCGGCCTATATGTCTAGCCCCCGAAGAACGAGGGCTACAGGCTTGATACGGTTCAGGGAATACGTGTGGAACTGGAACGATTCTCGTTCCAGCCACTGGATTACTCCCAAGTGTTCAGATGCGCTGCGGCAGGTAACGCGCACAGTCTCACTCGCTAGGAGTTTGACAGAAGCGTTATCTGCCAGCGCAACGACCTTGCGGAGTCGGCGACTAAAGCCGATAATATCCCTGACGTTCGTGACGAACACCGGCGGGATCCATCCTTCGGAGGTGCGGCTAGGCGCAACCTCAGCGGAGGCTTGGAATGCTGCCGAGTCCGTAGCCGAACTCAGGGAACCCAGTGAGGGAGACTTCCTCGGCTTGCCACCGTGCCCTACTACCACCCAGTCGGTGGATCCCGAGGTCTCCATGTCGGGGGAGTCAGACTCCCAAGAGGATTGGGGCTGCCTGGCCTACTAGCGGCCGTGCAGCCGGAAGGTCCGGCCTTTACGGGCTGTGTCGGCCCTAACAAGGACAGACTATTGTCACGAACTTGCGCGGGTTGAGCAGGGCTTCCCGCGCGAGTCGTAGGGTTCCCGACTAGCCCAAGTGGCCGGCCGGGGGGCTCGTCGCTGCCGCACAGTGCTTCAGGGACACTAACAGCTGGTCCAATGCTGACTAACTCAGCTCTTTGCCCAGCGGGTCTCCGGGGGCCGAACTGTGACACCGTCACAGTGGCGGCACAACCCGCATCTCTATTTGTGACTCCTACTCACGGAGTCCCCGGATTCCGCTGGGTAGCGCTACCTATACGACTTACCGGCACTGTGCGGCAGGTCCCAGTCGTGCGTCTTGTCGTTGTCTTGCTGGCAAGGCGGCTGGTCTATTTCCATCGCAGCTGGATGGTGGCGCTGGCGATGAGGTGATGTCTGGTCCGGCGGTTTCTTCTTAACTGCCGCAGTCGCTTGTTGTGAAGGCCTCTTCATAGCAGGTGTTCGAGGTCGAGGCGGTGTGACGTCTCCCTTGTTAAGATATCACAAATGTCGGGAACCAGTTCAATTTGTTACCTGTGAATTGAACTAGCTGCCGTTGTTAATAAACCTTAATCACTAACAAATTATAACACTTTATTATTCAGGAATTAAGCAAGGATTGTATAAATTTAGTCACTCGTTGGGTGTTAGCAAAAACATCTCTTTATTAACATATTTACCTCTCATACTTTACTTTACTTTTAAAACTCGGATTCTAAAAAATTCTGCATTAAGTATTTTGTAAATTTTACTTTTTATTCTTTTTATATCAAAATCATTCAGCTAGATATTGTTTTAATTACCACGGATCCGGGACTCAACTTAGTTATGTTTTTATTACAACTTCAACCAAATTATTAGAAGTATAATTTTGGTTGTAAATTTTAATATTAATTTAAATCTAAACATCGTAATGCCATTACTACTTCATTACAGTGATTACAAAAATATATATATTAAGCTTTTAATTTATCAAAAGTTCTTTACTGTTCTCTTTTTTACTGGTCTTGTTGTTTTACAGTGAATTTGTGTTACAAATATTATGTTTTGATATCACCTGAATATAACAATGTGTATGCTGTGGGGTCCATGATGGTCATCTTCAGTCCTCTTCTAGGGTGTGATCCACGGTTCCTCTTGATGTTAAATGAGGTTGATTGTTTCTGGTAGTCTCTTCCTAGACGATTAGATTTTGGTTCTAGAAGTTCATCCGGTTGCTGTTTGTGTTATCTTCCTTCAGATTCGGTAGTTTACATTTTACTTTTGGTTACAGTTCATATTTTATCAGCACTAAATTCTGGTAATTAACATTTCTCACCATTTACAGCTTGCTAAGAGATGTGTCGGCTAAGTTTCCTTTTTTATTCTATACGTGTTTCCTCACGCACTACATTATAATTTTGTTTGTATTATTATTATACTACATAAGTCAAATCGAACTCATTATAAACTTGAATAAATATTGTTCAACGGTATACACCTATGTGTATGTTCACAACACAGCAGCTACATCCTTACATCTCGGTGTCTATCGGGCGAGTGAATGCAATGTTTAGCGGCAAGGGGACAGTAGCTTGCGCGGTTTTACGCACTGAGAAAATAGTTCGTTCTTTTAAGTTATATTAATTATTTACTAATTAAGTCGTAATACATTATTTTACCTTTTGGTTACGAAATATGAATTTCTTTATTTATTTTGTACATATTTCATTTTATTAAAGTAATTATTATTATTAGCTAAATAACACCGTTCTTAACGTGTTGGTACGGGACAATTTGCACGTTGTTGCATGAATCTAGGCATAGGTAAGGGGTGGATAATACTCTTACTTATATTGAAAGCATTTTTTTATTTGTGCTATTTAAATATTTTTTTAAATCGTCACAGCGGTCCTCTTCTGCGTTGTCAATGCGATGTTCACTCTTCAAATGCAAGTCTCCAAGTGTCGCCTGTTTTCTTTCCGCTCGTCATTTTACCATCTGTCCCTTGCCCATTGCAAATATATTCCAGTCGGAAAACTTTGCTACTACGATTGCAACGATTAAAACACAAAGCATGTGTGTACACCGCGAGCGCACATGAGTGGGCGTACTAGAGTGCATGTTGGAGTCAATGCAAGCCGCGCGCGCTCGCACTGACCCCCAAACATACAGACGGCAACGCAGGACATATGTCGGCTCAAGCGGTGTGGTATGAGTCTGTACATGTGGGCGTCACATGCGTGAGCGTGAGCGCGCCAAAATGCGTGTTGAGTCAATGCAAGGTGCGCGCTTGCACTGGCCCCAACACACAAACTCCACGCCAGCATGTGTCCATCAAACGGGTGTGTGTGAGTGTAATGCCCTGTCCTAATCATGACAATCAAAATAGTAAAAATACCATGTACCCAGAGTATTTCACAGTGGGTAAATGAGCCAGAAGATGAATTTATCTGCAGAGACACCTGTGAACCTTGCTGGTTTGAATTAAACTAAATAAATTTGTTTAATTTCTATCAGTTGCATAGAAACAAACAATTTATTTGTTATCGACAACTGGAACAATGAAATTCTTAATATTATTTTTTTCAGAATATCTTACAGTACTATGCAAAGTCAGTTTCAAATTGTTTGGGATAAAAAAAAAATACATGATACAATGTGGATTACCTATAATTCCTTGTAACACTTGTAAAAGAAATTCTTATGCCAATTTTTCTGTAAAACACAAAATAAATAATTATAAGTATAATACTATTGACTCGGAACACTAACTTTTTTATTGGTAAAAATGTAAAATTTTTACCTTGTAGCCTGAACCAGTTTTCGCTTATTACAAACTTCGTGTGATAAAGTGTGATAAAACTGACTTCGTCACCCTCTGACGAAGCTTGTAATAAGCGAAAACTGGTTCAGGCTACAAGGTAAAAATTTTACACTTTTACCACTAAAAAACTTAGTGTTCCGAGTCAGCAGTATTATACTTATAATTAGTTAATCAACGGACACATCATATACAACAAAGTCCAAGAAGAAAATAAATATTAGAGGGCACAAATTAATTCAGCAGACACTTGTTATTGCAGTATATATGTGCGCACTTTTTTTTTAATAAAAACCTTTAACTTAGGAAATACTACACATTCTGCACATTCATAGTTAATTTCAGCAAAATTAAAAACAGAATTTTGTTTATTTTTTTAATCACACTTTAAGTTATAATATAATCTGACAATAGAGAAATTCAATATTAACAGAAAAGTGACACTGTGGTAACATTAACAGAAAAGTAACATTGGTGCCTTCAACTTAATAAAGAATTTTAGAAAGTAAAATGCAGATGGTGAAAATAACAGCAGAGCTGTGGACTTAAGTGACAACAATTGTGCATTTTGTAAAAACCTTTGTGAAAGTGAAATGAAAGCAATTGAAATAGTAATCAATATCGACAGATGGTTTATCAAAAATAATGAAATCCACCTCATGACAGGAATTTATTTGTAGCTGACATTGTGTTTCAGTCTTTTGTTCAGTCATTTTCTAACTGCTATTCTGCTTCATTTATGAAAACAACTAGTACAGAATATGATATGCCTAGACAGTTAGCTTTTTGTTGTGAAAGTGAATGACAAAAGTTTAAATAGTAAGTTACTATTTAACATATTATGCTAGTTCACTGCATCTAAATATAGCTAGTTCAAAGAACAAAATTTTTGAAGTTTGTTGAAATTCACCACCATCTGTCTGCCATAGTCTGCAGTTTCACTATTATCATGTCAATGCTGAAGAGTACGAACTTGTTACTGACACAGGTAGAATATTAACAACAGATCTTTGTTTTGCTCAGGAGTCATTTGAACGGTATGCAGAAATATTATAGTCCCCTATAGCTGCAGGTTCAAATGGGTTTTAAGTTTGTTTTGTAAATAGAATACAATATCTACTATGTAATTTAGTAGCCATTATCAGGCAATTAGCGAGTAGGTGAAAGGGCGAGCACAGGCGAACGTAGGTTATATGCAGGACTGATAACAATACAGTCTCTACCGGACGACTGAATAATATTTTTTTCCTGTACGCATAATTTTGAATTTTTTTCATTATTGGACAATGCAGGACAATTTGTGCAGATGTTGTGGACCTACCATCATTTTACGTAAACTACATTCTTTGTAGCTTCTTACATAATGGTCTTATGGTGTAGTGTGGTTAAAGTATTATGGGTCTACTTGTAAATACAAATGTGGTTAGACTACAGTGACTTGTTAGATGGGGACTTGTGTGCTTGTAAGCGTAGATATGATGTGATAAGAGGAATTTTGTTTTATTTAGGACCTTCCATAGTGCTTTTCATAACAAGGCAATTACACTACACAATGTATATACACATTACAATGATACACAATGATATGTATTGAATAGTTCAATTTGCAATTAATTAATTCTGCACTTCTGCTTTTTTCTGACCATTATGTCTTCGTCACGGAATCCTTCAGATCCATGCTTTCTCTCACTCCATCCTGATTCTGTAATTCTGTGGCCTTATTCTACACTATATACATCTAGGCTAATAAAAAAATCTATCAATTCTGTATCTAAAGGCCAGACTTTGTCATTACAACCAGGAAACTCTTTTCTCTGTAATTGTGTTGAGTGCAGCATACCTTCCAGCTCCCATCATTTACTCATCGTCCATATTATAACATCGCCAAATCCAGATCATATATAATATCTATAAGTATGAAAGAAATGCTAAAAAGTAATATAATTTGATAAATAAATAATGAAGAAAAAATATAAAATGTAATTAAGAAAGAAGAAGGAAGAATAGTAAACTAAAGTAATTATTAAAAGAATAGACTAGACTGACAAACAAATGACTTTTACCCAACCCCAGAGATTGGCCAGATAAAAACCAAAATAAAATGAAGCAAAATGGAAATGAAGGAGAAGAAAAATGAAAATAAAAATGGAACAAACCAAGTATAAAGGAAATAAAGTGAAACAAGATGATAAAACACAGCCAAATAATATAGAATAGGGAAGCGAGAAATGATACACTCAAATATCATAAAGGAAACGAAACCAGTAACTAACCAATGTAAAAAATAAGTATTAGTATTGACTAAGTGATAAATGTAATTAATAATTGATAAAACCCGATTAATAAAAGTACACTAACCCAAGAATTAGAAGTATATTGTTACGACGGTCTACTCGATCGTCGTAGGTACAGTGGAAACAAAATAAGTACAAGACACCAATCAAGTCACTAATCACACCTTTAATTGTTACAGTAAAACAGTTCGTAATTAACAACACAGTCTCTACAGCAAATCAAATGAAAATTGTTCGCATGCAATAAAATGTCCACTAATATTAAAACTTAATTGTATTACAATTATACCGTCCGAATTTAAAACGCAACACTTCACTACTAACTACTTGAACGTACACAGTAATAACCCGAACCGCTCTGTAAATATATCGCACTAATACTCTCGAACCGCACTATCCAAAATCTCGCATGGAACTGAAAACTAAGGCCGCTACCCGATGTATTTATAGTCACGCTCACACACCAGAAGCTTCCAAACTGCGTCTTATCTCTCGTGAACTACGTAATTACTACGGCCTTGACACAGTCCGAGCGAAGCCCGGCATAGTCGAGAAGATTCTCGCAAAATGCGTCTAGTAGCACGTACACCACACGCTTACATCGAGATCTTTCTGGCACATTCAATAAATGCGTAGATTGTTCTGTGCTGTCGTATGTCGTAGCACTGCCCCCTCCTTAAGCCTGTTCGTCCCGAACTGGCAAAGCGTCTCCGAAGTAATACTCGACCAGGCGATCTAGGTGGACGTCCTTGCGAAGGATAATTTTCCCGTTCTTCGAATTCAGTCTCGTGTGACGAGAACACCACGTTCCCAGGAATGCGAGTCTTTTCGCAACCACTAGTTTCGCTGGAATCACTCCCGTTGCGTCATGTAGGCCTACTGATGACCGAAATACCACTGGCTGATCCAAGTCTGTTTGGTACTCGTCAACAACCTCTTCTGTAACCTCATCTTCAGCCACTTTACCCTCGGGCGCTTCTATCAGCTCAGGAACAAGCAAGAGTTTTGTTTCGACACCCATAGTTGGCTTTCCAATCACTTCTTTTGTCCTTATACTTATTTGTACTTCCTCTGCTAGTTCTTCCTCCATTTCCGCTGGCAACAGGAACTCTTGACCAGACTTGTTTACTTTTTCTTCGACTAATGCCACTCGCTTAATCGAATGGTTGGTAGACCCTGTCGTTTTAGCCATGGAAAGCTTTATCTCCTCTTGGCCGACACACAGGACATTCTCTCTTAAGTCCACAACGAATCCGTAGGCATTCATAACGTCCGTGCCAAGAATCACTTCATCGACAATGTCTGCAACGAGCATTTGGTGGCTAAACTCAAGAAGACCCAGGCGTACACGTACGTCTACCTTTCCTAGCACCTTGACGGAGCTTCCAGTCACAGTCTGTATTGTACAAGAGCTAATTAGAGGATGGCGGTTACAGACTAAGTCAGGGCGCACAATGGACACTGTTGCGCCCGTGTCAACTGTAAATGATGTTGGTTTACCATCCGCAAATCCATTAACGATCAAGTTTCCACTGATTTTATGTAGCGTGGAAACTGTGTGCTGTTCTGGGCCTTTACTTCTCCAATTGGTGCGATCAGTCTCTTCTCTCGGTATCTTCTTCTCCCAACAGTCTACCTGTAGATGACCACGTTTTCCACAGTTGTAACATTTCGGTCTTCTGTCTTTTTCAAATCGTTGCGACTCTCTTGATCTTTTGAATGGTTTGTCCGACCACACTGTTTTTCTGCACCCATCGTAACGGTAATGTGATACAGGGATCTTCTGACTGCAACGTGATGGCACAAACCCATTAATGTAGCGGGACGCTGACTTGGCAGCTTCAAACTCTAGGGCGTGAACAAGAGCTTCTGAGCTATCTCGGTGTCTTGCCATTCGTAACACTTGCTGAAGTTCACAATCTCCGATGCCATCAATAAATGTCTGCACCGTAAACCTTATTCGGAAGTCTTCTGGTGCTTCAGGATAGGCCAATCTAATCAATCTGTCGATACTTGCTTCAAATTCTTGAAGACTTTCCCCGGAACGTTGTCGTCTTGTTCTCAACTGAGCGTAGTACACCTCTCGCAAATGTTTATCACCGTAGCGTAATTCTAGAGCTTTTATCAACTCGGCATAGATGTTCTGGCTGTCAGGTGGCACTTTCTGTAGTAGTTCTGCCGCGGGTCCTTTTAATGAGAGAACGAGTGAAACAGCCTTGTCTTTCTCTGTCCAATTATTTGCGCATGCAGCAGCTTCAAATTGGCGGAGGTACGTTGCCCAGTGACTGCTTCCGTCAAAGGTTGGAGCTTTGACATGAACTGTCCCTACCGCAGGCAAAGTGACTTTCTCTATTAACTTATTTTCTGTGTCTTTTTCTGTCTTTATCACTGGTACAGTCTGTTCAGAAATTTGTTTTGATTGAATCTTCAGGCACTGTTCGACTTCACTTTTAATTTGTTCTCTTATGTTTGCCATTGAGTTTCTACTGCAGATATTTTACTTGACACAGATTCTTCTATAACAGATATTTTTGTAGACATCGATTCTTCAACAACCAAGACAGATTTTTCTACTTCAGCTATTTTTAATGTCATTGATTCTTGTACCTCCAATATTTTAGTAACTTGTTTATTAAGCTCACCTCG
Organism: Magicicada septendecula; assembly: GCA_034769895.1. Taxonomy (NCBI): domain Eukaryota; kingdom Metazoa; phylum Arthropoda; class Insecta; order Hemiptera; family Cicadidae; genus Magicicada; species Magicicada septendecula. Next base: position 192,345,511 of record CM068369.1, on the reverse strand, counting down.
TAGGAGACCCAACTCTACAGCGGTTTGTTCTTGTGCCTACTTTTGCTGCTGTATTAACTCCTTGATGTCCTCTGTTTCACGTTTACGTCGTTCCTCTGTTTCTTTCTTTTCTTGTCTTCGGTCTTCTTTTTGTCTTTCTTCTGTTTCTAGCATTAGTGCTTTCTGACGTTCCTCAGCCTCTTCTCTTTCCTGTCTTCGTTCTTCTTTTTGTCGTCTTTCTGCTTCTTCCGCCTCCTGTCTGCATCTTTCCTCTGCTTCCAGCAGGAGGGTTTTCTGTCTCTCTTCTGCTTCTTCCGCCTCCTGTCGGCGTCTTTTCTCTGTCTGCAACAGCAGGGCCTGGAAATTTTCCATCATCTGACTGGCATCCATTGTTTTTCGATTAATTACGAATTACACTCGTCTTGTACAAAGTATCCACTGTTTCCACTGTTAACCGTTCTATCCCAGTGTTGACACCACTGTTACGACGGTCTACTCGATCGTCGTAGGTACAGTGGAAACAAAATAAGTACAAGACACCAATCAAGTCACTAATCACACCTTTAATTGTTACAGTAAAACAGTTCGTAATTAACAACACAGTCTCTACAGCAAATCAAATGAAAATTGTTCACACGCAATAAATGTCCACTAATATTAAAACTCAATTGTATTACAATTATACCGTCCGAATTTAAAACCCAACACTTCACTACTAACTACTTGAACGTACACAGTAATAACCCGAACCGCTCTGTAAATATATCGCACTAATACTCTCGAACCGCACTATCCAAAATCTCGCATGGAACTGAAAACTAAGGCCGCTACCCGATGTATTTATAGTCACGCTCACACACCAGAAGCTTCCAAACTGCGTCTTATCTCTCGTGAACTACGTAATTACTACGGCCTTGACACAGTCCAAGCGAAGCCCGGCACAGTCGAGAAGATTCTCGCAAAATGCGTCTAGTAGCACGTACACCACACGCTTACATCGAGATCTTTCTGGCACATTCGATAAACGCGTAGATTGTTCTGTGCTGTCGTAAGAAAGAACTGTCGAAAGACATGAATTTATTAATAGTATAAATAATATTTGTAAAGAAAGAGAGAGATAGTGAGATAGTGAGAAAATAAAAAATAACTAAGTGACAAAGAAAAAGTAATGGTAGGGATTACCCACTAATAAACACTTAAAATAAAAAGTTTAAGAAGTGCAAAAAGTGAAAGTGTAAAAACCCCAAAATAATGAGTAAATCAGCGACAAACACTAGATAGTTCAAAAATGAAGGTAATGAATAAATAAGAATATTGTAAATGATAGTACTATGATAAATAGTGATAGATAAAAAGCACTTAGTAAATCAGTGATAAACACTAAACGATTTAATGGTGAACATATAAGAATTGTATTAATAATAGTAATTAAAAAAAGTATTTAGATGAAGGATACGATGTTATTCAGGGGAGAAAGCCCATGTAAGGTAAACAGTTAGTGTTACCATGGATTGGAGGTAGAGATTATTAAGGAAATAAGAAATTAAAAACAAAATAAATAAACACCCCATGTTATAAAGGATAATCGATTAAGTAAGTTTAAAAGATGTGATGATGTTTATCACCCAAAAAATAATAAAGAATGAAATGAATTGTAAACCAACATTACCTAATAACTGTTAAAGATTGTTCAATTAATTTTATGAATAGGATATGGATGAAGGAAATATACAGACCATAGGCCTAGTTGTTATATTTTATGTAATAAAGAATAGTAAGTAATAGCCATATTGTTAACAAGGGCAAGTTGAATAAATAAGAAGGAAAATCAATACAGAAATAATAACACTGGAAAATCAGTTAGGAAATAATTGACAAGCCATGATGTAGAAAATAATGTTAACACATAATCAGTACAAAAACAGATCCAAAACACATCAACAAATAAACAAATCAATTATAATCACAAATCGAAACACATTAGGATAAAATGAGAGGTAATTGGTATAAAATAAGTAAATATGATCAATGGCTACTTAGGCCTATGAAATACCTAACTGTCAAAAAACAATTAACTACAAATTGTAAAAAATTAACAAAGAAATTGGCAAATCCAAGGCGAGTAACTAGCCAAGGATAATTTGTGAATCATTTTAAAAGAAAAATGTTAGAATAAGTACATAACATAAAAAAGAAATGTAATTAACAAATATTAACATAATTGTAAATATAGTAATACTTTATAGAACCCAACCTTATGGGATGTCTAAATAATCTTTGAAAGGAAATACAAACAGTAGTGATAATATTTAATACGTAGAGAGGAAGACAGAAGAATAAAAGCAATCAGAAGATATACAGTAATTTTGAATAAAAATTCAAAATTGATAAAAATGGTTATAAGACAAGATTAACCAATCAGAATTAATTTGTAACCATGACAACAGACGTTGGTTACGAATTTTCCGTTAAATCTTATTACTCGTAACGTGACGCTCTTCCAGAAGGGACGCCAAGTCGTGAACGATCAAAATTTTAATTTAAAAGGTCAAAAAAGTAAACAAAATTACAACAGATGAACAAGTAAGAAGCAGACGATGACTGAAAACATTTAACTGCTGTCGAGGACCAATTAAATAAAAAAGAAATGAATAAATTGCTACGATTAACTTGAAAAAGATGCCAGAAGCCCCAGACAATTGAAAATTGAATACGATTGCAGCCCAATTCCTTTTTACCTGAACAACTGAGTATATCCAGTCTACTGATGTGTTAAGTATCATTAAATTACCCAAATTTCAGAATTAAACTCACTTTAAATATTTCTCACAGTAATCTGAACTCTCACTATAAACTGAATATAATTTCTTTCAAAGATTAAATAAAAAAATAAGACACTGAAAATTTGTCAACTAGTAAAATAACCTGTTGTTAGTTTACGAACTTTTGAAACACTTTTACAGGAACAAATTATAGTTACACATTATATTACTTAAGTACAAATAATGTAAGGTAGTGTATTTTTATTGTTGTACTCCTTAATAATCCTTTTATCATAATCACAAGAATCCAAGTCGTTGAACGAAAATATCTGTAAACAAATTACACGGTCACCATCATTGACTGTCTGATCCGTTCAAAATCGATTTGTCAAACCCTAGAGAAATTGTCTTATATTAATTGCCGGTGCAAATTTATTAAAAAACAAAATATAATCTGTGTTAAACTGAATAATTAACAATCACCAACTAATAAATCAGTACTGAGTGTAACCACTGTGTTTTATTTTCATTAGGAAGGTGTATTATAATTTTTGTACATTTTAGCGAACAGCTTGGATTGACGGCAAGCGTTCATGTAGCACACTCAGCGAACTACCGGCTTGATTAAGAAGGTCGAAACGAGGCGGGAATAAATTTGAATTCTCCACACCACCTGAGCTGAACTCGCCCGATCATCCTAAATTTTTTTAATTGTTTTAATTAAACAATTTGGCGCCACCCGGGATTTATACACCCCTAGTGAACAACAGGTAAAGACTTGGATACCTGGTTATTCGTACGTTCGCGACGGACACAATCAGCGTAAGTTACGTTCCAGAGCGACGACGGATTGGTAAGACACGAGAGTACACTTTACACTCTTGACACTTTTACATTTTTACACTCCTACAGTACGAGACGATTGAGTGATTTTTACAAATTGGCTTCCATCGCGGGGCTTGAACAAGGCGGACGTCTCACACAGGGTTTTTACAGATTGACGCATCCAACGTGTGGCAAAATAACACGGGAGCTACAAAGAACTATTACAAATTGGCGACCAACTGGTGAGGCTAGAAGAAAGGGAAATACGAAATTCTAGCGGCGATTACGAAAGGATAACAAAATGCATACAAGAGGGTTGTCGGAAAAATTGGCAATGGACCAAGAAACGGAAGAAAATAGAGGGGAAGAAGAGGAAGGAACATCGGTTGAAAAGGTGGAAACAATAATAACCACGGAAGAACCAACCCAAGACAAAGAAATGGAACCACAGGCGGGTGACAAGAGAGAAGTTAGAGGAGACCCCAATATAATCAAATTAATAGAATTAATGAATAGTATGAAGGAAGAAACCAATGACAATTTTCAGAAGCAGAAAGAAGAAATGAAGGAGAAATTCAACAAGAGTGAGGAGAGTTTGAAACAAATCAATGAAAAAATAATTAGTACCAACGAAAGTACTAAAGAAGAATTAAGACAGACAATTACAAAAATAATGAAACCCTCCAACAACAGCTGAAGGAAATTAATGAAAAGACTAAGGAAGAAATGGAGCAGTAAATAAGACTAATATTAAGAGGATATCGTGAAGAAAGCGAACAGACAAAAACGGAGATGAAGAAGAAATGGGAAGAAACCAATTACAAAACAGATCTACTTAATAAGACATTAGATAACGGGTTCCAGAAATTGAATGAAACGCTAGACAGCACTTCTAAAGGAACTAACGAAAAAATAAGAAATGAAGAAGACCAAAGTGTATTATTATCTGAGAATAAAAATAACACAAACAAAGAGATTATCCAAACCATGGAAATGAAGACTAAGAAAATGCATCAAAGAAAACTAATCAATACCAGATAAGAATTTATTGGAGATGATGAAGAATGGACTACCTGAGATGTTTAATCTACCAATTACCGACCAGAATGAAATAATGAATTTTAAAAATAACAGAAGGAACTTAATAGAAACTTTAGAAAGGAATCGCTACCAAACAGTGTGTAACACATTAAGAAGGTCGATCAGAAAATGGAATACAACAGAAATAGAAACGCAAAATAGACCAATATCAGTGAGAAGATCAATTATGGAGGTACGAGTAACTTCGTTGAGTAATAACCAAAATGCTAAAGTAATTGAGGTAGAATTTGATAATAAAGAACAAATGGTATTAGAAGAATGGCTGTACCAGATAGAAGAGACCTATATCACACGGACAGAAATAGTTATGCACACCAGAGCAGTCCGAACAACGGGGGTAACTCATGTAATCATGGACTATGGGTAAACCAAGTGCAGATAAACACTGAAATATGGGACTGATTTCCTGATTACTGAACCAGCAAACCAATGGAAAAGAAGGAACATTAAATTAACTAAAATAATTAATAATAATCGAAGGGGAGAACGTAGACGAATACTTAAGACAAATGGATGGAAATGACAGAAAAAACCAAAGGTAAATAACCAACCGAAGTAAATTAAATAATAAAGAGATAACAAAACAAACAAATAAGTTTGCAAATAGATAATAAAGGAAAAAGGTGTAAGATGAGATTTCAAAATTCAAAAAATTATGTAAGATCAACTTACAACATTATTTACAGCATATATGAGATAAAAGAGAAAAAATATATATATATTATTATAATATATATATTACATATATATTAATATATATATATTATATATATATATATATTATAACACCTTCTCTTTATATATTATATTTGTCAATTTACATATGCCTCTTAGTTGCGGCGACAAATTATATAAAGACTTTTCTTTCACTATTACTCTACTTTCTATAAATATAATGATAGAAAAATGTTACTTACCCGTGACTTTTTTACTTTACCTGGGCGCCAGAACAAATCCCAGATACAAATGACACGGATTCAGCTTAGCTCAGAGCAGAGACACACTATCTCAGGATTCGTTCAGTGAATGTGGAATTCAAGGGGAATCGTTACAAATAACACTTTAAAATTTGTTGAAGTTTGTTTAATTAACGATTAAATGTTATTTTATTAATGTTCTTTCAAAGCTAAGTTAAGGACTTATTGCTAACCTAACTCTTATTATTAATGGGTGTGCGTGAAAAGTGAAGATTAAAACGTCCAAACGACCAGTTGCTCTTATCTGGTTTATTTAGGAAAAATTATATCTCCTAAACCAGTGCTAAAGAACGGGTCTGCAATAATTTGCACGTTCAATACTACACCTCACTCTCCATTCAACACTCCTATATTACTACGTTATTACTAATCTTAATGTTTAAATACAAATTATGAATTTACTTAGTGTCTTTTTAAATTGTTTATTGATTTTATTATTTATTTTGTTACTTATTTCATTGATCAATGAATATATTTCTTACTGATTGATGCGTCCACCGTAGATAGGAATCCGTAGAGATCCTCCTTTTGATGGTTCGGCTCAGAAGAAATGAAGTTGACCAATGACGTTGACTGATGACCCTGGGCGCTTACAGATGCTGTAGCTACTCTGGTGCACAGGTCACTTCACAATTAATTAATTGTTTAATTAATTAATTTTGTAATTAATTAATGAGTTGTTACACGGCGAGAGTATTTATTAATGAACTTTACTAGTTCCTCTGCTACTGTGGACCACTTCTCGAACTGTTATTTAAATAAAACTTTGCGTGGTTTGCGAAATTTAGCTCTTATCTAACACACATCTTGCCTATTTAATGTTCGAACGAAGAGTGCTCGATTCCCCAAGTCTGAGTTGGCGTCTCTTCTGAATACAGCTTTGTGATTGCTTGTTCCAAATAAATCATGCGTTTTCCATTTGAAACAATATCGAACAAGTCGAGCAAACGCCCCTTAACAGGTTTGAGATGGTAGAGAATTACTGGCTAATTTCATACTTCCTCTGTTTGCAAATCGTTTGATTATGGGTATTTGCAAACGTGATTTCACAGATCTGACTACAGAATATTATTGCTTAGGTCTTTCTCTGTAAGTGTGTGAAAACACCTAATTCGTACCTAGCCTAATTCTCTAGTTATTTCTCTTGGCGTTCTTCTTCTGTATAACTTCTGTAAATGTTAATTATATTGGTTGATATTTTGGCTATTTATAGAGTTTTAATTGCTGAACACTATGCAGGTTTCAGAATTGCTGTATATTTATTAGTTTTGAAGATATTGCAGTTTTAACTAATAAAATATTTGAATAAAAATTCATGTCTGTGCCGGCAACCTTTGTAGCAGTGGCGATGTTAGACAGAGATAGCTGTGATTATACCCTCTCTCTCTTGCTTACGCCACTACACTCGCACAGTATGACACTTTCATATAACGATCTGATGGGTCGGCTTTATGAATCGTTATATATACCCCCACTTGGTATAAAAAAAATTTATTATTTAAGAAATCATTAATTTTTTTTCTTCTTGTAAAGTTACGCACTTTCTTTAAGATTTAAAACTTGCACTGTTTGTTTTGCTCGCACACATTTTGCACTATTACAATTTTGCTTACTTCTACCTTATAACTAATTATTACAATATGTTACTAAACCTAACATGGCATACACATATTAGAGATTTATATGGACATTAATGCTTTAATTACAAGTTTGATTTAATTGATGGCAATGTTCAAAACGACAATACTAACATTTATTTAACTACTACTTATTAACATTGACATTGCTTCAAAAACATTTATAAATATTCGTTTGATCACGTTTGATTCACATACCTCATTGGCTCAAACCATTGTTTTTTTATTGATCTATGTTTTCTCAAACTATCCCCATGGTACTTTTCTATAATTTTGTTTTTTTTCAACATATTTTAATATGTATGTGTACCTTGCAATCTGCTCTTCTATTCTATAAGGCCCCACGAATATCGGAAAGAACTTGGCCGTGGTATTATCTATGGCAGAGGATACAGGATTCGCTTTCACTAGCACTTCTTCTTCCACAAACCTTACCAACTTGTGAGTACGATTATATCGTTCTACCCTCTTTTGGCCTTCTCTCTGTATTCTTTCTTCTGCTATTCTGGTTTTTACCTCATATGGAATAGGTAGATTGTAGTTGGGTGGACTTTTTATGGTTTTGGTCCATACATGTACTAGTTCTTTGTTGATAAATAATTCTGAAGGTGTGTACCCCGTTGTTTCATTACATGTATTATTAATACAATCCGAAATAAAACTCAAATAATCTACCCATGCAGAATGGTTCTGATGGTATAATACCCTAAAATATCTACCTAATTCTCTATTTACTCGCTCAGCTAAATTCGCTTGAGGGTGACGTATTGATGTAAGAATTGGTTTTATATTGAGTTCCTCCAAGGTTTCTCTCCATAGGTTATGGGTGAACTGTTTTCCTTGGTCGGACAATATTTTCCTAGGTTTATCATACTGTGGGATGTAGAACTTTGTTAACGCTCTAAGTGTTGCTTTTGTCGTGGCTCTTTGGACTGGGTATAGTTTGACAAATTTAGAAAAGAAATCTACTGTTACTAGAATGTGCTTTACCCCTCCTTTTGCTTTTGGTAGAGGCCCGTAATAATCCATAGCTAATAACTCTCCTTTCTCTTTTGCTTGGATTGTTTGCATTTCTACTCTGGTAGATAAGTTCGAGTGTTTATACTTCTGGCACAGGTCACAAGTAGACAATAATCTTTTCATGCGTTTTGCTAACCCCTTTCCAATGAAGCTTCCTGTTAAGGCTCGATGGCATTTCTTAAATCCAGCGTGGCCCAATGACAAGTGGTATTCCCAAATAAGTTCCTCCATCATACAGCTTGGTAATTATAATTTCCACTTATGGGAACATAGCTTATATAGCTTCCCTTCATATATGGAAAATCCTGGTTTGGTGTTGGTAATCACACTTCTCCAAGCTACACTAATCCTAGGGTCTTGTTGTTGATGGGTCCCTATTTCCTTAAGTCGTCTAACTACTTCCGGTTTTGTTACATGCTTTACCGCGTAAATACCTATATCGGTGCTACTACTTTTACTGTTAACTGTATCCATGTTGTTTTCTGATGGTGGATTTCTACTGAGTACATCTGCTACCAAGTTGTCTTTCGCTTTACAATACTGTATTTCAAACTGGTACTCTTGTATAGCCAAGATCCAACGAGTCAGACGAGCACCTAGCAATTTACACTTTAATAAAAATACTAACGCCTTATTGTCGGTGATTATAGTAAGTTTAGCACCCAGAATATAACTTCTAAACTTTGACAGGCTATGCACTATTGCTAATAGCTCTTTTTCTGTCGTAAAATAGGTTAATTCCGCCCCTTTAAGTGTGCGGCTTACAAATCCTAATACCGCTTTTTGGCCCTTCTCATTTATCTGATACAAGTGTGCTCCTATAGCAATATTGCTGGCGTCTGTTTGCAAATAAAATCTTTCTCCTACCCTCGGATGATGTAATACAACAGTATTTATAAAAAGACTTTTCACTTGTTGTAGCTCTTCATCGTGGTCCCTTGTCCACCTCCATTTAATCCCTTTGTTTAACAACTTCAACAATGGAACAGTACTTTCCGCGTATTTACTTGTAAACCTCTGATAGTAGTTAGCTAAACCTAGAAATGACTTTAGCTGCTTGCAGTTCTTTTATGACACTTACCGACTTCCAATGCTTAAATTCTTTAATGTTTATATTGATTTTATTAGTATCAATTTCCATCGTGATGATATTTCTTTTGAAATTTATTTCTGCCTTCCATTCAAGTAACGTATCTACCCCAATAATACAATCATGAACGAGTTTCGGGACTATAAGAGCTACAATTTGGGTTTGGGTACCATTTATATTGATAGGTAAATAAATTTGTTCAGTGATCTTTTGCATTTTGGCTCCAGTGGCTCCCTGTACATTACAATTTTTTACGGGTAGTCTGGGACAATTACGCAACTGACTATTATTTTCTACAAACTTTGAGCTGACACATGTTACCTCACTGCCGGTGTCTATTAGCGCTCATACTAGTAGATTACTGATATTACAAATTATTTCCGGACATTCAGGATAATGGCTTCTACCCACTTCTTGCTCTTCTTTTAACAAGAACTCCCTATCGCTCAATTGTTTTATATTATTTGTTACTTTCTTTTTACCTGTTTTCGTGGGTTGTTTCACACGCAGTTAATGGTAGATTTAGTTTTGTTTCTTTTCTACCTGCAGTGGCTTCCCGTTTCCCGTATTCCTTTTACTAGTAGACGGTTGTGGCTCGGTAGATGTTATGGCTGTTTTACATACCTTAAACCCTTTATTTGGTCGGTTTTCCATGCTCCTACTTCTACCCTTTTCTTGCAATTCCTGCCGATTTTGGGGTTTGTTACCCGGATATGGGGTAAACCTTTTTTTCTTTTGGGCGTTTATTGTTTCTTCTTTTCGTTGGGTAGAAAGATGGTTCCTGATGATCACCTCTAGAGTGGTTACTGTACAGAATCCGGTCCGCGTGGACCAAAAAATGTTTAGTAAAAGACTGTAGCTTGTGTAAATTCGTTCTTAGATGAATCACCAGGAAGTAGAAATGATGAAGAGTGTGGACTGTATTTAATTCATTTATTTGAAGTTCAAAATTACATTAAATATGTAGTTAGCAGTTGTTTTTGAATGACAGGTTGGCTAATGAGCATGTCGTATATAGAAAGTATCCAAAAATTTTTAAGTTACATTAATAAAGGGCCTAATTGGCCATAAGTGAAATGTGTTGGCCTAAGGCTTACATTAAATATCGCGACAAAAAAATAACAGTGAGGTAGCGGGCGTGCCGACCGCCGCAAGCTAGCGGGCGTGCTGACCGCCGCAAGCTAGCGTTTGAGACGAACTGTACAGAGCTTCGACATGAGTAATCAGATTAGAACAAAAAGTAAGAAGCAGATTAGCCAACCTATAAAGTAAAATTATCGCGCTACTGCACATAAGCTACCCGTCAAAATCAATCGATTTTTTACCACCTTTTTAGTAAATTATTATACATTTTGTAACTTAATTTAAAAACATACAGTGTTCTTAATAATGAGAGTTAGTTTCAAGGCTAAGTTGAACCTTGATTTATGAGATTAGATAACAGCTGTACGTTAATGGTTTCGAGATAAGCATGAATAAGATAAGCCTAAAGATAAGCGTTTGTAAGCCAAGGTTGGCGAACAGCTGATTTCATACATGAACGTGAATGTCTGCATTGGCAAGTGTTGCCGTCACATATTGTATGTGTACAGTATAGAACATTATAAAACATGAAAAAATACATAATTAGACAATGCTTAATAATTTATGATCGGAAGCTCATCACATGATGGCCCGATAGTTTGTAACCCTATGCATGTCATAGATGGTTACCGTGAAATGGTTGAGGCCAGTAGACCTGTACAGAGAATTATTTACATGAATAAAATTGCCACAAATTACATGTTTAAGCGTAGATTTAGCATGGCGTCATGTATTGACCAAGTCATGTTGTTCCTGATGTTTCAGGAACTTACAATATGTAATAATGTATGAACAAGCTAGATAGCTGACTGAATGCAAGCACAAATATGATGACATGTATGTCATAATTTAAACAGAAATAGTAATTGTGCAATGCTTAATCACAAAATATAAATACAATATAACAATACAATATAAAATAAATCTAGACGTGGCATGGTTACACGCAGTAGACGCAAAAACGATAGGTTTTACATAAACGCAAGTTATATAATGAATACAATAACAACAATTTAGTTAATTACAATATGAATAATTGCAATGGCATAAGTAACAAATACGATACTGTGATTACAAACGTAGTACATGAGTTGAACAATTTAAAAGATATTCACAGAACAATAAATCACATATATTAGCAACTGTATAAAGAAATGCATGCATGGTTGCGCAGCTGCAAAACATGCAAATATTATATAACAAATTTTTATAAAATAAGACCACCAAAAAACATGACACATACCCAAAACATCAAAATGTAAATGTGTAGGACATAGTATGCCACACAAAATTAACATACAAATACAAAATAGTAATATACCACCAAAAAACTATGAGCATCACGCAATGGGGCAAAATTGATATGCAAATGTTGTGATAATGCACCACAATTAAGTTGACCAAATGGTCACAATAAGTGATAAGCCAATGGCTAAGTAAAATAGCATTGCGCTAAGTGATCATAATAATCTTGTCAAATCTCGTCCCGCGCTGGCAACAGACATAACTTATCTACTGGTCTCCGCAAAACACCCGTAGGTGTGCGAATGTCTACGACACGAATTAAGTTATCTGGGCCGGGAAATGTGGCGGTAATTACACCAAATTTCCGGGCTAATGGAGGTAAATTATCCTCAATAAGCAAAACTAGGTCACCAATGGAAACATTATCCTTAGTGAATTTCCATTTGTGACGCTGCTGCAACTGGTGCAAATAGTCGCGAGACCATGCCTTCCAAATGCCTTGGACAAACCTTTGTAGAAGTTGCCAACGCCCAAGACGTGAAATAGGAATGTGAAATAAGTCTGGGTCCGGTATCGCCGTTAAGGGTGCGCAAATCAAAAAATGGCCAGGTGTGAGTGGCACCGGATCATTTACATCTGAGGAGATGGCAAATAAAGGTCGAGAGTTCAGACATGCCTCTATCTGAGACAAAACTGTCGTGAACTCCTCGAAGTTGAGTATAGATTTGCATACCACGCGGCGCAGATGAAACTTCAAACTCTTTATGCGGCTCTCCCAGAGACCACCGAAATGAGGTGAGGAGGGCGGAATAAATGACCATGATATCCCCTGAGAGGACGTGAATGACTTGATCGATGAGATGGCATCCTTATTATGCCAAAAGTTGTAGATATCATGTAAAATATTGCGGGCCTTCCTAAAGTTTGTGCCATTATCGGAGTATAATTGACTGGGTATGCCCCTACGGGCCATGAAACGACGTAATGCAGCCATAAACGCACTGGCAGTAAGGTCGGAAACCAATTCCAGGTGAATGGCCCTAGTCGCTAAGCAAATAAACAAAGATACGTATGCCTTAGAAAGAGTTCTGGATTTCTGCCCACCATGACGGATCATGAAGGGACCACCATAATCAACCGCGCAGAATAGAAACGGCCTTGAAGGAGTGACTCTAGGAGATGGTAGAATACCAAGCCTCTGAACCTGCTGTTTGGCACTAAACCTGAGACACTTGACACATTTTCGAATGATGGAGCGAATGACTAACCTGGCATTAACAATCCACCAACGTTGACGCAGTGCATGATGCACGAGTTGAGCACCAGCGTGAAGTAAACGAATGTGTTCGCGTTCAATGATAAGGCGAGTAATATGCGCCGATGGGGGTAAGACAATAGGATGTTTAGCGTCGTAAGGTAATTGAGACTGCTGTAATCACCCGCCTACGCGTATCACTCAAGAATCATCAAGAAACGGGTCGAGAGAAGCCAACTTACTCCTAATGGAAACAGAAGATCCGTTACGAAGACAATTAATTTCGGCTGCGAAGTGGATCGACTGAGATTGTTTTATGAAGAAATTGAGAGCATGATGAATTTCGACAGGGGTAAGATCGCCCTACATTTGTCAGCACTTGAGAGTCTAATATTTCTGATGAACCGAAAACAGTAAGCTTCAGAAGACGACGGAGTGGAAGGTACGAAGGGTGGAAAAGGATTGGACTCTGACGATTGAGACAAACAGCTGGGACCGTGCCACCAAAGCGAGCAATCGCGCAAAACGTCAGGGAGACACCCCCTGGAGATAATATCAGCAGGATTGTGTCTAGAATTGATGTGATGCCAAGTATAAGTTTGCGTAAGACGCTGAATTTCAGCAACACGATTAGCGACGCATGTTTTCCACCTCGTTGACTGGGCATGAATCCAGTAAAGAGACACCATAGAGTCAGAATAAAAATGAACACTATTAATGAACGAATAAAGAGCAGGAACGACCTTAAATACGAGTCGCGATAACAACAAGCAAGCGCAGAGTTCGATGCGAGGTAATGACACCTGTCGTAAGGGAGCTACGCGAGATTTAGAACACAGGAGATGACAGGAGGCCGATGAATCTTGATAAATGACTCTGACATAAATACAACAGCCAAACCCCCTTTCAGAAGCATCCGAAAAACCATGCAATTCAACTGTACTTGCCTCACGCTTGCAACGAATAGACCGTGGGACCACAATTTTGCTAATCAGACCCAATTTGTCGCACAAAGAATGCCAATCCGAACGTGATTGGCCGGAGATCGGTTCATCCCAACCAAGCTTGCAAAGCCAAAGCCGCTGCATAAAATGTTTGTACAAAAAGACAACGGGACCGATTAGTCCAAGAGGATCGTATATGCCAGCAATAATCGAAAGAACCTTTCTCTTGGAAATGCTTGAATCAACTGGGAATGATTTGATGTCGAACAGAAATGAATCGGCAGTATTATTCCAAAGAATGCCTAGGGTACGCACATTGTCCTGTTTGTTTAGGGGGCGTGAAAAATTGTCATGATTTGCGACCGCTGTGGGTTCATTTGATGCCCATTTATGCAACGTGAAACCATATTGACTTAATAACGCACCTAGATCAGATTTCAGCTTGGTCAGATCAGAGATGGTGTCCGAACCGGTAAGTAGATCGTCAACATAGAAATCGTTCGTTATAGCTAACGCCGCTTCAGGAAAGGAAGCTTGATGGTCCCTATCAATTTGTACAAGACAGCGAGTGGCCAAAAACGAAGCAATAGCCGTGCCGTAGGTTACCGTTCGCAATGCAAAATGTTTAAATGGTTCGAGAGGAGAATCACGCCACAGAATGCGTTGATAGTGACAATCCCCTTCAGCTACGCGAACTTGTCGATACATCTTCTCGATGTCGGCGATGAGAACATATTTATGCATGCGGAAACGCAAAAGAATGGAAAAAGATCTTGTTGAACATTCGGGCCTACCAACAATATGTCATTTAGAGAAAGGCCATTGGTAGTCTGGGACGAACCATCAAAAACGACGCGCAGTTTTGTGGTCAAGCTAGACTGTTTAAATACGGCATGGTGAGGCAGGTAGTAAGTATTTGACGCTCCTGGTTTGATAGCGCCATCATCGATAAGCGTCATGTGCCCAAGATCCTTATATTCTTTAATAAAGTCTGCGTAGTCGCGCGCGAGCTTAGCATCTCACCTAAATTGACGCTCTAAGTTTAAGAATCTTGCTTCAGCATTAGTGTAAGATTCCCCCAAGTGGAGATTATCGGGCTTAAATGGAAGTGAAACCACGAATCTACCCTCGTGGTTGCGCTGGGTAGAGCGCACGAAATGCTCTTCACAGGCTGACTCGTTATCAGGGGTGTTGTCAGGGATAGTTTCTGCTTCCCAAAATCTTTTGAGAGACTGCAGAATTTGACTGTCGTTGTTCCTAGCTAGGAACGAAACAGCAGTACCCTCGTTGCGGCAGTGTTTGGGCAAGTTGCCAGCCAAAATGTAGCCTGGCTTTGTTTCCTGAATGATGGGAAAATTAGGGCCGCGTATGTATTTATTAGCTAAGATCAAGTCCAGGTAAAATTGTGCCCCTAAGAGTATGTCGATTTGCGACGATATGTTGAAATCTGGGTCAGCCAGGAAAATGTTGCTCGGAATATGGAATTGATTTAGGTCAAATGAATTTGCAGGCAGATTGTGGGTTAACGTAGATAAGATAGCACATTTCGCCTCGAAGCTATATCTCTGATAACGAGAAATAATGCGTATAGACGCAAGTTCAGTTGCGTAACACGCTGTAATGTTTATGCCCGTAATTGGTATGTTGGATTTAGTTAAATTAAGCTGTAATTTCCTTGCAAATGATTTTGTGCAAAAATTTATTTGTGACCCGGCATCTAGAAGAACTATCGCCCTATGTCTGTTGCCAGCCTGGTCAATGACAAATACAACTGCTGTTGATAAGAGAACATTGTTCGTGCATTGTAATTTGAGCGAGCAATAATTACTGCTGGCAGATATTGATTTCGGCACGTTGTTCGCGTGCAACAATGTGTGGTGTCGTTTTGAACAGATTTTGCACACCTGCTTATTCTTACAGCTAGATACAAGATGATCTGATCTAAGACAATTGCTACAACATTTATGACTTGATACAAATTGTCCCCGCTCAGCGGTGCTTAATGTACGAAATTTATCACATATGTAAAGCGGGTGATTAGATTTACAACACAAACATGAATAATGGCTTGCCGCTGAGTGATAACTCTTAAATGTAGTACTACCAGCAGTGTTTCTTAATTTATATTTATCATATTTATTGTTAAGTCTTACATTAGGTTTGTTGAGTTGCTGTCCGGGTTCGATAGGCAGTGTATTTTCTAACAGGTGTCTACGTGAGTTTAAAAAAAGAGTGAAATCTTGAAAGCTAGGTAAATTGTCAGGGTCTATTGACTCCTTCCATAGTTTAAAAGTAATAGGGTCGAGTTTAGTTGATAGTAATTGTATAATAATAAATTCAAATGAATTCACTGACAGCTGCATTGCCGCCATTGAATTAACGGAAGACGTTATTGTGTTTGTGAATTCTGCCAAACTTTGGACAGAGTCCTTAATTGTCAACTTGACTTGAAGTAAGTTTTGAACATAGTATTTTGCTAGTATGAACTTGTCATACCTTTCGGACAGCAAACTCAACGCTATTGAATAATTTTCCTTACAGATGGGTAGTGACTTAATTAAATCTAAAGGTTCATTTTTTAAAGAAGAATGTAAATAATGTAACTTCTGCACTGGCGTTAAATCGGATCTTGTATGCACTAAGTCCGTAAAAATTGAATGAAAATGCTGCCATTCCAATATGTTGCCTGAGAAGCAGGGCAAACGTATTGGTTTTAATTGCATGTGCGTCAATAATACGGGAGGTACAGTCTGAACATTAAATGTATCAAGTAATTGCAAAATATTTGCTTCAGACGAATATAGCATTTCTTCGACCACAACTCGGTCTTCTTGAGCCGCGCTCGTGTCTTTACTAATAAATTCTATTTCAGACTGCACCTCGTCGTACTTCAACGCCAAGCTTTTCAGACTTTCTAGCCTTACCGTTAAAAAATGTTTTGTGTTTGAAGTTATATCAAAGTTATTTACGGCAGATTGTATTCGCACTATTGCGGACTTTAAGCCGCCTCTCTTTCTGGTTAACACTTTGAGGCCTTCTTCAGCCATTGTACGCACCTTGTTACGCTGTTATTGAGGTGATACCTTGTAGGCGATGTCCTGCAGCGTCGACGCCTTGGAGAAGATGGCAAACACAGCTCGGAGAGATGACCGCCTTGTTTGAAGCACTGTAGCTAGCAGGCTCTTGCGAAGATGTTATCAGGAGGCTCAAAGGTGACGAGCGAAATGCTGATGGAAATCACGCCACGGTCGTATCAGCGGATATGCTAATTCGCCCGTGATGGCCAGAAATAGTGGCAGAAAAATATTAAATAGTAATGATGCATCGAAAATCCAGATCCGGAGTGACCAAAAAATGTACAGAATCCGGTCCGCGTGGACCAAAAAATATTTAGTAAAAGACTGTAGCTTGTGTAAATTCGTTCTTAGATGAATCACCAGGAAGCAGAAATGATGAAGAGTGTGGACTGTATTTAATTCATTTATTTGAAGTTCAAAATTACATTAAATATGTAGTTAGCAGTTGTTTTTGAATGACAGGTTGGCTAATGAGCATGTCGTATATAGAAAGTATCAAAAAAATTTTAAGTTACATTAACAACGGGCCTAATTGGCCATAAGTGAAATGTGTTGGCCTAAGGCCTACATTAAATGTCGCGACAAGAAAATAACAGTGAGGCAGCGGGCGTGCCGACCGCCGCAAGCTAGCGTTTGAGATGAACTGTACAGAGCTTCGACATGAGTAATCAGATTAGAACAAAAAGTAAGAAGCAGATTAGCCAACCTATAAAGTAAAATTATCGCGCTACTGCACAGTTACTCAGCTGATTATTTATACGCTTCAGGTCCCTCTCTAGGTCTTGACATTCATCCACGACCATTATAAACTTTTCTAGAGTATCCACTCCTTTAGTAGTGGTTGCTACTCTAGTGCGTTCCGAGAAATGACGCGCTAGCTTATACACTAGGTCTCTCTCCTCTATTGGTGGTATTAAATGCTTTACTTGTGCCATTACGTTTAGCACATAGTTGGTGGTTGTCATATTCATGGACGGGTGATAATTACCAAATTCCAGATGATCACGCACCCTTCTTTGAATCTGTACGTTCCAGTATTGAGCAAGGAATTTTTCTCTAAAGTCGGCGTAGGTTTGGACTCTGTCCGAGATGACTTTCCACCACGTACCTGCCCAATTCTTGAGAAATCGGCATACCATGTCCTTCTCATCCTCGTCGTCCATCATTGGGTTTACGCGAGTTACATAAGCCTCAAACAGCCTTAGAAATTCCACAGGATTCTCATGTGGGTTTCCTGAGAATACAAGGTTTTGCGGTTCTTCCTTGTAGCTGCCACACCTCACGACTTTGGTTTGCTGTGACTTCATTGCCTTAGTCAGATCTTCCCGCATTACCTTTAATTGCTGTTCTACATTTTGATGAACTTCGTCTCGGTCAGCCTTACTCTCTACTTGTTTCTTAAACTCCTTAATATTTTCACCCAGTTGGGTGCACTCTACCCTAGTACTCTGAATTTCTTCTTTATTTAGAAGTGTTTGTGTTTTTAACTCAGCAGTTACTTCGCTGAATTGTTGATTAATAAGGGTTACTTTCTGTTCTAACCGTTATAACAATTAATAATATATAGGGTGTAACCTTTTTCCAAGATACTCTCCTTTACTAAGTCCACTGTTGGAGTCGTCAATTTATAACAAAAGAAAAAGTGTGTTGTAATTGTGTTGTAAATGTCGGGCGTTACCTCCGCGCACTTTTTGTTACTTACTGTTGACTGGATCCTCTGCGGTGATGTAGTCCTGTAACACAACTTAATACTATTTTTTTTTTTGTGGGCGCCACTTGGAATCGTTTGTTCCAAGAATAAAATGTGATTAATAAAGAAAATTAAAATTTTTAAATCTCGCTTCTATGAAAAAATATAAACAAGTCAGTTTAGCTTGGAAAAATCAGGTAAGTTTAATGATTCTTCAAAAACAAACAAATCGTCTGAAGGACTAACATTCATAAAAAATTATACAGTTGCAGAGTTACTAAAAAAAAAATGCACAAGTTATTATTATTATTATTGACAATTTTATTTATCCAATCAAGTATCGGCTAGTGTTTTCAATTTTTTACTCAGTTGAAAAGCATGAGTTTAATACGTGAAAAAATCTTTACTCTCAGGACGTGACTCCTTTGAACTACCAAGACATATCAATAAGACGCTTTACAAGAAAAAATTAAGTGATTTGAAGGTGTGTGTGGCATCTGTAGTACAACTGTGTGATAAATGTAACCAGGTAAAAAAATGACTTTAATTTTGGTAACTCACGTTCCAATGGTTAATTAATCTCGCACAGGACACTCCTCTCGTGTAGTTTTTTCAATCTCGCCTCTTCTTGTGTGCACTGAATCTATTTTAAGTCAAAATTGCGATCATTTACTATTTCCGCACTTTTTGTAAAAACGTTTGGCAGTAGATTATCGTTCAAACGCCGCCACTACGAATCATCTGTTTCGCGTTGATTCAGAAATTGGCCGCCGTAGCGCTGATTCCCATGTAGTCGAGAGAAAGGCTTGGTGTTTTGTTTGTTTACGTTAAGGGGATTATTGTCAAGTTAGTCAGTCTATGCGAACACAGCAGAATTCGTTCTCTATTTAAAGTTTTGGTCCCTCCTGGGCCGTTGACGTTCTGGCTGCGTGATTTCTATTAAAATTTGCCGTGTCGCTGCTCTATTTCAGCAACACGTTGGCGTAGATTCTTGTAGAGGTTATGTCAGTCTGTCAATGTACGGGAAAAGCCTTTCTTCGGGTCTTGTGTCGATTTCTCGCCTCTCGGTTTCGCCTTAGCTGCGCTGATCAGTGTCGTGGGTGATGCATCAGTTCTGGAGTTCAAGTTTCAAGTGTTTTTGGGTCGAATTTGGTCTCTCTTTTATACTAATTCAGGCTGATCGTTTTTATCGACTTCCGGTATATTTGTGTAAAAATTCTTTCTAGATTGTTCGAGAATAAACGAAATGGAATGTCATGGAACAATTTTCACTTCCGTCGAAGCTTTTAGAACGAATTTCTTATTCTTCATACTAAGGATATTTCAAAAATTACTCTGGTATTTATCAAACAGTTTTACATTAGTACTCACAATTTGTATGCCATTATTACATTTAGATTCTCTGTTTTCAACTGAATCTAGTGATACTAATTATGATTGGTTTTTAATTAAATTAAGTCTAATAAGTAACACAATATACAACTCTCACCTTGGTTGTTGTCATGAAAATTCAATTTTTATAACAAAAAATTGTTGTGAAAGTATTATGTCTCTTCCACAATCTGAACATCCAACATTACTACCTTCCTATAACAAAACAAACAAATTTTAACATAGATTATACATAGATAATTACAATTTTACATGGCCTCTGCTCATGGCCTAGATTTTTTGTTAATGTTATAACACAATAATTAGTCTCTTTCTTTAACATATGTAGTATTTCACTAGTGTACACTCAGAGTTTATTATATTGTCTATCTTTTGTGATACCTGGTTACTCTTTACATATATTATTTTTATCACAGGATGACATAGCATCATTGATTGGTCTTGAGATGTCCTTTTTTATGGTGTGACAAATCTCACTCTCATAAGTTAAATTCTTTTATAATTGACTTTATTTTCAACTGAGTTTGTTCGTTTTTAAGGTATACTGAAGTATTGTACCATTCTATTTTATTTTTGTTAGCATTTTGTAAATATTTAGCCAGATATGATTATTTTTGTACTGGTTGATTGGCTCCAGCCATATATGGTATACGTAAATATTTTGCTAACTTGACTATTACAATGTTATAGTTAGTCAAATATATTAGTATAGTCGCTTTATATCATATTTCAACTTTCTAATGCATTTTGGTTGCATTTTGGCAACATTAAATCCATAAATTATACAATATTATGTGCCTACCACATGTTTTTAGTTAATACAGTTTTTGGCTATTTTGACTGACTTTTATTCATTTGACAGCTTTCTTTATTTAAGATAAATTGTTCACTTTTGTCTGCTTGACAATTACATGTAGTTTTTATTTCAATCTGATAATAATTAATTTTTTTCATGAAATCTGGGTGCTTGGTCTCAAATCCAACACATTAATATTTTTTTGTCATAACAAATATATAATTTTTATTTTAACTTAAACTCTTTCTAATAATGTATTTAAGTCATTTAATACATTTATTTTATTTACATTACATAATATAATAATGGATCATGCCCATTCATTCACAAAAAATAGTTCTTAATACTCTATTCAGAGTTATAAAACTTAATAATTAATGACTTCATTTTGGTTGATTCTGACATTATTTCTCTCTCTTATAGTGTCTTATGGTTTTTTATAAAACTTAATAATTAATGACTTCATTTTGGTTGATTCTGACATTATTTCTCTCTCTTATAGTGTCTTATGGTTTTTTCACTGTTATTCACATTAATAATATATATGGGGTTTGTGTCTTAGTCACAGTCTGGTCGTTTTTCATGTTAGTAGTAATAATTATTAGCCAATATTACACAATTTTTTAGGACTACTTGGGTTTGATACTGTTCACCTCACTTTCCTCTTATGATAACTTACTATGTAAATGGTTTCCTTTATGGAACGTTCTGTGACGTTACATATGCCTCCCCGTTAAAGTTGATAATTTTTGAAAAACATATCTTTGGTTTTGATGAAATTATCATCTCTATATTAACCTTTTATTAGCTTCTTTATATTTCATTCTTTTATCTTATAATTAAATTCCTGTACTACTCCTTTAATATATTAATCCAACTCAATATTCCTAGTTCGTTCTTTGTCATATCACCTATTCCTTTCCTTTTTACCTTGATGTTATTTAATTAATCTTTGATATAATTCCCTATCAATTCCCTAACTTTCATAGAGGGTTGGGAGTCAGAGTGGCTCGCTATGGCATACATTCTCTGCCCTTCCTATCTATAACTACTGAAATCAGAGGCAACACATCCCTGTCCAGAAAATAATAATTGCACCTTTGCAACAAATAATAATAATAATAATAAAAATACAATATTCAAAGATCATAGGCTCCTACACATAAATTCCCTTTCTTAAACTCTTCTGATTAATTCACAATTATATTAATATATCGTTCTCCGCAGGTTAAATTATCTTTTAAAATCATTCAATGTTAATAGCTATATTCGTATTCATCATTACCTCCTTATGTAACACACTGTTCTTCCATTTTTTTCATTTATCATTTCCATTTAGTATCAAATATATGACAGTATTTCTCCTTATTTTTTCTCCTTTACTAAGTGTCCATCTCGTAATATTAATTAATAACAATCTCTCTCCTTCTCTAAGTACGGGTAAGCTGGTAAATATATGTTGACATGGCTATTGGAAATAAATCTTGCCTACAGTGGAATGTGTCCATCTCGTAATATTTATTAATAATAATCTCTCTCCTTCTCTAAGTACGGGTAAGCTGGTAAATATACATTGACATGGCTATTGGAAATAAATCTTGCCTACGGTGGAATGTGTCCATCTCGTAATATTTATTAATAATAATCTCTCTCCTTCTATAAGTACGGGTAAGCTGGTAAATATACGTTGACTTGGCTATTGGAAATAAATCTTGCCTATAGTGGAATGTGTCCATCACGTAATATTTATTAATAATAATCTCTCTCCTTCTCTAAGTACGGGTAAGCTGGTAAATATACGTTGACATGGCTATTGGAAATAAATCTTGCCTATAGTGGAATGTGTCCATCTCGTAATATTTATTAATAATAATCTCTCTCCTTCTCTAAGTACGGGTAAGCTGGTAAATATACGTTGACATGGCTATTGGAAATAAATCTTGCCTACGGTGGAATGTGTCCATCTCGTAATATTTATTAATAATAATCTCTCTCCTTCTCTAAGTACGGGTAAGCTGGTAAATATACGTTGACATGGCTATTGGAAATAAATCTTGCCTATAGTGGAATGTGTCCATCTCGTAATATTTATTAATAATAATCTCTCTCCTTCTCTAAGTACGGGTAAGCTGGTAAATATACGTTGACATGGCTATTGGAAATAAATCTTGCCTACGGTGGAATGTGTCCATCTCGTAATATTTATTAATAATAATCTCTCTCCTTCTATAAGTACGGGTAAGCTGGTAAATATACGTTGACTTGGCTATTGGAAATAAATCTTGCCTATAGTGGAATGTGTCCATCACGTAATATTTATTAATAATAATCTCTCTCCTTCTCTAAGTACGGGTAAGCTGGTAAATATACGTTGACATGGCTATTGGAAATAAATCTTGCCTATAGTGGAATGTGTCCATCTCGTATATTTATTAATAATAATCTCTCTCCTTCTCTAAGTACGGGTAAGCTGGTAAATATACGTTGACATGGCTATTGGAAATAAATCTTGCCTACGGTGGAATGTGTCCATCTCGTAATATTTATTAATAATAATCTCTCTCCTTCTCTAAGTACGGGTAAGCTGGTAAATATACGTTGACATGGCTATTGGAAATAAATCTTGCCTATAGTGGAATGTGTCCATCTCGTAATATTTATTAATAATAATCTCTCTCCTTCTCTAAGTACGGGTAAGCTGGTAAATATACGTTGACATGGCTATTGGAAATAAATCTTGCCTACGGTGGAATGTGTCCATCTCGTAATATTTATTAATAATAATCTTTCTCCTTCTCTCTAATTGTGGGTAAGTTAAAAAATTCACGTTAACATGTTTAGTCAAGGTACCTTCTTAATGATGCTGTATTTGACTTGGGTTTTTGGTCATGGTACTTGGTCACTGATTGAGTATTTGACTTGTGATTTTTTAATCATGGTACTTTTTCAATGATGTTTGGTTATACGTACCTTTTACTTTGTTACTAACCATGTCAATCACCTCGTAGGTATTGTTTTTATTGTCTCTGGTGATCGTGAAAGGTCCTGTATATAAGAGTAGCAATTTCCTCGTTATGCCTTGTATAGCACTGGGCAATTCTCTATTTTTAACTAACACCTTTTCTCCTACCTCATATTTAATTGCCTTGGGCTGTGATTTGACATATTTTTTCTGCTGCTGTTCCGTTTTTTCTAACACCTTGTTATAAAATTTTGCCCTTTCAAATTGGTATGCGGGTTCGTCGGGAAAATTAATAATTTCTTTTATCTCTCGTGGTGGGGGTCTTTCGAACATAACTGTGTATGGCGACACCTCGATGGTATTGTGATATGAAAAATTGAGAAAATCCTCGGTAGAGGCTACGTATTCATGCCATCTTTTCTGCTCGTTATGGCAGTATGTTCTCAGTAACCGTCCTACCTCCCTTAACACTCTCTCGGCTGGGTTACTATTCGGGTGATATACAGACGTCTTGTACGTTTTTATTCCGTGTTCTCCTTATATTATGTCATTATTTATCATTACCATTCCTTTTTAATTCCTTCTCTTCTAAATATCCGACTTTTCGATGTTTAGCTCCTCTACTCCTTCAAATGCCTGGTCTATGACATTTATTCTGGATGATTAATCCATGGCATTACCATCTCACCACATGTTTGGGCCATATCTTTTCTGCATAGCGGAATTCCTCCTCTATTTCACTTTCATTTCTAGGGTTATTATTTGGTTCTCGGCTAGTTTCTGCCAATACATGGTTTACCTGAACTGTTCGGGGTCTTTCGTCATTACTTGCTTGATTATGCTGTAATGAGAAACCCGGATTTTCGTGGACTGTTACCCAATTCTCATTATTATTTTGGTTAGCGTTTGGTTCCTGTTGGTTGTTACTTTCGTTTCGGGGTGGTTCGTTACTCCTACCCTCTAAAAACTGATGACGGTTATTCGCCGTATCACCCTGGTTACCTCGCGTCTGTTGTGTCATATACCCGTAACTTGGTAAATTGGGTGGATATGGTCGTCGATTATCGGCCATCATATAATTTATCTGGGGCCTATATTCGTGATTTCTCCTATCGCCTCCTCCTTGGTCTCCCCCGTTATGATAACTATTGCGTTGACCATAATTATTTCCCCTGAAGTTATTTCCGCGATAACTATTTCCCTGGTGGTAGTTTCTACCGTAATTATTCCCGGTGTAATTACCTCTGTTTGGTCCCGGATAGTTGCGGTTATTTGGACCCTGAGTGTTATCACTTCGGCCATTTGGTGGGGTATTATTATTCTGACTGTTTGTGTTTAGGTTATTACCGTTTCCACCTCCATTCCGGTTTGGTCCGTTATTGTTGTTATTATATTCTACCTTACGATTGGGGGGTTGGTAATCCTGGAACCTTCCAGTGGATTCACAATTTTCTAATAATTTGGCCAGATCGGCTATTTTACTGAGCTGTTGGTATAATTGGGCATCTTTGATACCATAACTGTAATGTCCAGCTAATTGCCTTACCAAACATTCTTCTGGGATCGGCGGTATCAACTTCCGTGCTAAACATACCTTCCCTAGGAAATAAGACGTCGGGGACTGTCCATTGGACGCGTCGTATTTGCCATAGAAAATGTCCATTCTTACCCTGTTTTGTGCAGTCTCCGACCAATACTTCTCCTTGAATTGGTGTTTAAACTCTGCTAAATTCGTGATTTCGGGTCGTACCGCTATCCACCAGTTATCCCTAGTGTTTTTAAACGTCTCGTCAAGCATCTCTCTTATCCTGTCCCACCTTGTTTCTCTATTTCTCCCAATAAACTCTTCCATTCTTTCTAAAAATTCCATTGGGTTTCGTCGATAGTTTTGGAAGTTGATTACTTCCCTGTTTTCACCATGACACGTATGAGTATTTAATACAGGTGTATCTCTCAGCGCCTCTAATCTTTCCTGCAGGTTTTTCTCTCTCTGGTCTATTTCCTGTATGCTATTTTTGTTAGTTTTTATTTGCTCGTCCAGCCTGTTAGCGACGTCATATGTTTTCTGCATCCTCTCGCTAACGTCTTTCTGGACTTCTCCCACCTCCTGCATGATGGCGTCTTGGTTCTGCCTTACCATGTTTTCGAGATTTCTAACACCTTGTTTGGTCTCTACTATTTGTTCCTCTAGATTTTTGAAACGTGTATTGTTTCCCTCCTGTAACCTTTCCAACTGTTTCTCCATGTTTTCGACCTTCCTGTCACTATCGATTTTATTATCATTGATCGTTTTGTTTACTGTTTCGTACTTTATGCTAATTTCTTTTTTCAGGGACTCTATACATTTTTTATTCGCCTCCTGAAATAGCTCTAGCTTTTTCCCATTGTCATTTATTTTCTCGGTTATATTCTCCTTTAAAGATTCTATGTTTTTGTTATTATCCTCCTTCAGGGATTCTGTATTTTTGTTCATATCCTCCTTCAGGGATTTTATTATTTCCTCCTTATCTTCCCGTCTATTTTTATTCATATTTTCGTTTATATTTTCCTCCATTCTTTGGAGCATCACCATCATCATTATCATATTCGTGTCAACGCTTCCTGTTATTTTCTCTGGTTCGGGTTTCTCTGTTTGTTCTACCATTTGTATGGGTTCTTCTCCCGTTTGCTCCTCTAATTCGTCTGCCGTTTGTACCGGTCTTTCCATTTCTAGTGTGGGCGGTTCTAATTCCGTTTCCTCCACCTGTACTGCCTCTCCGTCTTCCACACTTAACTCGGGTTCCACATTCTTCTTCACCTTTTTTCCCTTAGGTTGCGGCATTTTGATCTGTTGGTAGTTGCCGGGCTTGTTCCGTCTTTTTCAAGCCTCACTAGTTGGGCTACCAATTTATAACAATTAATAATATATAGGGTGTAACCTTTTTCCAAGATACTCTCCTTTACTAAGTCCACTGTTGGAGTCGTCAATTTATAACAAAAGAAAAAGTGTGTTGTAATTGTGTTGTAAATGTCGGGCGTTACCTCCGCGCACTTTTTGTTACTTACTGTTGACTGGATCCTCTGCGGTGATGTAGTCCTGTAACACAACTTAATACTATGTTTTTTTTTGTGGGCGCCACTTGGAATCGTTTGTTCCAAGAATAAAATGTGATTAATAAAGAAAATTAAAATTTTTAAATCTTGCTACTATGAAAAAATATAAACAAGTCAGTTTAGCTTGGAAAAATCAGGTAAGTTTAATGATTCTTCAAAAACAAACAAATCGTCTGAAGGACTAACATTCATAAAACATTATACAGTTGCAGAGTTACTAAAAAAAAAATTCACAAGTTATTATTATTATTATTGACAATTTTATTTATCCAATCAAGTATCGGCTAGTGTTTTCAATTTTTTACTCAGTTGAAAAGCATGAGTTTAATACGTGAAAAAATCTTTACTCTCAGGACGTGACTCCTTTGAACTACCAAGACATATCAATAAGACGCTTTACAAGAAAAAATTAAGTGATTTGAAGGTGTGTGTGGCATCTGTAGTACAACTGTGTGATAAATGTAACCAGGTAAAAAAATGACTTTAATTTTGGTAACTCACGTTCCAATGGTTAATTAATCTCGCACAGGACACTCCTCTCGTGTAGTTTTTTCAATCTCGCCTCTTCTTGTGTGCACTGAATCTATTTTAAGTCAAAATTGCGATCATTTACTATTTCCGCACTTTTTGTAAAAACGTTTGGCAGTAGATTATCGTTCAAACGCCGCCACTACGAATCATCTGTTTCGCGTTGATTCAGAAATTGGCCGCCGTAGCGCTGATTCCCATGTAGTCGAGAGAAAGGCTTGGTGTTTTGTTTGTTTACGTTAAGGGGATTATTGTCAAGTTAGTCAGTCTATGCGAACACAGCAGAATTCGTTCTCTATTTAAAGTTTTGGTCCCTCCTGGGCCGTTGACGTTCTGGCTGCGTGATTTCTATTAAAATTTGCCGTGTCGCTGCTCTATTTCAGCAACACGTTGGCGTAGATTCTTGTAGAGGTTATGTCAGTCTGTCAATGTACGGGAAAAGCCTTTCTTCGGGTCTTGTGTCGATTTCTCGCCTCTCGGTTTCGCCTTAGCTGCGCTGATCAGTGTCGTGGGTGATGCATCAGTTCTGGAGTTCAAGTTTCAAGTGTTTTTGGGTCGAATTTGGTCTCTCTTTTATACTAATTCAGGCTGATCGTTTTTATCGACTTCCGGTATATTTGTGTAAAAATTCTTTCTAGATTGTTCGAGAATAAACGAAATGGAATGTCATGGAACAATTTTCACTTCCGTCGAAGCTTTTAGAACGAATTTCTTATTCTTCATACTAAGGATATTTCAAAAATTACTCTGGTATTTATCAAACAGTTTTACATTAGTACTCACAATTTGTATGCCATTATTACATTTAGATTCTCTGTTTTCAACTGAATCTAGTGATACTAATTATGATTGGTTTTTAATTAAATTAAGTCTAATAAGTAACACAATATACAACTCTCACCTTGGTTGTTGTCATGAAAATTCAATTTTTATAACAAAAATTGTTGTGAAAGTATTATGTCTCTTCCACAATCTGAACATCCAACATTACTACCTTCCTATAACAAAACAAACAAATTTTAACATAGATTATACATAGATAATTACAATTTTACATGGCCTCTGCTCATGGCCTAGATTTTTTGTTAATGTTATAACACAATAATTAGTCTCTTTCTTTAACATATGTAGTATTTCACTAGTGTACACTCAGAGTTTATTATATTGTCTATCTTTTGTGATACCTGGTTACTCTTTACATATATTATTTTTATCACAGGATGACATAGCATCATTGATTGGTCTTGAGATGTCCTTTTTTATGGTGTGACAAATCTCACTCTCATAAGTTAAATTCTTTTATAATTGACTTTATTTTCAACTGAGTTTGTTCGTTTTTAAGGTATACTGAAGTATTGTACCATTCTATTTTATTTTTGTTAGCATTTTGTAAATATTTAGCCAGATATGATTATTTTTGTACTGGTTGATTGGCTCCAGCCATATATGGTATACGTAAATATTTTGCTAACTTGACTATTACAATGTTATAGTTAGTCAAATATATTAGTATAGTCGCTTTATATCATATTTCAACTTTCTAATGCATTTTGGTTGCATTTTGGCAACATTAAATCCATAAATTATACAATATTATGTGCCTACCACATGTTTTTAGTTAATACAGTTTTTGGCTATTTTGACTGACTTTTATTCATTTGACAGCTTTCTTTATTTAAGATAAATTGTTCACTTTTGTCTGCTTGACAATTACATGTAGTTTTTATTTCAATCTGATAATAATTAATTTTTTTCATGAAATCTGGGTGCTTGGTCTCAAATCCAACACATTAATATTTTTTTGTCATAACAAATATATAATTTTTATTTTAACTTAAACTCTTTCTAATAATGTATTTAAGTCATTTAATACATTTATTTTATTTACATTACATAATATAATAATGGATCATGCCCATTCATTCACAAAAAATAGTTCTTAATACTCTATTCAGAGTTATAAAACTTAATAATTAATGACTTCATTTTGGTTGATTCTGACATTATTTTTCTCTCTTATAGTGTCTTATGGTTTTTTCACTGTTATTCACATTAATAATATATATGGGGTTTGTGTCTTAGTCACAGTCTGGTCGTTTTTCATGTTAGTAGTAATAATTATTAGCCAATATTACACAATTTTTTAGGACTACTTGGGTTTGATACTGTTCACCTCACTTTCCTCTTATGATAACTTACTATGTAAATGGTTTCCTTTATGGAACGTTCTGTGACGTTACACCGTTCATGAAATTCGTTTCTAAATTTATTTAGTTTTCCGTCTTGGCGGCGAAAATGAGTATTTACTTGTTTCTTAAATTCCTCTATGGTAGCTTTAACCTCTTCGGTATACTTATCAAACTTAAGATTACTTTCATCTATTTTACTAGCTAAATGAGTTATTTCTTCATCTATTTTAAATGTAGTTTCTTTACTACTTTGCTCTATTTGACTAGTTAAATTCTCATTTATTTGTTTCATTTCGCTAGACAAGTATTTATTAGTTTGCTCGATTTTATTATTAACATCATTTATTAATTTTTTATTACTTTCCTCTAAATTTTGATTATTTTCATCTATTTTATTATTTGTATCTTTTATTTCACTAGATAATTGATTCTTATTTTCATCTATTTTAGTGGTCAACTGCTTAAACATCTGTACAACCGCTGACATATCTACTGCTTGTGATTTAGCCATTTTTTATTGTTATTATTATTTAACAAATTTTATTTTAATATTTAACCCTTCAACAGTTATTTGTAACCTTAAATTCCACTTCGTTTCAAATTAAATATTATTACAATTCAAACTAGTCACTTGGGTTAATCTCGTTTTAATCGAGTTTACTCGGCCCAGTGGCGAATATAGAATATATTTTTGGGGGGGGGGCCAAGATTAATGTAAGGTTAGGTTAAGTAATTTTAAGTAGACACCCCATGATACTTTATATCAGTTTTGCTGCTCATATTCAGAGGGTAATTTGCGCTGAATGCCCCTTTTACTTTACCGAGATCACGCTTCTTTATTGTTGACATTAAATCATAAAAAATATACCTATTTTTAAACAAACCAAATGATGAAAAGATCTGTTACTATATTTCAAACATTGGTCAAGATTTTAACAATGTCTCATCTGTAAACACTTATCCGAACTAAAAGAGTGAAATACGCGATTGTGATTATCGTGTTTGGAGGGGTTCTAGCTATAAATATTGTTTTGTTCTGTCATGTATGTATAAATTGCCAAGACCCCTATTTTTTTCATTTTGTGTATACACGCATATGTGTGTTTTATCAACTATCATTCAAAAGACTGTTTTGAGTATTGTTTTGGAGAGACCTTAAAAGAAGGTTTAATAAAGTGACTGTTTGACAATGCAACAAAATTTGTTTTATTAATCGTTTATCCAACTGACAATAAAAAGAATACATAAAAAGGAACTCCACTTTTTATATAGACCAATGGTTACGAAACAAAGTCCAGGTTTCTTGGTACACTTGCAAACTTATCAAGAACTTCATCGTCACTAACTATAATGTCTCTGTGGATAGAAAGTAAAGCAAGCCCGTTAAGCCTACTTTCAGATGTGCTGTTCCTTAGGTAAGTCTTCAGTCTTCTCAGGCTGGAGAAAGTTCTCTCTACGGTTGCGACAGAAACAGGAAGAACTGCGTGTAATTTCAGAAGGGTATAAATGTTGGGGAAGAAAGTCTTGTCACATTTTTCTAGAGAACTTATAGCCGTTTTTGGAAGATTTGAAGGATTTTCCTGACTCCACTTTTCTTTCCACAACATAAACTCACTTTGCACAATCTCTTTATGTGACAAATCTTCTTCGTAGAATCCAAAAGCAGCCTCCAATGAACCGAAATCTGTTATGATACACAATTGTGGAAGGATGTTTTGTAAGGATGCAACTGTTTCCTTGTGAGAGTCAAAGCGTTCTTTCAGTGAGTTACAAAAATCGTCCAGGTATGGCACATAAACAGCTCGTCGATAGTATTCTTCTTCTGTGGTGTAAGGGACGTTGCTACGTGCTGTTTGAAGGCGGCAAATTCTTGGAATCTCTGCCTTAATGTCAAGTTTGGCAGCGAATGACTTTACTTGATTATACAAGGCTTTAAATGAGTCATCAGCATTTGCTCTCTCCTTCGACAGAAGGTGTAAGACACTCGTAACGTTAGTCAAGGCCTGTGGAAGATCTATATTTTTGTTTTGAAGCTGCTCAGATAAGTTATGCGTGGTTGATAGCATCCGGCTCAAAACAAAAAGAATAATAAGAAATGCAAATTGACTAATAGCACTACTTAGAGTGTGAGCCTTAGAAGCTGAGTCACTTAATTCCTCTTCTTATATTTTGCAAAGGGGGAGAAAGATAGGTTCCAAAATGTCTTTAAATAAAATTACTGAGTCGTGCCTTTCTACCCATCGGGTTTCGCACAGTGAAATAAGTTTCTTTTTCTTTTGTTCTGGACAACATTCAGAAATCATTGATTTCAATATTTCTGTTCTTTTGGCTGACATATGAAAGAATCCACAGACTTCTTTTATGACACCCATACAGTTTCTTATAGAAGGTATTCTGCTCGCATCTGACAAACACAAATTTAGAGTGTGTGAAGAACAATGTGTATACAGGGCCAACGGTAGCTTTTCTCTGATGGAAGCTTGTACTCCTCTGAATTGCCCACTCATCGTGGCAGCGCCATCGTACCCTTGGCCTCTCATTTTGTTTAGATCAAGCCCTAACGTTGACAAGCTCTCCAATATTGTGTTAGCCAAACCTGCTCCAGTGACGTCATAAACGGGGACGAATGTCAGAAAATCTTCTCTGATTTTGAAAGTTTGGTACTCTACGTAACGTACACAGAGAGAAAACTGTTCGATTTGGCTGATGTCAGTGGTTTCATCTGCTAAAACGGAATAAAAAACAGACTTTATGACATTTTCTACAATTTTTGATAGTATTAAGTGACCGAATATGTTAATAAGTTCGTTTTGAATGAAAGAACGTGTGTACATCGTCTTCCCACCACTGGTCGTTAATTGGTCTTTAAGAATATTATCTCCACTGTTGGCTCGGTATCTCAACAACGATCGAAAATTCCCATCATTTTGGTCCGGTTCTTCAGGGCTTATTCGTCCAGAGTCACGATGACCCCTTAGAGCTATTTGCTGCCTCCCGCAAAATCGTATTGTTTGTATTATAGGGATTAGCCGTTTTCTATTATTCTCAATATCCAGTCTTCTTTGGGCATTTACTTGATTGATAACACTTTCAGCCTTTTTCTTAACTATAGCTTTTGTGTTTTCAGCGATCAAAACATATTTCTTATGATAGGATAAGTTTTCATGTTTGCTAAACATTTCCCTGGCTTTTTTCAAATTGGTAAAAGCCTGAGTAACCAACGCCCCTGCTACTTGGTGATCTCCTTTCCCTACATTTTCGGTATGGGAAAATAACACGCAGTACTTGCAAAAAGATCCAGATTTTTTTCTCTGAATAAGCTAACCACGTAAATTCTTCTAGCCACTTCATTTGAAAAGATCTAGTATGGTTTGAACTAGTAATGGAGGAAAATTTGTATCCAGGCTGAGGTTCCAAACATTTTCTAATAAAAAAATTTTTTTTTCGTTTGTGAAAGACTGAACGGAATTGTTTTGACAATAGTTTCCAATATCATAGATATTTTTCCTTACTTGATTAGGCCTACTATCCTCCATAACCGGAACTACATTAATTGAGCTCGAAGTAGCGACATCACAAGAAGCAATTCTACCAATGCAGCCGACTTCAGCAATGTCACCGTCAGGCCTATTTGCACTTTGTCCTTTCGTAACACTACCGACTTCAGGACTGTCACCAACAGGCTTATTGACACTTGGTTTTTTGGCGAAAAAGTTTTGAATAGAAGCTTCCCTCTTCATTACAATTGTGGTTCACTTACGGCCAACTTCAATATACTGATAAAGTACGTAAACATTAACACTTAAAACACCACCATACTTCAGTACAACAGATGTCGAACAAACGTAAACAACAAACAATGGCTGCCACTGAACTGTTCAGTTGTCCGCACGCGCAGATGGCCGGGCGGGAGCCGAGTCGGACTGAATCAACCTGAACTGGCACAAACTTCACACCACTACCACCCCACTCCCCTCACCGATACGGGGAATTATCACTGTCTGCCGCGGCGATGCCTTCGCGCATGATTCATTAAAATAATTCAGATTACGTCACTTATTTTTTCTTTATATTCATTATTTCGGGGAGGGCCCGGGCCCCCCCCCTTATATACGCCCCTAATAGTTGCACACCAAATTTATATATAACTTATTTATTTATACATAAATTTGTGAGTTTAATGGTGCCCATTAAGTTGTGGCGCCAAATTTATATATAACTTATCTTTATATATAAATTTGTGAGTTTAATCGGGCCCATTTAGTTGCGGCGCCAAATTTATATATAACAACTTCTCTTTATATATTATATTTGTCAATTTACATATGCCTCTTAGTTGCGGCGACAAATTATATAAAGGCTTTTCTTTCACTATTACTCTACTTTCTATAAATATAATGATAGAAAAATGTTACCCGTGACTTTTTACTTCCATGTTCCTTAATGAAATGGAAGTATGGTGATGGCAAAAAAATCGTGTTCGAGATTATTGCAGATTCTGATTGTACTACACTCAAAACATGAAAAAAAGTCGTTTTTCGAAAAGTGTCTGTGTGTGTGTCTGTAGATTTTTTTTTGGCAAACGGTAACAGCCGCAAATTCAAACAGAATCAAATAATTTTTTGCATACAGCCCTGATTTGTAGAGTACTCACGACCTATTGTTTTTGGTGAAGATCAGTTGAGGAAAAGGGGTAGTTTACCTGCAACGGTTTTTTTTTAATCAAGGGTAATTGTTTTATATGGCAAACGATAACAGCCGCAAATTCAAACAGAATCAACTACTCTTTTGCATACAGCCCTGAGTTATAGAGTTCTCATGACCTATTGTTTTTGGTGAAGATCGGTTAAGTGAAAGGGGTAGTTTACCTGCAACGTTCTATGTTTTAAAAGGGTATTTTCTATGGCAAACAATAAGAGCCGCAAATTCAAACAGAATCAAACAATCTTTTGCATACAGCCCTGATTTGTAGACTACTCAAGATCTGTTGTTTTTGGTGAAGCTCGGTTAACGGGAAGGGGTAGTTTACCGGCAACGTTTTTCTTATCAAGGGTAATTTTATTCTATGGCAAACGATAGCCGTAAATTCAAACAGATTCAAACAGGATCCCCCATATCAGGAATACTAGCAAAAATATATATACACAACATAGAACAGAACCACATAATAAACAACAACAAATACACTAACAAAATTATATACTGGCACAGGTATGTAGATGATATATTACTTTTATTCAAAGGCAACACAAGACAAGTTAAAAACTTCCACAAATACATAAACACTATACACCACAAATTAAAATTTACACTGGAAATTGAACAAAACAGTAGTATAAATTTTCTAGACCTAACAATTAACAAAACTAACAATACACACACGTACAAAATATACAGGAAACCAACCACAACTGACATGGTTATACACAACACATCAAACCACCCAACACAACATAAACATGCGGCCTTCAACCATATGCTCCATAGACTAACTAAAATACCCTTAAATAAACAAGATTACACCGACGAACTCAACACAATAAAATACATGGCAATCAAAAACGGTTACAACCCTAATTTAATAAACACACTACACAAACGCATCAAAAACAAAAACAACAAAACACAAAATACCATCAACACACAACACAATAAATACATCACACTCACATACCACAACTCCTACACACACAAAATCGCCAACACATTCAGAAAACACGAATACAAAATAGCATACAGAACAACCAATACCATTACAAAACACATCAATAATACAAACACAGACATAGACAAATATAACAAAACAGGTGTTTACAAATTAAATTGTAATGACTGCAATAGTTTCTACATCGGCCAGACAGGAAGATCTTTTTCATCCTGTTATTCTGAACACTTAAAAGCTCTAACCAACAACAATATGCACTCCGCATTTGCCACACACATACACACAGAAAACCACAGTTACACCAACATAGGCACTAATCTCGAAATTTTACATTACTTACCTAAAGGTCGAAAACTCAACACAACTGAACAATACGAAATATATAAACACCACACAACACAACCAAACAACATACTTAACGTTCAATTACAATATAAATCACATACACTTTTTGACACAATTTTACAAAAAACAAACATCAAGCTGAATCCCTGCGCCAATCCCCTTCCTCCACACACCACCCCCACTACACTTTCCACACAACAACCGTTACGAAATGATGGCAGTCTGACTAAAAGCTGAAGAAGGCGGATACGTACGCCGAAACGCGTTCGACAAAAAAAGTAAGTTTTCACAAGGAAAAGTTCATTTTTTGATAAGAATCAAACAATTTTTTGCATACATCATTGATTTGTAGAGTACACAAGACCTATTATTTTTGGTGAAGATCTGTTATGGGAAAGGGTTAGTTTACCGGCAACATTTGTTTTTATCAAGGGTAATTTTTTCATATGGCAAACGATAACAGTCGCAAATTCAAACAGAATCAACTAGACTTTTTCATACATTTTTTAATTATACCGAACTCAAGGTCTGTTGATTTTGTTGAAGATCGGTTAAGGGAAAGGGGTAGTTTACCTTCAACGTTTTATATTTTAACAAGGGTATTTAGTATGGCAAACGATAGGAGCCGCAAATTCAAACAGAATCAAATACTTTTTTGCATACAGCCCTGAATTGTAGAGTACTCAATACCTATTGTTTTTAGTGAAGATCGATTGAGGGAAAGGGGTAGTTTACCAGCAACGTTTTTTATCAAGGGTAATATTTTTTCTATGGCAAACGATAACAGCCTCAAATTCAAACAGAATCAAATAAGGTTTTGCATACAGCCCTAAATTGTATAGGACTGAAGGTGTGCTGATTTTGGTGAAAATCGGTTTAGAGAAAGGGGTAGTTTACCGTCATCGTTTTATGTTTTAACAAGGGTAATTTTTTCTATGACGAACGATAACTGCCGTAAATTCAAAGAAAATCAAATATTTTTTGCATACCTTCCTAAATTGTAGAGAGCTCAAGGCCTGTTGATTTTGGTGAAGATCGGTAAAGGGAAAGGGGTAGTTTACCAGAAACATGTTATGTTGTAACAAGAGAAATGTTTCCATGACGAACGATAACTGCCCCAAATTGAAACAGAATCAAATATTTTTTTGCATGCATCCCTACACTGCAGAGGACTGAAGGTCTATTGATTTTGGTGAAGATCGGTTTAGAGAAACGGGTAGTTTACCTGCAACGTTTTATGTTTTAACAAGACGAAAGTACTTAATTTTGATAAATAAAGTATCTTGATAAGAAGCTCATAATAATCCACTGTAGAAACGTAGATGAAATATCAATAAATGAAGAGGTTAGGTGAACGGGGTGGGGGTAATTTTCTATAAATGAAAATTATAGTTGAAAGGGGAGGGGAAAATTTTGTATGTGTACTACGTTATCGGCAACAAAGAAGTAGTTCTTTGTTAAAATTCCTTCCCGGGCTGTTTAGCCGTAGTCCAATGTTTTCTGCAAAACCAGACTTTTCGGCAGTGCCATCGACATCCAACTCAGTGAAAATCGAGTGCGAAAACGTGAGGTGGTATACGTTAGTGACCACAGTACTGTGGTTTAAGGCTGAAGCAATAAGTAGAAAGAAGTAGTTTCTATGGAAATATTTCATTTTGAATATGATTTTAAATATAAATCTTAGAACATTGAAGTCCTGTATAGTTCTCCATACCGATATTTTACTTTACCTGGGCGCCAGAACAAATCCCAGATACAGATGACACGGATTCAGCTTAGCTCAGAGCATAGAGACACACTATCTCAGGATTCGTTCAGTGAATGTGGAATTCAAGGGGAATCGTTACAAATAACACTTTAAAATTTGTTGAAGTTTGTTTAATTAACGATTAAATGTTATTTTATTAATGTTCTTTCAAAGCTAAGTTAAGGACTTATTGCTAACCTAACTCTTATTATTAATGAATGTGCGTGAAAAGTGAAGATTAAAACGTCCAAACGACCAATTGCTCTTATCTGGTTTATTTAGGAAAAATTATATCTCCTAAACCAGTGCTAAAGAACGGGTCTGCAATAATTTGCACGTTCAATACTACACCTCACTCTCCATTCAACACTCCTATATTACGTTATTACTAATCTTAATGTTTAAATACAAATTATGAATTTACTTAGTGTCTTTTAAAATTGTTTATTGATTTTATTATTTATTTTGTTACTTATTTCATTGATCAATGAATATATTTCTTACTGATTGATGCGTCCACCGTAGATAGGAATCCGTAGAGATCTTCCTTTTGATGGTTCGGCTCAGAAGAAATGAAGTTGACCAATGACGTTGACCGATGACCCTGGGCGCTTACAGATGCTGTAGCTACTCTGGTGCACAGGTCACTTCACAATTAATTAATTGTTTAATTAATTAATGTTTTAATTAATTAATGAGTTGTTACACAGCGAGAGTATTTATTAATGAACTTTACTAGTTCCTCTGCTACTGTGGACCACTTCTCGAACTGTTATTTAAATAAAACTTTGCGTGGTTTGCGAAATTTAGCTCTTATCTAACACACATCTTGCCTATTTAATGTTCGAACGAAGAGTGCTCGATTCCCCAATTCTGAGTTGGCGTCTCTTCTGTATACAGCTTTGTGATTGCTTGTTCCAAATAAATCATGCGTTTTCCATTTGAAACAATATCGAACAAGTCGAGCAAACGCCCCTTAACAGGTTTGAGATGGTAGAGAATTACTGGCTAATTTCATACTTCCTCTGTTTGTAAATCGTTTGATTATGGGTATTTGCAAACGTGATTTCACAGATCTGACCACAGAATATTATTGCTTAGGTCTTTCTCTGTAAGTGTGTGAAAACACCTAATTCGTACCTAGCCTAATTCTCTAGTTATTTCTCTTGGCGTTCTTCTTCTGTATAACTTCTGTAAATGTTAATTATATTGGTTGATATTTTGGCTACTTATAGAGCTTTAATTGCTGAACACTATGCAGGTTTCAGAATTGCTGTATATTGTAACCAGACGATCGTCCGGCTAATCTTAAACGTGTATATGTATAATGGGTGTAATGTGTCTTCTCTATCCGTCGTCGCTTTAGAACGTAACTTACGCAGATTTCGTCCGTTGCGAACGTACGAATAACCAGGTCTCGATGTTCTTACCTGTTGTTCACTAGGGGTGTGAAAATCCCGGGTGGCGCCAAAATGTTTTATTAAAACAATTAAAAAAATTTTAAGTTTGTAAGACAAGCGCAGCTCAGGCGGTGTGAAGAATTCAATTTGTTCCCGCCTCGCCTTGGCCGTCTGGATTGGGCCAGTAGTTTGTTGCGTTGGCTGGGCGATCGCTTGTCATCAATACCTATTTGCTAAAATGTACACAAATTTTTATCCACCTCCTAATGAAATTATAAAACCGTGGTTACACTCAGTACTTATTTATTTTTGTTTAACGATTAATTATTCAGTTAATACAAATTATGTTTTCTTTTGTAATACATTTGCCCCGGTAAATTATATGAGACACATCTCTGGGGTTTGACAAATCGATCTTTGCACTTAACAACAGATATTCAGTATTGGCGTCTGTTGGAATTGTACACAAAATTATTATTGTTCGATCGTCTCGGATTCTTGAGATTACGTTAAAAGGATTATTAATGATTACAACAATAAAAATACACACCCTTACATCAGTTAAACTTAAATAATATACTGTGTAGTTATAATTTGTTTACTGGAGTGTAGTAAAAGTGTTACAAAATATCGCTAACTAATGACAGGTTAACTTTGCCAGTTGATAAATTTTCAGTGTCTTAGTTTTTTAATTTAATCTTTGAAAGTAATTATGTGCAGTTTAGTGAGAGTTCAGCTTTCAGTGAGAAATAATTAACGTGAGTTTATTCGGAAATTTGGGTAATTTAATAGATACTTAACCCTTCAGTAGACTGGATGAACTCAGTTGATCTGGTAATAATGAATTAGGCTGCAATCATATTTAATTTTCAATTGTTCGGGGCTTCGGGCATCTTTTTCAAGTTAATCGGCAATATATTATTTTCTTTTTTCTTTAATTCGGCTTCGACATCATTTAAATGGTTTCAGACATCGTCTGTTTCCTTGGTGTTCACTTGCTATTAATTTCGTTTGATATTTTGATGTTTTAATTAACCATTTTGATCGTTCAAGAACTCGCGTCTATTCAACAAGAGCGTCAAATTACGAGTAAAGAAATCTAATGGTAAATTAGTAACCAAACGACTGTTGTCATAGTAACCAATCAATCCTGATTGGTTAATTCTGATTTATGACCATTGTTATCAAATTTGAATTTTTTATTCAAAATAGCTGTATATCTTCTTATTGATTATATTCTTCTGTTATCTTCCCTACATATTAAATATTATCACCACTGTTATTATTTCCTTTCAAAGATTAATTTGGTACCACATAATGTATGGTTTTATGAAATATCAATGTTTGTACATTTATGTTAATATTTGGTATTTACATTTCTCCTTTAAATTAAGTTCTTATTCTAATATCTTTCCTTTAAACTGATTTACAAATTATTCTCGGCTATTTACTCGCCTTGAATTTATTAATTTCCTGGTTGTTTTTATACAATTTGCAATTATTTGTTATTGACAGTTATACATTTCCTAGGCCTAAGTAGCCATTGATTATTTTTACTTATTATATTCTAATTATATTTCATTTTATTATAAAGTGTTTTGTTCTGTTGTTATAATTGATTCGTTTAGTGGTTGTTGTGTCTTGAATTTGTTTGTGTTCTGATTATGTGTCAAGATTACTTTATATATCTTAATACCTAAAATATAACAATTAGGCCTATGGACTGTAAGCTTCCTTCAGCCATATCCTATCCATAAAATTAAAATGAACAATTCTTTATAAGTTATTAGTTACTGTTGGTTTAACATACATTTTATTCTTTTACTATTATTTTGAGTGAGAAACATCATCACTTCCTTCAAACTTACTTAATTTATTTTCCCTTATAACATAGGGTGTTTATTAATTACATTCTTAATTTCTTAAATCTTTAAATTTTCCATACTTATAGATATCAAATATGATCTGAATTTGGCGATGTTGTAATATTTATTAGTTTTGAAGATATTGCAGTTTTAACTAATAAAATATTTGAATAAAAATTCATGTCTGTTCCGGCAACCTTCGTAGCAGTGGCGATGTTAGACAGAGATAGCTGTGATTATACCCTCTCTCTCTTGCTTACGCCACTACACTCGCACAGTATGACACTTTCATATAACGATCTGATGGGTCGGCTTTACGAATCGTTATAATATATATAGATATATATAAACAATGATAAATAATAATAAAAAAGAATTATGTAAGATCACCTTACAATAATAATATTTGGACAACATATGAGGCAAAAAAGTAAAATATAAGATAAAGGAATGAACTACAACAATTCCTAACTAGTAAGAATGACAAACTTACTATGATATTTAAAAAATATGAAAAAAAAATCGAAATGATCAACTTACACTACAATTTAGAAAAAATATGTGAGATAAAATAAACAAACCAATGATCAAAAATAAATGAATAAAATAAATATTCTAAGAGTTATAATATAAAATGAGATGAATCAGAGAGTAATTGAAAATTAATAAAAATATTAATTCTATCAATAAAAATCAACGCGTCAAGCATTATCAAATGGTATCGACAGAGAGAATGGAGAATTAAATATGACTCGAACTGAGCAATAATGAAATAAAAAATAGAAGATTCCCAACAAATATTATTATTATTATTATTATTATTAGTCACAAGATGACTGTATTGAAGATTCATTAATTAAGATTGACTGTTGAATAAGTCCAGCAATCATTTAACTGAGCAGGGATGATGTTCCCCTGACCTCAGAAAAAGTGTAGTTTTGAACGACGGAGTTAGGTAAGCCAATAGAGCCCGTCCGAATCGATTTCAGCTACAAAGTAGGGATAGTTAGGGAAAATAAGATTTATAGGGAATAATTTATAATAAAAAATCAATAAGCCAGATCGTAATAGGAGAAAATAATGAAGAAAAGACTCAGAAGAAAGGAAGTAGAAGATACAGAATTGAACATAAAACTGAACAAGAAACAGGAGAATTTAAGAAAAAGAAGATACAATACAATTGATAATTTCATCAAACTTAGAATCACGTTTTATAAAATGATCAATTTTGGTGGAAGGGCATTATATAACTTCGCCAAATCCAGATCATATATGATATCTATAAGTATGAAAGAAATGCTAAAAAGTAATATAATTTGATAAATAAATAATGAAGAAAAAATATAAAATGTAATTAAGAAAGAAGAAGGAAGAATAGTAATTATTAAAGGAACTAAAGTAATTATTAAAAGAATAGACTAGACTGACAAACAAATGACTTTGACCCAACCCCAGAGATTGGCCAGATAAAAACCAAACTAAAATGAAACAAAATGGAAATGAAGGAGAAGAAAAATGAAAATAAAAATGGAACAAACCAAGTATAAAGGAAATAAAGTGAAACAAGATGATTAAACACAGACAAATAATATAGAATAGGGAAGGGAGAAATGATACACTCAAATTCATAAAGGAAACGAAACCAGTAACTAACCAATGTAAAAAATAAGTATTAGTATTGACTAAGTGATAAATGTAATTAATAATTGATAAAACCCGATAAATAAAAGTACACTAACCCAAGAATTAGAAGTATATGTA
Source organism: Magicicada septendecula (assembly GCA_034769895.1). Classification (NCBI taxonomy): domain Eukaryota; kingdom Metazoa; phylum Arthropoda; class Insecta; order Hemiptera; family Cicadidae; genus Magicicada; species Magicicada septendecula. The sequence continues at coordinate 192,303,083 of CM068369.1, read as the reverse complement.
AGAAAGAACTCTAGAAAGAGTTTATTAATAGTATAAATAATATTTTTAAGGAAAGAGAGAGATAGTGAGATAGTGAGAAAATAAAAAATAACTAAGTGACAAAGAAAAAGTAATGGTAGGGATTACCCACTAATAAACACTTAAAACAAAAAGTTTAAGAAGTGCCAAAAGTGAAAGTGTAAAAACCCCAAAATAATGAGTAAATCAGCGATAAACACTAGATAGTTTAAAAGTGAAGGTAATGAATAAATAAAAATATTGTAAATGATAGTACTATGATAAATAGTGATAGATAAAAAGCACTTAGTAAATCAGTGATAAACACTAAACGATTTAATGGTGAACATATAAGAATTGTATTAATAATAGTAATTAAAAAAAGTATTTAGATGAAGGATACGATGTTACTCAGGGGAGAAAGCCCATGTAAGGTAAAGAGTTAGTGTTACCATGGATTGGAGGTAGAGATTATTAAAGAAATAAGAAATTAAAAACAAAATCAATAAACACCCCATGTTATAAGGGATAATCGATTAAGTAAGTTTAAAAGATGTGATGATGTTTTTCACCCAAAAAATAATAAAGAATGAAATGAATTGTAAACCAACATTACCTAATAACTGTTAAAGATTGTTCAATTAATTTTATGAATAGGATATGGATGAAGGAAGTATACAGACCATAGGCCTAGTTGTTATATTTTATGTAATAAAGAATAGTAAGTAAGAGCCATATTGTTAACAAGGGCAAGTTGAATAAATAAGAAGGTAAATCAATACAGAAATAATAACACTGGAAAATCAGTTAGGAAATAATTGACAAGCCATGATGTAGAAAATAATGTTAACACATAATCAGTACAAAAACAGATCCAAAACACATCAACAAATAAACAAATCAATTATAATTACAAATTGAAACACATTAGGATAAAATGAGAGGTAATTGGTATAAAATAAGTAAATATGATCAATGGCTACTTAGGCCTATGAAATACCTAACTGTCAAAAAACAATTAACTACAAATTGTAAAAAATTAACAAAGAAATTGGCAAATCCAAGGCGAGTAACTAGCCAAAGATAATTTGTGAATCATTTTAAAAGAAAAATGTTAGAATAAGTACATAACATAAAAAAGAAATGTAATTAACAAATATTAACATAATTGTAAATATAGTAATACTTTATAGAACCCAACCTTATGGGATGTCTAAATAATCTTTGAAAGGAAATACAAACAGTAGTGATAATATTTAATATGTAGGGAGGAAGACAGAAGAATAAAAGCAATCAGAAGATATACAGTAATTTTGAATGAAAATTCAAAATTGATAACAATGGTTATAAGACAAGATTAACCAATCAGAATTAATTTGTAACCATGACAACAGACGTTGGTTACGAATTTTCTGTTAAATCTTATTACTCGTAATGTGACGCTCTTCCAGAAGGGACGCCAAGTCGTGAACGACCAAAATTTTAATTTAAAAGTAAAAAAAGTAAACAAAATTACAACAGATGAACAAGTAAGAAGCAGACGATGACTGAAAACATTTAACTGATGTCGAGGACCAATTAAATAAAAACGAAATGAATAAATTGCTACGATTAACTTGAAAAAGATTCCAGAAGCCCCAGACATTTGAAAATTGAATACGATTGCAGCCCAATTCCTTTTTACCTGAACAACTGAGTACATCCAGTCTACTGATGTGTTAAGTATCATTAAATTACCCAAATTTCAGAATTAAACTCACTTTAAATATTTCTCACAGTAATCTGAACTCTCACTATAAACTGAATATAATTTCTTTCAAAGATTAAATAAAAAAATAAGACACTGAAAATTTGTCAACTAGTAAAATAACCTGTTGTTAGTTTACGAACTTTTGAAACACTTTTACAGGAACAAATTATAGTTACACATTATATTATTTAAGTACAAATAATGTAAGGTAGTGTATTTTTATTGTTGTAATCATTAATAATCCTTTTATCATAATCACAAGAATCCAAGACGTTGAACGAAAATATCTGTAAACAAATTACACAGTCGCCATCATTGACTGTCTGATCCGTTCAAAATCGATTTGTCAAACCCTAGAGAAATTGTCTTATATTAATTGCCGGTGCAAATTTATTAAAAAACAAAATATAATCTGTGTTAAACTGAATAATTAACAATCACCAACTAATAAACCAGTACTGAGTATAACCACTGTGTTTTATTTTCATTAGGAAGGTGTATTATAATTTTTGTACATTTAGCGAACAGCTAGGATTGACGGCAAGCGCTCATGTAGCACACTCAGCGAACTACCGGCTTGATTAAGAAGGTCGAAACGAGGCGGGAATAAATTTGAATTCTCCACACCGCCTGAGCTGGACTCGCCCGATCATCCTAAATTTTTTTAATTGTTTTAATTAAACAATTTGGCGCCACCCAGGATTTATACACCCCTAGTGAACAACAGGTAAAGACTTGGATACCTGGTTATTCGTACGTTCGCGACGGACACAACCAGCGTAAGTTACGTTCCAGAGCGACGACGGATTGGTAAGACACGAGAGTACACTTTACACTCTGACACTTTTACATTTTTACACTCCTACAGTACGAGACGATCGAGTGATTTTTACAAATTGGCTTCCATCGCGGGGCTTGAACAAGGCGGACGTCTCACACGCATTTTTACAATATATATCTTCCTTGACAAGCCTCTCCTTGTCATCCTCAACAGTTTTCCTTCATAAACGTTCAGAATAAACCCATTGTGTCTGAACACATAGACAAAAAATTGTTATCTCCTTCTATCATTTTTTAATATTCTTTCTTTTTTGTTTTCATTATTTTTTATACTTAAAAACAATTACTTCCTTCAATTTTTTCAAAAAATGGTCAGTACACCCAGATTAGTTCTGGCTGTATGGAAAAAAAATCCTGGGTGTACCTCTGAGTTTATCGTATTTGATACTAATTGTATTTTTATTTTATGGTATTTAGTTAACAATGATCTATCAGTACAGATGTCAAAAACCAGCAGTTTGAAGTACGGCCACTGCTGTTAGTATCCATGTTCCAATACAACACACAAAAAACTGTATTTTTGGATTATGGAGATGTGCATCATGGGTGTTTTAAGCATTCTGGTGTTGCCTTCTGATAATCCAACATGTTAACTGATCTTATAAGAAGACAGAGTTGGTTGGTATAGAACTCAGTAGCTACAATAGGGTGTCAGAAAGGAAACTATACATACTATGACCATAGGTTCAGGGGAAAAAGATTGTACACAAAGAAAATGTTATGCTAATGTAAAGCATTGCAGGGATATGAGATTATAGGGAGATTAAGTAGAATCAGGAGTCATTGGTAACAGATACTGGCCGTGTCCTGATTCACTTATGTTACTTACTTTCCACAAAACATACAAGTTACACCAGTAATCCAACGTTCAGTATCTATAACACATCATGACAGGGACGTAGGGGGGGGGGGTCTGGACCCCCTCCGAAAAATTGAAAATGTCTAACCATAAATACTAAAATCTCAAGCTAGACTAAGTATCAATGGTCCAGTTACACTCAAGTTCTTAATACACTGTTGGTGGCGTGAGTTACGCTAATTCTCGCGCGCATAAAACTAAGTCGTGATTTAACGAGATCTTCGTCCACCGAATCCCAAAAAATTTTAATTCTAACGCGAGAAAATAATCATTTGCAATATTTAATGAATTGGGAGTGATTAACCCCCCGCCCGCTAAGCACATCAGCTGATTTTCTAGTGTCATGACCTGGTCTTTCTCGATGGTTACGTCGAGCTACGAATCACGCCTTCTGCGGTTATCTGATAATTTGCACACATCTCCCGCTCCCGCTCCGCCAGTCAGGAGTTTCGCTTTCGTATACGGTGTTGTCGTACAGGTTATATTCGTCTTTGAAGTTTTTGTTACTGCCAGTAGCCTATACTTCTTTGGTTAGGCGAAAAATATGAAGAGACGATAGTGCAATACAATTGATAAGTATTGCAAATCGATGGCGGCTATTGCAGATACTGCATTAGTAAATAGTGCTGACTATGATTCGGAAACAGCACCTAAAAAACTGCGTCATCATCAGTCTTAAAGCCTGAGTTTCCAACCCCAAATTTAGTGAGTGAAAAGGAAGATCCCTGTTTTTCAAATTCAAAATCAGAGCTAGGGGAAGACAAATATATAAACATTAGTGTGACTGGCGTGGATATTGGCTTAATATCAGAAGGTCTTTTTAACGTTGTTTCACCTTTACCAAATACTACAGAATTAAAGTGTAAAGTGTTAAACAACATTTTTGTACCAAGTGAAACATTTGATTTCCCAATAACTGAGTTCGGAAAAAAGAAACTCAAGTTCCAGCGACATTGGTTACAAAAATGGCCATGGTTAGCCTATTCATCGGAAAAAATTGGAGCTTTTTGCAGATATTGTGTGCTTTTTTCATCAGATTCCGTTGGAAAAGGCACCCATCAAAAACTTGGATCTTTGGTAGCATGTCTGTTTCGCAAATGGAAAGACAGTATCGGTAAGTTTGAAAGTCACGCAATATTAAGTTATCACAAGTCTGCAACTATTTCGGCAGAAACTTTTCTCAAAGTATTGAGCGGAAAAACTGTTGATGTGGTGACTATGCTAGATACCAGTAGGGAGCAAGAACGCCAAAGAAATAGGGCAGCTATAAAGCCAATTATAGACACAATGTAACGGGGCAAAAGGAGTGGCCTTTTATTTTATTAAATTTGGGTTTTATTTTATTAAAATATTATTAAATTCAGTTTCATCTGTGTGGACAGCCACGTGTTCAAATGAAGCGTAGTTAGAACAAAGGACTTGTGAGGTGATGCCAATGCAATGGAATGTCGTGTTGTTGAGGGTGATACAATTCTTGGAACTTTGAGGCTGTGTGACACCCGCACACAAGCGCGCTAACTCTAGCAGGTGCGCAGACGACGCCAAGAAGTTTAAAACAATATGGCTCGGAGACAAAGGTTTTGTTCGCACGTGGTCCGAGCTGGAGGATATAAGTTTAAGTCACGCCTATTTTGTGACGTAAACCTCTGGACACAAATATCGTCGACGTCCAACACACGAAAATCACATGTGTTGGCTGAACAGTAACAATGACTTTGGTACACAAGGCAGTGCTTTCCGCCTTGTCGAAGAATTGTAAGTGGAAGGGATTTGGTGAACGCTCTGCCCAGTTTTCTCACTGACGCTTACCTGGCAGGTAACCGCCCCACGGGGCTCAGTAATAAATCATCAATATCAAGTAAAAGGAAGTTTCAGTTATTCAAAAATGTGAAAGTGACTATAGTTTTCGGCAGGAAGAAGAAAAGTAAATTATAACTGTTTTCGAACATACAACTAAATGCGTAAGTGAGAAGCCACGAGTTCGGAGGAACCCCTCGTTGCCGGCAAGGGTATTGCACAGTGTATCAAATAATGTTCATAAATAATTAAAAGGGTTTTTTTTTTTATTTGTAATGGAATGAATGTGAGTGCGAGCAGGCTGGGCTGCTTATAATAAGGTAAGATGTTTTAAGTAAGTTTAGTGGTACCAGATAATGTTTCAAATATTTCAAGAAAGTTGTATTTAATTTAAAGTTTGGCTAGAAGCAATAGACTGTTTTTTACAGATACAGAAATGAATAAAGAATAATTTGAAGTTGAAAAAATTAAAGAATAAAAATAAAATTTAGTTTGTTTCTCTTCACAAAAGGCGAGTTGCGTCAGTTATTCATATAACCTTTAAATCACTCTTGCATCTCGACGTTCGTGTGACGGATTCTGGGATAAGAGGGCAAAATATAAGGTAGTTGGAAGATAGATAATTTTATTTATTTGTATTTGTATAAAGGTAAGTTAACGTAACAAATGGCGCCCGAACAGGGACGAATTTTATTAATTGAATTACATTAAAATTCCACACCTACAACAGATGCAAGTGTGATGTAAAGTTAAATAACGGTACGTAGAAAATCACGCAAAGTACACAAAACATGAATTAAGATGTTGTATATGTAAATTAAGAATTAGTTAAACAAAAATCAGTAAATTTACCACTTAAAAATGGCAGGAAATAATGAAAGCGATTTAAATGAAATGACTAATGTCGAAAATTGTGATGAATCAAATATTATAAGTAATTCTGAGATACATTCGACTCCAAGTGCGAGTCAAGAGAAAATAGAATTAAATTTAACAGATCCAAGTAATGTGACTGAGGACTCAGGAGTACAGTTGACTCCAACCTCAACGAAATATAGTAACAAAGTAGAAAATGATATGATGAGTGTTATACTGAATCAGTTCGAGAAAATGAACTGTAAGTTTGATAACAAATTCGATGAACAGAAAAACGAAATCCAAGAAATTAAAAGTAGTTTTAATAATAAATTCGAGGAACAGAGTAGACAGTTTAACGAACTTAAATGTGACATTAACGAGGTCAAAATTAAATGCGAGAGTAACTTTAACGAATTGAAATTTGAATTAAACGAAAAGTTGTCATTCATTAAAAAGTATGAATAATAGAGTTGATGAAATAGAATGTAGTATGGTAGAAAAAATCGATAAACAAATACAGGAGGTAACTGAAAATTTTGAATGTAAGATAAATGAATGTAATGCTGTTAGTGAGTATAAGTTTAATTGTGTAGTTGATAAGATTGAAACGTGTGAAACTAATACCAATTTCAAAATCAATGAAATAGAAAGTAATTGCAAAACAGAGATACAAGCTATACAAAATACAGTGAATATTATAGATAAGCGTCACGTACAAGTTGAGTGTTTAAATAATAATAAATTTATATCAATTGAGCAGAGCATAGTTAATGTTAAAGATGAATTGAATGTAGCTATAAATGAAAAACTTAATCATGTTACTGAACAAATAGTAATTACTAAAGATATGAATAGCGATATTGATTTGGAGTTGTTTAATTGTGAAAACAGGGGGGTACACCCTATGCAGTTTTTAAATAGAGTTAAAGAATTTAATCAGTTTTGTAGAAGTAGTTGGGAAGTACAACTGTTGAAAATAATGAAGTGTTTTAGAGGGAATTCCGCGGTATGGGCGGAGGTACATAAAGTAGAGTGGGTAAATTATCAGAGTTTTGAGACGGCCTTTAGAGAGAAATATTGGTCGGAGGAAGAACAAGAAATATTGCGGAGTAAAATTATGGGACCAGGTAATTTTGGGACCCAAGGGGGCAACGTAACCATGTATGTAATGCGATTATACAATGAGGCCAAATATTTAGAGCCACCGTTACCGTTTCGTCCGTCACATAAGTAAGCATTTGCCCAGAGAAATACAGATTACGCTAATGACCCGCGAGATTCTAGAGATTACAGAACTAGAGAAAATATTGGATATTTTTCAAAATATACGGGAACGTGATATGAGTAGGCGAATAAACACATATGAATGGTAATTATAATCAATCCCGGGGAATACCAAACTTTCACCGTGGGGCACGAGGGGGAAATAATGATAATCGAGGCGAGGGTTGGAGATGCGTCGACTGTAATGTTGATAATTATTCAATAAGAACCACATGTTTTAGATGTCACAAACCGAGAGAATGTCAATGCAGTGAGCGGACGTATCAGCCACAAAATCAACCGCAGAGAGGAGGCGAGAACACTAGAGGAGCACCGAGGGGAAACGGAAGTGGAAACAGAGGAAGAGGTGGATATAACCCGGCAGTAGCAGGACCATCAACGGGAAACTAGTAGAGACAATGGGGAACAGGGCCCATCCATTGTCGGAGGAGAACCTGGGGGTCCAAGAGGAGTATAACTACCGCAGCAACATAATTATCAGAGACATGGCGGAGGAGTTACTGGAGGAGAACGCTGCCGAAATGACAGAAACCAAAACGGGACTGACGGAGGTATTTGTAACCATAGAAGGTAAGAAACAAAACATTGATTGATACAGGTAGTGAGATATCAGTAGTTTCAGAGAATGTACTGGGTGAATTACAAAGGGTAAATAAGAATATTCCATCATTACCAGTTGCGGGAGTAACAGTAGTGGGGGTGACTGGAGTACGAAGTAAACGAGTCACTAAACAAGTACAATTAAACATATACATTAATGAAATAGAATTTGAGAATACTTTTCTAGTAGTTAAGGGTTTGAATTTAGATATAATTCTGGGAAATGATTTTTTGGAGAGAAATAAAGCAGTAATTGATTTTAACCAGAGAATAGTAGAATTTATTAAAGGGCATGAACCAGTCAGGGTAGATTTTAAGAGGGTGTTAGATAAGGTTAGAGTTACGGGTGTAAAGATGATACAGAACCGAGTAGGCGAGGGAATTATAGAAACAAGAGTGAATGTATGTCAAGAGAGTGAGAGTTTGGAGAATGATGAGAGAATATGGAAAACTAGGGCAGATAAATTTTTTAATGAGGGTGGAGTTGTAGGGAGTCCCCAACGACAGGAGTTGTGGGCAGTTATTGAACGTTTTAGAGATGTGTTTGCTGAGTTGCCTGGAAAAGCCAGGGACTATGTATGCGAGCTGAAGATTCGAGAGCACTCACCCTACATGCAGAGAAGTTATCCAGTGCCATTTTCGAAGAGGAGAGCCGTTCAAGAAGAGTTGGACCGCATGATGGAAGGGGACATCATCGAAAGATCCATATCGCCTTACTCGAATCCATTGGTAGTGGTCATCAAAAAGGATGGAAAGATAAGATTGTGTTTAGCCGCCAGGAAAATTAATCACATTATAATACCTGACCGGGAGTCACCGGAAGCCATGAACGAAATTTTTCAAAAGTTTAGTGGAGTCAGATATATGACGTCCTCAGATTTAACAGCGGGCTACTGGCAAGTTCCATTAGCACCAGAGAGCCGAAAATTTACTGCGTTTCTTTTCAATGGTAAAAACTATCAATTTAAACGCCTGCCATTTGGACTAAACACTAGTGTAGCCAGTTTTATAAAATGCTTAGATATGATTTTACAACCCAAGGATTTAGATTTTTTAACTGTATATGTTGACGACATATTAATAGCATCAAGAACATTCTCTGAACACGTAGAACACATAGAGTACGTTTTAAATAAATTGCAACAAGGGGGATTAACTGTTAATTGGGAGAAATCAAAATTCCTACAAACTGAGATACACTTTTTAGGATTTATTATCACTCCAGAGGGTATTTTAGCAAACCCAGACAAAGTAGAAGCTATCATACGTTTTTCATTATTAAAAAAATATTAAACAGTTGCAGAGCTTTTTAGGATTATGCAATTTTTATAGAAAATTTCAGATAAACTATGCGCATATTACCTCTAAATTAAGTGCTGTTTTACAAAAGAATAAGCAATGGAAATGGGGAGAGGAGGAGAGAATTATTTTCAATGAAATTAAAGAGAAATTTATAGACATGATAATGATGAATCACCCCGATTTTCAGAGAAAGTTTTATTTACAGACGGATGCCAGCAACATAGCCCTCGGCGCAGAGCTTTACCAGGAGGGTGAGGATCAGGAGCACAGTACCATCGGTTTTGCCAGCAGAACCTTATTGGCAGCCGAAAAGAATTACACCACTACAGAGAAAGAATTGCTGAGCTTCGTCTTCGCGGTGAAGAAATTCCGTACTTACCTGCTAGGAAACCAAACCGTCATCAGGACCGATCATAAGGCCTTATCATTTCTAAATACATGTAAGCTGACGCATAGCAGATTAACCAGGTGGGTATTAGCTTTACAAGAGTACAACTTTTCTTGGGAATATATTAAGTGGTCAGATAATAAAGTACCGGACACTCTGTCCAGGGTAGATACTATAGATAATAAGACAGGTAGAGATCTGAAAGGAATAGAAATTTTTCGATTAACGAGGGAAGATAGAATTTTTGGGGAAGAATTAAGGGAAATTAAGGGTATACAAAAATCAGAAAATAAATTAGGTAAGATAATAGCTAGTTTAGAAGCAGATATACATGGTTCAGAGTACAATACACATTTCCAGATAGATAAGGGAATTCTGTTTAAGAAAGTAGAAGGGGGTGAACGGGATTGGAGGTTAATGATACCTGATGAATTAGTAGATAGAATTATTTGGGATTGCCACATTGCCACATAAGATATGGTCGTTTTGGTGCGAGAAAATGTACAAATGTATTAAAGGAATCTTGTATTTTTAAAAATATGGAGAAAAGAGTTAGAAGAGTATTAAGAGTTTGCGATTTGTGTCAAAAGTCTAAAGTAGTAAATTATAGGGCTGAAGGGGAAATGAAGTATATTAAAGCAGAAAGACCTTTTGATTTAGTTGCAGTAGATTTGTATGGACCATTGCCTAAAGGTAGAGGAGGAGTGGTGTATATTTTTGTTGTTTTAGATACTTTTACCAAGTTTGTTAGGTTATACAGTGTAAAGAGAGCTACTAGCAAGGTGCTCAGCGAAAAGATCACCTACATGATCAACGTAGGGAAGCCGAAGGTAATTTTGTCTGATCATGGACCGCAGTTCATCAGCGGCAAGTGGCGACAAACTCTTGGCTGGGAAGGCATCATACCCAAACATACGGCAGTTTACCATCCACAGTCGAACCAGGCAGAGCGGGTGATGCGAGAAATCGGCAGGATATTCAGGGCGTATTGTCACTCCAAACACTCAGAGTGGCCTTTGTACGTGAAGAAAGTGGAGGATTGGTTAAACAGCACAACCCACGATTCTACAGGATTTACACAGTATGAATTAATCAAGGGAAGCCGTCCACCCAGAATATTAGAACAACTTTTTGAATATCCTCCGGAAGAAAGAGTTCTAGACAGAGATGTAAAGATACGACTTGCCAACGAGAGTCTGCTCACAAAGGGAGAGAGGAGAAAGCAGAAACACGATGAAAAGGGCAAGTGGCAAGTGGCAAGTGGGTTAAATATGAGATAGGACAGTTAGTAAGAAGACATGACTTGTCTAGTGCACAAGATAAAGAAATAAAAAAGTTTTTCCTCTTATATGAAGGACCTTATGAGATTGTAGAAATAAAAATGAATAATGCATATGTACTAAGCAATCAGGTGACACAGGAGATAGTAGGGACGCAAAATGCTACGAATTTAAAATTATATTGGTCTAGGTAAAAATTTTTGTTGAATTTTAACATGTTATTTGTGTTTTCAGAAGGGACTCTCCCCCATTTTCGGGCGGTCACGACCTTACCAGTCCTGGCCGTGGTTTTCGGCAATTGGAGGCGGGCCATGGTTGGCAGAGCTTCCTTCGGGTGGTGAAACAACGATGGTCCGGCTCCACCAAATTTGGTCAAGATTTGAAATTTACAACATATTTGAAATGGGAGGGGGACCCTAAAGGTACGTGACATAAATTAATTTTTTTTACACTCAAGGTGCAGCGGCCAGGTGTACCTGTCACGTACCTGCACTGCCTCAGAGTGTTTGTAAATAATAGAGGCTATATATATATATATATTGCGACAGTACAACTAAGTGATGTACTGAGCATTGAATATAAAAATTTAAATTTACCTAATAAACTGTAAATAATTAATAATATATTAGAAATAAGCATGTCAGGGATTGCAAGCTTGGCTCAGACAAAAATATGAACAGGTGTTTCGACCTGAATTGACGTGCACACACACACAAATGTAACTGAAAATGTGTACACCAGTATTTTGCTAGTGTGGGTGAACGCAGGTCTATGCAGGCGAGTTTACCACCCCAAGATGAATAATTGCACAATTACTGTTTTTCCGTAATTATTCATAAACTATAATTAAGAATTAAAATCCAAAACCACAATAAAATGTAATAAAATTTATTAAATACTGTGTACGAAAACCACGCGAAAGTGACACACCGTATGAGTGTAATAGTGAAATAACTGTGTACAAATCGAAAGGGTTAAGTTGCAATGTCCAAAATTACAGTGAACATGTGTTGTAAAAATAGTTATAAGATAAGTATAAGAGTATACTTACAGGACTCTGCAATTCGCAGAAATATAAGAAATAGCGAATTTAACAAAGAGTGGGGGAACTGAATCCAGAGACAGTTTCTGACATGTCGATTTCGTACCACTGCAGGTGTCGACCAAGACATGGGTATAAATAGGACACGCAAGCTACAGTGGTTCTCTTTCTTAAATCATCCACGGTGCAGCGGGAGCTTATGCCCGTCCGCACGGCGTATTTATTTTTTTTGTAAATAGTTTAAATTTTCCAGTTACATACAACTATGTAACTAAGTTGTAAAGACAATCATTTTTAAATAATAACAGCAGTACATAAGAAGAATTACATAAGAAGATCCATTGACGTCAAAAACAGCACGAGGAGAGTTCCAGAGAGTGATTCGACACTAGACAAGAGAGTGATACGACGCTGGACAAGAGGAGAGTTCCAGAGAGAGATACGACGCTGGACAAGAGGAGAGTTCCAGAGAGAGATACGACGCTGGACAAAAGGAGAAGAGAGACAGCCGACGCTGGACAAGAGGAGAAGAGAGACAGCCGACGCTGGACAAGAGGAGAAGAGAGACAGCCGACGCTGGAGTGTGAGACGAGGACGACTACAGATGGATCAAAATGATCGAGTATGATTGACGACAATAAGGTGATAAACAACTTATTTATATCTTAATCATACAATGAACTCAAAGACAATTAAAGACATTTCTATTTTATTTAAAAGTAAGAGCCAATGTTTCTTGTAAAGTAGAATTAAAATCATAGATGTTTTAGAAATACGATTAACGTAACAAGAGCTCAAATTAATATGAAATAAAATGAATACAAAGCATTTAAATGAAAACAATTAGTATTTGAGAAAACAGTACTGAGAAACAAAAGATAAATTCAATAACTATTAATATTTTGAGTACATTACAATATATAAAAAGAGATTTAAATATTGATATTTTGAAACACATTAATCGACTGAGTAGTCTAAAAATGAGATTTTTCTTTAATACAATAATTAGTAGAATAGAATATTTAGTCAGTAAGGATGTATATAGCATAAGCCTTACGGCATAATAACAAATAATAACGAATGTTTTAAATCGAAGTCAGTGCCATGTGCACAATTTTTAATAATATCAAATAAATTTGAAATACCGTTACAAGTTACATAGAGTTCTTATTGCAGATACACCTGAAACCCAATTTAAATGTTATATTGTTACATAATTTGTCAATCTTGAACGTGAGACCGGTCACGCTAAATTTGTGTATATGTATATGTGTTGTTGCAGATTTGGCTCCCAAAGAACGTGGCGCTATACAAATTAAAGTACATATAAAAATTCACACACATAAATAAGTTGCATAAATTTGGCGCCCCAAGATCGTGGGGCTCCGCAAACACAAATAGAAGTGTATTTGTATTTGAAATTAAATTTAACAAAATAAAAATGTTACAATATATATATATAATAAAGGCAGTGCATACAAATTAAAATTTTAGTGCTAATGGCGAAGATAAATGTAGCCATTGACAATAGTTTCAGTGTGGTCTGAAAAGACGAGTTTTGTAGCAAGGGGGTTGGGGGGAAGATAGACGGCGGGTTTGGATGAATGGTAGGAGAGGGGAAGTAGTTTTAGTGTAGAAGGGGAACGTGAATTCACTTAGTGGGTCTATCCTGTCCCCAATTTTCCCTTGCGGCAAGACCCCATCTTTCAGGGCGATTACTGCCTTACTACCACTTATCATAGTAATATTAGACAGCCTCCAATTGTAAATAGATATCAAAAAATAATTTGGCATGTTTATGGTTTTAAATTTATATCAACTTTAGTAAATAAGTGACCAAATAATTGTAAAGTTCATAGTATCAGTGAGAGTTGGAACGTGTTGAAGTGTGTTAAATAAGATAAAACTTGTTGTCATACAAGATATGTGGGTAAATTTTGGGGGGGGGGTTGAGTGGTGTTAATAGAAGTGCTATACTTAGGGAGTGCAGAAACTGCAAAGGTAGACGGGTTAGTTTAGTTATTAAGTGGCTAGTACGGTGGTGGCATGTGCCACCGTAGGTAGCGATAAGTGTTGGGGGTAACAGAGAATGTTACCTCCATCGGAGGCCAAAATGGCGTAAAATACGCGGCACACCCCTTTTATATAATTTTATATTATATACTGATAGATTGCCGTGCCGTGTATAATAATGATGATGATAACATGCCTGAAATTAGAGTTGATTTCCCCGACTTTTCGGGCGATTACTGCCTTACCAGCACTAATCGTGGTTTTGGCTAGCGGTCAGCTATGGCCATAAAATAAGAACCTTGACCATAGCTGGCTTGAAATTGGTTTATATTTGAAATCAATGGGGGGTGACATTAGGGGAAATCCCCGGAACTATGGAACAGCGGCTACCACTCTGTTCGAGTAGGAACAGCAAGGCCAGGTGGTAGACCCCTTTTAATGGCCTATAAATTTGTAACATGGATATGATGATATCTAAATAATATTAAAATGTAACGCTGAAGCAAGGACACGGAGATGATAAATTCCTCTACCAATGCCGTCCTTGTGGAAGCAAATGGGCGCAACAGTCCACCAGAAAAAGCAATAGTGTGTGTGGCAGGGTGGTTGGTTGCTCAGGGGAGCAACGAATTAAAATATTGTAACTTAACAATGACAACTCGCTCTTGAAGTAATTAACTAATTGTTTGACTTGAGAAAATGGATACAGTAGATGTTTATTATATTTTGGTTATCATGCTTTAGTGGGTCATTAAGTTTGTTGTGTTAGAATGTAAGAATTATAAATATGTGTTGTGTATTTTTTGTTATATAATTTTGTGTAGCATTTTGAACAAAGGTCATTCACCTTGCTAAGAAAATCAGCTGATCCGCTGTAGAATGTCACTTATAAATTGTTTGCAAATTTCCAATGTAACTATTGTTTGAATATAATGATTTTAATGTGTTCAAGATTGTACGGTAGCGCGATAATTTCGCTTTCTAGGTTGGCTAATCTGCTTACTGCCTCGGTCCAATTTTTCGTGTTAGAACTTTGGACAGTGTGTGTCAAACGCTCGCGGCGGTCTGTACGCCCAGCTTTCTTGCTGTTATTCATTCTGTCGACATTTAATGTAGGCTTTAGGCCGGCATATTCTTACTTATGGCCAACTAGCGCCATAACTAACTATCAATTTAATTCAAATTCTTTAATACTTTTTGGCAACATGCATTATTAGCCAACCTGATTTCAATAAATTAAAACATGTAATGTAACTTGAGAAAATGCATTAAAATCAATTCAATACAGTCCACATCTTATCATTTTTCATTCCCACTGAACCAATTCATGCATTACTGCCTATTTTTTACAAACGTTGTTGGTACACGCCGACAGGATTACTCACTTCACGAAGCATTTTTTAGCCCACTTGGGCCTAACATTCAACATTTTTTGGTCCACCGTGCCTGGATTCTTCTCATCAACATTTTTTAGTCCTCACGGTGCGGATCATTAACATTTTTTGGTCCTCCGGGCCGGATTCTTCTCATCAACATTTTTTGGTCACACCGGACCTGGGTTTTCCATCTAATATTTTCTACCACTATTTCTGGCCATCACGGGCGAATTAGCACGTCAGCTGATACGACCGTGGCGTGATTTTCATCGGCATTTCGCTCGTCATCTTGCAGCCTTCTGACAACATCTTAGCAAGTGCCTGCTAGCTACAGTGCTTTACACAAGGCGGTCATCTCTACTCGCTGTTTGCCATCTTCGCCAAGGAGCCGACGCTGCAGGACATCGCCAACAAGGTATCATCATCAACAGTGTATTAAGGTGCGTACAATGTCTGAAGAAGGCCTCAAGGTGCTGACCAGAAAGAGAGGCGGCTTAAAGTCAGCAATAGTGCGGATACAATCTGCAGTAAATTCGTTTGATGTAACTTTAAATACAAAACATTTTCTAACTGTAAGGCTGGACAGTCTCAAAAGCTTGGCCTCGAAATACGACGAGGTACAGTCTGAAATAGAACTCATTAGTAAGGACACGAGCGTTGCTCAAGCAGACCAAGTTGAGGTCGAAGAAATGTTATATTCAACTGAAGCAAACATTTTGCAATTACTGGACACATTTAATACTCAGACTGTACCTCCCGTATTATCGGCGCCCATGCAATTAAAACCAATAAGTTTGCTCTGCTTCTCAGGCAACATATTGGAATGGCAACATTTTTACTCCATTTTTACCGATTTAGTGCATTTAAGATCCGATTTAACACCAGTGCAAAAATTACATTATTTACATTCTTCTTTGAAGTGTGAACCGTTAGATTTAATCAAGTCATTACCTATCTGTAAAGAAAATTATACAATAGCGTTGAGTTTGCTGTCCGAAAGGTATAACAATCCATTCATACTAGCTAAATACTATGTGCAAAACCTACTTCAGGTCAAGTCGACAATAAAGGACTCGGTCCAAAGTTTGGCAGAGTTCACTAACACAATAACGTCTTCCGTTAATTCACTGGCAGCAATGAAGCTGTCAGTGAATTCATTTGAATTTATCACTATACAGTTACTATCCACTAAACTCGACCCTATTACTTTCAAACTTTGGAAGGAGTCAATAGACCCTAACAAACTACCCAGCTTTCAAGACTTCACGCATTTTTTAAACTTACGTAGACAGCTGTTAGAAAATACAATGCCTATTGAACCCGGACAGCAACTCAACAAACTTAATGTAAGACCTAACAATAAATATGAGAAATGTAATTCAAGAAATACTGCTGGCAGCACTACATTTAAGAGCTATCACGCAGAGGCAAATCATTATTCATGCGTGTATTGTAAATCCAACCACCCGCTTTACATATGTAATAAATTTCGTATATTAAGTACCGCTGAGCGGGAACAATTTGTTTCAAATCATAAATGTTGTAGCAATTGCCTTATATCAGGTCATCTTATAGCTAGCTGTAAGAGTAAACAGGTGTGTAAAATCTGTTCAAAACGACACCACACATTGTTGCACGCAAATTACGTGCCGAACTCAACAGCTGCCGCAGCAATTATTGCTCGCTTAAATTACAGTGCAAGAATAATGTTCTTTTATCCACAGCAGTTGTATCTGTCGTCGACCAGGCTGGCAACAGACATAGGGCTAGAGTGCTCCTGGACGCCGGTTCACAGATAAATTTCTGTACAAAATCATTTGCAAAGAAGTTACAGCTCAAATTAACTAAATCTAATATACCAATCACAGGAATAAACAATACAGCGTGTTACGCAACTGATATTGCTTCTATACGTATTATTTCTCGCTATCGGAGATATAGTTTCGAGGCGAAATGTACCGTATTATCTACGTTAACTCACAATCTGCCTTCAAACTCGTTTGATATCAACCAGTTCCGCATTCCAAACAAAATCTTCCTGGCTGACCCCGATTTTAATATATCGTCGCAAATCGACATACTATTAGGGGCACAATTTTATCTGGACTTGATCTTAACCAATAAATACATACGCGGCCCCAATTTTCCCATCATTCAGGAAACAAAGCTGGGCTACATTTTGGCTGGCAACTTGCCCAAACACTGTCGCAACGAGGGTCCTGCTGTTTCATTCCTAGCAAGGAACAACGACAGTCAAATTCTGCAATCTCTCGAAAGATTTTGGGAAGCAGAAACTATCCCTGACAACACCCCTGATAACGAGTCAGCCTGTGAAGAGCATTTTGTGCGCTCTACCCAGCGCAACCACGAGGGTAGATTTGTGGTTCCACTTCCATTTAAGTCTGATAATCCCCACTTGGGGGAATCTTACACGAGTGCTGAATCAAGATTCTTAAGCTTAGAGCGTCGATTTAGGCGAGATGCTAAGCTCGCTCGCGACTACGCGGACTTTATAAAACAATATATGGATCTTGGGCACATGACATTTATCGATGATGGCGCTATCAATTTAGGAGCGTCAAATATTTACTACCTGCCTCACCATGCCGTATTTAAACAGTCTAGCTTGACCACAAAACTGCGCGTTGTTTTTGATGGTTCGTCCAAGACTACTAATGGCCTTTCTTTAAATGACATATTGTTAGTAGGCCCCAATGTTCAACAAGACCTTTTTTCCATTCTTTTGCGTTTCCGCATACATAAGTATGTTCTCATTGCCGACATCGAGAAGATGTATCGTCAGATTCGCGTAGCTGAAGGGGATTGTCACTATCAACGCATTTTGTGGCGTGATTCTCCCCTCGAACCACTTAAACATTTCGCATTGCGAACGGTAACCTACGGCACGGCTAGTGCTTCGTTTTTGGCCACTCGCTGTCTTCTACAAATTGGTAGGGACAATCAGGATTCCTTTCCCCAAGCGGCGTTAGCTATAACCAACGATTTTTATGTCGACGATCTACTTACCGGTTCGGACACTATCCCTGACCTAACCAAGCTGAAATCCGATCTAGGTGCGTTACTGAGTCAATATGGTTTCACGTTGCACAAATGGGCATCAAATGAACCTACAGCGGTCGCAAATCATGACAATTTTTCACGACCCCTAAATAAACAGGACAATGTGCGTACCCTAGGCATTCTTTGGAACAATACTGCCGATTCATTTTTGTTCGACATCAAATTATTTCCCGTTGATTCAAGCATATCCAAGAGAAAAATTCTTTCGATTATTGCTGGAATATATGATCCTCTTGGTTTAATCGGTCCAGTTGTCTTTTTGTATAAACATTTCATGCAGCGACTTTGGCTTTGTAAGCTTGGTTGGGATGAACCGATTTCCGGTCAGTCACGTTCGGATTGGCATTCTTTGTGTGACAAATTGGGTCTGATTGGCAAAATTGTGGTCCCGCGATCTATTCGTTGCAAGCGTGAGGCAGCTACAGTTGAATTGCATGGTTTTTCGGATGCTTCTGAAAGGGGGTTTGGCTGTTGTATGTATGTCAGAGTCATTTATCAAGATTCTACTGCCTCCTGTCACCTCTTGTGTTCCAAATCTCGCGTGGCTCCCCTACGACAGGTGTCATTACCTCGCATCGAACTCTGCGCTTGCTTGTTATTATCGCGACTCGTATCTAAGGTTATTCCTGCTCTTTATTCGTTTATTGATAATGTACATTTGTATTCTGACTCTATGGTGGCTCTTTACTGGATTCATGCGCAGTCTACGCGGTGGAAAACATACGTCGCTAATCGGGTTGCTGAAATTCAGCGTCGTACGCAAACTTATACTTGGCATCACATTGATTCACGACACAATCCTGCTGATATTATATCTAGGGGGTGTCTCCCTGACGTTTTGCGCGATTGCTCGCTTTGGTGGCACGGTCCTAGCTGTCTGTATCAATCGTCAGAGTCTGATCCCTTCCCATCCTTCGTGCCGGCCACTCCGTCGTCTTCTGAAGTCACCGCGGAAGAGAAACATACACATAACCTTTCTCTAATGTCTACCCTGGTTGTTGACCTCTCTTTGGACTTTTCCTCGTTGCATCGTCTAACGCGCGTATACGCTTACTGTTTTCGGTTCATCAGAAATATTAGACACTCAAGTGCTGACAAACTTACGGGCGATCTTACCCCTGTAGAAATTCATCAGTCACTCAACTTCTTCATAAAACAATCTCAGTCGATCCACTTCGCAGCCGAAATTAATTGTCTTCGTAACGGATCTTCTGTTTCCGTGAGGAGTAAGTTGGCTTCTCTTGACCCGTTTCTTGACGACTCTGGAGTGATACGCGTGGGCGGACGATTGCAGCATTCCCAATTACCCTACGACTCTAAACATCCTATTGTATTACCCCCATCGGCGCATATTACACGCCTTATCATTGAACGTGAACACATTCGTTTACTTCACGCTGGTGCTCAACTCGTGCATCATTCACTGCGTCAGCGTTGGTGGATTGTGAATGCCAGGTTAGTCATTCGTTCCATTATTCGAAAATGTGTGAGGTGTATCAGGTTTAGTGCCAAACAGCAGGTACAGAGGCTTGGTATTTTACCATCCCCTAGAGTCACTCCTTCTAGGCCGTTTCTATTTTGCGCGGTTGATTATGGTGGTCCCTTCATGATTTGTCATGGCGGGCAGAAGTCTAGAACTCTTTCTAAGGCATATGTATCTTTGTTTATTTGCTTAGCGACTAGGGCTATTCACATGAAATTGGTTTCTGACCTTACGGCCAGCGCGTTTATAGCCGCATTACGTCGTTTCATGGCCCGTAGGGGCATACCCAGTCAACTGTACTCCGACAATGGCACAAACTTCAGGAAGGCTCGCACTATCTTACATGATATTTACAACTTTTGGCACAATAAGGATGCCATCTCATCGATCAAGTCATTCACGTCCTCTCAGGGGATATCATGGTCATTTATTCCGCCCTCCTCACCTCATTTCGGTGGCCTTTGGGAGAGCGGCATAAAGAGCTTGAAATTTCATCTGCGCCGCGTGGTAGGCAAATCTATACTCAACTTCGAAGAGTTCACGACCGTTTTGTCTCAGATAGAGGCATGTCTGAACTCTCGACCTTTATTTGCTATCTCTTCAGATGTTAACGACCCGGTGCCACTTACACCTGGCCATTTTTTGATTTGCGCACCCTTAACGGCGATACCGGACCCAGACCTTTCTCACGTTCCTGTTTCTCGTCTTGGGCGTTGGCAACTTCTTCAGAGGTTTGTCCAAGGCATATGGAAGGCATGGTCTCGCGATTATTTGCACCAGTTGCAGCAGCGTCACAAGTGGAAGTTTGCCAAAGATAATGTTTCCATTGGTGACTTAGTTTTGCTTATTGAGGATAATTTACCTCCATTAACCTGGAAATTTGGCGTAATTATCGCCACATTTCCCTGCCCAGATAACTTGGTTCGTGTCGTGGACATTCGCACGCCTACGGGTGTTTTGCGGAGACCAATACATAAGTTATGTCTGTTGCCAGCGCGAGACGAGATTTGACAAAATTATGATTACTTAGCACAATGCTATTTTATTTAGCCACTGGCTTATTACTTATTACGACCATTTGGTCAACCTAATTGTGATGAATTGTCACAATATTTTCTTAGCAATTTTGCGCCATTGCATGCTTCTCTAATTTTCATGTTTTTGGTGGTCTCATTTTATAAGATTTTAAAAGGGACGAACGATAAAGATAAGGAGTTATTACCTTTGTTTAATTTTAAAGACACATAAGTCAAATGTTCCAAACTTGTTAGTTATAAACACTTGTTTTAGCATAAGCTTAATTATTTTTTGAGTCAGCAACTGTCTGTTTTGCTCAAGCAAGTATTAGTTTAGTTAATATGCAAGGCTTTTATTATTATTTGTATTTTCGTATATGCAACATTTGATTTATGCCTCATGTCTTACTCACTATTGTGTAAAAATTTGGTTATTTTCTAAACTTATTTTCAATTGTTTTATGTTTGTAATCACAGTATTGTATCTGTTATTTGACATTGCAATTACTCATATTGTAATTATCTAAATTATTGTTATTGTATTCACATAACTTGCTTTTATGTAAAAACTATTGTTCTGCGTCTGCCGCATGTAACTGCCACGTCTAGATTTATTTTATATTGTATTTTATATTGTATTCATTTTGCAAGTAAGCATGTACAATTATTTTTACTTAAATTATGACATACATGTCATATTTGGGCTTGCATTCAGTCAGCATCTAGCTTGTTCATACATTATTACATATTGTAAGTTCCTGAAACTTCACGAACAGCATGACTAGGTCAATACATGACCATACATACATTGTACAACTGTGTATTTTTTTTTTCATGTTTTGTAATGTTATATACTGTGCACATACACTATGTGATGGTAATATTTGTCAAACCAGACTTTATTCATGTCTGAAAACAGCTGTTCGCCAACCTTGGCTTACAAACGCCTATCTCTAGGCTTATCTTATGCATGCTTATCTCTAAGCCAGTAACGGACTGCCGTTATCTAATCTCACAACTCAAGGTTCAACTTAGCCTTGAACCTAACTCTTATTATTAAGAAAACTGTATCCTTTTAAATTAAGTTGTAAAATGTATCATAATTTATTAAAAAATGTTAAAAAATCATTTGATTTTGACGGGCAGCTTATGTACGGTAGCGCGATAATTTCGCTTTCTAGGTTGGCTAATCTGCTTACTGCCTCAGTCCAATTTTTCGTGTTAGAACTTTGGACAGTGTGTGTCAAACGCTCGCGGCGGTCTGTACGCCCAGCTTTCTTGCTGTTATTCATTCTGTCGACATTTAATGTAGGCTTTAGGCCGGCATATTCTTACTTATGGCCAAATAGCGCCATAACTAACTATCAATTTAATTCAAATTCTTTAATATTTTTTGGCAACATGCATTATTAGCCAACCTGATTTCAATAAATTAAAACATGTAATGTAGCTTGAGAAAATGCATTAAATTCAATTCAATACAGTCCACATCTTATCATTTTTCATTCCCACTGAACGAATGCATGCATTACTGCCTATTTTTTACAAACGTTGTTGGTACACGCCGACAGGATTACTCACTTCACGAAGCATTTTTTAGCCCACTTGGGCCTGACATTCAACATTTTTTGGTCCACCGTGCCTGGATTCTTCTCATCAACATTTTTTGGTCCTCACGGTGCGGATCATTAACAAAGATTTTATTTTAAATGATGATAAAATGAATTGATATAGTTAAGAGTTTTAAATGCTGTGTAAAAGATAGTAGATGGGAGATTTTGGGTGATTAATATTTTGTTGGGACATGTAGATCAGTCCAAGTTGAGTTTAAAGTGGTAATAGAGATGAATAAATATTGTTATGAATAAATGTAATGTAGAGTTGAGAAGTATTGATAGTGACACAGTAGCTATGGGGAAAATATGTAGAGTATTGATTGATATATTGATGTAATAAGTAAATGGAGATATTTTGTAAATGAGAGTATTGTATTGGGAGAGTAATTAGAGTTGATGGGAATTTTGTAAGGGGGGTGGTGTGATGAGGAGTCCGCAACGAAAGGTGATGGGACGGGAAGGGACCGTTTAGCGCCGGAAAGGGTTGCCAAGGTAGAATCCAGGAACCAACATAAGGAAATGAGCTTTTGGGGGGGGGAACACACATCCCGAGTACAAAGGGGTAGAGAGTATTTTTTTTATAAGAGTAGAATGATGCGAATTGAGTTGAGTAGTAAGTTGGGTTTAGAGAATGTTTGATAGATGTTTTGATAGAAATGGGTGTCATATTAGTTAAAGCTGTTAATGAGTGTTAGAGTCAGAAGGGGGTTATGAATATATATAAATGCCAAGTGGATACAATCAAGTTATTATGAATAATTAGATCACCCAAACTAATGGAGATTGAGAATGTTAAAGAAAGAGAGTCATAGTAAAAATATAAACTTAATGGAAACAAGTGACAAACTTTAATAGAATTTGCGAATAAAGTAAAGTTGTAAAATGTGTAATTTTGAGTAATTTAAATGTCAATTTTATTGTTACTTATAATAGTACTATGTTAATTTTAAAGGTCACATTTTATTATGTTGTTGTGTTTGAAGATAGAATTTTAAAGATGTTTAATGTATTTTATGATGTAGCCTATGTATAACCTATGTATGTCAAGGTTATGGACTTGACCCAGTTTGATCAGCTGATGGGTGATGTTGTAAACTAGACCAGTTTTGGCAATGAAGTGATGCCAATTTTGTTGTTTGATTGATTTAAATAATTTTAAATTTTCTGAATATTGAGAAAAGTATATTTTAATAAATTTAAATTTTTTTGAAAAAAAAATTTGATTTTCTGTGCCTGCCATCTAATTGATGTTTTGAGTTTTAAGTGTATTATTGTTTAGGAGTATTACTAGTGTTTTTTATTGAATTGTATTGTTTAGTATGTATGTCTAATCCAAGGTTAGGATAAATAAGTTCATGTGTAGTTAGATGTTCAATTTATTTGTTTTTCTGATTATGAATAATAGTGAAGAGAATTAATAGAGTGATGAATTATGTAACAGAATTTTGATTTTAGAAGGTCACTTAAATGAGTTTGATTTAATGATAAATATTTTGAATTTGAAAAATGTATTATAAGAGTGTGTGCGAGCCCAGTAACTGCTAAAGGCAGCCCAGTGTGCATGGTAAGGGGGAACATATCGGTTGAGGATCTGGCGTGGTATAAGACCAGGGGTTTGGATTTTGGGGGGTAGCATGTTAGACGGTTAGGCTGTGGTGCGTGTCTGTTCGATTTTATGGTGTTGGGATCTCGAATGGAGAAGTCCAGTGATCTCGTTCAGATGCGGCCATAGTCGCCGAGCCAGGGGGGTAGTTTACCCATGATGTATAAGAACTAATGGGGGGTTGTTGGCACCATATCCTCACCGATCCTCTTAGGGGTTTAGCAATCAGATTTCTTCTGTTTTGGCAGAAGATCTCTCATTGGGGGGGGTATTGTAACGGGGCAAAAGGAGGGGCCTTTTATTTTATTAAATTTGGGTTTTATTTTATTAAAATATTATTAAATTCAGTTTCATCTGTGTGGACAGCCACGTGTTCAAATGAAGCGTAGTTAGAACAAAGGACTTGTGAGGTGATGCCAATGCAATGGAATGTCGTGTTGTTGAGGGTGATACAATTCTTGGAACTTTGAGACTGTGTGACACCCGCACACAAGCGCGCTAACTCTAGCAAGTGCGCAGACGACGCCAAGAAGTTTAAAACAATATGGCTCGGAGACGAAGGTTTTGTTCACACGTGGTCCGAGCTGGAGGATATAAGTTTAAGTCACGCCTATTTTGTGACGTAAACCTCTGGACACAAATATCGTCGACGTCCAACACACGAAAATCACATGTGTTGGCTGAACAGTAACAATGACTTTGCTATACAAGGCATTGCTTTCCGCCTTGTCGAAGAATTGTAAGTGGAAGGGATTTGGTGAACGCTCTGCCCAGTTTTCTCACTGACGCCTACCTGGCCAGGTAACCGCCCCACGGGGCTCAGTAATAAATCGTCAATATCAAGTAAAAGGGAGTTTCAGTTATTCAAAAATGTGAAAGTGACTATAGTTTTCGGCAGGAAGAAGAAAAGTAAATTATAACTGTTTTCGAACCTACAACTAAATGCGTAAGTGAGAAGCCACGAGTTCGGAGGAACCCCTCGTTGCCGGCAAGGGTATTGCACAGTGTATCAAATAATGTTCATAAATAATTAAAAGGGTTTTTTTTTATTTGTAATGGAATGAATGTGAGTGCGAGCAGGCTGGGCTGCTTATAATAAGGTAAGATGTTTTAAGTAAGTTTAGTGGTACCAGATAATGTTTCAAATATTTCAAGAAAGTTGTATTTAATTTAAAGTTTGGCTAGAAGCAATAGACTGTTTTTTAAAGATACGGAAATGAATAAAGAATAATTTGAAGTTGAAAAAATTTAAAGAATAAAACTAAAATTTAGTTTGTTTCTCTTCACAAAAGGCGAGTTGCGTCAGTTATTCATATAACCTTTAAATCACTCTTGCATCTCGACGTTCGTGTGACGGATTCTGGGATAAGAGGGCAAAATATAAGGTAGGTGGAAGATAGATAATTTTATTTATTTGTATTTGTATAAAGGTAAATTAACGTAACAACAATAATATTTTGTGGTGAAAATGAGTTGCCTTTAAGAGGTGATACAGACTCTGGGCATTTAACCATGGAAAACCCAAGGAAGAAAGATGGGAATTTTAGAGCTTTACTTAGATTTCGAGCTGATATTAATAACGGTCTAAGGCAGAATATTATTAACTGTCCACGGAATGCATCTTATTTAAGCCCTGATATTCAGAATGAAATAATTAATATTTGTGGGCAATTAATCCAAAAAAATTCTTAATAATGTTAACAGTGCTAAATATTTTTCTATTTTGGGAGATGAAACACTAGACGTTTCTGGAAAGGAACAGTTTTCACTGTGCATCAGATATGTCTCTGATGATGTAAGGCCTGAGATAAGAGAGGATTTTATTACCTTTATCCAGATAAAAGAATTATCTGCTGAATATATTTTTAATGTGATTCTAAAATCATGCAAAAATTTGGGACTTAATATGGACAACCTTGTAGGCCAAGGGTATGATGGTGTTTCAACCTTTAGTGGTCACATCACTGGTGTTCATAAGAGAATACAGGAGCTTTATCCAAAAGCTATATATGTAAACTGTGCTTCTCATAGGTTGAATTTGGTACTTAGTGATTCTCTTTCAGTGCCTTCCATCAAGAATTGCCTTGGTGTTGTTAATGAAATTTCTACTTTGTTTAGAAATAATTCTCAAGCAAGTGAATTATTAAAAACAAACATTATCAAACTAGTACCTGATACCAAAAAAACTCGGTTAGAAGGGCTCTGTGAGACAAGATTCGTTGAACGTCAATTAACTGTTAGGTAATACATTTATCGAATTACTTCCTGCTGTAGTAAATAGTCTCCAGGAGTTGTCCTGTGTTAGTAGAGCGATTTCAATAAGTGCGTCGTCTCTTCTTGCATCCATTGAAAAAAAAGTTTCTTAGTGGCTTTGATGGTTTGCAAGTATGTCTTTAGCTTGATGCTACTACTTTCTAACTACCTGCTAAAACCTGAGCATGACCTGTCAGCTTCCTTAACCTTCCGTCAGGCGCGGCTGATCTGATTGATACTCATCTTACGTTTTTTTGTTCCATTTGTCTCTAACAGATGACAGCACCACCTGTCTCTCAGTAGCTTAACATATTCCTTCCCTTTATCTGTCAACAGCGTTTAGTATGCCAACAGCTATTGCAAAGTGAAGATATTGTCTGTTTGTTCAATTTGATACACTGCGCCTGTGCGTGTTATATTTTTAAAGGTTTACAATTGTCTTGTAAAGTCATTTTGATTAGTAAATTTTTCATGTTTCTATACATATTGATTCACTGTTTCAGTCTAAAACAATTTATGTTTGTATTTCTGGAAAATGTGTTGTTTTGGTGTCCAGGGGTTGCATGATGGTAAATCAACAGATACTGATATATCTGTAATACCTTAGTTTTTGTGAATATTGATCTGTTTCATAAATATTTTTTCAGTAAATTTGTACATTTAAAATTATATGTTCATTAAAATGTCAGAAATAAAATATTACTTTCTGTTTGCAAATGTTACATTGGTTTCTATTTTTTTTGTTTTTTTCAATTCACATACATATTTCAGATAATATATTCATTATAATATCAAAATTTAAATACTATTTTGCAATATTGCTAAAAAAGAAAATATAAAGCAGTCAATCAGTATGATTATCAATTTGATACACCGCGCCTGCTGTCGTGCTGTAAGGGACCACGCCTGACGGAAGGTTAAAGTATGCTGATGATATCATCAAGGCACTTTACAAGTTGCGTGAGTCAGGAACTAGTAATTTTGATGTGCAACAGTTCTCGAATATTTTTGAAAAAGCACAATTGATGGTGCAGAAGATTTTGTTTACTACTATTGATATTCTGCCACGACAAGCAAAAATGCAACAATATAGAGAAAACCATCCGCATAATTCCTCAGAGGAATATTTTCGAAGGTCTATTTTTATTCCATGCATAGATGGTCTTATAAGTGCATTAGTTGCCCTTTCTGATAATAACAGAGACATTTTGTCCGCTTTTCAAGTGTTGTTACCTAGGAATGCTAATCCCCAAAGTGTGGATGCTATATTAAAATTAAAAATGTATTAAGAGCATAAAACATCAGAAACGGTAGTCAAAGCAGAATTCTTGCTGTGGTGTGAAAAATGGAAGAGCGAAGAGGAAAAACCAGTTAAACTACTGACGATTCTAGATGAATGTGATAAAAATTTTAATCCAATATCCGAATGCTATTATCTGCGTTAGCGACCTTGCCTGTATCAACAGCTGAAGTAGAAAGAGCATTCTCGTCACTTAAGAGGATTAAGAGTTTTCTACGAAATAAAATGGAAAATGAACGACTTACAGGACTGGCTCTGATGACCATTCACTACCCTGCACCTTTTACTGCTGAAGACGTTTTAAATTTTATGGCAGTTAATGGAAATATAAGCCTGCTATTATAAAAATATCGGTATGAAGAACCATACATAACTTCCATGTTCTAAGATTTATATTTAAAATCATTTTCGAAATGAAGTATTACTATAGAAACTACTTCTTTCTACTTACTGCTTCAGCCGTAACCACAGTACTGTGGTCACTAACGTATACCACCTCACGTTATCGCACTCGATTTTCACTGATGATGGAAGTCGATGGCATTGCCGAAACGTCTGGTTTTGTAGAAAACATTGGACTACGGCCAAACATCCCGGGAAGGAATTTTAACAAAAACTACTTCTTTGTTGCCGATAACGTTGTACACATATATATAAAAAATATGCATAAAATGAATGGCTTGTATAAGATGTTTGATCTCCATTAAGTAGTGCTCAAGTTTTTAAAGTTTTAATATTATGATGTCCGTAATTAAAACATCAGAGCAGGCTTAGTGTGTATGAGGGCACACCGTGGACAAAAATTTTCAAAATTTCCTATTGAGCGTTGCTTAGAGTAAAGCTGCGAATCTACTACAGTGTACGTTTCAGAGAACAAACACATGGAAAAGAAGGAGCGCTCCGAAGTCACTCATGGACCCTCAGCATCTTGCAGAGGGTTCATTCCCTAAAGACGAAAATTCTGTCTATGAATCGTTCCTCTGTAAACACGTGCAGTTACACTGCCCAGCGATCGACAGGAAGCAAATCGCTATCCACGCTGGACAATTTTTCGGCTTGCACGCGTTATGTTGGTGTGGGTTTCGGCACTTTCCATTTAAAAAGCGTGCAAATGTAAGAAAATAAACATGAGTGAGGCCAGAAACAACGCGAATTTTGTGTGTGTGTGTGTGTGTGTGTGTGTGTGTGTGTGTGTGTTCCCTGCCTTTTTATTGCAGTAATCATAATAATAAAATGGAAACGTAAACATTACATAATTGAGATATGCTTGCCTGCCACGAACGATATATTTTCTCTCATACATGATTCACATTAAAATGAAAAAATTATAATTTTATTGCCTGGAAACAACATTATTTTATTACTTCCATATTCCTTAAGGAAATGGAAGTATGGTGATGGCAAAAAAAATCGTGTTCGAGATTATTGCAGATTCTGATTGTACTACACTCAAAACATGAAAAAAAGTCGTTTTTCGAAATGTGTGTGTGTGTGTGTGTGTGTGTGTGTGTGTGTGTGTGTGTGTGTGTGTGTGTGTGTGTGTGTGTGTGTGTGTGTGTGTGTCAGTAGATTTTTTTCTATGCCAAACGATAACAGCCGCAAATTCAAACAGAATCAAAAGATTAATTGCATACAGCCCTAAATTGTAGAGTTCTCAAGACCTATTGTTTTTGGTGAAGATCAGTTAAGGAAAAGGGGTAGTTTGCCCGCAACGTTTTTTTAACAAGGGTATTTTCTATGGCAAACGATAACAGCTGCAAATTCAAACAGAATCAAATAATTTTTTGCATACTTCCCTCAACTGTAGAGGTCTCAAGGAATTTAGATTTTCGTGAAGATCGGTTAAGGGCAAGGGGTAGTTTACCAGCAACCTTTTACGTTTTAACAACAGTAAAGTACTTGAAAATTCATTTAAACTTTTTGAAACAATGGTAATTGTTAAAAATAAAATAATGTTGTTGCCAGGCAATAAAATTATAATTTTTTTCATTTTATTGTAAATTATGTATGAGTTAATATACATGTATAAAATAATATATCGTTCGTGGCAGGCAAGCATATCTCAGTTATGTAATGTTTACGTTTCCATTTTATTATTATGACTACCGCAATAAAAAGGCAGGGAAGACACACACACACACACACACACACACACACAAAATTCGCGTTATTTCTGGCTTCACTCATGTTTATTTTCTTACATTTGCACGCTTTTTAAATGGTAAGTGCCGAAACCCATATCAAAATAACGCGTGCAAGCCGAAAAAGTGTCCAGCGTGGATAGCGATTTGCTTCCTGTGGATCGCTGGGCAGTGTAACTGCACGTGTTAATAAATCTTAGAACATGGAAGTCATGTATGGATCTCCATACCGATATTTTTATCAAGAGTAATATTTTTTCTATGGCAAACGATAACAGCCGCAAATTCAAACACAAACAAATAATGTTTTGCATACAGCCCTGAATTGTATAGGACTGAAGGTGTGCTGATTTTGGTGAAAATCGGTTTAGAGAAAGGGGTAGGTTACCTGCAACGTTTTATGTTTTAACAAGGGTAATTTTTTTTATGACGAACGATAACTGCCGTAAATTCAAAGAAAATCAAATATTTTTTTGCATAACTTCCTAAATTGTAGAGAGCTCAAGGCCTGTTTATTTTGGTGAAGATCGGTAAAGGGAAAGGGGTAGTTTACCAGAAACATGTTATGTTGTAACAAGAGAAATGTTTCCATGACGAACGATAACTGCCGCAAATGGAAACAGAATCAAATATTTTCTTGCATGCATCCCTGCATTGCAGAGGACTGAAGGTCTGTTGATTTTGGTGAAGATGGGTTTAGAGAAACGGGTAGTTTACCTGCAACGTTTTATGTTTTAACAAGACGAAAGTACTTAATTTTGATAAATAAAGTATCTTGATAAGAAGCTCATAATAATCCACTGTAGAAACGTAGATGATATATCTATAAATGAAGAATAGGTTAGGTGAACGGTGTGGGGGTAATTTTCTATAAATGAAAATTATAGTTGAAGGGGGAGGGGAGAATTTTGTATGTGTACTATGTTATCGGCAACAAAGAATTAGTTCTTTGTTAAAATTCCTTCCCGGGCTGTTTAGCCGTAGTCCAATGTTTTCTGCAAAACCAAACTTTTCGGCAGGGCCATCGACTTCCAACTCAGTGAAAATCGAGTGCGAAAACGTGAGGTGGTATACGTTAGTGACCACAGTACTGTGGTTTAAGGCTGAAGCAATAAGTAGAAAGAACTAGTTTCTATGGAAATATCTCATTTCGAATATGCTTTTAAATATAAATCTTAGAACATGGAAGTCCTGTATGGTTCTCCATACCGATATTATATTTTAACAAGGGTATTTTTAATGGCAAACGATAAAAGCCGCAAATGTGCACAGAATCAAATAATATTTTGCATACAGCCCTGATTTGTAGAGTACTCTAGAACTATTGTTTTTGGTGAAGATCGGTTAATGGAAAGGGGTAGTTTACCAGCAACGTTTTATGTTTTAAAAGGGTATTTTCTGTGGCAAACGATAAGAGTCGCAAAGTGAAACAGAATCAAATAATGTTTTGTATACAGCCCTGATCTGTAGAGTACTCAAGACCTATTGTTTTAGGTGAAGATCGGTTAAGGGAAAGGGGTAGTTTACCTGCAACGGGTATTTTTTAAACAAGGGTAATCTTTTTTATGGCAAACGATAACAGCCGCAAATTCAAACAGAATCAACTACTCTTTTGCATACAGCCTTGAATTATAGAGTACTCAAGACCTATTGTTTTTGGTGAAGATCGGTTAATGGAAAGGGGTAGTTTACTAGCAATGTTTTATGTTTTAAAAGGGTATTTCCTGTGGCAAACGATAAGAGTCGCAAATTCAAACAAAATCAAATACTTTTTTGCATACAGCTCTGATTTGTAGAGTACACAAGACCTATTGTTTTTCGTGAAGATCGGTTAAGGGCAAGGGGTAGTTTACCGGCAACATTTGTTTTTATCAAGGGTAATTTTTTCTTATGACAAACGATAACAGCCACAAATTCAAACAGAATCAACTAGTCTCTTTCATACCTTTTTTAATTATACCGAACTCAAGGTCTGTTGATTTTGTTGAAGATCGGTTAAGGGAAAGGGGTAGTTTACCTGCAACGTTTTATATTTTAACAAGGGTATTTAGTATGGCAAACGATAAGAGCCGCAAATTTAAACAGAATCAAATAATTTTTTGCATACAGCCGTGAATTGTAGAGTACTCAAGACCTATTGTTTTTGGTGAAGATCGGTTAAGGGAAAGGGGTAGTTTACCAGCAACGTTTTTTTATCAAGTGTAATATTTTTTCTATGGCAAACGATAACAGCCGCAAATTCAAACAGAATGAAATAATGTTTTGCATACAGCCCTGAATTGTAGAGGACTGAAGGACTGCTGATTTTGGTGAAGATCGGTTTAGAGAAAGGCGTAGTTTACCGGCAACATGTTATGTTTTAACAAGGGTAATTTTTTCTATGACGAACGATAACTGCCGTATATTCAAAGAAAATCAACTACGTTTTTGCATACCTTTTTGAACTAAAGAGAGCTCAAGGACTGTTGACTTGGTTGAAGATCGGTTAAGGGAAAGGGGTAGTTTACCTGCAACATTTTATGTTGAACCAAGAGAAATGTTTACATGACGAACGATAACTGCCGCACATTCAAACAGAATCAAATATTTTTTTGCATGCATCCCTGAATTCTAGAGGACTGAAGGCCTATTGATTTTGGTGAAGATCGGTGAAGATAAAGGGGTATTTAACCAGCAGCGTTTTATGTTTTAACAAGAGTAAAATACATAATTTTGATAAACAAAGTATCCTGATAAGAAGCTCATAATAATCCACTGCAGAAACGTAGATGAAATATCTATAAATGAAGAGGCTAGCTGAACGGGGTGGAGGTAATTTTCTATTAATGAAAATTATAGTTGAAGAGGGAGAGGCAAAAATTTTATATGTGTACTACGTTATCGGCAACAAAGAAGTAGTTTTTGTTAAAATTCCTTCCCGGGCTGTTTAGCCGTAGTCCAATGTTTTCTGCAAAACCAGACGTTTCGGCAGTGCCATCGACTTCCATCATCAGTGAAAATCGAGTGCGTAAAAGTGAGATGGTATACGTTACTGACCAAAGTACTGTGGTTAAGGCTGAAGCAATAGAAAGAAGTAGTTTCTATCGAAATATTTCATTTCGAATATGCTTTTAAATATAAATCTTAGAACATGGAAGTCATGTATGGTTCTCCATACCGATATTTTTCTATGGCAAACGATAACAGCCGCAAATTCAAACAGAATCAACTACTCTTTTGCATACAGCCCTGAATTGTAGAGGACTGAAGGACTGTTGGTGAAGATCGGTTTAGAGAAAGGCGTAGTTTACCTGCAACAATTTATGTTTTAACAAGGGTAATTTTTTCTATGACGAACGATGACTGCCGTAAATTCAAAGAAAATCAAATATTTTTTTGCATACACCCCTGAATTGTAGGGAACTCAAGGCGTTTTGATTTTGGTGAAGATCTGTTAAGGGGAAGGGGTAGTTTACCAGCAACGTTTTACGTTGTAACAACAGTTAAGTACATGAAAATTCATTTAACTTTTTCAAACAATGGTAATTGTTAAAAATAAAATAATTTTGTTGCCAGGCAATAAAATTGTAATTTTTCATTTTAATGTGAATCATGTATGAGAGAAAATATATCGTTCGTGGCAGGCAAGCATATCTCAGTTATGTAATGTTTACGTTCCAATTTTATTATTATGACTACCGCAATAAAAAGGCAGGGATTTTATTTTCTTACATTTGCACGCTTTTTAAATGGAAAGTGCCGAAACCCATACCAACATAACGCGTGCAAGCAGAAAAAGTGTCCAGCGTGGATATCGATTTGCTTCCTGTCGATCGCTGGGCAGTGTAACTGCACGTGTTTACAGAGGAACGATTCATAGACAGACTTTTCGTCTTTAGGGAATGAACCCTCTGCAAGATTCTGAGGGTCCATGAGTGACTTCGGAGCGCTCCTTCTTTGCCGCGTGTTTGTTCTCTGAAACGTACACTGTAGTAGATTCGCAGCTTTACTCTAAGCAACGCTCAATAGGAAATTTTGAAAATTTTTGTCCATGGTGTACCCTCATACACACTAAACCTGCTCTGATGTTTTAATTACGGACATCATAATCTTAAAACTTTGGAAACTTGAGCACTACTCAATGGAGATTAATCATTAACTTATACAAGCCATTAATTTTATGCATATTTTTTATATGTATGTGTACTAAGTTATCGGCAACAAAGAAATAGTTTTTGTTAAAATTCCTTCCCGGGATGTTTGGCCGTAGTCCAATGTTTTCTACAAAACCAGACGTTTCGGCAATGCCATCGACTTCCATCATCAGTGAAAATCGAGTGCGATAACGTGTGGTGGTACGTTAGTGACCACAGTACTGTGGTTAAGGCTGCAGCAGTAAGTAGAAAGAAGTAGTTTCTATGGTAATATTTCATTTCGAAAATGATTTTAAATATAAATCTTAGAACATGGAAGTCATGTATGGTTCTCAATACCGATATTTTTTAACAATTACCATTGTTTGAAAAAGTTTAAATGAATTTTCAAGTACTTTACTGTTGTTAAAACATAAAAGGTTGCAGGTAAACTACCCCTTCCCCTTAACCGATCTTCACCAAAATCAAAAGGCCTTGAGATCACTGCAATTCAGGGATGTTTGCAAAAAATTATTTTATTCTGTTTGAATATGCGGCAGTTACCGTTCGTCATAGAAACAATTACCCTTGTTAAAACATAAAATGTTGGAGGTAAACTACGCTATTCCCTTAACCGATCTTCACCAAAACCAAAAGGTCTTGAGAACTCTGCAATTCAGGACTGTATGCAAAACATTATTTGCTTCTGTTTGAATTTACGGCTGTTACCTTTTGCCAAAAAAAACTACCCTTGATAAAAAAACGCTGCCAGTAAACTACCCCTTTCCCTTAACCGATCTTCACCAAAAACAACAGGGCTTGAGAACTCTGCAATTCAGGGCTGTATGCAAAAGAGTAGTAGATTCTGTTTAAATTTGCGGCTGTTATCGTTTGACATATAAAAAAATGACACTTAGACAAAAACGCTGCTGGTAAACTACCCCTTTCCCTTAACCGATCTTCACCAAAAACAATAGGTGTTGAGTACTCTACAATTCACGGCTGTACGCAAAAAATTATTTGATTCTGTTTGAATTTGCGGCTCTTATCGTTTGCCATACTAAATACCCTTGTTAAAATATAAAACGTTGCAGGTAAACTACCCCTTTCCCTTAACCGATCTTCAACAAAATCAACAGACCTTGAGTTCGGTATAATTAAAAAAGGTATGAAAAAGACTAGTTGATTCTGTTTGAATTTGTGGCTGTTATCGTTTGTCATAAGAAAAAATTACCCTTGATAAAAACAAATGTTGCCGGTAAACTACCCCTTGCCCTTAACCGATCTTCACGAAAAACAATAGGTCTTGTGTACTCTACAAATCAGAGCTGTATGCAAAAAAGTATTTGATTTTGTTTGAATTTGCGACTCTTATCGTTTGCCACAGAAAATACCCTTTTAAAACATAAAACATTGCTAGTAAACTACCCCTTTCCATTAACCGATCTTCACCAAAAACAACAGGTCTTGAGTACTCTATAATTCAAGGCTGTATGCAAAAGAGTAGTTGATTCTGTTTGAATTTGCGGCTGTTATCGTTTGCCATAAAAAAGATTACCCTTGTTTAAAAAATACCCGTTGCAGGTAAACTACCCCTTTCCCTTAACCGATCTTCACCTAAAACAATAGGTCTTGAGTACTCTACAGATCAGGGCTGTATACAAAACATTATTTGATTCTGTTTCACTTTGCGACTCTTATCGTTTGCCACAGAAAATACCCTTTTAAAACATAAAACGTTGCTGGTAAACTACCCCTTTCCATTAACCGATCTTCACCAAAAACAATAGTTCTAGAGTACTCTACAAATCAGGGCTGTATGCAAAATATTATTTGATTCTGTGCACATTTGCGGCTTTTATCGTTTGCCATTAAAAATACCCTTGTTAAAATATAATATCGGTATGTAGAACCATACAGGACTTCCATGTTCTAAGATTTATATTTAAAAGCATATTCGAAATGAGATATTTCCATAGAAACTACTTCTTTCTACTTATTGCTTCAGCCTTAAACCACAGTACTGTGGTCACTAACGTATACCACCTCACGTTTTCGCACTCGATTTTCACTGAGTTGGAAGTCGATGGCCCTGCCGAAAAGTTTGGTTTTGCAGAAAACATTGGACTACGGCTAAACAGCCCGGGAAGGAATTTTAACAAAGAACTAATTCTTTGTTGCCGATAACGTAGTACACATACAAAATTCTCCTCTCCCCCTTCAACTATAATTTTCATTTATAGAAAATTACCCCCACACCGTTCACCTAACCTATTCATTTATAGATATATCATCTACGTTTCTACAGTGGATTATTATGAGCTTCTTATCAAGATACTTTATTTATCAAAATTAAGTACTTTCGTCTTGTTAAAACATAAAACGTTGCAGGTAAACTACCCGTTTCTCTAAACCCATCTTCACCAAAATCAATAGACTTTCAGTCCTCTGCAATGCAGGGATGCATGCAAAAAAATATTTGATTCTGTTTCCATTTGCGGCAGTTATCGTTCGTCATGGAAACATTTCTCTTGTTACAACATAACATGTTTCTGGTAAACTACCCCTTTCCCTTTACCGATCTTCACCAAAATAAACAGGCCTTGAGCTCTCTACAATTTAGGAAGGTATGCAAAATAATATTTGATTTTCTTTGAATTTACGGCAGTTATCGTTCGTCATAGAAAAAATTACCCTTGTTAAAACATAAAACGTTGCAGGTAACCTACCCCTTTCTCTAAACCGATTTTCACCAAAATCAGCACACCTTCAGTCCTATACAATTCAGGGCTGTATGCAAAACATTATTTGATTCTGTTTGAATTTGCGGCTGTTATCGTTTGCCATAGAAAAAATATTACCCTTGTTAAAAAAACGTTGCTGGTAAACTACCCCTTTACCTTAACCGATCTTCACCAAAAACAATAGGTCATGAGAACTCTATAATTCAGGGCTGTATGCAAAAGACTAGTTGATTCTGTTTTAATTTGCGGATTTTATCGTTTGCCATAGAAAATACCCTTGTTAAAATAAAAATGTTGCCAGTAAACTACCCCTTTCCCTTAACCGATCTTCACCAAAACCAATAGGTCTTGAGAACTCTATATCTCAGGGCTGTATGCAAAAGAGTTGTTGATTCTGTTTGAATTTGCGGCTATCGTTTGCAAAAAAAAAATACTCTTGTTTAAAAAAAACCGTTGCTGGTAAACTACCCCTTTCCCTTAACCGATCTTCACCAAAATCAATAGGTCTTGAGAACTCTATAATTTAGGGTTGCATGCAAATAATCATTTGATTCTGTTTGAATTTGCGGCAGTTATCGTTTGCCATATAAAATACCCTTGTTAAAATAAAAATGTTGCCAGTAAACTACCCCTTTCCCTTAACCGATCTTCACCAAAACCAATAGGTCTTGAGAACTCTATATCTCAGGGCTGTATGCAAAAGAGTTGTTGATTCTGTTTGAATTTGCGGCTGTTATGGTTTGCAAAAAAAAAAAAAAAAAATACTCTTGTTTAAAAAAAACCGTTGCTGGTAAACTACCCCTTTCCCTTAACCGATCTTCACCAAAAACAATAGGTCTTGAGAACTCTACAATTTAGGGTTGTATGCAAAAGAGTAGTTGATTCTGTTTTAATTTGCGGCTGTTATCGTTTCCCATATAAAACAATTACCCTTGATTAAAAAACCGTTGCCAGTAAACTACTCCTTTCCCTCAACCGATCTTCACCAAAAGCAATAGGTCGTGAGTACTCTACAAATCAGGGCTGTATGCAAAAAATTATTTGATTCTGTTTGAATTTGCGGCTGTTATCTTTTACCATAGAAAAAATCTACAGCACACAGACAGACA
Organism: Magicicada septendecula; assembly: GCA_034769895.1. NCBI lineage: Eukaryota > Metazoa > Arthropoda > Insecta > Hemiptera > Cicadidae > Magicicada > Magicicada septendecula. Next base: position 192,265,239 of record CM068369.1, on the reverse strand, counting down.
CACACAGACACTTTTCGAAAAACGACTTTTTTTCATGTTTTGAGTGTAGTACAATCAGAATCTGCAATAATCTCGAACACGATTTTTTTTGCCATCACCATACTTCCATTTCCTTAAGGAACATGGAAGTAAAAATAGCTATTTCATTCATAATTTGTTTAAACAACTACTAGTGTATATTGTGCATTATTCCAGTAATCTGGTAGTATAGGCTATTATGAGTTTTATTTTGTTTGTATACTTTTACGTTCCATATGAGTATTGGACAGTAATGTGGTAATTTTCGCATTAATAGATTGGCTAATCTGTGCTTTCTGATATTGCGCTATCATGTTCTTATCTCGTTTTTATAACGTCACAGTTAACCGAGTTGCGGCAGGCAGCAGACGTCATAACGTTTGCTCGCTTGTTCTGTCATCATCATTTTTCTTGTCGTCAGACAATCATTGTAAGCCTTAGGCCACAACATATATTGCACTTGCAATACATTAGCAATACCTTGCTAATTCTTTTTCATGTAGCTTGAGTGCCTCGTACTCGCGCCTCAAGTCTTATGACATTCGTCTGGGCCTTAGGTCTTAACGTTTTATTCTGAGTGCCGCACATTTGCGCCTCATCTAACAGGTAGCGTTCTTAACGACTCTGTTTATTCAAAATCAAATTGTGCAGACTTAGCCAATCTCAACACCATGATATAAGTGTACAGAACTAAATAAAAGTATTAAATACAGTCCGCTAGAGTCATCATTCTGCATCCTGGCAATAGCGCCCCAGACATCATTCTTCCTAACATTAACATTTTTTTGGTCCTATCGGGCCGCATCTTATACATTTTTTTTGGTCCACTCGGACTGTACTCGCCATTTTTTTGGTCCTCACATGACGGATCATTCATCTTATACACATTTTTTGGTCGCTCCGTGCCTAGATTCGTCATTCACCTCTTGCAACATATTCTAGCGTTTTCATCATTTTTCTGCCCCAATTTCTGGCCATCACGGGCGATTCAGCATATTAGCTGATCCGACCGTCTCGGGACTTACTTAGCATTTCTTTCATCGCCATTGAGCCTCGTGACGACATCATTGCAAGAACATCCATGTGCTAGCGTCTACACTCCAGTTTGAGCAGTCATCTCTACGGTCTGTGTGTTTGCCATCTTCTCCACGACTTCGACGCTCCAGGACATCGCATAGCAGGTACCACATCATTAACAGGTGCGTACAATGGCTGAAGAAGGCCTCAAAGTGTTCGTCAGAAAGAGAGGTGGCTTAAAGTCTGCCATAGTGCGTATTAATTCGGCTATCATTAGTTTTGATAAAAACACTAACACAAAACATTTTTTAACAGTTAGACTCGAAAGTCTAAAAAGCTTGGCAACAAAATACGATGAGGTACAGTCCGAAATTGAACTCATTGCTAAAGACATAAACGCTGCTCAAGAAGACCGAATTGAGGTTGAAGAGCTGTTATATTCAACAGAAGCCAATATCTTGCAGTTGATAGAAAGCTTCAACGTTCTGTATCTCCCGTATTAACAAGCAACATACAATTAAAACCGATAAGTTTGCCCTGCTTCACAAGTAATATCTTAGAATGGCAGCACTTCTATTCAATATTTCTGGACTTGGTGCATACCAGATCTGATTTAACGTCAGTGCAGAAATTACACTATTTGTATTCGTCTCTGAAAAATGAGCCGCTAGATTTAATTAAGTCATTACCTATCTGTAACGAAAACTACTCGATAGCGTTGAATTTGCTGTCCGCTAGATATGACAACAAATTCATACTAGCTAAGTATTGTATTCAGAATTTACTTGAAGTAAGGTCAACAGTTAAGGACTCTGTCCAAAGTTTGGCAGAGTTCATAAATACGATAACGTCTTCCGTTAATTCACTGGCGGCCATGCAACTGTCAGTGGATTCATTCGAGCTTATCACTGTACAATTCTTGTCAGTGAAACTCGATCATACTACTTTTAAATTATGGAAGGAGTCTATAGACCCTGATAATCTTCCTAACTTTCAAGGTTTCACTCAGTTTTTAAGCGCACGTAGACAGCTGTTAGAAAATACACTGCCTATCGATGCCGGACAGCAACTCAACAAGCTAAGTTTAAGATTCAATAAATCTGACAAACATAAATCACGAAACGCTGCTGGCAGCACTGCATTTAAAAGTTATCACTCAGCGTCAAATAATTATTCATGTTTATGCTGTAAATCTAGTCATCCAATTTACATGTGTGACAAATTTCGTGCATTAAGCACATCAGAACGAGGGCAATTCATATTAAATCATAAACTCTGTACAAATTGTTTAAGACCAGATCATTTCTCATCTAATTGTAAGATTAAACAATCATGTAAGATCTGCTCAAAACGACACCATACATTGTTGCACATAAACAATGTGTCAAAGCCAGTTTCTGCCAGCAGTAGTAACTACTGTTCACTTAAATTACAATCTACAAATAATATTCTTTTATCAACAGCAATTGTGTTTGTCATCGACCAGGCTGGCAATAGACAACCCGCAAGAGTTCTATTAGATGCGGGGTCACAAATAAATTTTTGTACAGAATTATTTGCCAAGAAATTACGGCTTAACTTGACTAAATCTAACATACCGATAACAGGTATAAATAATACCGCGTGTTATGCTACTAATCTCGCGTCTATACGCATTATCTCACGCTATCAAAGGTTTAGTTTCCAAGCAACATGCGCGGTCTTAGCTGCATTAACTCATAAATTGCCAGCACAATCTTTTGACATAAATCAGTTTAATGTCCCAGATAACGTTTATCTCGCCGATCCAAAGTTCAACATATCATCCGACATTGATATACTGTTAGGGGCGCAATTTTATTTAGATTTAATTTTACCTAACAAATATGTAAGAGGTTCTCATTTTCCTATTATACAGGAAACAATGTTAGGCTACATTCTAGCCGGCAATCTGCCCAAACACTGCCATTATAAGGGTCCTGCTGTTTCGTTCCTGGCTAGGAACAACGACAGTCAAATCCTAGCGTCTCTCGAGAAATTTTGGGAGACCGAAACTATTCCTGATAATACACCCATTAATAACGAGTCAGCTTGTGAGGAGCATTTCGTTAAGTCTACTCATCGCAATCAAGAGGGTAGGTTCGTTGTTGCACTACCATTTAAGTCAGACAATCCCCAGTTGGGTGAGTCCTATGCTACCGCTGAAGCAAGATTCTTGAGTTTAGAACGCCGGTTCATGCGTGATTCTAAGCTTGCGCGCGAATACGCAAACTTTATACAGGAGTATAAGGATCTTGGCCACATGACACTTGTCGACGATTGCTCCATAAATTCAGGTGTTTCAAATACTTATTATCTGCCTCACCATGCCGTCTTTAAACATTCTAGTTCTACCACAAAACTTCGCGTCGTTTTTGACGGCTCGTCCAAAACTACCAATGGCCTTTCTCTCAATGACATTTTGTTGGTAGGCCCAAACGTCCAACAAGACCTTTTTTCTATTCTTTTGCGATTTCATATGCATAACTATGTTCTCATCGCCGACATCGAGAAGATGTATCGACAAATTCTGGTAGCTGAGAAGGATTGTCATTATCAACGTATTCTGTGGCGTGACTCTCCCCTCGAACAGTTTAAACATTTTGTACTGCAAACTGTAACATACGGCACTGCTAGTGCTTCGTTTTTGGCTACCCGCTGTCTTAATCAGATTGGTAAGGATCATCAAACTTCTTTTCCTGACGCGGCGTCAGCTATAACCAATTATTTCTATGTCGACGATTTGTTAACCGGTGCAGACACCATTTCTGATCTGACCAAGTTGAAATCTGACTTAGGTACGTTGTTGAGTCAATACGGTCTCGCTCTACATAAATGGGTATCAAATGAACCCAATGTGGTCGCAGATCATGACAATTTATCACTCCCTTTAAACAAACAGGGTAATGTGCGTACCTTGGGCATTCTCTGGAATAACACTACCGATTCATTTTTGTTTGACATCAGATCATTCCCCGTTGAATCAAGCATCTCTAAGAGGAAAATCCTATCAATTATCGCAGGTATATACGACCCACTCGGACTCGTCGGTCCCGTTGTTTTCCTGTACAAACAGTTTATGCAGCAACTTTGGCTGTGCAATCTTGGTTGGGATGAGCCAATCTCCGGGCAAGTACGCTTGCATTGGCATTCATTATGCGATAAATTATGTTTGATCAGTAAAATCATTGTCCCACGTTCTATTCGCTGCAAGTCTAAAGCAAGGATAGTTGAATTACATGGGTTTTCGGATGCTTCTGAAAGGGGATATGGGTGTTGCGTTTACATTAGAGTCATTTATCAAGATTCATCGGCCTCTTGTCACCTTCCGTGTTCTAAATCTCGCGTAGCCCCCCTACGACAGGTGTCATTACCTCGCATTGAACTCTGCTCTTGCTTGTTATCGCGACTCTTGTTCAAGGTCGCCCCTGCTCTTCATTTCTTTATTAATAGTGTTCATCTATATTTTGACTATGGTGGTCCCTTCATGATTCGTCATGGCGGGCAGAAATCTAGGACTCTGTCAAAATCGTACGTGTCTTTGTTCATCTGCCTAGCAACTAGGGCTATTCATTTGGAATTAGTTTCCGACCTTACAGCCAACGCGTTTATAGCTGCCTTACATCGTTTCATGTCCCGTAGGGGCATACCCAGCCAGTTATATTCTGATAATGGCACGAACTTTAGGAAGGCCCGCAATGTTTTGCATGACATTTACAATCTTTGGCATAATAAGGATGCCACCTCATCAATCCAATCCTTTACGACCTCTCAGGGTATTACATGGTCATTTATTCCGCCCTCATCACCTCATTTTGGTGGTCTTTGGGAGAACGGTATAAAGAGTTTAAAGTATCACTTGCGCCGCGTGGTAGGCAAGTCTATACTCACCTTCGAGGAGTTTACGACAGTTTTGTCTCAGATAGAGGCATGTCTAAACTCACGTCCATTATTTGCCGTTTCATCGGATGTAAATGATCCGGTGCCACTTACACCTGGCCATTTTTTGATTTGCGCACCATTAACGGCGTTACCTGATCCAGACTTATCTCACATTCCCATCTCTCGTCTTGGACGTTGGCAACTTCTCCAGAAGTTTGTCCAAGTCATTTGGAAAGCCTGGTCTCGCGACTACTTACATCAACTACAACGTCACAAATGGAAATTCGCCAAAGATAACGTTTCCATTGGTGACCTGGTTTTACTGATTGAGGATAACTTACCTCCATTAGCGTGGAAATTTGGTGTAATTACCGCCACATTTCCCGGCCCAGACAACTTAATTAGAGTAGTTGACGTTTGGTCCCTACTACGGACGAACAGTAAAAAAAGGGTTTATTTTCCTTTGTATATATTTGTAATCTGTAATACATAAATCAGATGTTCAAAGGATACTTTGTTAGTTATAAGCACCTTTGTTTTTAGCATAAGCTTTAATTTGTATATTTTTGATTCAGAAACTGTTTGTTTTATTCAAGCAAGTGTCAGTTTATTTAATATGCAAAGCTTTAATTATTATTTTGTATTTTTGTATATGCAACATTTGATTTATGCCTCATGTCTTTGCTTACTATTGTTTTTATGTAAAAATTTTGGTATAATATTCGCATGGTCTGCAGCTGTACAAACCATGTATTACATTTGTATAACCACATTGTTGTACTTGTCACATATGCTACTGTGCCTTGTATTCATATATTTGTAATTATCTAAACCAATTTCTATTGTATTTATTATGTATAACTTGTATCTATGTAAAACACATTGTTTTATCCGCATCTACTGTCTATAACCATACGCCATGCCTATATTTTTATATTGTATTTTGTATTTTGTGATCATGTATTGCACAATTATTATTCATGCTGTAATTATGACATACATGTCATTACACTTTGTGCTTAGAATCATTCAACTATGTATAGCTTGTCTTTACATGTATAATTTTATAACAATTTTGTTTGTTCATTGTATTCATACTATCTATAGGTCTACTGGCCTTATCTGGTTCAAGATAACCATTGTGGCTTACACAAATGTTACAATTTATCGGGCCCATCATGTGATGAGTCTCCGATTACATACAATATATATTGGCAATACATTGCTAATCTTGCATTTATACACATGTATAATCAGGTTGCAAGCCGATCTTGGCCTGTTCAACACTTATCATCATTCAAGCTTATCTCTAAACAGTTAATGTCATAACTGTTATCTAAGACTACAACTCAAGGTTCAATGCAGCCTACTGAGATTAACCTTTATTATTAAGAACTCTGTATTTTTCTACAATAAGTTATTAAAATGTATTAAAAAATCTTTTGATTTTTAGCGGTCAGTTTATGGACAGTAATGTGGTAATTTTCGCATTAATAGGTTGGCTAATCTGTGCTTTCTGATATTGCGCTATCATGTTCTTATCTCGTTTTTATAACGTCACAGTTAAACGAGTTGCGGCAGGCAGCAGACGTCATAACGTTTGCTCGCTTGTTCTGTCATCATCATTTTTCTTGTCGTCAGACAATCATTGTAGGCCTTAGGCCACAACATATATTGCACTCTTAATACATTAGCAATACCTTGCAAATTCTTTTTCATGTAGCTTGAGTGCCGCGTACTCCCGCCTCAAGTCTTACGACATTTCATACGACATTCGTCTAGGCCTTAGGTCTTAACGTTTTATTCTGAGTGCCGCACATTTGAGCCTCATCTAACATGTAGCGTTCTTAACGACTCTGTTTATTCAAAATCAAATTGTGCAGACTTAGCCAATCTCAACACCATGATATAAGTGTACAGAACTAATTAAAAGTATTAAATACAGTCCGCTAGAGTCATCATTCTGCATCCTGGCAATAGCACCCCAGACATCATTCTTCCTAACATTAACATTTTTTTGGTCCTATCGGGCCGCATCTTATACATTTTTTTTGGTCCACTCGGACCGTACTCGCCATTTTTTTGGTCCTCACGTGACGGATCATTCTTCTTGTTACCAAGTATAATTTTCTTTTTATTTGCTATTTTATTCAAAACTACATATAAACTGTATTCATGTCTATTTAATATAGAAATTATAATATAATAATTTAAATCTTGGAATCGTACAAAACTGGGTAAATCAGTTTTATACTTAAAAATATTGGTTTTAGAAATATCACACTTAAGATTATGTACCGTATATTTTTTGTTATTTTACCAATATCTTCTGCCATTAGACAAATATATGTTATAGGTTTTATAAGAATTTTTGTATTGTTTAGCAATATTTATTATAAATTCCAGGTACTGAATTTGTTAAGATTAAATTTTAACCACTTAATGCTTGATAATATGTGTATAAACATTATATTTTTAAATAATTTACATTAATCTATGGGTATATTTAAGGTATGTATAAGACACACACACACATCAGGACCCCCCTCCAAGCAAAATCGTGGCTACATCCCTGCATCATTAAAATAATTTTTCAAACCTTTTGTGTGCTCTTGTGTTCCAACATATGTAAGAACCTTCCATAGTTTTCAAACAGTGAGCTGCGGTTGATCAAATTGAACCATATAATTTAACCAGTATAGTCGAATACACTATGTTGCAAGTTTCAGAACTTGGTAGAGTTTTGCCAATACAGAAGCCTTGAAAGTATAACCGGCTGTGTTTATAAAGTAGTTATGAATAACACTTTAAACCTAAGGATTTTATTGGGTGCAGGCTCCAGCAAATCATAGTATCATCATTTCATGATCCTCCACTACTGAAGAACCTCTGGTGCCACTTGTCACAGGAGACATCCAGCCTGTTGAGACTCAGGAAACACATGTTCTTAGCACTCTGCCCATAAATTAACAATCTCAAGATCAGGCATTCTTTCAAAATCAACTTCTTTCTCATTACTGTCAAGCATTTCTTCCAAATCCTATCCTGTACCATCTTCCTCACATATTCCTACTACATCCACATCCATTTCTAAATATAAAAAGAGTATCTTTCAGCACTCTAGTCCTGACCAAACATGGGCAGAGCCATTGTCTTATTCTGGAATAAGTATGAGCTCTCTTTTGCTGGGAAAAGCAAATTTGATGAGCACTTATCTCACAGTGTTAGTTCACTAAGTCTGTTAGCAATCTGGTTCACTGACCTTGAAAGATCAATGACTATGGCTTGTAATTCTCAGCTAGATACACTACAAAAGGAATACTTAATTATGCAAAGAAAAAGGAAAATTAATTGAAAAAATTAACCAAGAAGTTCTGGAAATTTGAGTACAAATACAAAACCTATGTAACCCAAAGAATTAAACTCAATTCAATTTTTGAGTAATTTACTGCTCAGTTGAATTTAATGCAGTTTAGTTTTTGAGTAAACACGTCTGCTGAATTTTTTCTTCTCAGATAAAGTCTTCATGGAAAAAATTAGTGGCAAAGAGGTAGACTGTTGAAGAAAAATGTTAATTTTTTTAACAAATGTAATTTTTCTTTTAGATATTATGTTTAAAACGTGTATTGCTTGGTGATACAAAAAAAAAAACATTTATTTTGGTAACAATAAATATGTGGTTCTATAATTGACATATAATTTTATTAATTGTACATGAAGTTTAATGAATTTAATATACTGATTTGATAAAAAGATTGTCACTGTGCCAAACAATATGTTTTAATGTGGAGATTATGTTCAGAGAGTACACAGTGGCTAACATGTGATGGAGATATCTTCTTAATCTGCACCAAAGTCATCTTCCCTATTAGGCAATCTTCTAGTTAAGGACCAGTTGTTTATGACATTTTCAAGTCTTGAAGTATTACTCGTGAATTAAATGATTAAAATATTTAAATTGTGTCACCTACCTTTATTTGGACGTCAGTTGAAACAAACTTAAATCTTGACGTTCTTGTGCAACTTAACCAAAGTGTCGTCTAGTGTACTCGGCAGAGAAAAACAGGTCAATGCAGATAACAAATACATATTTATAATTTCATATAAAACATTATTTTATGTCGTTTTACTCTGTCATTCTTGCTCAACTACCACATCAACATTTTCGTCTTTCTCTACATTTTGTATTCTGAAAACAGATTCTGAAATATAGTTAAAAATAATTCCTATAACCTTATATTTACTTATTTAACTAGATTATATCTACTTTGGAAGGCGACCCAGTTTGCTCACATTCTCAGTCATTCATTATACATTTTATATTGTAAAGCGCTTTCTATTTAAATTTTCATAATTAATACCGGTGTTGAATTTAGTTACAATTGAAATGTTTTTGTCTGTTCAACTGCTTATATTAGGTACTCATCCTTTCATCGCCGTCTCCACGTGGTTACACCATCACTGCTAACTTCCGATCTCTTTAACACACTCCGAAAATGAGTCAAACTGTTAATGTTTGTGACTTACGTCTGAAAGAACACTATTACATGATTTACTGCTGTTTTACATTAAAATCACAGGATTTACTGGTCGGCCGACCCTAATTTTGCTCGAGCTAAGTTTTCATACGACCGCGCGGTTCGATCACTGTAGTAAGACAGACGCCAAAACTGTGTTTTTCAAGATGGCAAGCCGTTCTTCATGTATGGCAACTTGGTCTGCCATTGGCTCAGGAAGGAACCACGTGACACAATAATTACTCTCCTTTCTGATTGCGAGTCTAGCGTAAGCTGGCTGGCTTACCACAGTCTTGGGGCTCGCAAAAAATATGTGATTATTCAAACGTGCGAGCAAGCAGGCGTGCGCTTGAGACATTCCAGAGTACCTGCAAATGGTACTTGTTGACAGATTTTCTGTACCAACATGCAGAGGGGCGTTCCCTTCAGGAATTTCTATTGTTACAGATTGAGGCCTTGTGTGGGTAACTACACTGCATCGTATTCACAATTAAATTAAACCTATCATCCCATTCTGCCCCGTTACAGTCTAGTGACTTTTAGATTGTCCAACCTCTATGTTTAGCCATTTTTAATACTTTTTGGCTAACGGTGTAATACACAATATAATTCTAATTAAGACAAAGTGTATGTATTATTGTAAATTCATGTTTTCTCTAAACTACTGTATACAAATTATCAGTAGTTTAAAAAAATCTGTTTTAAATTATAAAAGGAATGTTTTAGCAAAAAAACATTGAAATTTTACTTTAATTATAACACAATACACTATATTTTTTCGAAACTACTTACATATGTCCTCTAAATATTGTTTTATATTGTTATTACACAAAATAAAAATAAGAGATTTTATTACATTCACTAACAATTTTTAGAATAACAATAAAGTAAATAATTTGAAGAGGTTAGAAAATTGTAAACAAATTACCTACCTGATACATCATTATTATCACAATCAGGGAATTTTCTGTATCCCTATCACTTTCTGAAAAGAGTTTGACACTACTTTCTGAACTAATGCGATCACTATCATTGTTTATCAGCTCTAAAATCTCATGTTTACTCAAATACTTTTTGTTTGTCAACTCAGTATTGACAGTTCTGATCACACTTAACTATAAAAGAAAGTGTTCGATTGTAAAAAGTAATATTGTTGTGATCTAGTATCAGAATTGTAAACTAAAAATAGCCTAATTCCAATTACAGAAGACAGATAGCAAAAATACAATGTTTTTCGTTATTTAAAACAATGTTATATTGAAAGCCATACATGAATGACTCTTGACAAATCTTGGAGATTTGAAAGACCACGTATTATATTTTTTCAAATATTCAGCACTTGATGCAAAAGTGTTAATCTTCAGATGCAGTTCAGATCATACAGTACACTTCAGAATAATCTTCAGATGCAGTTCAGATCATGCAGTACACTTCAGATTAATCTTCAGATGCAGTTCTTAGTGGGAATACTACGTCCATATCTTTAAGTGATGCACTATCATCATCATCATCATCATTGGCTCGACAGCCCTTTGTGGGCCCTAGCTTTCTTCAGAAGATTTCGCTAGTCAGAGCCACATTCTTCCAGTCTCTAATTCCAAGAGTACTGATGTCCTGACTCAACCTGTCCCTCCATCTCACTGTTTGCCTTCCAAACTTTCCTTTTACCTTCTGGCTTTGCATTAAATATCTTCTTAATAACTCTGCTCTCACAAGCATGTATAATGTGTCCAGCCCAGTCTTGTCTTTTTAATTTAATAAAGGTGACCACATCAGGCTCATCATACAAATTATAGAGCTCTAAATTATAGCTTTTTCTCCATGCTCCCCCCTCTTCCACTGGACCAAAAATTTGCTTGAGTGTCCTCCTTTCAAATATATTTAGTTGCCTCCGTCCAGCTATTTCTTCTTTTGATTTTGCAACAGTACCATTTTCCAGAATAGGGCCATCAACCCTAAGCACAACCCTTAATCTGAAGGGCCAGAAACTTGAGATGTTCTTCCTCGTGAGATTTGCTTTCACCTTGGCAAACGAGAGCTCTAAGCCGGTCACAGTAGTCTATCTAACTCAGCCCATGTTTGCAGCATTGGGCTACTTGAAGCTCTTCCACTTCCACACTAGATGCGCATCCTGCTGCCAATGTACACCATTCCATGCCATTGATCTTCTGGTTCATCTGCCTTTAGAAACATTTCTCATTCCAGGGACAAGAGAGTGCACTGTAAGTGACGTATTATATGATATGTAAAACATTCATGTAGAAGTTAGCAATGTTTTTGTTAGAGGGAAGGTTCCTTGTATGGCTGGATTAAATAAATATATGGTTGGATTTATTTTTAAACGTATATCATTTTTAATAACAGTGAATTATAGAATTCTGTTATACAATAGATTAGTGTAGAGCCTAGATCATACTAAGTAGGATGACACAATATTCTGAAGCCATTCAGAGGCAGCCCGACTAACACAGAATATTCTAGAACTTTTCGTCAAGATTATGCTGAACAATTGATCTTAACAGACTATAAATAGCAGACTAAATTGATCTTAGCAGACATGTTACTGTTACAACAGTGACCAGCCAGTTAGTTGTTAATTCCCCAAGATCAAGTAATAAAACACTATTATTAAGTGAGCATATAAGACAACGTATTAGTGAAAATGTCAAAATGTGTTTCTTTTTGTTCCAGACCGTTGTAATTATTCAATTTTTTGGGTGTGTATAGAATGTACTAGACAGCAGTGTGTATTCATAAAGTATAATTTTTTTTTATTATGTAGAAGTACTAATAAAAACTGAATTGGTTTCTAACACTAAAAATTTACAGGCACAAATGCAATGCACAGAGAAGGGCATTGAAAATGGTTCAATAAATCTAAAAAATATATATATTTATGTTCATTCACCAATCAATGAATTCATTCACCAATCAATGAATAAATTCTTCATTTACCAATGTACAGAGTATAAGTTAAATGTAGCCGCATTCATAAGCGAAGTTTTATGTGTGTACTATGTTATTGACAACAAAGAAGTAGTTTCTATGGAAACTCACCGGTTCCCATTTTTGATCATGCACCAGCGGTCGTTTTCAAATGTGCGACACGTCCTTATAAACATTTTCAATGTTAAAAAGTGTTTAGTAATGTATTCCATTGTAAGATTGCAATGCACACAATCCTCATAACAGTTCAGTAGCTCATGTTAAATAATATTCATTAGATAAATAATTTTTATTACTATAATTTTGCATTTTGCTTTCTAATTAATTATAATAATATTTCAGTTTTTATTATTACTTCCATGTTCCATAAGGAAATAGAAGTATGGTAATCGCAAAAAAAATTGTGTTCGAGATAAGCGCTGATTCTGATTGTACTACCCAAGGCCATGCACAAGGGGGGGTTTTGGGGGTTTAACCCTCCCCATTTGGGAAGAGAAATCAGCGAGTTTGGAAGTGAAATAGTGATTGTTTCAATCTGATATAAAATACCGGAGGTATTCACATCATTTGAACTCGTGAACAATTCCCGCCTTGCGCAGCAAACACGGCAGTGCTCCGTCTTTCTCACACTCTCACATCTTTCTCACATGTTAGTAGTATACGTAGTTCATTCGGCACGCCAGTTCTCTATTTTTCGTGTGGTTCGCGCAGTATTGACTGACTTGTGCGTTAATCATTAATTATCGCTACCACCAATAGACTACGGACTGCGTATTCCTAGTTCGTTTTGCGATTTTGTGCTGAACAATTAGTAAAATATGTCCAGTAAACGAACGAATTCTTTGTTAAATTACTTTTGCAAAAAACAGCGGACAGAAGAGGTAAGTTATTATTAATATTTTTCATAATTCTTCTCTTCGAAGTTTTGTGACAAGCGTAAAACAAAAAGGATTATTTATTAAAATTTTATTATTTTACACACATGCAAATAAAACACAAATAAACCTCAGTACACGTTGCTTTCTCATCTATTTTTAAACGTCTAAATAACAACGACCTTGGCGATAAAACCGTCCATGCTGATTCCCGGAAAACGATGACGCTATGCCTCTTGTCACATTTTATTGTAATCTAAGCTATTCACCAGGTCAACTAATAAAGTCAGCAAGAACATTTTAGTGAGTAGTGCGTTACGGCCCATATATGGTACGAACAATTTTTTGTACTAAACAATTAAATAAAAATCTCGGAGTACGTACACTATAAAAAATTAAGCAGTTTATTTACAAAAATAGCGAAAACTCACATCCGCATAGTAGACAAAACCGAAAATGACTGCCGCACCACAAGAAAATCAATTACGGCACGTATATACCCCGTAACGCAGCGAACGTGTTAAAATTCATGTTATCAAATCAAATACAGTAATTTATTTCAAAGTTGACAGAAAAATCTCATTCAATACATCATAATCATGCGTTGCATAAAAAAGTATAAGGTAGCCTATCAAATAATAATAGTCTTCAATCATTTATTTATTTGCTTACAGCCGAAATCAGGATACAGCTCTCAATCAAGTCCGACAAATGAAGACAATGAAGTATCAAATCCAGCACAGTCCAATGCTGGATACAACAATCATCATATCTGGAAACAGATACCAACCAACCAACAATTAGTGGTAGCTTACATCAAATCCATCCTTGGGATGTGGCATTATTTTTAAGCAAGGAATTGGAAAAGAGTATCACGAATGCATACAAATCCATCTGGTCTCCTCCAGAAAAGTATAAATTTCCTTGCTCTGGAGAAAGGAATCTTCGTTTCCAAGGACATTGGCTGAAGACTTACCATTGGTTGGCCTACTCAAGAAAGGAGGATGCAGCTTTCTGTAAAGCATGTTTGTTGCAATGTAAGCAGACTGCTGGTGTCGGTTCTCAACCTCTCAAAGGATTGGTAAATGAACCGTACAGAAACTGGAAGAAAGCACTCGATTACTTCAAGAAGCACGAATCGACTGTTTACCACAAAAGCAGCATGTTGGCATTAGAAAATATCAGAAAAATGGATGAAGGAAAAATGGTGCCTATTGATGTACAATTAAGTTCGGAGAAGAAAAAAGTGATCGAGGAAAACAAGAAGAAACTCATGGATATTGTAGAAACGGTAAAACTTTGTGGACAGCAAGGCTTAGCCTTGAGAGGCTCAAAGGAAGGTGGCCAAATAACACCTGAAGTGCCTGCTGTAAATGATGGCAACTTCCAGGCCCTTCTCCGTTTTCGTGCTACAACAGATGACCTACTAAAAAAACATTTGGAGACTTCGTCAAAGAATGCGGTATATACAAGCAATAGAATTCAAAATGAAGTCATCTCTATATTTCACAAGAAAATCTTAAGAAATTTGGTAGACGATATTAATAAATCCAAAGCTTTCTCGCTACTTGCTGACGAAACATCAGACATTTCTGGTTTAGAGCAACTTTCCATATGTGTGTGTTATACAGCAAACGAAGGTGAGAAATGTGTGGTCAAAGAAGATTTTATAGGCTTTGTACCTGTAACAGACTGCACGGGGAAAAACCTAGCCACAACTGCAGTCAACTTTTTGCAAGAGAATGGAATTGATACATGTTATCTATATGGTCAAGGCTATGATGGAGCGGCGGCCATGAGTGGGAAAATGCATGGAACTCAAGCCTACATTCAAGCAGATCACCCTCTGGCTCTCTATGTCCATTGTGCCTCTCACAGCCTTAATCTTGCTGTGAGTTCGGCCAGTAATATTTCAGCCATTAGAAATTGTTTGGGAACCATTGAATCTGTATAACTTTTTCAACTCCCCCAAACGGCAGGCTATTCTGCAAGAAACCATAGCTGAAGTATTACCAGAGGCGAATCACTCCAAATTGAAAAACTGCTGTCCAACCAGATGGATTGAACGTCATCAATCCTTATCAATTTATTGTGAGCTTCAAGAAGGCGTGATAGAGGCCTTAGGAAAAATTTCTCAGCTGCGAGAGGCAACAGTGGCAGCTCAGGCGTTTCAACTACTGAGTGCAATTAAAAATTGCTAATTCCAAATTTGCTGCCAAATCCTTCTAGCATGCCATGCCATTTTAACACCCCTGAGCGTGTCTCTTCAGCGAGAAGACCTACATCTGACCGAAGCTGTACTCCTTGCACAACATTCTTTAGAGGAACTTAAAAACATGAGGAAGTCTGCCAGTGAAATGTTCCGCAATATACTTGAGAAAGCAAAGTCTGTTATGGAGGATTCCGACATCGCTCTTAGTGTTCCACGATTAAGTAAGAAGCAGCAACACCGAAGCAAAGTCGAAATGGAGTCACCAGAAGAATATTACCGTGTGACAATGTTCATACCATTTTTAGATGAACTTAATAGTCACATTGAATCTAGATTCATCAAGCATGGTGAAATTCTTAGCAATTTTGACTGTCTGTTACCTCAGAGGCAGGCGCATTTCAATGAAGACAACTGTCGGACCCTGTACAGAACTTATGAGTCAGTCCTCGAATGCATCAATGAAGATGAATTCCTAGCTGAAATTAAAATGTGGCAAAGAAGAATCGGAGATTGTAGTGGAAAGAAAGGAGACCTCATCTTCCATGCACTGGATATTTGTGAAGCAAGTGAAGCCTTCCTCAGTGTAAGGAAACTTCTGAAAATCCTAACTGTGTTGCCTGTCACCACAGTGACAGCAGAAAGATCATTCTCCACCCTACGCAGGCTGAAAACATATATTAGGATTCCATGTCAGAAGAAAGACTAAATGGCCTTGCATTATTGAACATCCATAGAGAAATTAATGTCTCTAGTGAAGAGATCGTTAATGAATTTGCCAATTCAAACAGAAAAATTTTACTATGTTAATAAAAGGAATTAGTGTATATGTATACAATTTTTATTAACATTGTTTTCGTTCATTTCCTCTCAAGTCTACTTATTATGTGTTACTCCATATTGTAATTCATAAAGAGTTTATTGAAATTTTCATTATAGACTATTTTATGGAAAAGAAATTTTCCACTTCAGAACCCCTCCCTTTCAAAAATCCTGCGCACGGGCCTGGCTACTACCCTCAAAACATGAAGTAAAGTCATTTTCTAAAAAGTGTCTGTGTGTCTATTATATGTAGAATTTTTTCTATGGCGAATGATAACTGCCACAAATTCAAACAGAATCAAATAACTTGTTGCATATGTACCTGATTTGTAGAGGACTCAAGACCTATTGATTTTGGTAAAGATCGGTTAAGGAGGAGGGGTAGTTTACTTGCTACATTTTACATTTTAACAAGAATAAAGTACCTAATTACTTCCATGTTCTGTAAGGAAATGGAAGTATGGTGATCCCGAAAAAAATTGTGTTCGAGATAAGGGCTCCTGTGTATGTTTCTGTGTGTAGAATTTTTTCTATAGTGAACGATAACTGCCGCAAATTCAAACAGAATCAAATAATCTTTTGCATATTTGCCCAAGTTATAGAGGACTCAAGGTATATTGATTTTGGTGAAGACCAGTTAGGGGAAAGGGGTAGTTTACCTGCAACATTTTACGTTTTAACAAGAGTAAACTTCTTTTTTGATAAATAAATTATCCTGAAAACAAGGTCATAATAATCCACTGTAGAAAGGTAGATGAAATATCTATAAATGAAAAGGGTAGTTGTACAGGGAGGGGGTAATTTTCTTAAAATGAAAATGGTAGTTGAAGGGGAAGGGGGTTATTTTTTGAAAATGAATTTTCTGATGATGAATAAGCTACTTCATTTTAAAGGATAAGATAACTTAGTAATTACATATAATGAAACTATTATTCAATAAAGGTGTAAATATCAAAAATGGGGTTGTTCGGTTAAGGGGGAGGGGTAGTTTACCTGCATTGTTTTGTGTTTTAATAAGAATAAAGCACTTAATTTTGATAAATAAGTGCACAAAAATAAAGTCATATTAATCCACTATAACATGGTGAATGAGATATCTATAAATGGAGAGGGTAGTTGAAGGTGGAATGGGTGATTTTTTGAAAATTACTTTGATGATATCAAATAAAGTATGAGTATTTAATTTTGAACGATAAGATACCTTAGCAATTACACAAGATAAAACGATTACTCTATAAATATCATTAATGGTGGGGATCGGTTGAGGAGGAGGGATGATCATCTGTGTAGTTCAGTTCTTTATAAGAATAAAGTACCTAATTTTTATAGATAAAGTTACTCGAAAATAACATTATATTCAACGACTACCCCATAATAACAAAAATATTTATAAATAGTGAAAATTGTTTGAGGGTAGGGGATATTTTTTTAGAAATTATCGAACCGATTCAGGTAAATGATTTTAAATATAAACCTTAGAACATGGAAGTCATATATGGTTCTCCATAAACATTTTTTTATTAGTCTTCAATATCTTTATTTTGGATCAATCCAAGTCAAATCATCCAGGGGTGTACACCCCACCCTCTCAGATTTTCATGAAATTTTTTTACACCATCTATGGACAAATATAACAATCCGTATTTTTCATTTTTGCCAAATTTGCTTTAGTTTTTTTTAAATGATTTTTTGAAAAAAAGTCCATTTTTAGCCGATTTGTTAGTCGTGGCATGAGCTCTAAAGGGCACTTTTCAATAAAAACTCTAGTTGTATGGTTATTATTTAATATTAAGTTATGAAACTCACAATACTTACTTGAAATTTCACACGGATTCCAAATATAAAGTCAAAAATAACATTTAGTCTCATATAAAACTTGTTTTTTCACTTCAAAGTTGGCAATTCTGAATTTTTTCTCCGTGCAGGCTTTTATGTAAATGTTTATAACTTTTTTCTGTCTAATCCTATGAGGCCGAAAAAGGTCTCATTTGAAAGAGGATGAAATGGAATATAATAGCATAAAATAAAAGTCATGGGTATTTAATGACATCATTTTATAATTTAAGTACAAATTTACATTTGATATTTCATTGAAATATTTTGCATAGAACACTATCTTATGTGGCCAATGAGGATTTTTATTTACTTAAGGTATACTTATATTTTTCTGTACTAAAACCTTCAGTTAAAATTAGGCTTATCAGTGTAACATGGCCTAACTACCTGCCAAAACTAAAAAAATATATATTTTAAAGAAGATTTGTCCATATTTTAAAAATAATAACTTGCTTAGGTACTGGTATTTACTTGTTGAGTTAGCTTACCTTTTCAGTCTTAAATGGTATTACAGGATATTTATAATATATACAGGTGCTTCTTGATTGATATGAAACTTAATTTTTCCTTGGCCCGGTAGCATTAATATTTTGAATACTTTTTTTGGATAGTCTGAAAACCATTCGGCCCACCTGAGCACTTAATTCAGGTACCTGTAAGCAGCAAATTATGTTTGTAAAAGGGACCCAGCGCTTATCCTCTCTCCCAACATTTCTGTGTTCTGGCCAAAAGAATCTTTTGATGGCCAGTGAGGATGCATAAAATTGATTTAAGCATCTTGGTTGTCATCATCTAGCTCCAAAATTAGTCCAATATAACATTTTCTTCATAGACACAGCCTACATACGAGTAGGTATTTGGTTGGAGATTTGGAAGTTGCAGTTCTTGCAAAAAGCTATACCTTAAGGAAAAATCTTTGTCACTGCTGATACGTTTTGTTGCTATTTCGGTTTTGGATAGTGGTTGGAAATAATGGAAGGACCTTTTGCCAATAAAAGTTTTATGATCACTAAAACGCAGAGTTAACATAGGTTCTACATTTTTTATATTGTCTGTACTGATGAATTGAAATGTTATTTTTGAAATATGCTGGTCACAAATCTTGAACATTTCTTCTGGTGTACAAATTTGGTCTTTATACAGCCATTTTTTTCTACGTTTGTCACAAATCTTTTTTCCATGAATTAATATTATTCCTTTCTTTATTTTTACTTCTGTGGCACATGTAAGAGATATTGGTCTTAAACCTGCTTTGATGATCTTTTTGTGGACATTCTTGGGTCGCAAACACTTTTTTGATTATTTTCATAATATTCAGTATAGTAGAGATAATGATGTAAATATAAATTGGAACTAGGTGTCGATGTTTTTCCTAACCTCCATAAGAATTGCTTTAACTTCATCTGGTAAATTTGAAACAAACAGTATTTCTTTCTTATCTGTAAAATTTGTGTTATGACAAACAGAATGAGTGATCAGCATCACATTACACTGTTCTTTAGGTACTAACAACTCTTCATCTGAACCCATGATTATACATAGATAGTACAGTAATAAAGAAATAAAACTGCCAATCTTAGTTTTAAACTGCACATTAATGTTATCAATGATACTTAATAGTACTAAAATCAGACAAAATGATTGTTGAACCAGAATCAGATGAATCAGACTACTCACTGTAGTTTGTATGTTTGGTCCAAACACTACTGTCCCCTATTACACTGTATAAATTTATAGATTATAAAAAAAACTATTTTATACAAAATCACTTCAAACAATGTATACACTTTTTTATGATGAACTAATTATGCACTGTTTGTATGCTACTGCAACTGTCACAACAGTGTCACAGAGCAAACTGAGTAGAGGTGGGCCGATATACCGGTAACAGGTATTTTGGAACGATATTTTTGTGGAACGGATGTAACAGTGACTGAAAAGTTGAAATACCTGTTATTCGCGGCGATGCTGTTCGGAGTTGAGACACACCGCCCTCGCTGTTCCAAGGCAAGGCACGCCCCCTATGATCCTATACAGACACACACACAAAAAAAAGTACGCAAGTAACAAGTAAACGAATACGCCAAGGCCAAATACTAAGCATACAAAAATATCGCTGGTACGGAAGGAACAGCCAGTACACAAGTATTTAAAATACTGGGTATTTCAAATACAAGTGGTATCACCGATACACAAGGAACAACGTGTATTACAAATACTAAGTGTATCAGAGGAACAGTAGTATTTTAGGAACACCTAGTATTTTAGAAACAAGCAGTATCATGCGTATTTCGAGTAGAACCTAGTACAAGCCACTTTTTCATCCTGAATACTTCATTCTGCGCAAAGAGACGAAGCTGTTTTTAATAAAGGAAAAAATTCATCCTGATGTTACATTTATTCTCGTGTGATATGCAGATATATAATACAGATTATATGCTAATAAATTATATATTATACTAATCACCAACTTGCTAAATTTTGAAATAACGAATTATATTGTGTTATAACCTATAGAGTGGCTGATGTTGATAGGCTATAATTATACTTTTTATTAATGTGATTTTAACTGCACTACACATCTCACATAAATGATGAGATTGTTGTAATGGACGTTTATGCACTTTATCAAGTCCTGTTCCTTAAATCTAATTCCTTAAGGGTAATCGGTTTAAATTATGTCCGATGAAAATTTATTATTGTTTTGAACATAAATTTGTATTTATTTATTTTTTAAGTAAAAACTTTTTTCCTAGCTAGGTCTTCTTGCTTACCACTGGTGGTATGCCTACCACCGATCGGGAACCCCTCCCCATACTATGGGAAGCCTGTTTAAGTATTGCTGTGACAGTTGTGGGTTGTGTTAGGTTAGGTTCGCATACGTTTTATTTTTAAAATTTTGGTGACATGGATCCAAGAAGAAAAACGAGTGAAGTGTGGAGTTTTTTTGAACCAGTTAGTAACTATATTGCATTGTGCAAGATTTGCAAAACAAGTCTATTGTATAAAAGTTCAGTTAGTAATTTAAAAAAACATTTACAAAGAAAGCATCAACAGTTGCTCTTCCTACTATAGCCACCCAAACTGCTGTGCAATCTTTGCCAAGAACAGAAACTTCTTCAGGTGATATATTGCAAATAGGACCAGATGTGCAAGAAAACTTAATAGTTGAATCTTCCTCCCATTTTTTTAGTCCAGAGAGACCAACCACTTCAAGAGCTACTGACACCTTCCAAAATCAACCGTTTTCATTTCAGTTGCCTGTTCCAACAAGTAAAAAACAAATGTCAATATCAACCTACATACCCAAAAAATTAGCAGTATCTGATAAAAACAATATTGATGAGGCCATAATGAAACTTTATTTGGGATCTTCAACCATTTACAGTTGTTGAAGACAGCAGTTTCCGAAATTTGATGAATACTTGTGCCCCTAGTTATCAAATTCCTTCTAGAAAGTATTTTGCTAACACACTGTTACCAGCTTATTATGAAACAAAGGTAAATGAAATGAAATAATCTATTAAAAAAGATGCAGCAAGTGTTTGCTTAACAACTGACACATGGTCTTCTTCAACAAATGAAACTTTTAATGTAATTACTGCACATTACATTAATTAGAATTTTGAAATGAAACATTTACTATTAGACTGTTCAGTTATCAAAATAAATAAAACATCTCAAAATTTAGCAGAAGAATTTTTGCGTATTATAAATGAATGGGACTTGTCTAGAAAAATTTCAATTCTTATTACTGATAATGCCATAAATATTACTAGTGCTATACAAAGCATACTTAAGTGGAAGCATTTTGGATGTTATGCTCACACATTAAATTTAATTGTTCAAGATAGCCTGTTAATTGTAAATGACATAATCAAAAAAGTAAAAACAATTGTAACATTTTTTAAGAGAAGTAATATTGCACATTTAATACTCACAAAATATCAAGAACAGATAGGTGTTCAGCAACCTAAAAAACTTCTGCAAGATGTAACACACTGGAATTCTGTTTACTATATGCTTAAATGATTTGTTGAACTGGAGGACGCTGTAAAACACTCTCTGGCATTACTAACAACAGACATAGAAACATTAACAGCTGAAAAATGGGGAATTTGTAAAGAACCCTTTGCTATTCTGCAACCTTGTGAGGAGGTAACAAAAGAAATGAGTGGAGAGAAATATATCACCGCCAGCCAGATAATACCTATAACCGAAGGATTAAATTTATCAATACAACACGTAAGTGTGAAATTAACTAAACCACTTGTCAGAGAAATTGCACTTAAACTTCTAGAAGGAATTTCTGTAAGGTTTTCTAATTTGGAAAAAAGCAAAACAATTTCACTTTGGATGTTGCATGATGTTTGACCCCAGGTACAAACACTACTTTTTTGAAGACAATACTTCTCTAGAAAATACAAAAAAATATGCAGCTGAACTAGTATCTTCACAAATTACACAAAATTCAAGAACCAATACAAGCATTGATACCAAAGGAAATCTACAACCTAACATAACAGAGGAGGAAACAGTTTCAATTTGGAACCATTATAAAAACCAGATAAGCAAAGTTAAACAAATAGGGACACCTTTATCAATGGCTATACAAGAAGTAGATAAATATCTTCAAGACACACCAATAGAGAGAAGCGAAAATCCCTTACTGCGGTGGAAAGATCACCAACGTGTATACCCTAATCTTGCACATTTGGTCAGAACTAGATGTAACATGGTTGCAACATCCGTTCCCTTTGAAAGGATATTTTCCAGGGCGGGAATATTTTATCTGAACGAAGAACATGATTAACATCGAGGAAAATGCAACAGCTGATATTTTTAAATACAAATTTGAAATAGTGTCTGAATAACTGAAATTCTAGTATTTTAAAAACCATTCAATAGTTTAATTTTACCTATAATGTGTTATTTGAGTGAAGCAAATTGTAATGTGAATAGGTATGACAAAGATTAGTTCATGACTTGTATATTCTGTGTACACTGGTGAATGGATCTGAAGATTATCCAGGTATGTAATGTATTTTATTTACTTTTGTTGTTGCTTATTATTTTTAGTTTTTATTTATTTATTTATATTTATTTATTACAGTTGTTTTTATTATTTTTATTTGTAAAATTTTGTTTCTTCACTCTTGTGGCTTACTGTTATGTTTTTATTATATGTTTCTTAAGGTTTTTTCACATTATTTGTTGAGGTACTACCTGTACTCTAAATTATTTCATTGCCCTGAGTTTTGCAACTGATTTGTCTAACCAATGTTAGTTTGTTTACTCCTAGTAAAAACTTAAATTGGTATTCCCAAAGGGAGATAAGCCTATAAATTCTCTAGTTTCTTATTTTCTTTTAAACAGTAATAGTTTAATAAAGTCACAGTGTACAGTAACACTGTTAATATTTTTAGTTTCAATTTATTTCTTATAACAAATTATATAGTATAGGTTATATAATATCTTCAAATAAATACACTGCAAGTAGGTTTATTAATATATTAATAGGTTTATCTAGGTGAAAATAAACCTACTTGCAGTATATTTATTTGAAGATATTACATACGAGACCTGCAGGAAACTCGAAACGACTTACTTACAAAGGATAATATAGGTTATGTATAATTAGTATGTAATAACAGGTATTTGTACCTGTTATTTTTTTGGAACGGGTTTTTCATACCTATTATTTTAAAATAACAGTTTAGCCCACCTCTAAAACTGAGGCTCACTGTACCTCTGACTGGCTGCCTGCACATACATGTAGGATTCATGTTGTAACTTGTAGTCCTGCCCTGTTGTAAGTCAGTCATGCAAAATATTTCAATGAAATATCAAATGTAAACTTTGTACTTAAATTATAAAATGATGACATTAAATACCCATGACTTATATTTTATACTATTATATAGTACATTTCATCCTATGCCTATAAAGAAAAGTGTTATATTGAACTAATTTTGGAGCTAGATGATGAGAACCAAGATGCTTACATCAATTTTATGCATCCTCACTGGCCATCAAAAAGATTTTTTTGGCCAGAATTGAGAAATGATGGGAGAGAGGATAAGTACTGGGTCCCTTTTACAAACATAATTTGCTGCATAGAGGTACCTGAATTAAGTGCTCAGGTGGGCCGAATGGTTTTCAGACTATCCAAAAAAAGTATTCAAAATATTAATGCTGCCTGGCCAAGGAAAAATTAAGTTTCATATCAATCAAGAAGCACCTGTATATATTATAAATATCCTGTAATACCATTTAAGACTGAAAAGGTAAGCTAACTCAACAAGTAAATACCAGTACCTAAGCAAGTTATTATTTTTAAATCCTTAAATTTTTAGTGACCGTCAATCAGTGAATGTTTTAGTGGATAGTTAGTGAGGATCGGTCAATAATACAACTTTTAGTAATTTTGCGTCGACGTTTCGACAATATTTATTGTCATCTTCAGGACCTGTGTATGAAATACAGTAGAAATATCAAACATAACGAAACAATTAAATATTTGGGTGAACGTGTTGGTGATGTGAGTGTGTGCGTGTGTATGTATGTATCATTTTTTATGTGAAGACTTATGATAGTTTGTTTACATCTTCAAATTATCTTTAAGAAAGCGAGCAAATTATAGTATGAGAGAACTTAATTTATACAGTATTACAATTTAAATTACTAAATATAATGTTATTTTAATTAATTAAACAAACAGTAACCAACAATTGGATATTAGATTGGTACAAAAATTGTTTATACCTACAACAGTCAACATATAGCAAAGTAATATATTACCTATAACTAAAACAGATTAGGGGATGTTCACTACGTAATTATTAAAAGTTATTTTTACCATGTTTCACTCCCTACTGGTGTTAGCAAACAATCATAATTTAGAAATATACAATTTACACAATATTGTAAAACATTACGACTTAAATCAGATAGTTGACAAAGGTTACACACAAAAGTTTCTGGTAAATTTTACTAACAGGTAAACTTGGATAATACGGTAATTGTAATCATATTGTAAAATATAGTCAAGAGTACTATAGAATAATGTAATTTATGTATGTGTCCACAATCACCCTTCTCTTTCACCCATGCTCCCCCCGCCAGTCCACCCAGCCTCTCACTCTAACCTGAAATCGATCTATCACTCACTATCACCCCACTCACTCTCTCTCTCTCTCTCTCTCTCTCTCTCTCTCTCTCTCTCTCTCTCTCTCTCTATCTCACTGTCTCCCTTCTTCTCTCTCTCACTCTTCCACCCTTCGCTCTCACACTCTCTCTCTCTCCCTCTCATTATCTCTCTTCATTCACTCTCTCTCTTTCACTTTCTCTCTCTCTCATTATATCTCTTCATTCACTCTCTCTCCCCTCTCTCACACTACCTCTCTCTCTCTCTCTCTCTCTCTCTCTCTCTCTCTCTCTCTCTCTCTCTCTCTCTCTCTCTCTCCCCCTCTATTTGTCTTTGTCTATACACTTGCTTGACTATGGTACTCTGTATAGACCAAGCAAGTTCCAGGTAAATAACATTGACCAAAAATGTAAATATTAAGTAAAAACCTTTTTCATATAATAGATCTGTTATCTATAATGTTGTGTTTTAAAGTCTGTAACCCTTTAATACAAGTTGGTAAATCATTTCTGTTATCGTGTGTATAATTCTCTATTTACATGAGGATGATAGTGTAATAAAAATGGTGAGTGTTTTAGAGTGCCAATCGTGGACAAAGACAAATAGAGGGGGAGAGAGAGAGAGAGAGAGAGAGAGAGAGAGAGAGAGAGAGAGAGAGGTAGTGTGAGAGAGGGGAGAGAGAGTGAATGAAGAGATATAATGAGAGAGAGAGAAAGTGAAAGAGAGAGAGTGAATGAAGAGAGATAATGAGAGGGAGAGAGAGAGAGTGTGAGAGCGAAGGGTGGAAGAGTGAGAGAGAGAAGAAGGGAGACAGTGAGAGAGAGAGAGAGAGAGAGAGAGAGAGAGAGAGAGAGAGAGAGTGGGGTGATAGTGAGTGATAGATCGATTTCAGGTTAGAGTGAGAGGCTGGGTGGACTGGCGGGGGGAGCATGGGTGAAAGAGAAGGGTGATTGTGGACACATACATAAATTACATTATTCTATAGTACTCTTGACTATATTTTACAATATGATTACAATTACCGTATTATCCAAGTTTACCTGTTAGTAAAATTTACCAGAAACTTTTGTGTGTAACCTTTGTCAACTATCTGATTTAAGTCGTAATGTTTTACAATATTGTGTAAATTGTATATTTCTAAATTATGATTGTTTGCTAACACCAGTAGGGAGTGAAACATGGTAAAAATAACTTTTAATAATTACGTAGTGAACATCCCCTAATCTGTTTTAGTTATAGGTAATATATTACTTTGCTATATGTTGACTGTTGTAGGTATAAACAATTTTTGTACCAATCTAATATCCAATTGTTGGTTACTGTTTGTTTAATTAATTAAAATAACATTATATTTAGTAATTTAAATTGTAATACTGTATAAATTAAGTTCTCTCATACTATAATTTGCTCGCTTTCTTAAAGATAATTTGAAGATGTAAACAAACTATCATAAGTCTTCACATAAAAAATGATACATACATACACACGCACACACTCACATCACCAACACGTTCACCCAAATATTTAATTGTTTCGTTATGTTTGATATTTCTACTGTATTTCATACACAGGTCCTGAAGATGACAATAAATATTGTCGAAACGTCGACGCAAAATTACTAAAAGTTGTATTATTGACCGATCCTCACTAACTATCCACTAAAACATTTATTATTTTTAAAATAATGACAAATCCTTTTTTAAAATCTATATTTTTTTAGTTTTGACAGGTAGTTAGGCCTTGTTACACTGATAAGCCTAATTTTCACTGAAGGTTTTAGTACAGAAAAATATAAGTATACCTTAAGTAAAAAAACAAATCCTCATTGGCCACACAAGATAGGATAATATGCAAAATATTTCAATGAAATATCAAATGTACACTTTGTACTTAAATTATAAAATGATGTCATTAAATACCCATGACTTTTATTTTATGCTATTATATTACATTTTATCCTCTTTCAAATGAGACCTTTTTCAGCCTCATAGGACCAGACAGGAAACAGTTATAAACATTTACATAAAAGCCTGCACGGAGAAAAAAAATTCAGAATTGCCAAATTTGAAGTGGAAAAACAAGTTTTATATGAGTCTAAATGTTATTTTTGACTTTATATTTGGAATCCGTGTGAAATTTCAAGTAAGTATTGTGAGTTTCATAACTTAATATTAAATAATAACCATACAACTAGAGTTTTTATTGAAAAGTGCCCTTTAGAGCTCATGCCACGACTAACAAATCGGCTAAAAATGGACTTTTTTCAAAAAATCATTTTAAAAAAACTAAAGTGAATTTGGCAAAAATTAAAAATATGGGTTGTTATATCTGTCCATAGATGCTGTAAAAAAAATTTCATGAAAATCTGAGAGGGTGGGGTGTAAAATATTGTTGTGGCTGGATGACTGATTTGGAATGACCCTTATTACATTTGCGGATTTTTTTATTAGTTTTCAATATCTTTATTATTACATTTGTGTTTACTTTATTTTGTTAGAGGCATACAAAACTATAAATTACTAATTTGTTTTACTGACTTATGAGTATAGACAGTGTTTAATGGTTTCACACAATGTGAGAAATGTGTGGATTTGTTTAACTAGTGCTACCAGACTGGTGCAAACAACACTGTATTAACAGTTTTCTTTGATGAAAGGGTTTGAACCAATTAGTAAAATAAGTTTTGTGTTACTAAATTTGGTGTTTGATGTCCTGATTCTACTTTCCTTATTGTACTATCTTGACAAGTAGAAATGTTTTAACTTATGCACACATGATATTTGTCACAATGTCAATGTGAAACTGGATTTTATGTTTTATGTACCAGAACACAGAAGACATTAGTACCAGTTTCACACTGACACTGTGACTAATGTGTGAAACACGTCTGTCCATAAGTTAAAACATTTCTACTCATCAAGATATTATAATAGTGATAGTAAAAAATGTGTATGCTAATAGGCGTACCGTAGACCAGGTGAAAATTGTATTATAACATTTAAATTAAATTATACACTAAATAGATTCTGTATATACTTTTTATAAACATTGTTTCAAATAACACTATGTTTTTTATGACATGATTGATTACATCAGTTAATAGGCTTTACATAAAACTTAATATATAATTCAAACACCATTTCATTTCATACTAAAAATCAATACAAACACTGACAAAGAAAGTATTTTTACTTCCATATTCCTTAAGGAAATGGAAGTATGGTGATGGCAAAAAAAATCGTGTTCGAGATTATTGCAGATTCTGATTGTACTACACTCAAAACATGAAAAAAAGTCGTTTTTCGAAAAGTTTCTGTGTGTGTGTCTGTCTGTCTATCTATGTCTATCTGTAGATTTTTTTTCTATGGCAAACGATAACAGCCGCAAATTCAAACAGAAACAGAATCAAATAATTTTTTGCGTACAGCCCTGATTTGTAGAGTACTCACGACCTATTGTTTTTGGTGAAGATCGGTTGAGGGAAAAGGGTAGTTTACCTGCAACAGTTTTTTTTATCAAGGGTAATTTTTTTTTTTTGGCAAACGATAACAGCAGCAAATTCAAACAGAATCAAATACTGTTTCGCATACAGCCCTGAATTATGGAGTTTTCAAGACCTATTGTTTTTGGTGAAGATCGGTTAAGGGAAAGGGGTAGTTTACGTTTTATGTTTTAACAAGGGTAATTTTTTCTATGACGAACGATAACTGCCGCATATTCAAACAGAATCAAATAATTTTTTGTATACGTCACTGAATTGTAGAGAACTCAAGGCCTGTTGATTTTGGTGAAGATTGGTTAAGGGGAAGGGGTAGTTTACCTGCAACCTTTTACGTTTTAACAACAGTAAAGTACCTGAAAATTTATTTAAACTTTTTCAAACAATGGTAATTGTTAAAAATAAAATAATTTTGTTGCCAGGTAATAAAATTATAATTTTTTCATTTTAATGTACATCATGTATGAGAGAAAATATATCGTTCGTCGCAGGCAAGCATATCTCAGTTATGTAATGTTTATGTTTCCATTTTATTATTATGACTACCGCAATAAAAAGGCAGGGAAGACACACACACACACACACAAAATTCGTGTTGTTTCTGGCCTCATTCATGTTTATTTTCTTACATTTGCACGCTTTTTAAATGGAAAGTGCCGAAACCCATACCAACATAACGCGTGCAAGCCGAAAAAGTGTCCAGCGTGGATAGCGATTTGCTTCCTGTGGATTGCTGGGCAGTGTAACTGCACGTGTTTACAGAGGAACGATTCATAGACAGACTTTTCGTCTTTAGGGAATGAACCCTCTGCAAGATGCTGAGGGTCCATGAGTGACTTCGGAGCGCTCCTTCTTTTCCACGTGTTTGTTCTGTGAAACGTACACTGTAGATTCGCAGCTTTACTCTAAGCAACGCTCAATAGGAAATGTTGAAAATTTTTGTCCACGGTGTACCCTCATACACACTAAACCTGCTCTGATGTTTTAATTACAGACATCATAATCTTAAAACTTTGGAAACTTGAGCACTACTTAATGGAGATCAATCATTAACTTATACAAGCCATTAATTTTATGCATATTTTTTATATATATGTGTACAACGTTATCGGCAACAAAGAAGTAGTTTTTGTTAAAATTCCTTCCCGGGATATTTGGCCATAGTCCAATGTTTTCTACAAAACCAGACGTTTCGGCAATGCCATCAACTTCCATCATCAGTGAAAATCGAGTGCGATAACGTGAGGTGGTATACGTTAGTGACCACAGTACTGTGGTTAAGGCTGAAGCAGTAAGTAGAAAGAAGTAGTTTCTATGGTAATATTTCATTTCGAAAATGATTTTAAATATAAATCTTAGAATATGGAGGTCATGTATGGTTCTCCATACCGATATTTTTTATTGGTATTACCTTTTCTACATTATATATATTTCATAAAAATGTACATCTTTTGTGCCTTAAATTTGGTGAATATTTTTAGTAGGTATAATTTTTCAACAACAAATTTTTCGTAGCGTTTTTACCTTGCAAAGATGTAAATGGCCTGGTCTGGATGACAGGATGATTAGTAAAATGTCAATAACAGCAAATCAGAAATCATGTGGGGTACTCAAGAAGCAATATTCTGTTAATAAATTCCAATAATTGAGTTACAATGCTAAGAAGACTTGTAGTCAATTAACAGAAAATACTAGCCAGTTCTGATCATAACAGACACTCGGACACTCATAACAGATGTTCTGACCAAACATTTGTCATATGACAATCATAAAACATAAAATGTTTAACCTGAGCCATGTGAAATCTGTAAACAGTTTCTTATACACCAACAATTATCCTATCTGGCTAAACTGATTAAATAGTTTCTTGTTATTAATTACATTTGTATGACGTACATATGTATTTAACTTATAAGCTGAGATCACTGAAACTATTATATAAATTTTTATAACTAAAAATGATTGGCAATAATAACAAATGTAGAAAAAATGTTACATCAATAATAGTGTAAATAGTAACAATACCTTATCCTTCCTTTTAGTCTTATTTAATAAAACACAACCCAGAATACAGATTTATCTTGGTCTATACATATGTTATTAACATAAATATACTAAAAATCTTTTATAACCACATGATAATACATTTTGACATTACATATAAAAAGGATATGTTAATCAGTGAGCTGTTTGTTGACTTCATCATCCGAAATATATTTTTCATCATGTGAGTCTTCTTTGTTTTCATATTTGTATTTCAGTGGCAAATACTGTTGTATAAATAAACTCATCATTTCTTCATATTCGAAACCAGCTTTTGGTAACCTTTTGTATTTTGTTGCTCGACGTTCTGGTCCCATCCTTGCTTTATGGAGTCTACAAAATTGACAGATATTCACAGTTTTAACAAATAGTATTACTACATCTTAATATCTGACATCACTATTAATTTCTCTATCTCATTATGAAATATATACATTTTACTGATATTTGTTAAATTACATTTGTAATTCTGAGGAAGTACTGATTTTATCAATTAACCTCTTCATTAATGGTTACAGTTATTATTATTTGAGTATTCTTATGTTATAGATTGAGCAAATTGTTAAAATATTTATACCAGTGCCCATAAACATTATGGGAAATAAATGGTAGAACATGTTCACAAACAAATCACTAAAACTAAAAACTTATATGTTAATAACAAACAGGACAATGATGGAGGGTTGGTAAAACTAGAAGCAAAATGCTAAAGATATTCCTAGACATGAAGCAAAATTATTAAGAAGGCCAAAAACCCACTACTAAATTAGTTTGAGTAGGTTTTCTGTATACTGAGTATTCAAAACTTGTTTGATTTCTTTTTAAGGTTAGATTTAAATTATTTAATTTATTATTAGATTCTTCTTCTAACATAAAATTTTATCTTGGCATGTAAACTGTTATAGAGTTGATACACTATATATGTTTGTATCATTATTTTGGGATATATACAGAGTATCATCAGTGTATCTAAAGTAATATCCTAATAGATCTTCAATTTTATTATATTATTTCTTCATCGAATATTTACAGAAAATTTTCCAATATTATAGCAAGGGTTGAGACCCCCTTAGTAATTTGGTAATATAGTTTGTTATTATATTGAAAACAATTTTTATTTAATAATTTTTACTGAAGCCTATTAGTTAATTACTTAATACATGCCATTTTCATTATTTGTTTTCAGTTCACTTATTAATATTTATAGTATTGTCAGTTGGAATGTTTGGTGAATATTTGAAATGTCAAAAGAAAATTATTTTGTATCTTTGTTTACTTTTGTTTTTTAGTTGTTCTGTGAGTTCGATACCATTTTTTATATTGTATTTGGCTACAAGTTTTATTTTGTTTTAAAATTTGTATTAATAATTTAGCTATTTTATAATTAGGTGCTGTTCTAGATTTATTAAAGGCCTAATAGGTTGTAATGGTCAGGGCCGGCGAGAGCGATCACAGGCCCCAGGGCTAAACATTTTTGGGCCCCCCCCAAAGAAAAACTTACAAAAATCATTACTGTTGGATTGTTAATGGTTTAGGATTTATTAATTGACCCTACAATTCGTTATTCTTAACTTTAATCATAAATAAATGGGTTTTACAGTGTTAATAAACAGTCTTGTCAAAGACCATTATGCGCCGGGCCCGCTTTGGGACCCTGAGCCCCGGGGCTCTGGCCCCCCTCTCGCCGGCCCTGGTAACGGTACATTTCTGTCCACATAATGTTTTGGGGAAAAACAAATATAAATTTTATTTTTAATTCAAAAGCATCAATAATAATGGTAAAGTTTTGTAAAGTTTTATAACGACGTAATATCAAGCGAGAGGAAATTGTATCAAGGTCAACATTGTATACGCAAAAACAACAACTATGTTTCGCCAGACGAACTTTGACCTATTAAGTCACCAAGCCAAGCCTGCAAAACCGTCACATGGAATGCCGTGCGTAATTCGCCTCGCCTTAAAAGTTGATTCGTCATAGTCTGAAGACAATAAGATTGGTGACGTGACACCCTCTCCACCTCAGAAAATAACGCAGTGCATTCGCTCTCAGTCACATATTACAGCTTGTGCCGACCGGACACGTATAAAAGTTCCAATACTAAATCTCGGGTGCACCCAAACAAAAATGTGAAATATTATGCAAAATCAGAACAAAATTGTAAAATAACAGTTAATTAACAGTTACTATGTAAAAATATATTATCTCAGAAAAGTGCGTGCGTCCACGAAATAGCAGGAATGTGCGCAATAAGATGGACTCACCTGTAACCAGATAAGTACTACAACGAAACATCAGATAGCTTCTTCAATCAGGAATAAAATAAATTCAAACCATTCAAAATTCTATTAAAAGAAATGTTTATTTAAAATGAGCTCTATAAGGGGAATATAAAACATGTACAGTATGAAAGAGTGCGTGGTTGGGTGAATGAAAAAATCTATATTTAAGAAGTGCTGGGTTGTGTTCTATTATATATATAATTTCAAGTGATGATTTATTATACTTTATTTTGGTGGGAATGTAAAATGTTAATGGGAATAATTACTTCTAACTTGATTTGATAAATTGCACCACATGGCCGAATAGAAGTGTTCATTTTTTCAAAGTAGGATTCAATGTACAAGAGTTATGAGTACAATAAAAAGAGAATGTCATTGGTAAACAAAAAATATAAGAGTAATTTATTGAAAATAACACCTATTTCAGTTCGCCTAACCGAAAACTGGCCCGAAGGTAAGAAAATTTTATGTTTCATTGTTGGTATCTTTAAAGATGACGCCCGGACAATGGATGAAAGAAAGTAAATTAAATTAAAATAAATTTAAAGTAATAAAAGTGAGCAGATTACAGTGGCTTCCGGAACAGGGACTCGACATAAAATTTTAATTTTATGTGGAGTAGGCCTACTGGGAAGAGCAGAACAGTTATTTGAAGTAACAATAATTTTTGAGGTACGTGAAAATAGACGTACAGAGATAGGGTTAGGTTATAGTATTATTTACATATGTGTATTATAGTAAGCAAAATGAATGCTAATGACGATAAGAACGTAGAAGTCAGCATAACTGACGAAACATTTACGAGTGAGATGGGCATTCACTCAACCCCAGTTAGCCAGATCGGTAAGTCTAGTGCCACCGAATCAGTCGAATTAAATACTATCCAAGTAACACCCATTTCAACTCGGTCTGAAAAGAAAACAGATGAGATAACTGCCATGATGCAGTTACTGTTAAATAAATTTGATGAGAAGTTTGATGAACAGAAGAACGGAATTAAAGAAATAAAAAGTAATTTCAATGATAAATTTGATGAAGTAAACACTAAAATGAATGAACAGAATAGTAAATTTGATGAAATTAGAAACGAAATTAAACAACAGAATTTTAATTTTAATTTGAATAAGCAAATGAATGAAATTAATACACGTTAGGATAATATGAAAGAACAGATATTACAATCAATAGATCAGAAGTTCGATGAACAAAACGCAAGAATAGATGACATGATTAATAACTTTACAATGAATAAAGTAGATGAAGTATTTCAAAGTGATATAATGAAAATTAATAAAGTTGATGATAATTGTGAGATTAAAATGGGGGTATAAAATGGTAAAGAGACCAAGAAATTAAACGAGAATAAAGATGATCAGTTAACCTATAATACGGTAAGTAGGGGTGAGAAAAATGATAATATAATTAAAAATATTATGGTGTTAGAAAGTAAGGTTGTGAATATTGAGAGTGCTGATGAAGTTATAGTGGGAGTAGAATTTGATAATGAAGTGATAGAGAGTATTGATAAGTTAGAGAGAGTTTACAGGTAGAGGGGTTGCAGAGGGTAAACTTTTCCCGTGGTGTTGTGGTTGTGGGTGAAGAAAATGCTTCACGAGTGTAGTTGGGAGACGTATGGTCTACAAATAGTTATCGCTTGATTTTTTGTGCATCTGGTAGATGGTGCAGTAATAAAGTTGTATTACCTTCTGCATGGGTTAGTAGAAAAAGGGTGAGATGGTATTTTGGTGGGAGATATTTTGAAAGAGAGTTGTGTGTTGATGGGGAGATAGAATTATTTAAGGTGGGTAGAAATTATAAAGAATTAGTAGAAAGGTTGGGTATAGAGAGAGTGGAAAATGATATTGAAATCTTACCTTGTGTTGAAGCTGATATAGCAGCAGTAGATGATGAATTTATAACTAACCTAGTGGTGACAGATTATACTAACGGCGATATGACTATACTTGATGGTGCCAGGTTATATGATATAATAATATGGAATAATCCTGTTAATTATAATGATATTGTGGAAAAATGTGAGAAATTAAATAATCATTATGTTGATAGTAAAAATATAATGTATTTAATAAAAAATGATTTCTGTAGACGTAAGACCAGAGTATTATTCGATGATGGTGGTTAAACAGTTGTTGTTCTTGAACATTTAATTATGTGAATAGTGTGGTTTCGACATGGATTGTATTATGAAATGATTTATGGTAAAGAATAAGGAATAATAATTTGGATTGTATATTCTTTTGTGTGTTGATGTCAAATGTATTTGTGTATTACATTATGTTGTGCATTATATTTTAGGTAAACCATGTATATATGTAGTAGGAATTGATTTAATAATAATTATAACATTTTTTCAGACTAAATAAATGATGAGAGTAAATGTGAAATTATAAAATGTAATTAAAATAACTTGGTGTTAAAAAAAACTGATTGAATTAAATAATTGGAGAGTAATTAATTAATGTTGTACAGAAGAGCTTTGATAATGAATTTAAATGATTTCTGAGATTTAGATTCTATAATGAACAGTAAATGATTAAACATACAATATGTTTAGATATTGAGTTATATTATTATTATGAGGTAAGTTATGAATTTTCTAGTGGAATTTTCAATGATCATATTAATGTAAAAGGTGGTAAAAGATAGAGTTTGGGTGATAATTATTTCAATAAGGCATTTGAGTCAGTCAGAGTTAACTTTATTGGGTGTTAGACAAAATAAGAATTTTGGAATAAAATTAATACAGAAACGGGTCAGTAGTAGGGACACAGTAGTGGGAGTGCATGTATGTAGAGAAAGTGAGAGTGAGGTAAATGGAGAGTAAATAGGTGATGGTGAATTTTTGTAGAGAGGGTGATGTTGTAGGGAGTGATCAAAGTGTGTCGTTGTGGTAGGTGATTGAGAAGTTTCGAAGAGTGTTTGCCGAGATTCCAGGGAGGGCAAAAGGGTATGAATGTGAACAGGTTCGGGAACACACATCCTAGGTACAAAGAGGGTTTCAGATATTTTATTCTAAGAGGAGAGTGATATAAGTAGAGTAGATAAAGTGTTGAAGGGGGTTATTATTGAGAGATTGGTCTCACCCTATGTAAATCTGTTAGTGGTTGTTAGAAGGATGATAGGGAGTAAGGTTATATGTATAAATGCACATTCAATAATTCAAATCAATGTGAATGACTGAGAATCACCCAAACTAATTGATGATGAAAATGTGAAAAAAAAGAAAAAAAATCATAATGAAAATGTAATAATGAGTTCACACTTTTGTTGGTTCAAAATAAGTTTGTGTCACTCACTTTTGATATCATATATTATGTCTAGAAATGTAGTCACACTAAATGTGTTCGTTATTTAGTTTATATTGAAGTGTTGTGTAAAACGTTAATACTTGTACTTTGTCAATATGGTTATAAGTTTGGAATGATCTCACCGAATTCAAGATGTATTACACCAGTTAGGATAGTAATTTCAATTTTTCTTCTCCAGATGGGTTGAACACAACTTGTACGTTAGTTTACTGATAATTTCTATATCTTTACTTGGCTTTTTTACTACACTCTTCTTATTTAATCTTGATTGGATTCCCAACTATTTCAATTTGTTCCTTCTTCATGGGACGCCAACCTTAGACAAAGCTTTCTTCCTTGTAACCATCAATTTTAGATTCATCTATAAGAGGCCTTGATTTGTTGATGTATTTTTCAGTCTCAGGACTGTTTTATCTGCCTCTAGTAAACATAAGTTTTTAATATAACCTTACTTTTCCTGATTATTTTACATAATCCCATTTATGCTTTTATTTCACTTAATTTTATATTGTCACTTGCGCTAATGAAGTTGATTTTATTGTTATTTGTTCACTTTATATAAAATACACGCCATTCTCACCTTATGGTCATAATTGGTTCACAACACCTTATATTTTTATCATTGTTTACACTGTGTCATTTGCACTGTTTCATTATCATTATTTATCCCTTTTCTATTCAAATAAACACAATTATAAAAATAATTATCTTGTTTTTACCATGACACTATCTATGATTACCATGACACTATCTATGAACTAATTACAAATACAGTCGTAGGTTTAAGACAGCTGGACTTTTAGGCTGGTTATACGAATGATTTTTCTTAACCCTAAATACATTTCTCACTAACATACTAAAACATTACTATTTACAATATTATAACAAGATATATAAAATCACTTCCCTAATCTGTTGCATAATTTTTGTGTCAAAGACACTGTCCAGTCTAGTCTTTTTTTATGTCTGTTTTGTCAAGTTATTTATTATGTTTGTTTGCAAGGCTAATTCCTGTTTTTAATTTATTCATGCATCTATAACATGTATTCTTTATTTATTATTCATGTTTTATTGGTTTAGTTATAATAATTCTTCCTTTATATAATTATTTTTGGTTGTTCTCATTTGACCACTCATTCTCTATTGCACGAGGAGTGACATAGTATTCAGTTACATAGTATTTATCTATTTGAGTAGTTTCCCTATATTTTTGATAATTAAATTGAGTTTCCTGTTTTGTACCATCTCGTGATGCTACAATATTGTTTATATTTTTAATGCAACTGAGCTGGAAAACATTACTAACATGTTTATAAGTATTACTAAATACTAACTAAATATAACTAAATATTATGAATACTGACTAACATACATTATAATCATATAAGCAATGAATGCTGTAATTCCCACCACAACAGCAACAATAACTAAGAGTATGATAAGTGCAAAAATCTGTGAATTAAAGTAGCCAAATACAACACCAAGATATTTGTCATCCATCAGAGTTGTTAAAGCATTTGGGCGGTCCAACACTGAAACAAAATACATCCGCCTGTCAGAAACTAGACAACATCATCACATTATATAGTATGTGCCAAAACAAATGAGTACTGAAGGCATAGTGATACATTATGGTATGAAGTTTCATTTGACATGAATAGTACAAATATCACATGAACCTAGCAGTACATAGAAATCAATTCCTATGTTCCTTAAGGAATAGAACATGTTTGATTCAGGCATTACTCAGAATGCATATACAGATTTTCAAACATGTTCCTGAAGAGAGGTTGCTTTACTTATCTATGCATTTACAGTCATTTCATGTATTGACCGATGGTTCCGGGTGTGTTATTTTGTAACAGTTTCCTTTAGCATGCCCCGAACATAAATGTTAATCCTTGCTACATAGCAAGTGAGTCCATTCTGCTGGAATCATTGTGAATGAAGTAACAGGTTTCTTTATAGCAGACTCATGCCCCACTCCTTCAGAAAAAGTGTGATAATTATTTATTTTTACTGCTCTCTTCACCGTAACAGAATTTTAATTATCATTCTCAGAACAAAACGCCCAATATGCTGTTCTCACACACCACACACATATATTGTTATATATTAATAGAGGTATTTCTACACAATACACAATGATGTTTGGGTGTTTAAAACCAAGAAAATACATTATCTGCCAATGTGACAGAATGACCATACATTTGATAGAATGCTGGTTTATTGTATACCATTGCTAACCTCAAAGGACAATACACAATCTCACTTCCTTCTCTGCATTTCTCAAACTGTCCAGTCTGTATCTTGTAAGCAAAACCACGAATTTGTTTAAGCATTCTCACAGACATAAGGATAAAATTCAATTTTAAAGATGTTAGAGACTTCACTTTGGAGACTATAACACCTGCTCAAGCAATTGACCTTAACTTGTAGTTGCTGTAGAGTCAATGGACAGCTGGTGCAGCATCTGCATTGTATGAGAATACTTACCATACAACACAGTTTGGTTAATGATTGCTATGGTTACCATACTACTGGGTGGTGGCTTTGGAACTGTTAATTAAATTAATTTACAACATATAGCAGGTTTGGTCTATTTGAATGCTCAGCTCTGTATGAGAGAAAACTTTCTCTTTCCTTTTTGAAATGCCATTTTAACCTGTATAAAGCTTAAACTGAAAAAACACATTATTATGCTTCCTTGACAGTGGCCACTGAAATGATCAGTTGGTGTGCATGTGTGTCATAGGCTTTCAGTACTGTTTGTTTTGGCATATACTTTTTTCTATAGTGTCATGTAGAGAACGTTATAACTTATGCACTCAATAATGAAACTTATAGAAAAAAAGTATATTAATTAAAATATTGATCATTTAGAAAACAGAAGTTAATCTCTTGATGTATTAAATCATTACTGTTTATTACATTATTTAACTGTATAATCAAATTATATATATATCAAATATAATAAAATATAAAAAAAAAGCAGACAAAGGCAACATAACTGTAATCATCTCCACAGATGACCTACACAACAAAGTACAAAACATCATGGAACAAAACAACATCGCAGAACTAAAACATGACCTCACCTACAGATACCAAAACACAGTAAAACAACTAATCAACAAAGCCAAACACATAATGACACACAAATAAGAGCCCTTCAATGAGACAAATCCTACCATCAGCCCCTACCCTCCAACCGCTTCCCAGAATCCATAAAGAAGAAATTCTGATCCGCCCCATTATCAATTACCGCAATGCCCCTGCACACAAACTCGCAAAACATCTAGACAAAATTATCGGACAACACACACAACTAGACAACAATATTGCAGTAAAAGACAACACAGACCTAGTAACAAAAATAAAAGACATAACATCCCCCATAATACTACATTAGCCTCCTTTGACATTAAAAACCTGTACACAAACATCCCCATCTCTGAAACAATCACCATCCTACAAAACAAACTCAAACAGAACAACACACCAGACGAACTTATCAACGAAATAACAGAAACTCTGAACATTATCACAAAACAAAACTACTTTACATATAACAATAAATTCTACACACAGAATGATGGTCTACCTATGGGCTCACCCATATCCAGCATTCTAGCAGAAGTCTTCCTCCAACACTTAGAAAAAACAAAAATACTCACAAACAATGACAGGCACTCACATAAAATACTATATTGGCACAGATATGTTGATGACTTTCTAATACTATACAGGGGAAACAAAAGACAATGTGAACAATTACTAACGCACATAAACAAAATACATAAAAACATAACCTTTACTGCCGAATACGAACACAACAATAGCATAAACTTCTTAGACCTCTCCATCACAAAACTTGAACACAGGCACAAATTCAGTATATACAGAAAACCGACTACAACTGACACACTAATACACAACTCCTCCAATCACCCAATACAACACAAACTAGCTGCGTTCAGAACCATGATACATAGACTTAACAACATCTCCCTAGATGAAAAAGACTACAAAGACGAACTAAACACGATAAAATATCTAGCAGAATCCAACGGATACGACAGAACAATAGTCAATAAACTCCTACACAAAACACAAAACAAACAACAGACAAAGACAGAAAACAACAAATTCATAACACTAACATACATCAACAAACAAACTGAAAAAATAGCCCACAAATTCAAAAATGGAGGACACAGAATTGCATACAAAACTACTAACAAAACAGAACACACACTATCAAAACACACACACAAAGCACAAAACAAATTCGATCTTCCTGGTATTTACAAACTAAATTGCTCAGATTGCAACAAATTCTACATAGGCCAGACAGGACGTAGCTTCAAACAAAGATACATTGAACACACAAAGGCACTCCACTCCACTACAGAATCCACCTTTGCAAACCACCTCATTGAAGCAAACCACACATACAAAAACATCGACAATAACATGAACATTCTACACATACACACAAAAGGCCAAAAACTAGACACTCTAGAACAACTGGAAATATACAAACACATGAAAACAAATAAAAACGACATCCTGAATGAACAGATGCAATTCAAATCACACGCATTATTCAAACATATCACACCTCACACACACAACATCTATCTTTTGAAAATTGCTTTCATCGCCAACAACAAGACAGTACTACCAGCGGCAACCTCTGAAGAAGCTTTTTAAAAGTGAAAACCAGTTCAGGTTATAAGGTAAAACCTTTACGTTTTTACCCATAAAAAGTTTTGTGTTCCGAGTCGTAGTGAAATAATTATATTTAGTTAAGAAATGGACACATCATGGACAACGAAATCCAAGTGTATAATCAAGATGTATTTACTCATGCAAAGCAAGTTTTGATCACTATACTTCATACTCATTTTCAAATCATATTGAACCACTGTCTAGTGAAATATGTACACTTTGGTTGGTTATTGTTATTAGTAGGTAATAATATGAGGCTATATTGGTTGTGGTGTTAGGAATTTGTTTAATTCATGTATTTCATTTTTTGTTTTGAATGTTAAGTGTTTTAAAAATTGTGCCATATTTATTATTGATTTCTTTGGGGTTAATTTGTTTTGTGCTATGTAACAAAAGAAATATATTGCTTATGGCATAAACATAAATTGTAAGTCACATCACACTTAAGACTTATGTTTAAAAATCATTAATAATTTAACAACAAAAAATGCAATCGTACCAAATGGAATATATTATTACTTGTACACACACACACACACACACACACACAAGAGATTTTTGGCCTTTAGAAGGGCAGATAAAATTGTAGTGGTCATTATTTCATGGTCCTGATGTTACATAAACTATAAAGTAATATAAACTAAGAATTTACAAACACTATTTTGATATGGATCACTATTATTCTAGATACAATTTTTTATAATGTTTGGGCTGCTGCTAGGAGCACTGTGCATTGTTTTTGGAGATGA
Organism: Magicicada septendecula; assembly: GCA_034769895.1. Lineage (NCBI taxonomy): Eukaryota > Metazoa > Arthropoda > Insecta > Hemiptera > Cicadidae > Magicicada > Magicicada septendecula. The sequence goes on along the minus strand of CM068369.1, from coordinate 192,223,318 downwards.
TGCTGGTGTTTGAAAGATTGTTTTGTGCGTGTGTGTTGTCTAATGTGGCAAAATAGCATATATGATTTTAATTCTGTCTGTTCATTTAGGATGTTGTTTCTGGGTGTTTTCATGTGTTTGTATATTTCTAATCATTCAACTGTACAATGATGAATCTCACAATGAGCAAATGTCTGCTCAGGCAATAACATACAACATTAAAAATTGTTTATCAAATATTCTAATGTACTATGTCAAGATAGTGTTCTAAGTATCAAGTATTCTTAGATATACTCCGACACATCATGAGAACAAAGCCCAAGAATGATGCGACATGGAACACATGAGAGCTGATGCGATGTTTCTACAGCATCAGTGCTATCCTTGTCAGGTTTACAATCACACTCTCCTAAGCTGCTTAGCTGTATTCCTGAATACATAGAGTTGATACACGCCTGTATGACTGGCTAACACCTTGAGCTGGTCCAACAGGTTGACCCTGCTCTGCTATCATGTGAGTGGCCTAGTATAATGTGATTGTGGCTTTGGTATGTTGGGGCTCATTCTATGGCCCACAGTGGTGGGTGAGTGTAAGTTTAAGTTCTTTGAATGGTAGGTTTTCATGATGGGTGAAGATAGAGACTGTCATTCTGTCTATTTAACATGTTTCATCTCTTGATCTCCATCAACACCTCCTGCTGGAGGTGTTTTTTTTAAGTGTGATAATTGTGAGAGCATGATCGTTCATGTACTATTGGAATTGAATGTGTGTTATGTAGTTATGTGAGATGTGCAAGTGCCAATGTATCAGATTTTCTAAGACCAAAAAAAGTATGTGGCCACAAGAAGTATTTCCACATTGTAACACTCGGTTACTATTTGATTTATGAATTATATTATAAACTTCCACTCACCTTTAATTTTCGATCTGGCCGGATCTCTAAGTGGGGACGAACCCCGTTCGTACGACGAACTTGACAGCACATCAAATGAACTAAGGTTTTTTTTGAAATGACTTTGCATAACAAAATATAGCATTGAAAAGATACTATTTTTATTTTGCAATTACTGTCAATTACACTACATATCTATATGCCTCTCGCCATGTGGCGTAGTGGTGCAATCAAATAAGACATCTTCCATTAATAACTTTTTCAACATGTTACCATCAAAATAAGTAGAATTAATTATTTCTTTTACTGTTTTACCAAAGTTATGAAATATTTATTTGTTGATTGTTAAGACGTAATATTAAACTATACATACCAATTACTATTAAACATCTTACATCTATGTAGGCCGCCCAGCCTGCTACTCTCTTTCTCTCTCACACTAATTTACCCCTTTTTATTAGACACACGCCCCATTATTAATAAAATTGATACTTGTACCCCTTGTCGACATGAGGCATCCTCATCGTGTGGCCACTCCTTTATAACTCCATGGATATAAAACGAAATAGATTTTTTGTTTGTTTATGTCCTTTGGTTGGACCCCCACACCACTGTCACATCACTGTTCAGCCGAAATTCACATTTTACTGGTAAATTACTAAATTTTTTTAAAAAGTAGCCCCGTGGGGCTGTACCGGCCGGTACTGTCTGTGTCGAACTGCGCAGAGCGGCATAGCATGCGCCGCTAACTTGATTGCGTCTTTTTTTGTGGAAACCAATGCCCCATAGTTCTTCGACGCTTATAAGTCCTATTCAAACCCATGTAGTTATTTGTGTGCAGTTAGTGTAAGATATTCGCTAGGCACTGGCTGACGTCACTAGGTAGGCGGGACTTAAGTTTTACATCCGTCACCTTGGCAAGCTAAGTGAACAGAATTTAAACATCTTGGCCATCTTTGCGGTTCACTCCGGCGTGGGTCCGCGCGCATGGTTGTGTGACGCGCTCAGACGTACTGCCACACACTTGCAAAGTTCTTGGAAATGACGACTTGGTACATTCCTGGTTAGCGATTGCACAACTAGAGATATTGCTCCTTTGTTAGAAACGGTTTCCGCTCACCACGTGTTCTGGTCAGAGTTGGAAATAAATTTATGAATATTTTAATAAGTCCCCAAAAATTTAATAAAATAAAATAACCCTCAAATTCGGCCCGTTACAACATTTGTTATTTCAGACTACAACAGAACCACAAAGACAAGAACATAAAATTCTTGGATTTTGTTGTCCAAGTATTAATAATGTCTAATGAACTACTTTTAACTATGTACCACTAATTTTTAGGTAAAAAGTTTAATACCTAGGCTAGCTTTCACTTATTACAAGCTTCATCAGAGGTAGCCTTATCACTGTAATGCATTTATCACCCATGAAAATGTTGTAACATCAACAACGATAACAAGAACAAAAACAACAACAACTACTACTACTACAATAATAATACGCCTGTAAACATCCATATCATGACATTACAGTCTTTCAATACACGCTGACACAATAAACATCATAAAGAGTTTATAAACTTTATTGTCATATATTTAATATATTTTTTTAATATTAAAATACCATATATTTTCAGTTTGGTATAAAGAATTATATTTTATACTAATTAATATTTTCCATGTGTGAGTTTCGTGCTTTTTCTTTCTAAATCAAAGGTTTGATTCAAATTGTACAATAAAGATTAAACCTATCAGCCTTGTTTCTAAAAAGAAAATAACTGAAATTCGTGTTTAAAGTGTGGTACATGTACTAATAGTATTTTAGGATAATTAAATATTATTTTTAAAATATGCCACAACAAACCTTTCAGCCTAAACCAGTTGGTGACCCATGTAAGATTCAAGTCTTCTTGTTTCACCACACACTGCCAAGTGCCCTGATGAGATTTTTTCACAGATTCTACAATGTCATGATCAAGCTTAAAGCAAAACAAAAATGACAGCTTGGATGTTTTTAAAAATAAAAAAGTTAGGTTTATCCAAAGTTAAGTAACAAATTTTATTTCATCAACATATAGCTCTACTTACACCAACATGAAACGATTTACATAACTGGGAATTAATATACACATAGTTAATATATTAACACATAATATATTATTACATAGGCTTTTATATAAAATATATGATGTGTGTAATAATAATTATTACTATATACAGTACATATTTTGTGTAATGTGTAATTAATAATTTAATTGTTAGTTGAGTTTTTTAATATACAGTAGGAGGGGGTATTTTTATCGTAGTTTATTGGTCTTTCATTTGTGTTTAGTAAATGTATTGTAATTGCCATTAACAATTCACTCGATTAGTCTGAATGTTGTGCGTACGATAACAAGTGGTGATGTACTATCATATCCATCTGGAGTACTGTAGGACATAATAGAACATAATGTGACCTTGCTAATCACATTCAGAATTCATTTACATTTACCCTTAATATTTGTGCTATGCATTTGTACTGTTATGTAATATGGAACATTCTCGTACATTTGATAGTGTCGTTCTACAAGCATATCAACTAGCCCAGCCGGTGTGTGTTTCTGCCATGGCCATGCGTAAGTATCCTCTAGAATTTTCGAGTGCTTGTTAAGGATGCATATTACGGAACCCTGCAGATTATAAATAACCCACACCTGCCATTTAATTTTCAGTTTATGTCGGGCGATTACTCAGTGTGTTTAAGTGGTGATTTATTCAAGTAAGGTTTGAAGTATTGTGACGAAGTGTTATTGTGTTTTAATTGTTCGGGACTCTATTAGTTGACATTATTATTGTGTGTGGACAAATTTTACTTGGCTTGTTGTAAGAGACTATCTTGTTGATTGCAGTTTATTAATTGTCATAATTAAAGCTGGTTATTAGTGTTTTGTATTTTGTTTTCCACTGTACCATACGACAATCAGTGAGACCGTCGTAACAGTACTATTTACTTTCGTAGGGTTTGTTGACAGGAAGCATAAGATAAACAACCTATGTCTGAAGGATGAATAGTATGTTAGAGCCTCCTTTAATTTAATATGATGATTACTTCAGATTTTGCCCATTAACCTATGAAAATTATGTCTTAATATTTCTAAGCATATTTCATAATACCATATTCTAAATATAATTAAATGTTTAAATATAATATATAATTAAATATCATAATATTCATACGTGGTAATACATATGCAACTTCTCTCACTCTGTTTTGTCACATCTTTCATTCTTCCTTTAATTTTCATATTTGTCCAAACTTGTTTGAACATGTGAACAGCCTTCACACATTTGTACTAGCTTCAAACAACTTCACAACAGTACTTATCAGCCATACAAAAACAAGAATAACAATACATTCATTAATGGTGTAGAAAATGATACATTTCGGTTGGCCCAAATTTAAAATTTCAGTTTACACAAATGCACTTATGGAAATTTCTTTTAATACTTAGTTTGTGCAGAAATTCGATGCTTAAATATAATTGGTGGTAATGTTATAACCTGTAGGTAATTAATGACATTTTATCATTTTGAATGTGATTAAAAGTAACTGGCCTAATTTCTAAATAACTGACTCATATTACTTATATTTGTAGTCTTAAAGGTATCTGCTTGTTTATTAATTAATAGATTAGAATATAAATGTCTGTGTTTCACAAATCAATAAGAGATTAATTTGCTATTGCAGCATACCTTGTAGATAATAGAATTGACTTCACTGGCATGATTCATAACTCTGGACTGTACAAACAGCATTAATCAAAGAAAGAATATAAAATTTTAATTTTAAAGCTCATTAAACAATATGTTTTTAAACTTTAAAATTTGTTTTGGTCATGTTACAAAATTGCTGCCCTCAAGAAAGGATTTAAAGGAAACAGTATACCGAGATTTTTGTAATAATACTAATTTTTCAATAATACTAATTACTTCTCTGCTAGTACAAAATTTGCTGAACTTATGTTAGAACTTCAAATAAAACATCAAATGAGTTCAATACCTCAGCTGGGGTGACTGCATGATAACCTTTCACCATATCTCTTTGTTGTATTGATGGATCCTATCATCAAAGTGAACCAACAAAGAAGGAAAAAATTTAAGCTTGGGAACCAGTGATTACAACCTTGTTATTTACAAATCTCACTTTTACTAATGAAATTATTCTGATCACTAGCTCAGAACAGAATCTGCAGCATAGTCTGAATATATGGGAAAAAGCTATAAGTAAGAAAAATGTGATCACTATCTCCACAAAAATAGTCTTAAAAATCAGACAAGCAAGTCAACATAATATAGTTGTTTGCAATAGTGAGATCGAGCAGGTGGACTCCTTCAGATATTTAGGTGCAGTGTTTAGTGAGCAGTGGCAGCTTCAACATTTTGATGATGGGGGGGGGGACAGACTGACATCTGGATGGGCCACCCTGTATGATTTTTTTGCATGGATACGAGATCATAAGTAGAATTAAAAGCTAGACCACATGGTTCCTCAACAAGAATGGCTCAACTACTCCCTACTCCATCCAAACTACTCACAGCATATTTACTCCAGTTTATTATTTCCACATACTTATCTCTTTTTTAGTCTTGCCCTTTTTTATCTCAAAGTATTATTGCAAAATATTTTTTTTAAATAAGTACAATAAGTTAAAGTTAACATACATCTTACCACTCCTAAAGAAGAAATTCCATAGTCCTTCCATATAAGTCCATCATGTATCCAAACCTGGTTCAGTTCACCAAAAATATAACTTAATGTGAATGCCTGGCATTGAAGTATCAACTGTCTTGTTGCTCTCACTGTTATGGTTGGATCTGATGTAACTACAGTCACTGCTACCACTTGAATTATGGTGCGGACATCTCTATGTTCAAGAATGCATAGGTACACTCCACTGTCATCAGAACTAGCTGATTTCACATCTATTTATCAGTTTTAATAATTCATTATATAACTTACAGATTTCATTTAATTAAACATTTTAGAGTAATTTCTATTGACTATTTTATATTTTCACAACTATATTATTGACATTACAATTGAAAACAGTGTTGTTATATATTAAAACTATTCTTTTGTTATATAAGACTGATTTGTTTTTAATTATTATTATTAAGTTTGTTCAAAAATAAAGTTCAAGATTTGTTTAAAAATGTTTAAGTTCTACTCAACTCTTCGTAGTTATCGTTGAGTGGGTTTGATATAATTATGTAGTTCAAAACAATTGTTTAAAAGGAGTGTTAAAATCCTCTTGAAGCACTGGTAGATTTACTGTTTCACTTACCAATGGTGATTGTTGTCAGTCTTCCAAAATAGGCCCTGTAATACACTGAAATGTCACAACACAGTTTATAATATGTCACAGGTGTATTTGTGTATGTACAGTAAATAAAATGACTTTGTATATTTGATACTGCTTTGAAGTTCAAATATTGGCCGCTCGTTTGTCGTACTGCCACTTTGAAAATAATTGCTCTGTAAATAATTTTTTTTTTGCCTACTTTGAAATAAAAAAACTGATTCAAAGGTAAGAAAATTATTATTTTTATTAACAATAAGTTAATTTAAAATTAGCATCCTTTAAAACAATTAATAGTACTTGGATTTCGTTGTCCATGACGTGTCCGTTACTTAACTAAATATCACTATAGTATTGATGACTCAGATACTTCCGAGTCGTCAATACTATAGTGATATTTAATTAATAGTCATAAAAAAAAAAAATTTTAATAGTTATTGAGATTCTTACAGCTCAGGGCTGGTAACACTGATTATTGTATATCGTATAGCTGTTAACCTAGTTTGGTTAGTTTGGTTTACAATTACCAAAATTCGTGTGTTCTTTTAGTTAACATGATACAGGGTACAAAAATCCTGAAATATAACAATAATACATTATAGAAAGTAATTAAAAATCAAGAAAACAAGTTTAATTAAGATATTGGAAATTATCGTATTTTAGTCCACCTGGTGTCAATTCACCAGCTAAGCAGTGGAGCGTACTGTGTGTCAGAATAATATTACTTGGATGGTTACTAATAATGATATATATTATAATTGATTCATAAATTCATTTTAACTATTCAAGTGTGTATAGCGTTAAAACACAACTCAGTATGATTGTTACAATTCTCGTAACATATAGGTTAGATTGCCTTTTACTCAAAGTGAGTCAATAAAATATTTCAATTTATGGCATTAAAATCTTAAAACTATACATAACATTTATTCGTGGTAAGTATGTTGTTTATTAACTGTAATGATTGTTCTCTGTTATTATTTGATAAATGATCTGATTTCATATTAATAATAGTCAAGTTAGCATCTATATTCGATATTGTTTACATCGATATTCATTATAATATTATATTCATTTGTCATTTTCTTCTAAAAAAATTAATAATATCTTATTTAAATTAATAAGATCGAGAACTTTTGTTCAAATACTGGTTAATTAACATTCATACATTAACTAAATACCACTAAATACCGACGACTCGGAACACTAAGCCCCCCATATAAGCAAAAACGTAAAGGCTTCATGAGATTATATATATCATATGAGATCAAATCCGTTAACAATAACAAAGTAAAAGGAGTATATAACCAATCAGAAATAAAGATATCGTGAAGGATAAGGGAAGAATCCGAAGATTGAAGAGTTCAACAATTTATTTTAAAACAAGTAAACAAAAATAAATCTGTTCTAGTGGGGGGGCTTTATGTAACGTTACATAACCCATGCCCCAATATGATAACACAATCACCCCACTCTAAAAGTCAGAAATGGGTATTATGTACCTAGCTATCAAAAACTTTGTACCACCAAATTCTGTAAACAATAACAATGTGAAATATAGTGTAAAAAGTGAGATATAGTGTACATAGTGAGAGTGTAAACTTTTAAAAAGGAGCATCTTACAGATTTATACTGTAGATGAAAAAACAATCAATTGTAGCAGTGGACTATATTGCTGCTGACCAATCTTGTATTTTTTTTTTTTGTATTTTGTGTAATTTTTATTGTGTAGGCCACAAAGATCTTGTACCTAGGTATAATTTTATGTTTAATATAATAATTGTGTTTAAATATAAGATAACCCAGGGTTAGATATAAAATAATAATAATATAAAATAATACTATGTGAGCAAGATGGCATAGGAAAATAGTTTAGAGTAAGGATACTTTAAGTAAATAATAAATAATGAATAAATCCAATTAAAGGGAATTAAAATATAAAAGACCAATGTACAAGCTTAAGGAAAAATAAAAAGAAAAACCTTAAATAAATTAAATTGGATTACGAACAAAATTTAAAAAGGATTATTTTTCCAAAAAGAAGAAATAAATTTATAATAATTAATAATAGCCTATATACTAAAAAGTATATAGATTCACCAATAGAAACCATAAAAAATCTTGGTTACTACGAGTAACCAACTAACAAGATTTGAATGGAATTGTTAAAACGATTGGGAAGTGAACGTTTTGAAATGTAATGCCTATTAAAAAATTCGAGAAATTAATGAATACTTTTTGGAATAATTAGTGCGAAATTTAATAAAATTGACGAGTGATGTACACCTTCTATTAGAACTCCTTCAAGTAGCACCATTCACACCCTTTATTTGATGAAACTTTGAAAAATTTAACGACTAGATCCAGGCCTAGTCTCCAGCACGTCGAGATTTTGGTGAGATCGTATCCAAGTAAATTTAACTAAATTACATCTCAACTATAACTTCATAACACTAGAAACAGCACCATATCTTTAAACACTTCAGGAAAAGAGGTGAAACAAACTTTATTATTTTTGTTAACCAAAAAATCAAGCATAACGGATCTCTGTGAATTTCTAGCCACCATTAAATAATTTCGTGGTTGTAGGGAAGAAACATAACCTGTACTCTGGCGGATAAACTAGGAACTACATACTACAAAATATAATCTATTAATTAATGTAAAGCTTGGTATTAAATTATTCATTCCTGACAGTCTCATAGTACAAAGAACTTAAAAAATAACCCTGGGAAATTAATATATTATTTCTTTATTGTTTTATATTTTATAAAAGATAAAAATATTTGTTATACATTCTATGTTTACAAAATAAGATCGAACTAATGTTGTGTTGACAGTGAGAATCGATTATACCTTTCTGTTTTGGGAGAAGATAAAAAAACATTAATCAACTAAACGCTATAACTCACCGTCTGTGGCTTAAGTAAATGTCTTTTATTCAATTTACATGTTTCGGGACACTTGTCCCATCATCAGAATATTTAAAAAGGTCTCTTTATACCATCATACAATGGCACAGTCGTCAATACATTAAAAAATATTAAAACCACATAACACAAAACACAAATACATTACACAAAGTACGCACACGACAATTTTCGGTGTACACCACACGGTAACCGATAGCGCACTTAACCTGAGTGCGCTATCGGTTACCGTGTGGTGTACACCAAAAATTGTCGTGTGCGTACTTTGTGTAATGTATTTGTGTTTTGTGTTATGTGGTTTTAATATTTTTTAATGTATTGACGACTGTGCCATCGTATGATGGTATAAAGAGACCTTTTTAAATATTCTGATGATGGGACAAGTGTCCCGAAACATGTAAATTGAATAAAAGACATTTACTTAAGCCACAGATGGTGAGTTATAGCGTTTAGTTAATTATAAAATACGTGGCTTGGACTATAAGCGGATTTATTCCATTAACAAAAAAACATTGTATTTATTAAATAAATACAATGAATACTTTGTTATTTGAATAAAACTGTGTATTATTTTCAGTAGAGGGTAGTTGTTTACAGATTGTCAGGAGACAGAGAAGAGAACGGACAACCAGAAAATATTACATACCATTGGTGTTAATTTAACCTCCAATGTGTTTGTAAACGTCAAAATCAGCTGGTCTCTTGAGCGGAGAAATTTAAATTAGTTAATTGTATGCCAAGAGGATAATTCTTTTTGCACTCTCTCTCTCCTAAATACGGTCCAACAATTTCATTGAATTCACCCAAATCAAATCTAAGAAAAAAAATCAGCATAATCACACACACTCGATTTCCTTTTTTTTTGGAAACTTTAAACATAAATTATAACGAGTTTTGTGACTCTCATTAAAGCGAGATTTTCGAGGAGCGTAAATAGACGATAAGAAACCTTTTTAGGAAACGTAAATTTTAAGACTCCGAGAGATTTACCGCGAGATGTTACAAGATTGGCGAACCCAACAGTGGGGCTAATAAAACATTATTTCATTAAACAATTACAGTGACGATCGCAAGAGTGATGATAAGATCATACGATACTATCCGATTACCGCGAGACGTTACAATATTTGTATAATATATATTGTATATTTGTATTGTTCTTTTTTTTCTGGATTTTGAGGTTATGGGAAAAACTAGTGATCTTTCACCAAGAAAAGTTGGTGTTACTAAGACATTGCTTGAAGAGAAAAGGTACTCACAGCGAGAAATAGCTAAAAGACTACAAATTTCACAGAAATCTATTGCCAGGCACTTAAAAATGGGCATGACTACAGTCCTGCAAGACAAGGCAAGTGTGGGCGCAAGAGCAAAGTGACCCCAAGAACTCAACGCAAACTTGTCCAGATGGCCAAATAGAACCGAAGAGCCACTAGTCAAGATTTAAAAAAGTCCCTGGAGAAGTATGGGGTTGATGTTTGTACTTCCACAGTTAGGAGAAAGCTAATTAATGCAGGTCTTCCAGCGTGTCGGCCAAGAAAGAAAGCTAAAATAACACCGGCAATGGCTAAGAAAAGGCTTAACTGGGCCCATGAGGTTAAAACTCGCTTTGGAAATGATTGGAGCAAGGTAAAGGATCACAAATTATTAATACCTGATATTTTTGATTTATTTTTTTTTTGTTTTCTTACACATGCTTCTCGATAAAAGAGAAAATTCTAGAATTTAACTTCTAGAAGTTAACTTCTAACTTCTACCCAAAGGCTTATCAACTGTCCATTTCCAAAATCTTTTCATACTCAAACTGTTATTTATTACAGGCCTGCTTTTCTGATGAGTCCATGTTTTCAATATGTGATGAAAGCAGGCAGTATGTGAGAAGATCTCCAAATGAAGAGTGCTCTGAGTCTTGTGTTGCGCAGGCTGTGAAACATCCTACTTCAGTTATGGTGTGGAGTGTCATCTCAGCAAAGGGTACAGGCCGTTTATATATTGTTGAAGGCACAATGAATCAGTATCAGTACAGAAAAGTCTTAGAAACAAGACTTCTTCCCCAACTGAGAAACTGGTTTCCTGACAGAGACTGTGTTTTCATGCACTATGGTGCACCTTGTCATAAAGCCAAGTCAGTACCAAAGTTCTTGGCTGAAAACAATGTGCAAACCTTGCCATGGCCTGGGAACAGCCCAGATATGAATCCTATTGAGAATTTATGGGAATTGTCAAGAAGAGGCTAAAAAAATCAACATAACTAAGGTTCAACTTATCGGGAACTCATCAAAATATGGCACCATGATGACGAAATAAAAAACATATGTCCAGTTCTTGTGGAAAGCATGCCGAAGCGGATTGAATTGTTAATAAAGGCTAAAGGCATGCACACAAAATATTAATGTTGTTTTAAATTGTTCAATAAATGATTTTTTAACCTAAAAACTCTATTTTTTTTACTGAAAAACCTACCTGAGTCTAATAATTTTCACACCTCTGTAATTAGTAAGTAAAATACAAATCAGATATTCCACCATAGTCTACACCTCATGTAAATAAACATTGTTCATTTATGTCTGTGTGTATGAATGCATATTGTAATGTAACAAAATTGTAGTTACATATAAATAATATCCAATACCTAGAATAAGAATCTACCACGTACATGTCTAAGCCAAAATGAGATAAAACTTATGAAGTATTAAAACCAATCGTGTATCCATATACAAATAATGTCAAAGCAAGTCAACACAGGAGAAGGAAGAATTATAATTGAAAGCATCATCAATATGATAAGAAGAGGAGAATATAAAAACCAAACAAATACATTAGCAACCAGGACCCAATAGATCATACAAGTGAGGGGACATATCAAATAAATGAAACAATTTATTATACAAGTGAGACAAAATATCATATATGTGACATAGAATACAAGTGAGGGAAAATACCCTATAAGTGAAGAAACCTATATATAAGAAGAAGAAGAAATCCGAATACAAGAAGAGGAAAGGTGTATGTGATTAAGAAGAAGAAAAATGTATAATAAACCATGGAAGAAGATTTAACAAGGACAAGACAATAACATTCCCAGTGTGAGAAATACACTACGACAAGGAAGATAATAAGGTATGGGTGAAGAATGCCAAACAAGTGAATTATAATACCCCCAACAAGGAAGAACATGATGAAGAAAAGGTGACCAAGAACCAAGTGTCGACAAACTAATAAGTAGCCACAGACAATAATAGTGAGTGTCTTATATAAGTGCATCGATTAATATTAAAATAACACAACCCCAAGTAAACACCACAAACAATAAAAGTGCAATGTTTATGGAAGAGGAAGATAAGTGTTAACAAAGAGAAATAGTGAATCCCAAATAAACAACACAAACATTTAGTATATGATTTATGAAACAAGATTATGACAAAATACAAACATAAAAAGACCACAAATGTACTGATATTAAAGAGAGAAATAATTGCTCAATAACTGCTGAAACTGAATATAGAAATCCTTAATAAAATATATGTTTAAATATCAAAAGAATAGAGAGTAAAACCGATATATAATGTAATAATTAATGTATTGAAAATAAGACAACCTGCTATAGAAAGACAAGGCAGTTTGCCCAAAACCAAAATATAAACACATAATATGTACAACAATAACAAGTAAGAATTAAGTAATAATGTGTAAACAAATAGTATATAATGTGTATATAATAGTGAAAATATTGTAATAAATAATAGTAATAATATATCATAGTAAAATTATAATAATTAAGCAAGATGATGAACAAATTAGGATGAGTATTGTTGTCAACTCAGTAAGAGACACATAACCTCAACTGAACAGAATCTGCAACACAGAACCACATTTAATGATTAGAAAAATGCAGACAAAAGTTATTATTCAAATCAACAACCAAAATAGGATAAATGAGTAACATAATGAACCCAATATGAATTGAGAAACACAATTATACAATCTATACTATTTAAACAAACAATAGCCAGATTAACAAAACACAAGATGACTATCAAAGTTACACAAAATACTCACTTAAACTTGATAAAGGAGAGGGAAATAATTTGACAGTAGCAACTAGAATATTCAATACCTCTATGAGAACCTCTGACAAACATTAAATACATAAATTTATATGAAAACAATAATAAACAAACATACATGACCAATGAGACTAGATGTAAATAGCAATCTTACTGAAATTTATGAATGTAGAACACAACAAAAAAGTGTTATACACAATAGACAAACAATGTACAAGGTCAAAGTACACATTAATGGATAAAAATACATCCATTAAGTACAAACAATGATAAATTATGTATATCAATGTGACAGAATTATGACATGGTGTATTAAAGCCATCCAATATAAATAAATGAAGCACAATAAATGGAAACAAAGCTTCACTAAAGGTGTAAAAATATTTAAGGTAAAACCTAAACATCTAAGAAATATATTATTATGAAATATGTATTAGAAATAGTGAATACAAATGCAAGGACATGTAGGGCTTATACGCCTGAAAAGCATTTGACAAGAATTGTAAATATTTTAGTGTTTAGAAATAATTATTAAGAGAAATTGACTCTAAACACTTACAATAAGCATTAGAATTAGAATATATTATAATAAAGTGGAAAGGACTTAAATGTGATTAAGAACCACAAAAAGTGCATTATCGAAAAGTGATTTAGGTTAATTATGGACGGATTTATAGCTTGTGTAGACTCTAAATAAAGAGGCAAGCATCCGCAAGATGATAATACCATTCACTTCTTAATTCAAAAAGTAATAAGAAAGATATAAACAATAGAAAGTTTTCCTTCAATTCCAAAAAGAATTGAACGCGTCATAGCATACTCTTGAACCCAAAGACCGATGCTAAGAAATAAAATTTCTGACTTTATTAAGGCATATGGGGTCGAGATTACCAGATTATCAACCAATAGGAAGAGCTGATTTCAGGAGACGCCGACAGCAACTTTGAAGGAAAGCATTACTAGTTCTTTGACCATCAGAGTGAACGGGACGAGTATCCGTCGGGAGAAAATTTTAAAAATGTGCGCGCCCCCCAGTATAAACGAGTGAATCTAACCTCACTAAAGGTGCATAACCCCTTACGTGTGAAGTGCGTCGAGTGATGTGTAATAACAATCCATCCATCGCCAGTGTATAATAAAGGCGATGATGAGTGGGAAATTAAGGGAGTACTTATTATTAACAATATTTTAATAAAAACTAATGTTTACCAACAAAAACTTTCACGTTGGTACTACTTTATCAAGTGCAGTTGTACATGGCTAAACTAATGTATGAATTCTTGGATTTCGCTGTCCATGACGTGTCCGCCACTTAACTAAATACCACTATAATACCGACGACTCGGAACACTAAGCCCCCTATAAGCAAAAACGTAAAGTTCCACCTTACAGCCTAAACCGGCCTCCACCCATAGAAGGCTTCATCAGAGGGGGGGATAATATATATGATCTCATATTCCCTTTCACCTGGGTTACGATGTATGGTCCGGTATAAAGTAAAAGTAATTTTCTAGCAATACCCTCTATAGAACTCGGTAATTGTCTATTTTTTATCAACATCTTATCTCCTACTTGGTATGGATCTATTCTTTTCTTCTTCTCAGTTTCCTTTTTATTTTGAAGTTTAGCTTTATGCAACAACCTGTTGTGCATTTCGATCTTGTTGAATTCCACTCTCTTTCCTGGAGGAAAATTTATTAATGATGTGATTTCTCTTGGTGGTGGTCTGTCAAATATTACTTGAAAAGGGCTGGTTCCGATAGTGTCATGGTATGACCAATTAAGGAAGGTTTCTGCTGGTTCAAGGTACTGGCTCCATTTTCTATGTTCTTGGTGACAGTAGGTACGCAAAATTCTACCAACTTCCCTTAAGACGCGTTCGGCAGGATTACTACTAGGGTGGTATACTGACATTTTATATGTCCTTATTTGCCATTTCCTCAATTCTTCTTTCCACTTTTTACCTCTAAATTGCGTCCCATGATCCGTTATTATGGTTTCAGGTCTTCCCACTTCAGGTAAGTATTTTTGAATAATTACCTCTAAAATTTTCTTTGTATTGGCTCTACTGATTGGGTAGAGTTTTGTATATTTGGTATAGTGGTCAAACATAATTATTATATATTTAAATTTATGTCTCCCTCCACTTATAGGGAAAGGTCCACATATATCTTAGAAGGTTTTCTCAAGTTTACCGTTAGATTGTATTGTAATCATAGCTCCAGTTCTCTTCTCATTATTTATTTTTACTAACTGGCATATGTTGCAGTTTTTCAATATTAATCGTACTCTCTTATTTATTGCTTTTATATACCAAAGTTCAGACAAAGCTTTAATAACTTTGAGTGATCCCATGTGACCATATCTTTCATGGAGTCCTTTATTAGGGCTACTTCCGTTGCTTCTGGTACATACATTTTCCACACATGATTCTCAATGGTTGGACGGATAAAAATGATTTCTTCATGAACGCCGACAAATTTTGTTATTATAGGATCCTTTTGTAATATCCTGTCTTTAATTTTTATTAATTGGTGTCCATTTCCTGATCTAGTTTTATTTTATTAATTATATCCTGTAATTCTTTTTCCGATTTGATAATGTAATATATCTTCCCAATACTCTCCGGTTCTACTTCAAAAGTTCCTTTTTCTAGGTTAATTTGTGACAGTCGGTCTGCTATTATATTCTTCTTCCCCGGGATATATTCCCAATCTAAATTATACTCTTGAAGTATTAACACCCATCTTGTGAGTCTACCTTGGTTAAGTTTACAGTTTTTTAAAAATGAGATTGACCTATGGTTATTGGTTATTGGTTACTGGGTATCCCAATATAAATGTTCGGAATTTTATACATGAGAACACAACACTCAGCAGTTCTTTTTCAGTTACTGTATAATTCCGCTCACAACTACTCAGTACTCTGCTTGCAAAACTGATGACCCAATGATTTCCTTCCTCATCTTCCTGATATAGTTCACTTCCAAGACTAATGTTGCTGGCATCACAATTTATGAAAAAACGTTTATTGAAATTTGGGTGGTGTAGCATTATGCTATCCAGAAATTTATTTTTTATTATCTTAAAATTATTGTCTTCATTTTCTTCCCATTTCCACTTGTTTTTCTTTGAAAGTAAATATTGGAATTTGGCTATTACTTCTGAATGACCCTGTTGAAATTTCCTATAATAGTTGCAGATCCCCAAAAAGGATTGTAATTGTTTTAAGTTTTTTGGTTTAGGGAAATCTTGGATAGCCTTTACTTTCTCAGGAGATGGTTTAATTCCAGTAGCTGACAGAATGAATCATAAAAATGGTAATTCATGTGTGATAAATTTAGATTTATCTAGTTTCAAAGTTATATTATATTGTAACAGCTTATTTAACACTGTTTCCACTCTATTACAATGCTCCTCCCATGTACAAGAAGTAATTAATATGTCATCAACATATATAGTAGTGAAGTCTAAAACTTCTTTACCCAAAATTTGATCCATGCATTGGATGAACACGGCCACAGAATTTACCAATCCGAAAGGCAAACGTTTAAAATGATAATTTCGTCCTTCAAATATGAAAGCAACATATTGTCTGCTGTTAGGGTGCAACTCTATTTGCCAGTATCCACAGACTGCATCCCAAGTACTCATGTACTTACATCCATAGAACTTCTTCATTATTTCTTCAATCTCACCTGGAGACGTGCGGTCGTTAATGAGCATTTTATTCAGCTCCCAAGCATCGAGGCATAGTCTTACTTGACCATCTTTCTTGGGTATAGCTACCAATGGGCTGGTATACGTAGAACTGCTTCTTTCAATTATATCTTCCAATATCATCCTCTGAGTTTCCTTTCTTGCTGCTTCTTTCAAAGCTTGAGCAATGGGATATGACCGTTTATTAAAATTGACATTTTCTTTGAACTTTAATTCACACAAGAAGTTTTTTGCTTTTCCAGGTGAACCCGAGAATACTGATTTATATTTATTATAAATTTTTATAAGTTGTTGTTTTTGTTCTACACTAATTATTTCCTGGGCCTGCCTATCTTGAAATTCTATGATTTCTTCTATCTTCTCTTGCCAAATCTTTGATTCTGTTACTTCTGTATTTTTACCTAGGGTTAACCTATTATTCTCCCTAATATAGAATGAGCTCGGACACTGAGGGGCACTTTGGCTACCAATTATCTCAGCCGATAACTCACCTTCTTCTACGCTCAGTGTTACTATACCACTGGTCAGATTTATAACTGCAGTGTGTCACCGTAGCATATCACACCCTAAAAGGTAGCCCTTTGGCTACTAAAAATCCCATAGGTATTCCTATCCCATTGTTAGTAACATTCAAAGACACTTGTTTTCTGATTGTTTTATTTTGCTTCCCAGTGGCACCAATAATTGTTAAGTTATTAATTGGTAAAGTAGGTATTCTCTCAGTAGTTAGTTCAGTAATCCGGTCAAGCTCTAATTGATCAATAATTGAAACATTTGCTCCTGTATCAATCATGGCTTCTGCTAGCACTCCATTTAATTTGATTCGTATATAAACTATATCATTGTTTTGTGATGACTCTTTAATTGCTCTTTCTTCCATCAACTCCGCCTGTATATCCTTTAAATAATGATTTCTGATCATTGTTATTGGTTTTGTTAATTTACTATTATTATTATGTCTGTGGTAAATTCTGTGCCCGGTTGTTTCTAGCAGTGACGGGCAGTCACATCTTCTCACTGCTGGTACCCGTTTCCCCGATTTCCATCATTATTATTAATTGGTTCAACATTCTCACTATGTTGAGTATTGTTTAATGGCCTTCTTTCTTCCTCACTGGCTCTGAATCTAGGTTGTTCTTCACTCCTACTTCTTTGTGGACCTTCTTCTCTCTGATATGAATCATTTCGATAATTTCTATTCTTATAATTTTGCCCTCTTCCTCGATACCTGTTATTATAATAATTATTGTTGGCACGGACATAATTTACCCTTGGTCGATTATCTCTGGGTGGTTCGTTTTTCCGCTCCTCTGTATTCCCTGACCTCCATTTACTCCTCCTGTAATATGATTCTTGTTCATAATTCTCTATTAGCGTTTCCATACCTCCAATGGTTTTTATTTGTCCGCTTAGTCGAGCACTGATAATCTTTTCCTCGAAGTGATATGCGATTTTGGTCACCAAACACTCTTCAGGGATCTTTGGATCTAAATATTTTGCCACACACACCTTCCCCAAAAAATAAGCAGTAGGTGTCTGTCCTATACTGCGGTCATACCTCCCATGACATATATCGTCTCTAATAATGTTTTGCACTGACTCAGACCAGTACTTAAGTTTGAACATCATCTTAAAATTCCCATAATCACACACCTCGTTCCGGATTACAGTCCACCAATTATCGTTAATGTTTTTGAAACATTCATCTAGTATTCCTTTAATCATGTTCCATCGGTTCTCCTTTGACCTATTTAAAATTTCATCTACTCTCCCTAAAAATTTGAGTGGGTTTCTTCGATAATCTCGAAAGTTTACGCTTTCCCTACTATCTTGGATAGTATGTTGAGTGTTGCATGTAGATCTGGAACCCATTCTATCTACCTCCCCTTGTAAGTTTGTTTGTCTTTGTTGTAAATTGTCTAATTTTTCTACTTGGCTATGGAACCAATTCTTGACATTCTCCATGGTTTCATTAAAATCTGTGAATTTACAGTTTATGTTGCTTTTTATACTATCTAACTGGTCACTATTCTCTTGTCGTATGGCCATTATACGAACTTGATTACTTTGTTCCTCTCGGTCCATTCGGGCATCTATTCCTGTTTTAATTTGTTCCATCTTTTCTTCTGTTTTATCCAATCTTTGATTGGTTTCTATTATTTTTTTTTCTGCCTCCTCCTTGTATTCATTTACTCTTTGGCTAAGTGTTTTGTTAACATTTTCAATTTTACTCTCGAGATTTTCCCTTAACGCCTTATTGAAATTCTCCATTTTACCCTCAATTTGTTTTAATTTTCATTATTCTCTTCAAGTTTTGCATTCATATCTTCCCTTTATCCGTCAACAGTTTCTTTCAATTCATGGTATTGTTCATTCATGGTTTGTCTGATATCTCCATGAATGGTCTCAATTTTTTCATTGAATTGTTTTACTAAACTTTCCTGAATACTATCTATTTTCTCATTGGTTTGTTTGTTTTGTTCCTTCAAAGTTTCGTTTTGTTTCTTGGAAGTCTCCTCCTGTTTCCTAAAGTTTTCATCTATTTTATCAAATTTTTCGCTCAAGGTTTCATTTTGTTTCCTTGAGTTTTCCTTATTTTCCTGTTTCATCTGTCTTATTAAGTTTTCATTGTTTTGTCGGCTTTGTTCTGCCATAAATTTCATTATTTCTTGCCAATTTGGTTCTTCTCTGGCTACTGCTTTATCTGGTGGGTCCCCTTGGGCATCCTTTTCAACTATTTCCTTTACCGTGTCCAGAATTTCTTCAGTTTCTTCTTTATCGCCTGTTTGTTGTTCCATTTCACTGTCCGTAACTACTTCTATCTCTCGTTCCTGTCCACCTTCTTCCTTCTCCTTGTCTTCTGCCCTCTTCTTCGATCTGCCTCTGGTATTATGCATTTCTTGTTTTCTCATAGTTGCCAACGAAAATTAGGTTTTTATTGATATTATCTTTCGTATATCTCAAAATTTCTTTCCTAATTAAAGCCCTTTTAAGTTGAGCGCCATCTTGTAACGTCTCGCGGTAATCGGATAGTATCGTATGATCTTATCGTCACTCTTTCGATCGTCACTGTAATTGTTTAATGAAATAATGTTTTATTAGCCCCACTGTTGGGTTCGCCAATCTTGTAACGTCTCGCGGTAAATCTCTCGGAGTCTTAAAATTTACGTTTCCTAAAAAGGTTTCTTATCGTCTATTTACGCTGCTCGAAAATCTCGCTTTAATGAGAGTCACAGAATTCGTTATAATTTATGTTTAAAGTTTCCAAAAAAAAAAGGAAATCGAGTGTGTGTGATTATGCTGATTTTTCTTCTTAGATTTGATTTGGGTGAATTCAATGAAATTGTTGGACCTTATTTAGGAGAGAGAGTGCAAAAAGAATTATCCTCTTGGCATACAATTAACTAATTTAAATTTCTCCGCTCAAGAGACCAGCTGATTTTGACGTTTACAAACACATTGGAGGTT
This sequence comes from Magicicada septendecula, assembly GCA_034769895.1. Classification (NCBI taxonomy): domain Eukaryota; kingdom Metazoa; phylum Arthropoda; class Insecta; order Hemiptera; family Cicadidae; genus Magicicada; species Magicicada septendecula. Next base: position 192,202,923 of record CM068369.1, on the reverse strand, counting down.
AAATTAACACCAATGGTATGTAATATTTTCTGGTTGTCCGTTCTCTTCTCTGTCTCCTGACAATCTGTAAACAACTACCCTCTACTGAAAATAATACACAGTTTTATTCAAATAACAAAGTATTCATTGTATTTATTTAATAAATACAATGTTTTTTTATCTTCTTCCAAAACAGAAAGGTATAATCGATTCTCACTGTCAACACAACATTAGTTCTATCTTATTTTGTAAACATAGAATGTATAACAAATATTTTAATCTTTTATAAAATATAAAATAATAAAGAAATAATATATTAATTTCCCAGGGTTATTTTTTAAGTTCTTTGTACTATGAGACTGTCAGGAATGAATAATTTAATACCAAGCTTTACATTAATTAATAGATTATATTTTGTAGTATGTATTTCCTAGTTTATCCGCCAGAGTACAGGTTATGTTTCTTCCCTACAACCACGAAATTATTTAATGGTGGCTAGAAATTCACAGAGATCCGTTATGCTGATTTTTTGGTTAACAAAAATAATAAAGTTTGTTTCACCTCTTTTCCTGAAGTGTTTAAAGATATGGTGCTGTTTCTAGTGTTATGAAGTTATAGTTGAGATGTAATTTAGTTAAATTTACTTGGATACGATCTCACCAAAATCTCGACATGTTGGAGACTACGCCTGGATCTAGTCGTTAAATTTTTCAAAGTTTCATCAAATAAAGGGTGTGAATGGTGCTACTTGAAGGAGTTCTAATAGAAGGTGTACATCACGCGTCAATTTTATTAAATTTTGCACTAATTATTCCAAAAAGTATTCATTAATTTCTCGAATTTTTTAATAGGCATTACATTTCAAAACGTTCACTTCCCAATCGTTTTAACAATTCCATTCAAATCTTGTTAGTTGATTACTCGTAGTAACCAAGATTTTTTATGGTTTTTTATTGGTGAATCTATATACTTTTTAGTATATAGGCTATTATTAATTATTATAAATTTATTTCTTCTTTTTGGAAAAATAATCCTTTTTAAATTTTGTTCATAATCCAATTTAATTTATTTAAGGTTTTTCTTTTTATTTTTCCTTAAGCTTGTACATTGGTCTTTTATATTTTAATTCCCTTTAATTGGATTTATTCATTATTTACTATTTATTTAAAGTATCCTTACTCTAAACTATTTTCCTATGCCATCTTGCTCACATAGTATTATTTTATATTATTATTATTTTATATCTAACCCTGGGTTATCGTATATTTAAACACAATTATTATATTAAACATAAAATTATACCTAGGTACAAGATCTTTGTGGCCTACACAATAAAAATTACACAAAATACAAAAAAAAAAAAAATACAAAATTGGTCAGCAGCAATATAGTCCACTGCTACAATTGATTGTTTTTTCATCTACAGTATAAATCTGTAAGATGCTCCTTTTTAAAAGTTTACACTCTCACTATGTACACTATATCTCACTTTGTACACTATATTTCACATTGTTATTGTTTACAGAATTTGGTGGTACAAAGTTTTTGATAGCTAGGTACATAATACCCATTTCTGACTTTTAGAGTGGGGTGATTGTGTTATCATATTTGGGCATGGGTTATGTAACGTTACAATATATATGTTTAAAATGAAAATAAGAACAAATAAACATTCTAGGTTCATTATTTAATGTTAATGACCCATTAAACTCACCTAAAGTCCTTCTTTTGATGAAAATAAATCACTAAAGAGAGCATTAAACATGCACCTTGCAGTACAATATAAACAGCCGATTGCTTTAAGCAGTGTTGCCAACCCCTTATTTTTTGCATAGTTTGCAAATTCTCCTTGGCGGTGAATACAAAAGTTGATAGAAGCATTTCTTCACTCAAAGACTTCAATACCATAAGAATGTAAGCTTTTACAGTAAATAAAACTGGGAATTTACAAAATTTTTGTTTTGAGTCTAATAATTTTCACACCTCTGTAATACCTCAGAAGGAAACTAATTATTACTTACAGTAGTCTGTATATCTATTTATACTATAGACAAACAGACTTAGTTTCTGTTTAGTTATTTATTACATCATGTTGTAAAAACAGAATTTCATGAAATGTTATTTATGACTACTGACTACTGATTATACTTTGATTTAGAAAAAAAATTATCATTGTATTCAAGCAATATTTGTAATAATATTCATTTGATACAAAAGTAAAATCGATGTGTTGATTGCTATAATTAATCATACTTTGTAATTGATCATACATATTTTAAATTGATTCATATTTCAGTTTTCATATTTAATTTTCACAAGCATTGTTTAATGTTCATAGAATTCAGTTTCCCCAGCTTACTCTACTAACTTTTATCAACATGATTTATTAATTGAATCTACTGGTAGCTGTCTATACTGAATATTGTAAGTAAACAGGATTTACTGTACCTAAATATTATATTATATGTGGTTATAGTTTATTGTTATTAGACGCCTCACGTTGCTGTGCACCACTTTGTAACTAGACGTGATTATTCTTTCCTAATATTATATTATATGTGGTTATAGTTTATCGTTATTAGACGCCTCACATTGCTGTGCACCACTTTGTAAGAGAACGGGTTGTTCATCCCTAAATATTATTATTAGTTATGTTGTTAATAATGATAATTACTCGTCTCATGAATGGAATGAGTTAAATAAATGTACTATTAAATTGATTAACACCCCCCGTGGTAATCGTCAATTAATGTTGTGATTATAAATCATTATTTACTTCAAACTGTTGATTAATCACCGGTGAAATCACTGTTCATAAAGTTATAGTCATTGATAATTAATTAAATATTCGAAAAGGACAACAGTTATGAAATGTAACTTGATTCCTCCTTAACCTTGATTGAATTATTTACCCAGCATTAATTCAAAATACTTCAATTCTGCGGGCAATGGGTGCTACCAACTGACTTCATATGTAAACATAACCTTAACTCAAACCACTAAAATCTTGTTGACTGAATAAAATAATTCCATACTCCATGAATGTTGTTAAAATTTTCTTTATTCATTGTATGTTTTGATTCTTAAATCCTTTTTTAAAATAACTAATTCGATTATCATTACTTTAAGACAACAGGTTACGTTGTTTGAAACTCAAATCTCAGGGTTGGCAACACGGTTTCATAAACCGTTTAGTGAACAAATTATCTAAGTTATTTATACATAATACGCAAATATGTAATATTTTATTTTAACTGCAAAATATGTAACGAAAAATGTCTATCACCAATATAAAACCTCGTAATAGGAGAGTGATTACATATAAACATAACAACTTCTTAACCTAATATTGTAGCGGGGCATTTTTGGGCATACCTGAGACAATGTAAAAAGTTTATATTTTATTGATAGTAAATAACATAATTGGTATTTCCAATTATTGGTATTTCCAGTTCCGGAGAGTGAATAAATAAGAAAATGTGCGGAATCGGAATGAAATACGTGTTAGAGACGGACTCATCAAAATCTTTGGCAGATAAGTAACCAACATTGGTTAAATCTAAAACCTTTTAAAAAAGCAAATTTTGAGAATGGTTAACAAAGAACTGGCAGCCTACAAAATAAACTCAAATTAATTAAAATTAAAATTAATAAAAATCAATTAAAAAATGGAAGGGGAATAGAAATGTAGAGAGAGAGAGAGAGAGAGTGAATATAGAAATTAAACGAAGTGCTGGTTTGTGTAGGTATATAATCATTAAATGTAATTATGGGGGAAACATAATCAAAGAAATATAATTAATAAATAAGACCAAATTAATAATAATAATAAAAAATAAAAAAAAAAGAAGGATGTACGAAAATTCATTTTAATGGCATTTATTTCATGAGTTCATAGTTAAGTTGGCAATAGTATGTAAAAAGAAGTTTTATTTTGTTGTTGTGTGCATTTTAGAGTAAATAAACCTTTTGTTCATTGCCAATGTGAATTAAATTAATCATTACAAATAAACCATTCTGATCTCCTGTTCGCCGAAAGAACCCGAGACCCAAAACACAGTAAGTACGTAAATTATTTTCTTACAGTTGGTAAGATGGCGCCCGAGAAGTATACAATGTTTGTTAGTTAACTTTATGTGATACTTAAAAGTAAGTAGCTTCACATTTGGCTTCCGAACGTAGGGACGATTTATATAATAATATTATATAAATATAGGCCTACGGGGAGAACAGAATGGTTGTTGAGGTAAAATAAGATTTTTTTTTAGACATACGTAAAATAGACGCAAGTATGGGGTTATGTTTTGATAGGGTTATGTATGTAGTGCATTATTTGTTTAGGTGTTTATGAGTATTGTGAGGGTAACTAGTGTGTATGAGATGAATTATATTATATAAAGGGTATTATAATAAAATTTTTTTTTAATATGGCTAAGATACCAGAAAATGATAGTGGTTTCGTATGGAACGAGTGGGAAAGCGAATTTAGAGGGGTTGTAGGTGAAATGACGGACGAGGAATGGGGGAGTTTAGAAGATAGTTTAACACGAATGGAAGAAATGGAAGAGGGAATATTCGCAGAAATTAAGAAGCACAGTGGTGATATTGATAGTGAGGTGACAAGTAATAGAGGTAAGATCGTTGAAGTAAAAGTGGTAGAAAATAAGACAGTGAATAGGCCTAATGATAACGATAGTGTAGGGGTGGAAGAAAAGGAGTATACATGGAATGACATATTTGACCTTTTAAAGAAAGGTTTTGACGAGATGGACAAAAGAATGAATAAGGGTTTTGATGAATTACAGGAAATGAGGAATAAACATTTTGATAATATGATTAAGGGTTTTGATGAGTTACATATAGATTTACACGAAACAAAGGAAATAATGAGTAAGGGTTGTGATACAATAAAAGACGCTTTTGATAAACCAGACGAGAAGGGGGAGGAAGATAGGTGTCAAGTAAACGTTGAGTTAACACAGGTAAGTGGTGTCTTTGATAATAGTGAAGAAATGAGTAACCAGGTGAGTGACAATTCGAATAATGAGTTAATAACTAACAGTGACCAAATGGTGGGAGAAGTAGTGTTGACTAGTGATGATAATGGTATTAATTACAATTCTGAGGTAAGTAGGAATGATAATTATGACAATATAAGTGAAAATATGATGTTAAAAAATAATGGAGTAAATATAGAGAGTACTGATGAAGTTTTAGAATGTAATCATGAGATGTTGAGATGTATTGATGAAGAAGAAAGAGAGTTATATATTGAGAGTGAAATAGAACTATATAAGTTAGAAAGAAAGTATAATGAATTGAGAAAAATACTAGAAGGGGTGATGATGAATCATGTGAAATACGTACCTGTTGAAAGAGAGACAGAGAATAATTTTGATAATATCTTACCTAACTATAATGACTTACCTGACGTAGTAGTTGAGGAATACAAAAATGAGAAAACGATTTACCTGACATTAACACATAACACTGATACAGACGGGACAATCCTAACTGATGTTAACAAGATTTCTAGTGGTATAATGGATGAAATAGAATGGATGGATTATTATGATAGTAATGATAACAAATTGTATGTTGATAAAAATGATGAATGTTACAAATACACTAGATATATATATGACGATGGTGGGTGAGCTAAAAGATCAGTGTTGGGACATTTTTAAATATTGTAAATTTTTGTTAATGACCTTGCTAATGCCATGAAGTGAGATACACTTGAACAGTTGTTGACGAATATTTTGTAAATTTGAAATTTGTAAATAATAATGTAGTAACTTTGATTGTGTATATGTGGAATGTTGAATAAATAAATGTGTGTAATTGTGGTAATAATAATAATAATATTTTGCCAGTTAAATAAGTAATAACATTAATATTGAGAAACAGTAATTGAATAATAATAGTTTATGGTAATGAATTTTGTATTGTTAATAATGAATTTAATTAAACAATTTAATACATGTTAAATATTTTGTTTGACTATTTCAATATTGTATAATTAACTTTTTAAGGAATTTAAATCATTTTGATAATAGATGGCTGAATTATTTGAGGTAAACTAATATGTTGTGAAATGTTTCAGTGGTGAGGTGAGAGTATTGTGGTATGTTGTATATGTTTTGAGAAATGGGCTGTAAGTATTGAAATTTTACAATATGAATAATGTATAACAAAAAGGTTGACAGGAGTGATTGATATGTTAATTCAGTAATGAAATATTTTGAAATAATTGCGCTAAATAAAAATAATGATTAAAAATATGTATTAATAATAAATTTAGAAATTTTGAAAATCTGATTGCAACACAGGATAAATAAATAATGAGGATAAATAAAAAGAGTTAATGAAAAATTTTAAATAATGTTTATAAATTTTTAGATAAATTAGTTAAAAGAGAATTGTTTGTTCAATGTATATTTGTGTATTATGTTATGTAATGTATTATACAAGTGTGTGTAGCTGGGAGGTTATCCAAGGGGATAACGTATTAAAATTTTGCTATATGTTAATTAATAATGATGATTTGCTACTCAATAATTTTGTTTGAATTTAAAAAAAAATAGATGCACTAAATACTTCCTATATTGTGTTTATTATGTCTTATTGTGTTGATTGCATTTAGTATGCTAGGAATAAGAATTATAAAAATATGATGATATGTTTTCAATGTGTTTATAGATTTTAAAATAAAATGAAAAATAGTTGTGATAGGTGAAATTTTCAATGGGTTGCAAAAGATAGAAATGGGTGATAGTAATTAGTTGAATAAAATGTTTGAGTCAGTTCAAGTTGAATTTTGTGGGACATAGATCTGTCCAAATTGAAGCCAATGTTAAAGGAATAGTAGAGATGAAGTAATGCAATGTTGTTTTGAATTAATGTATGTTATAGAATTTTGAGAAGTATAAGTGGAGACACAGTAGAAATGGAGAATTTATGTGGAGTTTTGAGTGATATATTGTTGTTTATTTGTTGATGTTAATTTGTTGTAATTGTAGTGAGGTTATGAGATTGAGATTTTTTGGGGATGGCAATTTTGTAGTAGGGGTAGTGTAATGTGGGAGTCCGCAACATAAGGGTTGGGACGGGATTTAGTATAGTTTTAGTGGGAAGGGGTCGCCTTAGGTAAAAATCCAGGGGCCAGAGAATGGGAATTGAGCTTTTTGGGGGGGGGAAACACGTATCCTATGTACAAAGGGTTAGAGAGTATTTTTTTTTATATAAGAGTAAAAGGTGGCGAGTGGGGTTAAAGTAGTAAGTAGTTAGAGGTAGAGAAGGGTTAGTAAATTTTTGAGAGAGGGGTGTCATACTAGTTAGAGATTTTGTAAGGGAACGTTAGAGTAATACAGGGGAAGTTTATGAGTAAATGCCAAGTGGATAAAGTGAATTATAATGAGTAACGTAGAATCACCCAGATTAATGAAAGAAAATGATAAATGAAAATGATGGGTAAAACGAAGATTGAAAAAAAAAAAAATTGTAATTTTGAGAAACGAATTAATAAGAGTAAATCAAGTTTAAAAGTAATTTTTTGATTTTATATGCCAATTTAATGATATAAAGTATGTAACATTTTAATTGTAAGTTGTTTATTTTAAAATGAATTACTAATGTGCTGTGTTTTCTTATGTTAGGTTATGTTAGGTATTCTGATATATACATGTTAGCGATAAATAAAAAACAAAACCAGTGCTTCTTAGCGCAAACCAGCACCGCTAGGGGGGAACAGATCAGTTGGGGATATGGTGTTGTATAAGGCCACTATTTAATATTTTGATTTGTTGTTTCAGTGTTTGGTGATGCTGTGGCGGCGGACCTGAGCTGGCCTGCGCGTCAGGGCAGGGGCGTTGAGTATCTGTCTGACTCTACGGTGTTGGGATCTCGAGAGAGAAGTCCAGTATTGTCATGCAGATGCGGTCACAGTCACCGGACCAAGGGTGAGTTGATTATTCTTTTTTGTAAACCATACAGGGGGTTGTGGCGACATATCCTGGCTGATCCCTCTAGCAAGTATGAATGTGTCAATGAGATTTTTTATGCTTCGGCATAAAATATCTCATTGAGGGGGTATTGTAGCGGGGCATTTTTGGGCATACCTGAGACAATGTAAAAAGTTTATATTTTATTGATAGTAAATAACATAATTGGTATTTTTTTTTTTAATAAATAATAATAATTTTATCCCTTGTCGAGTGATAGGGACAGAAATTATAGACTTGGGTAAATTTGTTATTTTGAAACGATCGCAACGTGGCTGCACTGCTGTTGACTGTGACAATTATTTAATGATATTGTGTGGACAGTTTTAATAACAGCCAACAACTGTGCCAAGGGCAATTCAAGGACAACAAAATCTGTCAACAAATTATATAACCAGCATCAGGCGAGCGTTACGTTACGTCAGCGCATTACATAACATGAATGCAGGGTGTGTCACGCCAGCAACATTGTGACACAACAGAACAAAGTAGTCGGAAATCAACATCTATTAGAGACAGATGCAAAAAACAACTGTCGCGTCTGCCCGGCTCTCGCCGGTTTTCGGGCGAAGTTATCGTGTGTTCGCCGTCGCGCCCGTATACAACAATTGGTTTCAAAATGTGAACTTTCAACAAAAAACAAACAGTTTTATAGAGTTATAGTTCCGGAGAGTGAATAAATAAGAAAATGTGCGGAATCGGAATGAAATACGTGTTAGAGACGGACTCATCAAAATCTTTGGCAGATAAGTAACCAACATTGGTTAAATCTAAAACCTTTTAAAAAAGCAAATTTTGAGAATGGTTAACAAAGAACTGGCAGCCTACAAAATAAACTCAAATTAATTAAAATTAAAATTAATAAAAATCAATTAAAAAATGGAAGGGGAATAGAAATGTAGAGAGAGAGAGAGAGAGAGAGAGAGAGTGAATATAGAAATTAAACGAAGTGCTGGTTTGTGTAGGTATATAATCATTAAATGTAATTATGGGGGAAACATAATCAAAGAAATATAATTAATAAATAAGACCAAATTAATAATAATAATAAAAAATAAAAAAAAAGAAGGATGTACGAAAATTCATTTTAATGGCATTTATTTCATGAGTTCATAGTTAAGTTGGCAATAGTATGTAAAAAGAAGTTTTATTTTGTTGTTGTGTGCATTTTAGAGTAAATAAACCTTTTGTTCATTGCCAATGTGAATTAAATTAATCATTACAAATAAACCATTCTGATCCCCTGTTCGCCGAAAGAACCCGAGGACCCAAAACACAGTAAGTACATAAATTATTTTCTTACAGTTGGTAAGATGGTGCCCGAGAAGTATACAATGTTTGTTAGTTAACTTTATGTGATACTTAAAAGTAAGTAGCTTCACAATATAATAAAGTTTGTCTGACCACTGACGTCAAATTTGTAGGTTAGCACATGGCTGAGAGGCTACAAAATTTTAACCCCAATTTACAATTAAATTACATATAACTAGTGGAAAATTACAGTATTAATAATGTTTTGTTGTTTGTGTATTGTTAAAAATAGTTCACATATGTTCAGCAAGTTCTAATCGCATTATAGTATAGTGTGATAATTTGAGTAAGTATTTTATAAAAATCACTATACTTTCCTTAATTCCTTATATATATTTTTATATTCCCTGTTAACTTTTTAAATTACATTCCTTGCTTTATTATTCACAACACTTCAAAACACTCGTGCTCTCGGTTGATTCACTTCGCGTCGTTAAGGTTAGAACGCCTTTGTTTACTTCTGTTACCGCACTGATTTATAGGTTACTGGTAAATTATTTTGTCACGAGTTCATGTTCTGTACTGCATTAAAACTGGTGAAGAACTGACTCTAGTTTTAGCGTCACTCTCGCTGTTCTCACCTTTGGCTTGGGGGGGGGGATTCTCGATATAAGAGTATTGATTGGTTGGAATACACAGAATTCCTTAATTAAATCATCACCCCCACGTTAACAAAATAATTTAATTTTGTCTTAAGCGTGGGTTTTTGGGAACGAGATTATACAACTGACGCTAAACGTTTTATCAAAATCTATAAAAATAATTTACAATTGAAACGAATTCCTTATGCTACTTGTGATTACAAATATAATGTTACTATCACATGGCATTTGTTCTGCTACACAATTTGACACCTCACAAGGCATAATTCTGTCTAATACCGCACTAACAAAGATAATATTTCTAACTTATGGCCTAATACAATATTTTTGTTAAAATATGTCCTTTTGCTACTTAATTAACATTCTGCTATTACACATATTGAGTACCACTAATACTCAGTCTTTTGCTGTTATTATTTAGCATTATAAACATCCACTTTTGAATAAAATAGAGAATCTGTCTCTAGGCTTCATACTGCCTACAGTACCATGAATTAGTTTTGCTTCATACAATACTATTATGAAATTCTAATAGTTTATAACACTTGATACTTAATCCTAATGAACAATACCAACTTTTGGTTAACCTCTTTTTGCTCAAGACATGCCTTTTTCCTTGTATATTGTCAAATATAATTAAATTACCTTATTCGGCCCACCTTAGTGACACTTGCTTCTGTCGTTTAATGACGCGTTTCGGGATGAAATCCCATCTTCAGATACACAATAATCAAAACATAAATGTATACCACAATTTGTGGTTTGTCATAATTTAAAATATTTAAAATCTTTTAAATAAAATATATATAAAAATAAAAACGTAACAATTGAATCGCTCGGAGCGCTCGCATGCATGCACGCTGTACTACGACTTCCTCACGACTGGCTATACTTATCATTCAACCGTATAGCAGTGTCAAACAGGTTATTAGAACCGAAGTTCATTTGATCATTTAATATGTTATTTTTGTCATTGCGTTTTTTGTAGCTTTGTATATTTCGAACTCCTCTAGACTGTTCATTAATTTACCCTTCTTACAAGTATGCAACGCCACGAAATTGTTTTCAAAACTAGTATAACTATGATCTTTTTCTATTAAATGTTGTGCAAAACTGGAATTATTATTATTTGTTTTTGGAATGTGCTCTAAAAATCTTGTATAAAAATCTCTGCCGGATTGGCCGATGTAGAATGCTGCACAATTATCGCATTTAATTTTATAGACTCCTGAATTATTTTTTAAAGGAATATTTATTTTAGTTTTGAAGAAGTTTTTTAAATTATTGTAGGTTTTGAATGAAATAGTATATCCTTTACTTTTAAAAACAGATTTTAAAATATTTGGCATCAAACCAGTATAATTAGCTGAAATGAATGTTTTATGTTTTTTATTATGTTGGTTAATAATATTGGTATTTTTATTTTCTAAATGTTTTTTATGTTTCATTATCATTCTATCAATTATTACTGGCCTGTAACCATTATTTAGAGCTATTTGTTTTATAATATTTACTTCTTGATCATAGTCTTCGTTATTAAGGGGAACACAAAGTAATCTGTCAATAAAGCTGTTAAATGCAGCCATTTTTTGGGCTGGAGGATGAAATGACTTAGCATGTATAACCGTATCTGTGCATGTGTGCTTTCTGTATATTTTGTATGCCAGTTCATTACCGTTATTTGTTATGGTTAGATCCAGGAAATTAATATTTTTGTTATTTTCAATTTCCATAGTGAATTTTATTGTCTTATGTATTTTATTTAAATAGTTATTAAATGACTCGAGCTGTCTATTGTTACCATTGAAAATAACAAAGGTGTCATCTACATATCTTGAATAATATACTATTTTTTTGTCAAAATAATTGTTTTTTAAAATTTTAGTATTTTCTAAATGATTCAAATAAATATCAGTGAGGATACCTGAGAGTGGAGAACCCATTGCTAGGCCCTCATTTTGTTTGTAGTATGAACCATCAAACGAAAAATAGTTTTGATTAAGTACTATTTCTAATAGTAACATTAGCTGATTAATTTTTCTTTTTTCTAAGGTATTATTATTTATTAAATTTTGTTTGAGTAATTTTAAAGTTTCATCAATTGGGACATTGGTATACAGATCCACTATGTCAAAGGACACTAGCTTGTAACTAGGCTTAATATTAATATGACGTAATTTTTCAATAAAATTTTTATAACCTTTTATACTCTGGTTATTATCTAAGCTTATATGTTGTTTGATTATTTTTACCAAGGTTTTTGCTACTTTATAGCTTGGATAGCTTTGATACTTTATGGATTGGATTAGCTTCTTCTGGAATCTAATATAAAAGCTGTATATAAAAACACATTTAGAACTATATAATAATGTTCACCCCGCTCTATGCGATACAATCATACAACATATTAATCAATACGTTAAGAATAAGATTAGATTCCAGAAGAATAAACAAACTAATAAAATTGGCCGTTTGATAAGCAATCAAAACAATGATAAATTCAATAATGAAAAACATGCTTTCTACCCTAGACTGATAAACATGACTAACATGGTTCTCACGAACACAGAGGAAAATCTTATCAATAGGGGACTGAATTACAATTTTCCACCGAATCTTAGAAATAAAAATAACATAATTAAAGAAATAGTTGAAGCCGAATCTGTAATTAAGTGTGTTCCAGACTTAAATGAACGAAATGAACTACGAATATTAATAAATAATAGATTCAATAAAGCAATTAATAATAATTATCATCAACAAAAGAAATTAAATTATACAAAAACAAAACATGAACAACTAACAGCTATACAACTTAATAAAAAACTCTTACAAAATAACATTTACTTAACGAAGGATGATAAAGGCAATACTATAGCATTGTTAGACTTAGACGAATATAAACAAAAGGTATACAAATTCATTAATAATAACAACATAACAAAGTTAAATAATGATCCCACCAAAAAATACACATTAGATTTGAATAAAACAACAAATAAATGTACAGATCTATTTGAGAAACATATATGCTACTCACTGAAACCAATAAAAGCTAGTGCACCATGCTTAAAAGGTCTACCCAAAGTACACAAAAAAGACACACCAATTAGACCTTTAGTAAATTATACAACCACTCCAAGCTATAAAGTAGCAAAAACCTTGGTAAAAATAATCAAACAACATATAAGCTTAGATAATAACCAGAGTATAAAAGGTTATAAAAATTTTATTGAAAAATTACGTCATATTAATATTAAGCCTAGTTACAAGCTAGTGTCCTTTGACATAGTGGATCTGTATACCAATGTCCCAATTGATGAAACTTTAAAATTACTCAAACAAAATTTAATAAATAATAATACCTTAGAAAAAAGAAAAATTAATCAGCTAATGTTACTATTAGAAATAGTACTTAATCAAAACTATTTTTCGTTTGATGGTTCATACTACAAACAAAATGAGGGCCTAGCAATGGGTTCTCCACTCTCAGGTATCCTCACTGATATTTATTTGAATCATTTAGAAAATACTAAAATTTTAAAAAACAATTATTTTGACAAAAAAATAGTATATTATTCAAGATATGTAGATGACACCTTTGTTATTTTCAATGGTAACAATAGACAGCTCGAGTCATTTAATAACTATTTAAATAAAATACATAAGACAATAAAATTCACTATGGAAATTGAAAATAACAAAAATATTAATTTCCTGGATCTAACCATAACAAATAACGGTAATGAACTGGCATACAAAATATACAGAAAGCACACATGCACAGATACGGTTATACATGCTAAGTCATTTCATCCTCCAGCCCAAAAAATGGCTGCATTTAACAGCTTTATTGACAGATTACTTTGTGTTCCCCTTAATAACGAAGACTATGATCAAGAAGTAAATATTATAAAACAAATAGCTCTAAATAATGGTTACAGGCCAGTAATAATTGATAGAATGATAATGAAACATAAAAAACATTTAGAAAATAAAAATACCAATATTATTAACCAACATAATAAAAAACATAAAACATTCATTTCAGCTAATTATACTGGTTTGATGCCAAATATTTTAAAATCTGTTTTTAAAAGTAAAGGATATACTATTTCATTCAAAACCTGCAATAATTTAAAAAACTTCTTCAAAACTAAAATAAATATTCCTTTAAAAAATAAATCAGGAGTCTATAAAATTAAATGCGATAATTGTGCAGCATTCTACATCGGCCAATCCGGCAGAGATTTTTATACAAGATTTTTAGAGCACATTCCAAAAACAAATAATAATAACTCCAGTTTTGCACAACATTTAATAGAAAAAGATCATAGTTATACTAGTTTCGAAAACAATTTCGTGGCATTGCATACTTGCAAGAAGGGTAAATTAATGGATAGTCTAGAGGAGTTCGAAATATACAAAGCTACAAAAAACGCAATGACAAAAATAACATATTAAATGATCAAATGAACTTCGGTTCTAATAACCTGTTTGACACTGCTATACGGTTGAATGATAAGTATAGCCAGTCGTGAGGAAGTCGTAGTACAGCGGGCATGCATGCGAGCGCTCCGAGCGATTCAATTGTTACGTTTTTATTTATATATATATTTTATTTAAAAGATTTTAAATATTTTAAATTATGACAAACCACAAATTGTGGTATACATTTATGTTTTGATTATTGTGTATCTGAAGATGGGATTTCATCCCGAAACGCGTCATTAAACGACAGAAGCAAGTGTCACTAAGGTGGACCGAATAAGGTAATTTAATTATATTAACAATAAAGTGACTCGGTACGTAAAACATGAATAGATTGTATATTGTCATTAATATAACTTGAGTTCTTGTACAAGTAGGCAGCTTGTTAATTATTCTTATTACTATATTATACACCGTTTATACTCCTCATATCTTACTCCTAATTACACATCATAATTCCCTTTACATTTTCCAATAGCTTATCTTATTTGACATCCTTATTTTCTGGTTATTTTACTAGTGAAACACAGGGCTGTAACAAGGTACTCCTGCGCCCTTGGCAATTTTGACAAAGCTGCGCCCCCAATACCGATACCGGGGGGTCTGGGGGGTCTGGAATACCCACCAGTGTAGCGGGGGGGTCCGGGGTTCCTCCCCCAGAAATTTTTTAAAATTAAAGTGTAAAAATGGTAGTTTTTTAAGCTTTTTGAGCCAAGTTTTTGCCTCTTTTCAAGGTAACTTTTTGGTCGAATTTCTGTAAAATTCTATATTATCTGAATACAAAAGCATTACCCACTATTGTAAGAGAAAGACTGAACTTAAAACTATTTTTAAAAACTAACTGAAAGTGGTGGAATCTGTAGGAGGTATAAAACCTAATTTGCAGGTGATTGAACTATGTAAAAAGTAACTAAACAAAAAAAACGTAGTTACCAAAGTACAGTACATGGTAAGGCGTACTAAAACTTAATATTTACACTACATTAAGGTAGGTAATATACAATTACAAACTTTTTTAGAATAAAAACTAAACTTCTAGTAACAGTATTTAAGTAAACTATAGCAGCTTCTGCAACTTGCAATATGAGAAAATGAGAAAAAAAATGCAAAATATTTTTATTGATAGTTACATGAATTTACAGTAGGTCTTCTTTAGTTAACAGTTAGATTATATCACATTACTGTAACTGATGAGGTATTGATTATAACAAAAACTACCAGAGAAATAATTCATAACTTTAGTCGGTGCTTTAGTTCTATAATTTATCTTGATTTTTCTTACACAGGACTTCAGGACTTGCACTTACAACATTCTGTTGTTGTAACTGCCGGTACCATTTTTTTGGCTCTGGGGGCTGTAAATAACAAATTGAAACTCTTCAGTAAACAAATATATTGCGTTTACAAATTGTTACATACAGTATACAACAGAAAAGCCATGGAACTAAAACTTTACCTTTCTTGCTTTCAGCAAGGCAAACTCACTAATTATTTCACTAAAATCAAGTTTTGAAGCAATCTCATATTCTATGGACAGGATAGCTAAGTTTGTCAATCTGTTTTCACACATACTTGACCGTAAGTAGTTTTTGATTATCTTCAGCTTGCTGAAAGTATGCTCGCAAGACGCCACACTGACGGGCATTGTCAAAAATATCCTCAATGCTATTTCGATGTTTGGATAAGCATCTCTTAATCCATAGTTTGAAATAACTTTCAGAATATCCAAATGGGAAGCCTTGTAAATGTTCTTCACCAGCTCTTTTGCGTGAAACTTGAAAGCAGCTACTTCGTTAACTAGCTCAACTCTATCAATGTCTCTGCTATATATCGCACCAAGATCAGCTGCACACTTTTCAAGAAAAGAAACAGAGCATTCACTTAAGGACTTTCCTGACAAAAAACTGAAGTCTGATGAAACTGTTTGGTAAATGCGTGCCCTTTTTTCCATTTCACTTAAAATTCTATCAAATACAGTGTAACATTCTATCTCAAATGATTTATCAGAACTCAACAAGTGTGCTTCGTCTTCAGCCGTCTCCTCAGCTATCCTCTTGACTTTTCTCAGCCTCTTAACAGCAAAACTGCTTTGGATGGCCATGGAATCAAAAATAGCTTTGGCTTTTTCTGTGTATTTTTTAATTCCTTCTTTACGTAGGTCTTCAACTTTTTTTGCCAAACCTGAGAGCAAACTTGATGCTACGACAAGAGTTGTGCCCTTTCCTTGCAGTGACTTGTTGGTGCAGTCCAAACTTATCAAAACATCAGACCACATCTCTAAAAGGCACACAAATTCGTAATCAATTTGTCTAAGAAGTTTCATAGCACCAGACAGTGTGTCAGTGTTCCAGTCGCAGTCGTTGTCTCTATCAGCCGTGTTTTGTAAAACTTTGTGTACAGATGATAAGTTCTTCTTAAGAGCTGTCACAGCTTGATGCCTGGAAGACCATCTTGTATCACAATGTCTCTTAAGGGTAGTTTTGAGACAACCAATCAAAGCCTCCCACCCACTCTAGGTAGAGCTACTAAAGAAGTTGAAAATCTCCAACACTTTTCCAAAAAAACTTGTCATCATAATTGACACTTCCGTGGCGTGCATGCCAACGAGGTTAAGACTGTGTGCTGCACAAGGCACAAATTTAGCAACGTCATTTAGTTGGGATATGTGCGCTTGAACGCCTTCATATTTTCCTGCCATGTTTGAGCCGTTGTCAAAGCCTTGACCACGACAGTTCTGAATATCCAAGCCTTCATTGTTTAGCTTTTGCAATATTTCTTGTGATAACCCTCTTCCTTTTTTCTGGTGACTTATGATGAAGTCCACAAAACTTTCTTCAACTGAGCATTTCCCATCCTTAATGTTAACATACCTTATTATTTCACTCATTTGTTCTAAATGTGCTGTGTCCGGGGTGCAGTCAAACATAATAGAGAAATACTTGGCACTTTTACATTCTTCAGTATTTCAGATCGAACCTTATTTCCCAAAATGTCTATGACCTCATTTTGAATTAGAGGTGAAAAATAGCTTGTGACATGTTTTCCACTTTTAACATTTTCTATGTGCTTAGATAGTTGAGGATTGTAGTGACTAATAAGTTCTAATGTACTCAGAAATACACCACAGTTGCTGTCACTGATCGAATCGGAACCTCCTCTTAAAGGTAAGTTATTCCTGGCACAATGGAGAATTACATCCACAATACATTTGAGAACATTGCACAACTTTTCTGCTTCAGCTTGTATCAATGTTTGATGTCTGCATCAACAGATCTACTAGTTTTCAGTCCAATTTCTAATTCTTTCCAATCGACATAAGAATGTCGGTGAGGTATCGACCTTTCATGATTGACAATAAATGGGTTCAAGTGTCTCCAATCATTGAATCCCTCATCAATATTAGAGAACGCAGATTTGTCCTTTTTGTCGTCTTTTGAAAAGAGAAGGCAAGGGAAACAAAACAGTGCATCCTTAGACTGGCTGTACAACAACCATTGCCTTTTTACTTTTTCCCCGTTTGGTAGAATTTTATAAACCCATTTCTGAGAAAAGTGTCTTCCATCATCTGCACAGGTGAATTTGTAGCTATCTAAGTCAATTGTTTGTGGACCTCGTTCAACAAGTTTACAACGAACTGTGTCTGATCAAAAATTTGCTGGCCATTTTTTGGGATCCTCGTAGATAATTTCTATTCCCACATCAGTAGTATTTAATGCATCATTTTCATTATAATTAGATGTGCAAGATGTGCTGGGTTTTTCAAAATCAGTAGATTGCCTGCCCATTGTGGAATGACTTAGCTCAGGATCACTTCCTTCTTCAAAATCAATGACGTTTGTGACGAACTCCATTGGAGTGCTCTGGCTGTGGTTGTCTTCTGAAACAGTCTTGCTATCTTCTTTTTCATTTTCTCCTTCCTTTTCTTCTTGGTCGTCTTCTTCTTCTTCTTCTTGAAGTGCATTACTATTACTGGCACTATCACTTTTACCTACTTCTTTCTCTTCATTTCGCAGCCAATTTCCAAGCGCAGATGCTAATTTTTCGTTGTCTTCTTCTTTTCGTTTTTTGATTTTTTTTAAATTCACTTCCACAAGGTTTTTTTTGCCCCATTTCTGAAACAAACCATTCCCATTTAATTTACATTGTATTACAGTTGTAAATGGCTGCCATTTAAAAACTACTCGACCGATCTCAAACATTAACGAACTCCGCCAAGATATTGTGCCCACTGCCCAAGGACCTGTGTGCCAAGTTTGGTCATAATCGGTAAATTTGTTTATTAACATCTTGTTATTTAACTTTTTTTCGCAATAAAAAGAACTCATTGACAGAATAGCTTGTGTAAATAAACAATATTAGCGGCCATAATGGCCTCGAACAACTGCTGTCACCTTAGCCAACCTTGAGATATAGTCTGTTTATTGCAGGAGCAACATTATTTTATAATATTATATTTTTGTATCTAAATGATTAATTATTAACTATTACAAACGTTAATAAACTAGTACTGTTTAGTAATAACCGTCCTTTATTTCATATAAATTGTATTAGAAGGTTTGTGCATTTTAGCGATGAGTGAAATTGTCTGCCAGATTTAGACGTTGGCAACACGACGAACTACAAGCGAGATTCGAATGCCCGCCAGTTTGCGAGGGTAATTCGAATTGGTTAGCACCACACAGAACGACAACTCAGTTTGAACTGTTTAATTGTTTTCATTAACAATTTGGCGCCTATCGGGAAATAAATGATAACATCAAAGGACAGGTAAGATTTACACCCGCGAAGATTTCAGTACTGGTAATTCGTGCGTTCGAGACGGACATCATAAGCGTAAGAAATTCGAAAAAGCATGACTTTTAGATAAATACAAAGTAATCCTACAACGTGTGGGGCTAACACACATAACACACGCATACAGGTTTCGTCGTTACAAATTGACGAACAAACGTGTGGCTTTTACAAGACGAGAAGAAAGAATTTACACATTACAATATAATTAAATCACTACCAACTCGGAACACAAGACATCAAGGAGTTAATACAAGAGCAAAAGCAGACACAAGAACAAACCACTGCAGAGTTGGGTCTCCTACAAGGTGAGCTTAATAAACAAGTTACTAAAATATCGGAGGTACGAGAATCAATGACACTAAAAGTAGCTGAAGTAGAAAAATCTGTTTCGGTTGTTGAAGAATCGATGTCTAATAAAATAGCTGAAGTAGAAAAGTCAGTCACGAGTGTGGAAAAAGCTACGTCAACAAAAATAGAAGACTCGATTGCAAATATAAAAGAATATGATATTAATAGAATTGTTTCGATTGTTATTAATTTACTTACAAACCTCTGATGATACTGATATTTTTCAGTGTAACGTGCGTCAGGTGTTAAAAAGAATATACGAAATTATACTACTTGCAGAAGAAACAAATTGAATAACATCACAAATTATATAATTACTGCAAGAAACGTCAAATTACTTATATAGAAAATGATGAAATATAAAAGAGCAGATTAAAAATGAAGTCAAGCAGTGCCTGAAGTTACAACCAAAACAACTTTGTGAACAGACTGTACCAATGGTAAAGACAGAAAAAGACGGAGAAAATAAGTTAATAGAGAAAGTCACTTTGCCTGCAGTAGGAACAGTTCATGTCAAAGCTCCAACCTTTGACGGAAGCAGTCACTCGGCAATGTACTTCCGCCAATTTGAAGCTGCTGAATGCACAAATAATTGGACAGAGAAAGACAAGGCGGTCTTATTCGTTCTCGCATTAAAAGGACCTACAGCAGAATTACTACAGAAAGTGCCACCTGACAACCAGAACACCTATGCCTAGTTGATAAAAGCTCTGGAATTACGGTATGGTGATAAACATTTGCGAGGTGTGTACTGCACTCAGTTGAGAGCAAGGCGATGGCATGCCGGGGAGAGCCTTCAAGAGTTTGAAGCAAGTATCGACAGACTAATTAGACTGGCCTATCCTGAAGCGCCCGAAGATTTTCGAACGAGTTTTGCGATGCAGACATTTACTGCCGGTGTCTGAGACAATGAACTACAGCAAGTGTTACGAATGGCAAGACACCAGAACAGTGCGGACGGCCTGGTACATGCTTTGCAATTTGAGGCCGCCAAACCAGCATCTGGTTGGACAAGTCATAAAGTGGGGGCACTAAAAGATCGCGACAGCACAGACGATGAGGAAGAAGATCAAGGAACAGAGACTCGACGGTCTGCGCCACAGAATAAAATAAGAAAAGATGGAAGACCAAAGTGTTATAAATGTGGAAAACCTGGACATCTACAAAGAGATTGTCGGGTTAGAATTCAACAGCAGGGAAACGAGCAATAGTCGGTACAACGGGGCGTGTACTGAGTAACTGGAGGAACAAAGCCCCTAGAGAATATGCAATTTCTACACTTCAGAAAAACAGCGGGAGCTTGATGGTTACTGGATTTGTTCAAGAAAGGCCAACCTCGATTACAGTTGACACAGGCACAACAGTGTTCTGCGGCCCGACGTAGTGAAAGATCTCAAGCCAATCTGGTGGTCTTGCAGCTTGCGAACAGCTACAGGACGGCCTGTAAAAGTGTTTGGAAAAGTGGAGATACACCTACGCCTCGGTCGACTTGAGTTTAATCATCAAGTACTTGTTGCAGACATTGTGGATGAAGCAATTCTTGGTGTGAATGTTATGAAGACATACGGATTTATAGTCGACTTCAAAAACAATGTCTTGAGAATCGGAGGCGAAGAGGTAATGCTACCAACAATGACGACAGCAGAAAAATTGATGGACGTCGTACACCAAGTGGCCGTAACTGTTCCGCCCAAACACCGAAAAGATCATCATGGTTAGAACCGAGGTAGATACTAAGGGCAACCAGTGTTCTATATTCGAACCCCAGGTAGTCAGCACACCGGCCATACTAATTGCCAGAAGTGTAGTAAAACCTGACGAAACCGGAAATGTACCTATTACAGTGGCGAATATTTTGGATCAAGCTATCACTTTCCAAAGCGATACGCTCCTAGGCAAATTGAATCCTGTGGCCAGAATAACGCAACGAAGTTCCAGTGCTTCGGATAATTCCAAATTACCAGAGGAACTGCAAGAATTATTTAACAGATCTTCTAACGACCTCAAGTGGTGAGGTAAAAGAACTCATGACAGTTTTTACACGAATTCAAGGATTGTTTTGCAGGTCAGGGACAGTCACTGGGAGGAACCTCTCTTGTGCAACATCACATCAATACCGGGGATACAACACCGATACGCCAACCTCCTCGAAGGCCTCCATTATCTAAACAAGAGGAAATGTCTTGGTTGGTACAGGACATGTTGACAGAGGGAGTAATCGAACCTTCGTCAAGTGCTTGGTCTTCTCCTGTAGTGCTGGTAGCGAAGAAGGATGGTGGATTGCGTTTCTGCGTAGACTACCGGAGGTTAAATGACGTTACAAAGAAAGACTGCTATCCATTATCTCGCGTTGACGATACACTCGACACGTTGTCCGGAGCACAGTGGTTTCCACATCGGACCTGAAGAGTGGATATTGGCAAGTGGATCTTCATCAAGAAGACAAGGAAAAGACCGCTTTTTCGACCCCAAGTGGCTTATTCCAATTTAACATCATGCCATTTGGACTCTGTAATGCACCGGCAACATTTGAGAGATTGATGGACCTGGTACTCCGAGGCCTGATGTGGAAAACTTGCCTTGCTTACCTTAGACGATGTCATAGTGATCGGGAAGACTTTCGAAGACCATTTGGAAAACCTTAAGGAAGTTCTAACTAGAATTCACGGTGCACAACTGAAGCTGAGCCTGAAGAAGTGTTCTCTATTCCAGAAGGAAGTACAGTATCTGGGCCATCTGGTTTTGGCATCAGGTGTTAGCATGGATCCTAACAAAGTAGACACCATAAGAGACTGGCCAGTGCCGAAGAGTAAACATGAAGTTCGGAGTTTCCTGGGGTTATGCTCATATTACAGACGTTTTGTGAAAGGCTTTGCTACTATTGCTAAACCACTACATGAGGTAACGGAAAATAAACGAAACTTCCAGTGGTCGAGAGAGTGTGACCAAGCATTTAGAACTTTGAAGATTGCATTATGTTCGCAGCAAATTCTCGCTTTTCCAGCTTCCGAAGGGAAGTAGATCGTAGACACAGACGCAAGAATACTAATCTAGGAGCAGTTTTGTCTCAAGCGTAGAACGGTTAAGAACGAGTAATAGCATATTACAGCAAGACGCTTTCTAAACCAGAGAGAAATTATTGTGTTACAAGGAGAGAGTTGTTGGCAATTGTCAGAGCTTTGGAGCACTTTCATAAATACCTCTATGGGAGAGAGTTTTCACTACGTACCGACCATGCCGTGCTTGCATGGCTCTTGAGATTTTAAAATCCGGAAGGACAGTTGGCAAGGTGGCTCGAACGTCTGCAAGAGTACAACTTCAAAGTACAACAACGGCGGGGGCGCCTGCATGGTAATGCAGATGGCTTATCACGAAGACCGTGCCCGGAAGAATGCCGACATTGCCACAAAAAGGAAGATCAAAACTCAAGCGAACATGTTGAAGCCATCACTGTAGATTTCCTGGCAGACGGGTAGACAACACAAGACTGTCGACAAGAACAGATGTGTTGAAGACATCGGACCGATCTTGACAGCAAAAGAGGAAGGTTGCCGCCTGGATTGGCAAGATATCTGGCATGGTTCCGAAGTGCTGAAGAGCTACTGAGCACAATAGGAATCTCTCACCTTAGAAAACGGATTGCTGAAAAGGGCTTGAGAAAGTGCAGATGGACGAGACGTGGTCATGCAGTTGTTAGTTCTGCGAAGTAAAGTGCAGTCTGTTTTGTGCACCAAGCAGTGAGGCATTGCGGATGTTTGTATACCACATTTTGTTCAATTTTGTACATCTTTAAAACAAGTGAAAAAATTGAAAATACTGCAAATTGTGTGTTTTGCAGTGTGGTACACATTTTGAAAGCAAAAAAGCTTTGTTCTATTGAAATTCGTAGACAAATAACAGAAGTGAACGGTGATAATATTATGAAAGAAGCATCTGTAAGAAAATGGTCCATTATGTTCAATGAAGAAAACTCAAATTTTCATAATGAAAAATGTTCTGGTCGACCCTCTCTTGTTACTGAAGCACTCTTGACAAAAGTTGATGAAAAATTCGTGAGGATAGGTATTCAACCTTAGGCAGTTTGCTTACTTTCTTCAAATTCCAAGGAACTTCTTCATGAAATTGTTATGGATCAACTTGGTACAAAAGAATGTATGCCAAATGGGTGCCTCAAATTCTGTCTGAGGAGCACATGAAAAAAAGAATGGAAGCTGCCTTGACTTTTCCGATTTGACATGATAAGGACAGAGACAAATTTTTGGACGATTTTGTGACTGGTAATGGGATATGGGTCTTGCATAAAACTCCAAAAACAAAGTGTCAGTTGATGAAATCGCATCATTCCTGATCTACATTAAAACTAAAAATGCAAACACTCAACACACGTAAAATAATGATGACAATGTTTTGGGGACCAAAAGGGTGTCCCTTTTGATTGATTTTACACTAAGAGGAGAGACAACAAACTCAGAGGCCTACTGTCATATACTTTACCGATTCCAATGTGCTACATGGAACAAATGATTTGGCTTGTCTAGCAAAATTTTTTTGATTCACTAAATGCTTGTCCATACTTTGTTCCAACAATGCAAACACTCCTTCATTGTTTCGGCCAGGTAGTTTTCCAATATTCACCATACAGCCCTGACTTAGCACGTACTGATTTTCATATGTTTCCTAAGCTAAAAAACTTTTTTGGTGATTGTCACTTTGAGAACGATGACGAGCTGAAAGAAGTTGTTACTGACTGATTCAACAACTTGGCGGCAGCAGAGTATAATAAAGGAATAGAAATCCTTTACCACACTATGATACATGTTTGAATTCATGTGGAGACTGTGTAAAAAAGAAACCTAAGCCTTCCTTTAAGTGTCAAATAAATTTTATTTAATTAAGAATTTCTGTTGATTAACATTTTGTTACTTTCTGGACAACCCTCATATTAGATGTCTCCCTTCTGACTAAACTTAACCCCACATTATCAAGACTGAGTTTTGTTTTAATCACATAACTTTAAAAATATTTAATTTTTTGTATGATAGGAGAAAGAAGAAATTAAATGTTAAAGCAGGTGTGACAAAATTTTCCACTTTGCACATTCCTATGTTTCATTTTGGTAATTACCAGTTCTGAGATAAACAATGGTTCTTATCTATTTGGTGATGTTTTTTAACATATTGTTACGACATTACAGAACAGTCTACGTGTTTATCGAATGTGCCAGAAGAATCTCGCTCTAATGTGTGTGGCATACGTGACTCTAGACGCATTCACAAGACTTTTCTCGAAGCCGCCAGCCGCGCGGAATATGTCAAGGCCGCAATTAATTACGTAGTACACACTGGCGCTAAGACGTAGTTTGGAACGTTCTGGTCTGTGAGCGGAGGTATAAATACATGGCGGCAGCGGCCTTAAGTTTCAGTATAGTTGTGATATATTTACAGTGCGGTTTGAGTTTATTGTCGGGCGATTACAAGTGATTATCGGGCGATATTACTGCGTGCGTTCAAGTGTAATACAGTTGTGTTTAATTTTAGTGGACATTTTATTGCATGTGAACAATTTTTATGTGATTTGTTGTAAGAGACTGTGTTGTTAATTACGAACTGTTTAACTGTAAAAATTAAAGCTGGTGATTAGTGACTTAATTGGTGTCTTGATTTTGTTTCCACTGTACCTACGATGATCGAGTAGACCGTCGTAACAATATTGTTACGACATTACAGAATGCTCTACGTGATTCTCGAATGTTCCAGTGGAACCGGCTGTAATCTTGTGTGCATACGTGATTCTCAACATGCGTTGGTGAGATTGTTCCGGATTCACCGGTCCGCGCGCGCTGTGTGCAAGGTCGCAACCAATTACGTTCTGGTGTTTTCTAGTAGTGTTGTTGATGCATAGTATGGATGTTTCTGGATTTTCAGCGTGGTACAACTACAAGTACTCAGCGACGCTCAGTTGTTTGAGTTACGATTTATTGGAGTGTGGTTCGTAGTATAGTGGCGAAGTGTTATGTGTTTTATAATTGTGCGGGAAAAATGTAACACAATTGTATTTTATATTAGTAGACATTTTTATTGCATGTGAACAATTTTTATTTGATTTGTTGTAAGAGACTATCTTGTGATTACAAACTGTTTAATTGTGATAATTAAAGCTGGTGAATAGTGACATAATTGATGTCTTGTATTTTGTTTTCCACAGTACCATACGACGATCAGTTAGACCGTCGTAACAATATGATTATCTTT
Organism: Magicicada septendecula; assembly: GCA_034769895.1. Taxonomy (NCBI): domain Eukaryota; kingdom Metazoa; phylum Arthropoda; class Insecta; order Hemiptera; family Cicadidae; genus Magicicada; species Magicicada septendecula. The sequence continues at coordinate 192,177,144 of CM068369.1, read as the reverse complement.
TATAACTTAATTTTGGTTCTGACTGAGGTAATACAAAAGTGCTAACATATGTTACTGGTGCAACAAATTGGGCTTAATTAACAGATTTCAGTTGTTTTATTATTGTATCTCAAATGTCTGTAAATACAAGTAATTAAATTTAAAATGAAAACAAATGCAGTCTCAAATGTTCAATTGTTTGAGTATTACATATGTTTTGAGTACAGTGGTTTTACAAAGAGGTAGGTTTTACATAAAAAATAATTTTTTAGAGCCACACCATTTGACATGGAATTGCCTATCTATAGTAAGTGAAATTTGCTCATATCAGTGCTGATTGATGCATTAATATTTATAAAATAAAATATTTGGAAACAGATTTTATACTCATGGGTTGTGTAGATGAAAAACACTGAACTTACAAACGGCTGAAAACATTTACCTAAGTTAAACTTCCCCATTGTAATATTTACAAGTTCTTCCTTAGTTGTTAGGATGTTTGAGTCCTTTGACCAGTACAGTTTTGATGAAGGAGCTGCCGCTTTCACCTTTTCTAACATATCAGGGTTACAATCAAAGCTGAAGTTGTTGCCACTTTGCAGCTGTAGATTATTGGACTTATTCTTTAAGTTGTTACCAATTTCTTCCAGCAAACCTGTCATATAATTAATATTCAACTAATAAGCAGCTGACAGACACACAATTAATACGTTACACAAAATACAAGATTAAAAATACTCAAAGGATTAGGAGCTCTGCCAAATGCACAAATACATTCTGTCCCGCTATAGGATTTGGAGCAGAATGTGGTGGAATAATTTAACAGCTAACAATTAACATTTTTGTAACATTTCCTGTGATTAACAATTACAGCTCTTTTAATTTATTACTTATGTCAGTTTTAAAAGAGTGAAGAAAGCTTCTCTGCTATATCAAATGTAAGTAAAAAAATGTAATAAATTGGTAAAAAATTTCTTGCTGGAGCACAATACAAAAATATGATCACAGCATGTTTTATGTACCGGTAATACTATTACATATTTTTAATATTTAGTATTATATTGTTACAACGGACTACTCGATCGTCGTACGTACAGTGGAACCAAATTAAGTACAAGATATCAATTAAGTCACTAATTACCAGCTTTAATTTCCACAGTTAACAGTTCGTATTTAACAACACAGTCTCTACAACAAATCAAATAAAAATTGTTCACACGCAATAAAATGTCCACTAAAATTAAACACAATTGTATTACAATTACCGTCTGATTATAAAACACAATACTTAACTAATAACCACTTGAACGCGCACAGTAATATCGCTACTATAACTCTCGAACCACACGGTCAATAATTCCCACTAATACTGACTTGAGCATCCCTGAGTAATTGTATTTATAGTCGCCGAAAATCTAGACGATTCCTAATTGCGTCTTAGTGTCTGTATGAACTATGTAATTAACTGCGGCCTTGACACAGTCCGCACGGCTGGCGGCATCGAGAAGACTCTCGCAAATGCGTCTACAAGCACGTACGACACACGCTTACATTCTGGATCTCTCTGGAACGTTCGATAAACACGTAGATTTTCTGTGAGGTCATAACACTGCCTACTCCTTAAGCCTGTTCGTCCCGAACTGGCAACCCATCTCTGAAGTAGTACTTAACCAGGCGATCTAGGTGGACGACCTTGTACTTTCGCTGTCCTTCCTGTTGAATCCGATAAACAACATCGTTGATTCTTTTTTTTACAGTGTGTCCTTCCCAGTTAGACTGAAACTTAGGTGAGCGACCATGACGGTGTTTTGGATTGAACAACCAGACCTGATCTCCATCTTGGAAACCCACACTATTGCCACGAATGTCATATCGAGTTTTCATTTTATCATTGGCAATCTTCAGCCGTCCTCTTACCAAGCGATTCATTCTCGCAGTTGGTTTTCTAATTGCGAGGAATAGTTCTGGGATTGAATCTCAGGTGATCCGAACATTAAGTCCCCAGGAAGACGATCTCCTGCCCAAACACCAATTTTGCTGGAGTCATGCCGGTTGTGTCATGTACTGATGATCTATACGCCATGAGGAATAGTGGTTACGTTGGTCCCAGTCTGTTTGGTTCTCGTCAACAACCTTCGAAAGATGCTGCTCAAGTGTCCTATTGAATCTCTCAACCATCCCGTTTGACTGAGGGTGGAGAGGCATTGTCCTGGTCTTTCGAATTTCGAGTAGACGACATAATTCTTTAAACACTCCTGATTCGAAATTTCTCCCTTGATCCGTATGGATTTCCATAGGGGCTCCATAACGGCAACAGAAGTTGTAAACTAACTGCTTTGCCACAGTGGTAACCTCCTGATTTGGCATTGCGTTAGGCTTCCACCCACTTAGTAAAGTAGTCATCTACAACCATGATATACCAGTTTCCATCATCAGTAACTGGGAATGGTCCAGCAATGTCTATGGCAATTCTCTCGAAAGGCAGTCCAACGTTATATTGTCTCATTTGTGGGACCTTGCTTGCAGCATATATTTCACACGTCCGAACCCATTCCTCTACATCACGTCGTGGCGAAGATGAAGCCAATAGAATCGCTTCCGTATTTTGTCAATGGTTTTGTTAACGCCAAGATGGCCTCCAGATGTTCCAACATGCATCTCCTACAAAACAGACTGCACTTTTCTTCGCAGAACTATCAACTGCATGACCACGTCTCGTCCATCTGCACTTTCTCAAGCCCTTTTCAGCAATCCGTTTTCTAAGGTGAGAGATTCCCATTGTGCCCAGTAGCTCTTCAGCATTTCGGAACCATGCCAGATATCTTGCCAATCCAGGCGGCAACCTTCCTCTTTTGCTGTCAAGATCGGTCCGATGTCTTCATCAGTCATCTGTTCTTGTCGACTGTCTTGTGTTGTCCACCCGTCTACCAGGAAATCTACATTGATGGCTTCAACATGTTCGCTTGAGTTTTGATCTTCCTTTTTGTGGCAATGTCGGCATTCTTCCGGGCACGGACTTGGTGATAAGCCATCTGCATTACCATGCAGGCACCCCCGACGATGTTGTACTTTGAAGTTGTACTCTTGCAGACGTTCGAGCCACCTTGCCAACTGTCCTTCCGGATTTTAAAATCTCAAGAGCCATGCAAGCGCGGCATGGTCGGTACGTAGTGAAAACTCTCTCCCATAGAGGTATTTATGAAAGTGCTCCAAAGCTCTGACAATTGCCAACAACTCTCTCCTTGTAACACAATAATTTCTCTCCGGTTTAGAAAGCGTCTTGCTGTAATATGCTATTACTCGTTCTTCACCGTTCTACGCTTGAGACAAAACTGCTCCTAGATTAGTATTCTTGCGTCTGTGTCTACGATCTACTTCCCTTCGGAAGCTGGAAAAGCGAGAATTTGCTGCAAACATAATGCAATCTTCAAAGTTCTAAATGCTTGGTCACACTCTCTCGACCACTGGAAGTTTCGTTTATTTTCCGTTACCTCATGTAGTGGTTTAGCAATAGTAGCAAAGCCTTTCACAAAACGTCTGTAATATGAGCATAACCCCAGGAAACTCCGAACTTCATGTTTACTCTTCGGCACTGGCCAGTCTCTTATGGTGTCTACTTTGTTAGGATCCATGCTAACACCTGATGCCAAAACCAGATGGCCCAGATACTGTACTTCCTTCTGGAATAGAGAACACTTCTTCAGGCTCAGCTTCAGTTGTGCACTGTGAATTCTAGTTAGAACTTCCTTAAGGTTTTCCAAATGGTCTTCGAAAGTCTTCTCGATCACTATGACATCGTCTAAGGTAAGCAAGGCAAGTTTTCCACGTCAGGCCTCGGAGTACCAGGTCCATCAATCTCTCAAATGTTGCCGGTGCATTACAGGGTGTACGACGTCCATCAATTTTTCTGCTGTCGTCATTGTTGGTAGCATTACCTCTTCGCCTCCGATTCTCAAGACATTGTTTTTGAAGTCGACTATAAATCCATATGCCTTCATAACATCCACATCAAGAATTGCTTCATCCACAATGTCTGCAACAAGTACTTCATGATTAAACTCAAGTCGACCGAGGCGTAGGAGTATCTCCACTTTTCCAAACACTTTTACAGGCCGTCCTGTAGCTGTTCGCAAGCTGCAAGACCACTAGATTGGCTTGAGATCTTTCACTACGTCGGGCCGCAGAACACTGTTGTGCCTGTGTCAACTGTAATCGAGGTTGGCCTTTCTTGAACAAATCCAGTAACCATCAAGCTCCCGCTGTTTTTCTGAAGTGTAGAAATTGCATATTCTCTAGGGGCTTTGTTCCTCCAGTTACTCAGTACACGCCCCGTTGTACCGACTATTGCTCGTTTCCCTGCTGCTGAATTCTAACCCGACAATCTCTTTGTAGATGTCCAGGTTTTCCACATTTATAACACTTTGGTCTTCCATCTTTTCTTATTTTATTCTGTGGCGCAGACCGTCGAGTCTCTGTTCCTTGATCTTCTTCCTCATCGTCTGTGCTGTCGCGATCTTTTAGTGCCCCCACTTTATGACTTGTCCAACCAGATGCTGGTTTGGCGGCCTCAAATTGCAAAGCATGTACCAGGGCGTCCGCACTGTTCTGGTGTCTTGCCATTCGTAACACTTGCTGTAGTTCGTTATCTCAGACACCGGCAGTAAATGTCTGCATCGCAAAACTAGTTCGAAAATCTTCTGGCGCTTCAGGATAGGCCAGTCTAATTAGTCTGTCGATACTTGCTTCAAACTCTTGAAGGCTCTCCCTGGCATGCTATCGCCTTGCTCTCAACTGGGTGCAGTACACACCTCGCAAATGTTTATCACCATACCATAATTCCAGAGCTTTTATCAACTAGGCATAGGTGTTCTGGTTGTCAGGTGGCACTTTCTGTAGTAATTCTGCTGTAGGTCCTTTTAATGCGAGAACGAATAAGACCGCTTTGTCTTTCTCTGTCCAATTATTTGTGCATTCAGCAGCTTCAAATTGGCGGAAGTACGTTGCCCAGTGACTGCTTCCGTCAAAGGTTGGAGCTTTGACATGAACTGTTCCTACTGCAGGCAAAGTGACTTTCTCTATTAACTTATTTTCTCCGTCTTTTTCTGTCTTTACCATTGGTACAGTCTGTTCACAAAGTTGTTTTGGTTGTAACTTCAGGCACTGCTTGACTTCATTTTTAATCTGCTCTTTTATATTTCATCATTTTCTATATAAGTAATTTGACGTTTCTTGCAGTAATTATATAATTTGTGATGTTATTCAATTTGTTTCTTCTGCAAGTAGTATAATTTCATATATTCTTTTTAACACCTGACGCACGTTTCACTGAAAAATATCAGTATCATCAGAGGTTTGTAAGTAAATTAATAACAATCGAAATAATTCTATTAATATCATATTCTTTTATATTTGTATCGAGTCTTCTATTTTTGTTGACGTAGCTTTTTCCACACTCGTGACTGACTTTTCTACTTCAGCTATTTTATTAGACATCGATTCTTCAACAATCGAAACAGATTTTTCTACTTCAGCTACTTTTAGTGTCATTGATTCTCGTACCTCCGATATTTTAGTAACTTGTTTATTGAGCTCACCTTGTAGGAGACCCAACTCTGCAGTGGTTTGTTCTTGTGTCTGCTTTTGCTCTTGTATTCACTCCTTTATGTCTTCTGTTTCACGCTTCTGTTCCTCTGCCTCCTGCTTGCGTTCTTCTTTTTGTCTTTCTTCTGTTTCTAGCATTAGTGCTTTCGGATGTTCCTCAGACTCTTCTCTTTCCTGTGTGTGTTTTTCATCCTGTCATTTTTCTGCTTCTTCTGCCACCTGTCTGCGTGTTTTCTCTGCCTCTTCTGCCTCTTGTCTGCGTTCTTCTTTTTGTCGTCTTTCTGCTTCTTCCTGTGTCTGCCGCAGCAGCGTTTGGAAAGCTTCCATCATCTGACTGGCATCCATGTTTACCGATTAATTGTGAATTACACTCGTCTTGTATAAAGTGTCCACTGTTTCCACTGTTAGCCGTTTTATCCCAGTTCTGATACCACTGTTACGATGGTCTACTTGATCATCGTAGGTACAGCGGAAACAGAATTGCTTGTTCTATAGAATACCCTGTAGAATAGCCTGTATCTGATTAAGAAAATCTCAAATGATACAGCATGCCCCACAACTCAGCACCAGAAGGATTTCACATCCAACAGGCATACTTCATACTAAAATCTAAAGGACATGATAGAAAAAGAATTTTTATCCTTATCATTTGCATATATATATATATATATTTTAGCAATCACTTTCTGCTACAGTCCGTTTCTTGATGTATATAATACATTAAATATTTATAAATAAATTTACCTCAAGATATACTTTTTTTCCTTATTAGGAACATGTTTCGAGAGCTCCCGTGCTCTCATCTTCAGCCTTCGCGATTTTGCGTCTGGTGAAGTATTTGTGTGTTGGCTGGATGCTATTAAGGTTGTTTGTTGGTCTCTGGTATTTTAAAGTTGTATTATTGTGTGTGATTGTGGTATATGTATTTGTATTTTGTGTATTTTCGATGTTGAGTGCTTTGAATATTGTGTCATGTTTTGTATTGATTTGTATTTGTTCTGGTATTAGTTTGTTTTGTGTTTTATGTTTGTATATTTGTAAATTTTCCCAAATGTTCATTATGGTGCCTTTGTGTGGTATATGTTTTATTAGCGTCACATTGGTTATGTCTGGGAATTCATGTCCTGTGTTTATTCATGTGTGGTTAAATTGGATTTATATATTTTTGGTTTTTTGTATCCGTTTAGGTGTTCAAAATAACGTTTTTTCAGCTGTTTTTTGTTTGTCCTATGTAACATTTATTGCAATCTTGGCATTCAATTTTGTATATACCGTTAGTTGTTGTATTATTTTTGTTGTGTGAGCTATGTGTGAGCTGAGTTTTTCTAAATTATTTTTATTAGTTTTGTATGCTATTTTTATATCTGTGTTTTTAAATAGTTTTGTTAGTTTTGTCATTTTATTATTTATGTATGTGAATGTGGCCCATTTTTTGGTGTTGTTATTATTTATGTGTTGTTCATTTTGATTAATTCTTAATTGTTCAGTTTTTATTTTATATTTGATTTTATTTTCTATTTTGTTCACAGTATTTTTATTGTATCCATTTTCATAAACAAACAAGAAACTGACAAAGAAAGAAATATAATATAGGCTACCAAATTGGTTATGAACAAAATAGAAAATAAAATCAAATATAAAATAAAAACTGAACAATTAAGAATTAATCAAAATGAACAACACATAAATAATAACAACAACAAAAAATGGGCCACATTCACATACATAAATAATAAAATGACAAAACTAACATAACTATTTAAAAACACAGATATAAAAATAGCATACAAAACTAATAAAAATAATTTACAAAAATTAAATAGCTCACACAACAAAGATAATACAACAACTAAATGTATATACAAAATTGGATTGCCAAGATTACAATAAATGTTACATAGGACAAACAAAAAAACAGCTGAAAAAACGTTATTTTGAACACCTAAACGCATACAAAAAAAAACAGAAATATATAAATCCAATTTAGCCACACATGCAATAAACACAGGACATGAATTCCCAGACATAACCAATGTGACACTAATAAAACATATACCACACAAAGGCACCATAATGAACATTTGGGAAAATTTACAAATATACAAACATAAAACACAAAATACACATCGAAAATACACAAAATACAAATTGTGACGCAACAAAAATGATAGCATTTATGTTACATAAAAGAAGATTCACAGATTGATAAATAAATTGATACTTAATCCCATAACAGAACAGAGACCCAATTATGACAATTATAGTCATAGACAAAATTAAATAAGAATGCAAGGTAGTATTGAATAGAATAAACGAACCTGTAAAATAAATAATAGCTAATGATATATGTTTAATAAAAAACAAAACAGAAAAATGAAACAATGACTTAATTTATGGTAATAACAGATAAGAATTTTGTGTTAAAAAAGTATTATATTATGACAAAAATGTTATGATAAAGTTTATGTGATGTTATATCAAATATGTGTTGAGTTCATGAAAAATAATGAAGCAAATAGTGTTATTCAATGACTGTCATAGAATGAAGTGTGAGGCAGTTAACCAATGTTCATAAGTTCGAATTTTGTTGTATGTGATCAAGAGATCAAGATAAATTTGTTATTAGATGTAGAAAAATAATTGTTTATACAAATGTTGATAATTAAGTTTTGATTGTATGTACAAATTTATATAAAAGGGACTATAGATGCCTAACAGACATAACCACAGGTAGATCAATTTACAATAAAAGGACTAACAGCCAAAAATACTAAATAAACACTTATAACTTAAAGGTTAGATGCATCAATTAATAATAATTAATAAATGCACTATGAAGAGCTAGAAAGAAGAAAAAACATTAAGTTAATAAAAATATTTAATAAAATTTATACAAATTATAATAATACCATAATGCCATAATATCGATTGGTAAAAAATAATATCGAAGGTGGATTAAATATAATAAAAAAGGAAAAAACGGAATTTTATCAAAAAACCAATAGAAGATGTGTATAAAATAATAAACCAGCTATCGGTAAAATTACATTCCGATAGGACAGCAAATTGACAAAGAATAGACAAAAAAATATATGAAAGAAACACTATATAGTCAAAACATGTGGAAGCGGAAATTAATATAGGTTGCTAGGGAAAAAATTAAGAAGAAGGTTGTTGATTTATAAAATAACAAGAATTGCTTTGTAAAAAAACTGAACGTGATGACTTAAAAAAAAAAACCCAAGAAGAATATATTGAATCGTAATATTCGAAATCAAGAGATACGATTATAAAAAAGATAAAATTCCAATGATAATACTTACATCTATCACTAACACAGATTAATAAAATAACGATACATTATGAAATAATAATCGAGAACAAATAACCGAATTCTACAAGAAGAAACTTGGACTGTCCCATGTCCGAAGGGAATTGATGAAAAATTAATCAAATATAAAGAATTAATAGTAACACAACTCATAATAATCACAATACCAGAAATTATAACCTTGCAAATATACGGAACAACACTAACTGCTTCAACCGAAGGAAGAACCTTTTTGGATCCTGGCGGTGTAGAAGAAACATCAATCGGGCCGTAAAACAATTCAGAAGCTGTATTCCGAAGTGGACAGGACAAGAATTACTTTTATTAAACTGAAGAAAGAAAACTGTGCTTCATAATTGACCAGAACAACAAATTTAGCGATCAACCGCCTACATGATTGGCTTCGTTAGAGACTGGTAAAGTTATATTATATTAATCATACTAAATACACAACACATAATTTTTGTAAATCTTGCATTCTTATTATGTATTTTTAGTCTTCCCCACAGTTACAAGAACCTTCACACCCTGAAATAAATAAAATACAAATCAAATATAATATATAACCAAATATAAACAAAGGATCAAATAATCAACAATCGATACCTGAATCTATAGTCCCAACATATATTAATTAGGATATATCTTAGTTAATGTGAATTGAATACACAAATAAAGAACCTTTATATATTTGTCACACCTTGTTATTTGGAGTATGGTTTAGTGAACTGGAACAAAAGTAACTGAATAAGTAGAGAATAAATGGTTAATATAAACATCGAATAACCTATAAGTTTCGTTGAGCCGATACTACAGCGCTTATAGCGGAATTATTTGACACCAAAGAGGGAGCGTAAAAATATAAAATTAGACAGAACTCTCTTCAAGGCATAATAGGGTTGGATGAAATTGTAGAATAAATCTTAAGTTATTTAAGTTCTAGGCACACTAACACTGATAATTATTAAAGAATTAAGTTAACATTAATTAAGTACATCCATATATTCCACAACTCCAAATATTTCCGAGAATTTATACAATTAAATTAATACAACACAAATTGACGAATACAACAGTGGGAATTTAGACCGTACGTATCCGATCGATTACAAATTGGCTTCCATCGCGGGACTTGAACAGTAGCGGACACATAAGGATTGATTACAAATTGGCGCTCAACTTGTGTAGGGCTTAAGTTAAGTAACTATAAGTATAATAACATTACTTAACCAGAGCAGGCAACTGTGGGAGAGTAAACATGCATACCAGAGGTAGATCAAGGATTAGGGCAGGAGAAACGGAAAAGGAAATAGACGAACAAGAACAGGAAATAGAACTAATAACAGACAGTGAAATGGAACAACAGACAGACGAAATAGCGGAAACTGAAATTATTATGGACAAGGAAAATGGAGCAATTGAAGAAGTTGCCCAAGGGGACCAACCAGATAAATCCAACAAAAAGGAAGACATGAGTATGCAGGAGTTGTTGAGGATCATAATGGAAAGCAATAGACAAATGAAAGAGGAGATTAAGGAAGACTCAAGAGAACAATTTAGAAAAACAAAGGAGGAAATTAAGGAAGACTCAAAGAGACTGGAGGAAAAATTCGATAAAACAAATGAGGAAACTAAAGAAACCTCAAGACAAATGAACGAAAGATTAAACCAAATTCACGAAAGGTTAGATAGGAATGATGAGGGTTTAAAACAAATGAAGGAAGACATCCTACAAATACATGAAGAAAATTTAAGGCAAATTAATGAAAAAATTGAAAATCTTCATGTGACTATTAACCAGAAGGTGGACCAAAATAATGAGGAAAGACAATTAGAAATAGCCAAAACAAATGAAGAGTTAGAAAAAACTAACGAAACAATAGTACAGGTTTGTGAGGAATTACAGAATAAAATTAATGACACAAAAATTGAGAATAAAACATTGGTCGAAGAAATCCAACAGGAAACTGTCGAAAAATGTGAGCAAATTAAAAACGAAGTACATCAGGTACGGGAAGAGAATAAGGAAGGTATTAAGCAAATACAGACAGACATGGGCGAACGACTCGAAAGGGTCTATGGCAATTTAAATAATATGGAAGGTCAAATCAATACCAATAAAAATAAAATAGAAGAGATTAGTAGGCGTGAATTACAATTACAGGAGGAAGTAGATTCATGGCGGGATAGGGCATGCCAAAATAGTCATACAAATAACCATGAGAACAGAGAATCGATTAATTTTTGTAATTATATAATTATAAGCGCAATCCTATGGAATTTTTAAAGAGATTGGAAGAAGTGATCATAAGAAATAGAGAGAGTCGCTGGAGTATTATACGAAGCATGATTGATGAAACGTTTAAAGATACTTATGATAATTGGTGGACAGCGGTGCGCCCGGATATACTAGACATGACTGAGTTCAAAAAACAATTTAAGGAGAAGTATTGGTCGGAATCGACCCAGAACATGATTAGGAATAATTTGAGTAACGGTCGATACGAAACAAATGTAGGCCAGTCCCCTACTTCATACTTTTTAGGAAAAGTATGTATGGCGCGGAACTTAGAGCCCCGAATTCCCGAAGAATGTTTGGTAATACAACTATCCTATCATTACGAGGAAGGTATAAAAAATGCGCGTATGTGTAGTCAAATCAAAACGATTCCAGCCATGGCCAAATTCTTGGAGAATTATGAACACGAGAACCAATACCAGAGAAATAGAATGCTAAATCATAAATATCAGAGGTATGATAATAACGCGCCACCAGCCAATTCTCATAATAACGATCGCAATCGACCTGCGCATAACGTTAATACTAATAGAACACAAAATGAAAACACGAATAATAATTCCAGAAACTATAATTATCGTGGCAATAACAATTACAATTATCGTGATAGTCGCAATAATAGAGGAGATGGGGACAGACGACCCAATAATTATAGACATAACGTCAATTATATTTACTCCAGACCTCAAGGTAATCAGCGACGATACTACCCAAGGAGTCACCGATATGACAACCATTATGACCAATCTCGGCATGAAGACAACTACCCACATGATGGAAATTATAGGATCGCAGAACATAATACGGAGGATCGCACGGAACCAGTACAAAACCAACACAGTAATCAGAATGAAAATAGAGAAGAGGGAGTAAGCCCTCATTTAAACTAATAGAGGCAGTGAAAATTAATGAATACCCGTCACTGAACCGTAATCTTGGGGAACAACGATTAATAAATAAAATTAAGTGTAATCATAAAATAACCATAATTAATAACCACTATTTAAAGAATATCAGGGAAGATTTGTTAGAAGAGGATCAGAAACATGTAAACAGTAATAGTAATAACGAAATCATATATATATCAGCAAATTTAAATGGGGTAAAATCTACCATTATGATAGACACTGGATCTAACATATCATTGATAGACAATATTGAACTTGAAAGAATCCAGCGAGAAGTCCAGTTACCCATACCGACTTTACCTGTCAATAATGTGATAATTATCGGAGCCACTGGGAGACAAAATAAAACAGTCAAAAAACAAGTATCACTCGATCTTACCAATAACAATATGACCCTACCAATAGGATTCTTGGTCGCAACGGGACTACCATTTAATGTATTGATTGGATGCGATGTGTTGCGCCAGCATTCCGCAATAATAGACTTGCATAAAGGTACGATATCTTTAACATCCGAAGGAGGATTATGGACAGCCGAGTTAATCAACACTAATCAAACCAGTCCAGTTAACACCAAATGTGGAGCCATAAAAAGCTATTTCTGTAAGAAGAATAAATTACCAGAGATCATTCAATATGAAGACGATGATCCTAACCTATGGCAGAGTAAGTTGGAAGAGATTCGAGAATTCCAAAGGGAAAAAACTTATAAACAAATAAGTAAGGTACAGGCCGAAAATTTAATTCAAATATATAATAAATACAGACATGTGTTCTCCAATGCTACAGGTAAAGTAAAAGGATATCAATGTATAATAAATTTTAAAGAACCGGTGAACTTTCGCAGAAAGTCATACCCAATTGCTTACTCTATAAAAAACGAGGTCCGGAACGAGATTAACCGTATGATGCAAGATGACATAATAGAATATAGTCAATCACCATATACCAGTCCAATAGTAGCAGTCCCGAAAAAGAACGGAAAGGTGAGAATTTGCCTGGACGCTAGGGAAATAAATAAAATGATCGTCAATGATAGGACTTCACCAGGCGAAATAGAAGAAATTTTAAAGAAATTCCACGGTATTAAATACATTAGCACTTGGGATACGGTATGTGGGTACTGGCAGGTCGAACTACACCCAGACAGTAGAAAATACATGGCGTTCCTTTTTGACGGAAGGAACTATCAATTTAAAAGGCTACCTTTCGGACTAATTAATTCGGTTGCAATATTTGTGAAATGTATGGACAAGGTATTGGGACAAGAAACACTGCAGTTCACTACGGTCTATGTAGATGATTTACTTATAACTTCTTCACATTGGGATGAACATTGCGAGCGGGTGGAACAGGTACTAAGAAAATTATCTGAGAACAACATAACACTTAAGCTAAATAAATCTAAATTTATCGCCAATCAAGTAAAGTTTTTAGGTTTCAATTTGTCTGAGGAGGGTATCACACCTTCAACAGAAAAAGTAGAAGCAATCCAAATGTTCCCTACTCCAAAAAATAGAAAACAGCTACAATCTTTTCTTGGAATTTGCAACTATTACCATAAATTCCAAGATAACTATTCAGAAGTGACTGCCAAGTTTCAGAAACAATTATCATCTAAAGACAAGTGGGCATGGGGACCAGAACAAGATAAAATTCTGCAATTGATCAAGAAGAAATTTTTATAAACAGTTATGTTGTACCACCCTGATTTTAACAAACGCTTTTATTTAAATTGTGATGCAAGCAATGTTAGCTTAGGGGCTACCCTATATCAAGAAGATAAAGAAGGACATCATATGGTAATCAGCTTCACCAGCAGAGTGCTTAACAGCTGCGAACGCAATTACAACGTTACCGAGAAAGAGCTGCTAAGCGTAGTGTACGCATGCAATAAATTTAGAACCTATATACTCGGGTACCCAGTGACCGTAAGAAGTGACCATAAATCAATTTCCTTTCTAAAAAGATGTAAACTTAGTCACGGCCGGCTAACTAGATGGGTCCTTGCCTTGCAAGAGTATTGCATTGATTGGGAATATATACCTGGAAGAAAGAATATAGCAGCCGATATCTTGTCCCGAATAAACATACAAGATCAATCATTTGAAGGAGAAAAGGAAGAGATCGCGAAGGTGTACCATGTCATTAAGAGTCGGAAGGATCTGGAGATGATTGTCAATGAAATTAGTCAACACCAAAAATCGGATCCCAAATTAATAAACATACGCCAGAAGATACAAAATGCTGATGAAGTTATTACTAAATATTACTGTATACATGATGACCGATTATTTATTAAGGTTACTCCTAAACAAATAAACTGGAAACTAGTAATTCCCACAGCTGTGGAAAACAAATTAATATTGGATTACCATGAACGATATGGACACATGGGAGCCATGAAAATAGTCAAAGCCCTAGAAGAACAAATGTACATAAAAAATTTGACCAGAAAGGTACAAAAATCTATACAGACATGTCACATCTGCCAGATGGTTAAACATAATAATGAGAAGAAGGAGGGAGTCATGATCCCAATAACATCCAAATATAAGCTGGAGAAGGTATTTCTAGATATATGTGGGCCCTTCCCACGCAGTGGTGGAAATCACAGATACAAATTCATAATAATTATTTTTGATCATTTTTCCAAATACACTAAACTTTATGCTATTAGCAGAGCCACTACCAAGAAAATTCTAGACATAGTCATCGGACGGTACATAACAGAGGTTGGCAAACCGTCATCTATTATCACTGATCATGGTACGCAATTTAAGGGCTATAAATGGAGAAATAATCTGTTAAAACACAACATTAGAACATATAAGACTTCAGTTTATCACCCCAGCAGTAATCCGGCAGAACGTGTATTGAGGGAAGTTGGCAGAATACTACGAACTTACTGTCATGACCAACAGAGAAGGTGGTACGAATACTTGTCAATAACCGAAGAATTTTTAAATATATCTTACCACCAGTCTATTGAAAATACTCCATATACTGTTATGTTTGAAAGGCTTCCACCTAGAGAAATCCAAGATATTATAAACTTTCCAAATAATCCAGAATATCAATTTGAAACAATTAAATTTTATAACCGAGTTATGGAAAGGACGGAAATGAAGAGAAGAAAATATGAAAAGAATAACCCAAAACCAATTAAGTACCAAGTGGGTGAGAAAATATTAATAAGAAACAGGGAGCTACCAAGTACTCCAGAAGGAATAACTAAAAAATTATTATTATTATATACTGGGCCCTATGTGATAACAAAAAATAATAATAACAATACGTATGAAATAATGAACCCTACCACGAAAAGGATTAAGGGAACATACAACCAAGAGTCCATAAAGAAATATAATGAATAAATTCTAAAATGAAGTAAGGACAACTTACTACCTTATATTTGAACAACTTCTGTATTAACAAAAAGAAAAAGAATTTATATAAATGAATAAATTCTAAAAAATAATAAGAACAACTTATTACCAATCTTGAAGAAAAATACTTGGAATTTAAAAATAATTTAAGTTGAATACTACCACTAAATTCTGAAATACAATAAGAACAACGTATTATCGATTTTGAAGAAAACAAGAATTATTGTTAAATGTTTATAAAGAAATAATGTGTATAATGAATAACAAACCTCAAGATTACAGAAGAAAACGATAATTATTATTATGTGTATAAAGAAATAATGTGTATAATGAATAACAAACCCCAAGATTACAGAAGAAAACGATAATTATTATTATTATGTGTATAAAGAAATAATGTGTATAATGAATAACAAACCCCAAGATTACAGAAGAAAACGATAATTATTATTATTATATGTATAAAGAAATAATGTGTATAATGAATAACAAACCCCAAGATTACAGAAGAAAACGATAATTATTATTATTATGTGTATAAAGAAATAGTGTGAATAATGAAGAATGAACCCCAAGATAAAAGTTATTACCTCAAACCTACTTATCCAAAATAAAGAAGAAAAAAAAAAAAATCATATGACCTAAAATACATACTACATTGCCACATGATGGAACAATCTCAGTAAATGATTGAATGTAACTAATATAATGTTAAAGAAGACAAGAAGGAAAGAGTATTTATGAACATAATTCATTAAAAATGAACAGCCAAAATAGTGAAATACGATAAGAAGAAGAATAATTAAGTATAAGGAATATATTTAGTAAGAAATACAATTATAATGATCAACACACAACTGATTAAAAAATATTGAGATCAGAGGAAAAAAACAAACGAAGAAGATACTTAACATTACAATCTCAACAAAAATGAAAACAAAAATGATTACAATTGATAACTGTCAAAGTCAATATTAACGAATGTTTAAGGAATTAAAATGGAACTGCGAAATATGAAGAATAGTAATGAAAAAATATAAATGCAACAAAGAAAAAATCTTGTCCCAAATATTTATTATTAAATGATTAAAGAGATTATTATTATATTTTATAGCTGACTGTAGATGAATTCCAGCAGTACTATATTAAGATGTAGTGTGGGCAGCAGAGTATGAAGCCAAACAGTGCCTCTCTGAACTGTACCAACGCATGTGTTAGGGATTGTTAGGGAAATTAAATATTTAAGGAATATTAGAATAGTTGCAAAAATAAATTCAGTTTCCAAAGGAGTAGGACGAAGAAAACAGAAAGAAGCGAGTTGACAGAAGAATAATGAAAAATGCAGTAATTATAGTAATTATAAATAGGAGAGATGTAAAACTAATGTATCAGTGAATAGTGTAGCCAGTTACCAACAAATAATGTGTACAGAGAAAAAAAAATATATATCAAGAATCAAGAATGTTAAATAAAATGATGAAATGTTATTAAATAAAAAAGGTACTAGTACTAGTCTAATGAAGTTACATTGAGAAGACCATCATCAACCATTAACAATGAAATTAAGAAAAGGCATGTGAAAAAGGCAAGTTTATTTGACCTAAACTTCATTCAGGTAAACTAAACTTTTTTAGGAGGGGAAGCATATGTGACGCAACAAAAATGATAGCATTTATGTTACATAAAAGAAGATTCACAGATTGATAAATAAATTGATACTTAATCCCATAATAGAACAGAGACCCAATTATGACAATTATAGTCATAGACAAAATTAAATAAGAATGCAAGGTAGTATTGAATAGAATAAACGAACCTGTAAAATAAATAATAGCTAATGATATATGTTTAATAAAAAACAAAACAGAAAAATGAAACAATGACTTAATTTATGGTAATAACAGATAAGAATTTTGTGTTAAAAAAGTATTATATTATGACAAAAATGTTATGATAAAGTTTATGTGATGTTATATCAAATATGTGTTGAGTTCATGAAAAATAATGAAACAAATAGTGTTATTCAATGACTGTCATAGAATGAAGTGTGAGGCAGTTAACCAATGTTCATAAGTTCGAATTTTGTTGTATGTGATCAAGAGATCAAGATAAATTTGTTATTAGATGTAGAAAAATAATTGTTTATACAAATGTTGATAATTAAGTTTTGATTGTATGTACGAATTTATATAAAAGGGACTATAGATGCCTAACAGACATAACCACAGGTAGATCAATTTACAATAAAAGGCCTAACAGCCAAAAATACTAAATAAACACTTATAACTTAAAGGTTAGATGCATCAATTAATAATAATTAATAAATGCACTATGAAGAGCTAGAAAGAAGAAAAAACATTAAGTTAATAATAATATTTAATAAAATTTATACAAATTATAATAATACCATAATGCCATAATATCGATTGGTAAAAAATAATATCGAAGGTGGATTAAATATAATAAAAAAGGAAAAAACGGAATTTTATCAAAAAACCAATAGAAGATGTGTATAAAATAATAAACCAGCTATCGGTAAAATTACATTCCGATAGGACAGCAAATTGACAAAGAATAGACAAAAATATATATGAAAGAAACACTATATAGTCAAAACATGTGGAAGCGGAAATTAATATAGGTTGCTAGGGAAAAAATTAAGAAGAAGGTTGTTGATTTATAAAATAACAAGAATTGCTTTGTAAAAAAACTGAACGTGATGACTTAAAAAAAAAAACCCAAGAAGAATATATTGAATCGTAATATTCGAAATCAAGAGATACGATTATAAAAAAGATAAAATTCCAATGATAATACTTACATCTATCACTAACACAGATTAATAAAATAACGATACATTATGAAATAATAATCGAGAACAAATAACCGAATTCTACAAGAAGAAACTTGGACTGTCCCATGTCCGAAGGGAATTGATGAAAAATTAATCAAATATAAAGAATTAATAGTAACACAACTCATAATATTCACAACACCAGAAATTATAACCTTGCAAATACACGGAACAACACTAACTGCTTCAACCGAAGGAAGAACCTTTTTGGATCCTGGCGGTGTAGAAGAAACATCAATCGGGCCGTAAAACAATTCAGAAGCTGTATTCCGAAGTGGACAGGACAAGAATTACTTTTATTAAACTGAAGAAAGAAAACTGTGCTTCATAATTGACCAGAACAACAAATTTAGCGATCAACCGCCTACATGATTGGCTTCGTTAGAGACTGGTAAAGTTATATTATATTAATCATACTAAATACACAACACATAATTTTTGTAAATCTTGCATTCTTATTATGTATTTTTAGTCTTCCCCACAGTTACAAGAACCTTCACACCCTGAAATAAATAAAATACAAATCAAATATAATATATAACCAAATATAAACAAAGGATCAAATAATCAACAATCGATACCTGAATCTATAGTCCCAACATATATTAATTAGGATATATCTTAGTTAATGTGAATTGAATACACAAATAAAGAACCTTTATATATTTGTCACACCTTGTTATTTGGAGTATGGTTTAGTGAACTGGAACAAAAGTAACTGAATAAGTAGAGAATAAATGGTTAATATAAACATCGAATAACCTATAAGTTTCATTGAGCCGATACTACAGCGCTTATAGCGGAATTATTTGACACCAAAGAGGGAGCGTAAAAATATAAAATTAGACAGAACTCTCTTCAAGGCATAATAGGGTTGGATGAAATTGTAGAATAAATCTTAAGTTATTTAAGTTCTAGGCACACTAACACTGATAATTATTAAAGAATTAAGTTAACATTAATTAAGTACATCCATATATTCCACAACTCCAAATATTTCCGAGAATTTATACAATTAAATTAATACAACACAAATTGACGAATACAACAGTGGGAATTTAGACCGTACGTATCCGATCGATTACAAATTGGCTTCCATCGCGGGACTTGAACAGTAGCGGACACATAAGGATTGATTACAAAATACATATACCACAATCACACACAATAATACAACTTTAAAATACCAGAGACCAACAAACAACCTTAATAGCATCCAGCCAACACACAAATACTTCACCAGACGCAAAATCGCGAAGGCTGAAGATGAGAGCACGGGAGCTCTCGAAACATGTTCCTAATAAGGAAAAAAAGTATATCTTGAGGTAAATTTATTTATAAATATTAAATGTTATATATATATATATATATATATATATATATACATATATATTGCAAGGTAACAGGTTATAGCCCAGACCATGCTTGCAGAAAAGAATGCTCAATTAGTGAAAATACATACATTTATTGGCCTTTTCTTTTACACACAATTATATCAAAATGTTCTTTCATTATTTTAAACAATTATTGAATTTTTAATGTTCAAAATCTTCTTTGAAAATATACTTTAAATAAATGTTCTCTTTATTTAAATAGTGCTGTAAATTTTAACTGTTCAAAGTCTTCTTTAAACAAAATTATATTTAAAATAAATGTTCTTTTTACTTTACACAATGAAATAAATTTTTTATAGTTTCAAAAGTTCTTTCTTTTTTTATTTAAAGCTTTATAATTTGACAACAAATTTATTTAAATTTGGCTTCCCTGTTCTGTTGTCTTCATTGTCCTCCTGGTCGACGATCTCGATTCGGCCTCCAGCGATCCGTCGTCTTGGTTCCACATTCCAGCAACCGCCTACAAGAACTGCCTTGCTCTAGGTGTCTGTTTCCAGCAGCCACAATCAGCAAAAGAACGGTAGCCGACTATCTCATACTCCGTATTTGTTCCCTGCCGACACTCGCTGCTATCTCGACTCCACGGGCCCTAAGGACTGCCTGGAATTGATCTTGACTGGACGATGCCCACCGTGACTGCTTTCGCTGAGTGCTGTGTGAAGACTCTTAGCGAGTTAGATGAAGACTGCCTACTGCTTTTATAATCTTGTACAAGGTATGCAGCAGCGCTGTAGAATGACGTCACCGCCGATATGCACGTAGGCGTATTTTCTATATATTCTATGATATTCTGGACTGGCCACGTGTTCACTGACTTCCTTATTCTTGAATTTTCTAGAACAATGCTTTCTTACATATGAATAAACTTCCATAACCTTCTATTTGCTACCCACAATACACAACACTTCACTTACATATTAAACTATATCTTCATAGTTTTTACATTGTCTTATTACTAATTTATCCTATTAATTTTAATTTTTAATAATATTATTTTACTTCCAAACATTCTTCTATCATCCTGGACATCCATAACAGCTGATAATAATTATGCTCCACCTTTACATATAGTGTGACAGCCTGTCACATTGCAATATATATATATATATATTATCCATGAGGATAATGGTCTCACTTGTTAAGTTTCTACTTTAAAAGAGATGATAAGAAAGGATAAAAAACATTTTCACAATTTTTTAGAATATATTTACACAGCATTAAATTGGAGTAAAAACTTTATACTTACGTGGTGGAACATCGCCACAGGGAAAGTTGTTACAGAAACCACTAATAGTGTTGCTACCACTGCAAGCTTTGCCAAACAGATTGGGTGGAGGGTTGTTACATATTCTTGTGCGTATGCCTTGGCCCCCACCACAGCTCACACTACACTCCCAGTCTGACCATTCCGACCAGCCACCATCTTTTGGTGCACCATCCAAATCTGAAACCACACAATTATGTTAAGAAATGGCTCAATACAAAATAAATATAGAACAGTGCTCTCTCACCAACTGTACAGGTTACACTTCTACAAAACTTCACGGTTTATAACTCGATGACTAGCAAAGTGAAAAAAGGACAAGTACAGGAATCTTAACAAAAGCACATATATAAAAAATTAAATTAAAGATTACATTGTTAAAATGTATGAAAACAATCAAAAATTATTAAAATTATTTCTGATAATTATTCATATAATTTAAAGTTATTTAAAGTACAATTTTCAATTTAAAAAAAAATTACATTAAAATGAAAAATTAATTTATTCCATTTTATATGAAACTTCATCCAAAGCCAGTTCTATAGAGACAAAAAAAATCTAAAATTTCACTTGCATTTTACACTAAGTGTGATGGGATGATGGGACCAATGTTGAAAAATCTGGCAAAATTCTTAGCCAAAATGATTCCTGTATTCAATACATAATTGTTTTGATTGTTCATCATCTTTTTCATAGCACTAAACTTTATAAAATATTGAAACTTTCAACTTGTGAAACTTACTTGTCTTTTCTTCTCGTACGCGTTTCGGCGTGGTGTTCGCCTTCGTCAGCTTTGAGACAGACTGCCATTAACTTGTAATGGTTTTTATTTTGAAAGGTATAGTGGGGGTGGTGTGTGGAGGAAGGGGATTTGCGTAGGGATCGAAATTATTGTTAGTTTTATGTATAATTGTGTCAAAAAGTGTGTGTGATTTATACTGTAATTGGTCGTTAAGTGTGTTGTTTGGTTGTGTTGTGTGGTGTTTGTATATTTCATATTGTTCTGCTGTGTTAAGTTTTCAACCTTTGGGTAAGTAGTGTAATATTTGAAGATTAGTATCTATGTTGGTGTAGCTGTGGTTTTTTGTGTGTATGTGTGTGGCAAACGCGGAATGTATATTGTTGTTGGATAAGCTTTTAGGTGTTCAGAGTAACGAGATGAAAAAGATCTTCCCGTCTGGCCTATGTAGAAACTATTGCAGTCATTACAATTTAATTTGTAAACACCTGTTTTGTTGTATTTGTCTATGTCCGTGTTTGTATCATTGATGTGTTTTTTGATGGTATTGTTTGTTCTGTATGCTATTTTGTACTTGTGTTTTCTGAATGTGTTGGCGAATTTGTGTGTGTTGGAGTTGTGGTATGTGAGTGTGATGTATTTAGTTTGTAGTGTGTTGTTGGTATTTTGTTTTGTTGTTTTTGTTTATGATGTGTTGTGTAGTTTGTTTATTAAATTAGGGTTGTATCCGTTTTTTTATTGCTATGTATTTTTGATTGTGTTGAGTTCATCATTATAGTCCTGTTTACTTAATGGTATTCTAGTTAGTCTATGGAGCATATGGTTGAAGGCTGCATGTTAATGTTGTGTTGGGTGGTTTGATGTGTTGTGTATAACCATGTCGGTTGTGGTTGGGTTTCTGTATATTTTATACGTGTGTGTATTGCTAGTTTTTTTAATTGTTGGGTCCAGAAAATTTATACTATTGTTTTGTTCAATTTCCAGTGTAAATTTTAGTTTGTGGTGTATTGTGTTTATGTATTTGTGGAAGTTTTCAACCTGCCTTGTGTTGCCATTGAATAAAAGTAATATATCATCTATATACCTGTGCCAATAAATGATTTTGTTGGTGTATTTGTTGTTGTTTATTATGTGGTTCTGTTCTATGTTGTGTATATATATTTCAGCCAGTATTCCTGATATGGGGGATCCCAACGGGAGACCGTCTGTTTGTGTGTATATCTTGTTATTGTATGTAAAGTAATTTTGCTCAGTTATTATTTTGGTGAGTGTGATGATCTCATGTATGTGTGTTTTGGGCGTGTTGTTTTGTCTGAGTAAATGTTCTAGTGTTTGTATGGTTTCTTGAATTGGTACATTGGTGTATAAATTGGTTATATCAAAAGATGCTAATGTTGAATTGTGTGGGATGTGGATGTGTTATATCATATGCTCCATAGACTAACTAGAATACCATTAAGTAAACAGGACTATAATGATGAACTCAACACAATCAAAAATACATAGCAATAAAAAAACGGATACAACCCTAATTTAATAAACAAACTACACAACACATCATAAACAAAAACAACAAAACAAAATACCAACAACACTACAAACTAAATACATCACACTCACATACCACAACTCCAACACACACAAATTCGCCAACACATTCAGAAAACACAAGTACAAAATAGCATACAGAACAAACAATACCATCAAAAAACACATCAATGATACAAACACGGACATAGACAAATACAACAAAACAGGTGTTTACAAATTAAATTGTAATGACTGCAATAGTTTCTACATAGGTCAGATGGGAAGATCTTTTTCATCTCGTTACTCTGAACACCTAAAAGCTTTATCCAACAACAATATACATTCCGCGTTTGCCACACACACACAAAACCACAGCTACACCAACATAGATACTAATCTTCAAATATTACACTACTTACCCAAAGGTTGAAAACTTAACACAGCAGAACAATATGAAATATACAAACACCACACAACACAACCAAACAACATACTTAACGACCAATTACAGTATAAATCACACACACTTTTTGACACAATTATACATAAAACTAACAATAATTTCGATCCCTACGCAAATCCCCTTCCTCCACACACCACCCCCACTATACCTTTCAAAATAAAAACCATTACAAGTTAATGGCAGTCTGTCTCACAGCTGACAAAGGCGAACACCACGCCGAAATGCGTACGAGAAGAAAAGACAAGTAAGTTTCACAAGTTGAAAGTTTCAATATTTTATAAAGTGAATACATAAATCACTTAGCTGTGGTCTTTGTTAGTTGCTCCACCATTTCAGAAAAGCAATGCACAACTGACAAATTCAATCTATCCAGTATGTGTGTATGCGCACACGCGCACGTGTGACAAAGCATTGTGGATGCTATCACAAACTACATACAGTAAACAGAATCCCAACAACAATCGCAATACAGCAAACAGTACTAAACAGAATCCCAACATCCCATACAAATTTCTTCTACAGCCAGATTTCCATTAAACTCAGTTTGCACGTCTTTGTCTACGTTGTAATATTCAGCATTGTAGTTACTGAAAGTAGCTTCATCCATGTAGTTTTACAAGTTTAGTCCATTTTCATGCAGGGCATTTTCTAGGAATGACTTTACCTGTAGAAAATCCTGCTTTTTCAAAACATTTTGTTACACTTTCTGGAAAAAACTTATTTACAGCTTGTCTTATCCAAATTATCATATCCAGAACTGAGACAGTTCTTGCAACTATCGATATAAAATAATTATGATGCAAACACAATTAATTGTTTTCAATAAAAATTATTAATTTTTACCTTACTGCCTTAACTAACTTTTGCTTGTTATGAGCTTCATCAGAGGCTGCTGCTAGGAGGATTGTCCATCCTGCTTTTGGTGATGGCACCATTTTTCAAAAAATCATTGTTGTGTATGTGAGTTGTGTCATATGTTCAAATAGTACGTGTGATTTAAATCGTGGCTGTGTGGCTGTTTGTATCCATTTATGTGTTTATTTTTAGTTATTCAAGAGTGTCTAGTTGTCGCCCTATTACATACACACTGCAGTTGCTTCATTGTGTATTTCCACATATTCCCACTATGTCAGCTGTCAAAATGGAAATTACAGTAAATAGATTAAAGTAAAAGTCTAGGCTTAGAGCTGTATAGTTAACAACTGAATTCCATAAGTGATTCAAATGTCATAATGCAGAAATGTTTAAAGTTAAATTTATAAGGAAAATAACAAAAGAACTAAAAAGGAGAAAGAACTTTCAACCTGCTTTAGAGATTCATACTTTCCGTCTTGCAGGATACATGACTTCACAATTCATCTCCTCTTAAAGCACAGCAGAGACAAAATTCTGTAGAATGTATAGGACATTTAAAATTTGTGTGAATTATTTACTCCAGAGCACTGGAAATTTTCCATATAAAAAGTTATTTTGATTACGTTTCTACATTATACGAGTTCCATTTTATCCTGTGAGTTTAACATGTTTTCAGCCCTAAGACTACGGGACTTGGAAATATTTCCATTTAAGATAAATTTCTGTTTTTAAGGCACATTTTACTGTATAAGTGAATTCTAGGCCTGAAGTTCCATACTACTGCACATTTATAAAACTATATGTAAGAAGAATTCTGTTATTGCAGAGCCCACAGATGACAAGGGATTACTGTTCTAACAACCTAACTTAATACTTTTGTTTTACAGAAAACAATAGTTGTAAGTTAACAAAAACTTAATGTTACTGTATTGCACATAGCCTATACAGTTGGTTAACGTCTTGAAAGTAAATAACAAAAAAATAATACAGCACACCATGATACTTACTACTGACTAGTGCTGGCTGCCTGTGATCAGACTATGTCATTAAAAGTGAATTCACACACACACACATCACACACACACGCACGCGTGTGCGCACACAATTTTTTTTGCCCTGACTCTGACAAATCACTCTCACACTATTTCATTAATGTCTTCATTTGCAGTTTTCTTTAGTCTCTTTTCATTTTTCCATTAGTACATTTTTCCCACAGCTTTAAAATTTCAGCCTTCTTTAGAACTTTGTTCACTTGGAGTTTTGCTGACAATGATCATCACAATCTGCTTTACACACAACTTACATCACACACGCACACACATACACACACACACACGCGCGCACACACACACACACACACACACACACACACACACACACACACACACACACACACACACACACACACACACACACACACACATGAACAGAGGAAACTCTTATATACATAAAATTACAATGACATTAGTGTGTGTTAGTGAAACTATTAAAATTGTTCATAATCGCTGATGTGAACAGTAGGCTAGGAGGAAAAGTTCTAAACAGTCGAAGCAAGAAAATAATTAGCAATGTGTTCACATTTATGAAGAAAGAGGCTGATAACAAAGAAGTGACGATTCCAGTTGTTAGAGCTAGGGAGCGAACTGCTGCTACTGGTGTTTCTGAACGTGTGGTGACCAAAATAAACAAGGAATTACGACAACTTGAAAATTGCAATGAGGGTGATAAGCCTACTTCATTTGTTACTCTGAACAAGAAGCGAACGAAAGCGAAACCTGAAACTGGACTAGATGAATTTGATCAAGGTGTTGTGAGGTGATTAGTGTATGAATTTCAAAAAATAATAGGGTTTACCAGAAATGAAAAAAGTGTGTGTGTAATCCTGAAAGAACTGGGGTTTTGTTGGAAAAAAGGGAATAATAGAAAATTATTTACTAAACAATCTGATATCAGAGAACAGAGGATTAGTTATCTCCAAGCTGTTAAGAAATATAGAGATGAAGGCCGTCCTATAATTTATATGGATGAAACATTCATTCTTGTCATTAAGTGGAAAAGTATGGTCACACGATTCCAGCCAAGGCATTCATTCTCCGATTTCTAAAGGAGATCGTATGATTATTATACATGCTGGAGGGGAAAAAGGTTTCATTCCTGGTGCACTAACTATGTGGAAAGCGTCATCTTCTTCAGGAGACTATCACAAAAATATGAATAAGGAAAACTATATGAAGTGGATATATGAAAAGCTGCTTCCAAAACTAGAACCTTGATCAGTGCTTGTGATTGATAATGCCCCTTATCATAACATTAAAGTACCAAAATCAAATAGCAAGAAAGATGAGATGAAGCAGTGGTTGACTAGAAAGGGGATTCCTTATTCAGACACTATGCTGAATCCGCAGCTTTACAAACTTATTAAATTGTATAAGGGGCATTTCAAAAAATATGTTTTGAACGATATTTTGGAAAGTGAAGGACATGAAGCGTTACATCTCCAGCCCTATCATCCCGACCTCAACCCTATTGAACTAATTTGGGCTGAGGCGAAGGGATTTGTCGTGAGACAGAACATTTCATTCAGTCTAAATGAAGTGAGAAGATTGTGTGAGGAGAAGTTTAGTGTAATGCCGATAGTCACTGGAAATGAAACATGGGTCTACCACTTTGAACCTGAAAGCAAATGCCAGAGCATGGAATGGAAACACCCCAAATCTCCAGTCAAAAAGAAATTCAAGTGTCAACCCTCTGAAAGAAAAGTAATCTTCACAGTATTCTGGGACTCACAAGGACCAATACTGCAACAGTACTTGGAGAAGGGCTCAACAGTAAATAGTGAAGGTTACAGTGAGATGTCCAATGAAATGAAGCATGCCATTTAATCCAAACATCGAGGCCTATTGTCAGAATGAGTGCTTTTGTTGCATAACAATGCATGCCTACATACTGGCCATCCATACTACCCAAACGCTTTAGAAATTTCATTTCGAGATGTTGAAGCATCCTGCATACAGCCCCAATCTCACTCTTTGGTCAACTTAAAAGGTGCCTTAAGGGGTCATCAATTCTTCAGAGACCAAAAAGTGAAGGAAGTGGTGCATACATGGCTTACTGTTCAGCCCCAAAACTTTTTTTCTGAGGGCATCAGGAAGCTTGTGCAACAATCGACCAAGTCTACTGAAAAGCAAGGGTACTATGTTGAAAATGGGCTAACTGTCAGATTTGTATTGTTGTTATAATAAATTATAAAAATTGTTTGCGGATACTTACTGACTTACTATTGTATTTGGTGAGAAAAACTGTTAAGTTATAGTCTCAACAGTTGTTGATACTTGCTCCTTACTTTTTCCTCCTGATGCATGGATCATCCTTCAGTATATAGATGTTCTGTCAGAAGTAAATTTTTAAAAAGCCCCATCTCATCAACTTAAAAGTATCTTGTACACCACAATCACTTACTTTTTTAAATATTCATTCCTCTGTAGGGCATCTACTTTAACATCAGATTCCCAGTCCCACACATCCGATTAAAAGAAAATTCATTCCAACAAGTCTGAAAATCTTTCCTGCCAGTCTGCACTTGCTCAAATGATTCATTTTTCAATATTTTCCAAACTTCTCAGTCTTTTTCCTAATCAACTGACCACTTATTAGAGTGTTCCAACTATGCTCTCCCAGAACCATATTAACATGCACTCTTCAATATCCAAAAATTCTGGCACATAATATATTTTTTCTTCTGTCTTTGTTGTCATAACTTTTTTCATTTTTACCTCTTTTTTAAATAACTTGAAATTGTTGACAGAGATATATTAAATGGCGATTTCATTCTACTATTATGAGAAAACTCTCGTAATTTCAGTTTTTGTTATTTCAAAGCTAAAGTTTTGTATATTTTTTAAATGTCAACACAACATTTTAAAACAAACTGAAATTACTTTACACTAAAGTAGAAGAAAAATAAACTATGTTTAATGACATTCAAATTTTGTTTAGTGTTCTGTACTAGTATACATACAAAAACTGTCATTGGCATTTTAAAATTACTGTATCACATTATACTGGTTGATTTAATATGTCATGAGCCTAAGAAGTCAACACACAGAAATGGACCTTGTTTTGAAGAATTGTGTACACTAAACCTATTGTTCAGATAACAGAGTACCCTACTTCTGCCATGGAACTTTATGATTGTGGTTTGTACTCATAATTACTAATGTACTTCCTAATAAGTACTTCCTCACAATACTTCATAATTAGGAAGCGATTGGGAATTCAATCGATAATGGACTGGCACCACTTAATATCAATCATGTACTTATTTCAGTAAATCAAAAATTTGAATTGAAGAATAATTTTATTCCTAGATCTTGGATTAGTAAAATTCGATTTAACTTGAACTTGTATATAAAATTGATAGTAGACAAATAATTGCCTTGAACTAACAAAACATTCTAATTACACCAGGTTTAATTGGCAAGCTTTCACTGCATTATGCACTATACAAGTATTTATTTTACTTACGTATGTACATTTTGTTCAAATCGTCTATTTGAAATTGGCAGAGTATTATACGCTTATGTTGTATTTTCTAATTTTATATTTGCAAATTTTATATTATAAACATATGATACTCTGGCAGTGTTAAACAGTGAAGTTACACATAATGTACACAAATAAGTAAAATAAATATTGCATAAGAACTTATAGTAAGATACTTAGACATACATCATGTACAACAAAATCTATGAAATATTACATAGTGTTACAATATTGTAGTAAAATAAACACATTAAAATTATATTTTTAAATTAACTTAAATAATACCTGGAGGCTCACAATTAGCAATCCATATTATTTGACCAGACTCCACAGTCACTGTGAAAAAATAATATAAAAGAGGAATAGTGCTTTTGTAATTTATCAGTTCAGACTGTCCATTAGTAATCACCAAACTATCTTCAGCTAATCTAAAAATGTGGTTAACAGAATAATATAAATTAGGAAACTTCTTTTGAAGAAGGCCACATATTACTTTTATTTAATAATATATATAATACTTTCACTAATGAACTTACTGTTGTCACTTCCCAAACGTTTCGAAATGTTGTTTCTCTTCTTCAGTGGGTTTAATACTGACTGTCGATTACAGAATAACCGTTACGGAAAAATGGTGTGTGTGGTGGGGGTTGATGGTGGGAAGGGATTGGCGTTGAGGTTTGAATTATGTGTGTGGATCAGTGTGTCAAATAGTGTATGTGATTTGTAATGTATTTGTTCATTTAATATGTTGTTTGGTTGTAGTGTGTGATACCTGTATATTTCAAATTGTTCAGCTGTGTTTAGTTTTCTACTTTTAGGTAAGTAGTGTAATATTTCCATGTTGTGTTCTATGTTTGTGTAACTGTGGTTTTCGTTATGTAAATGTGTGGCAAATGTGGAATGTATGTAGTTTGTGGTGAGGGCTTTTAAATGTTCAGAAAACCTGGAAGAAAAAGATCTTCCCGTCTGGCCGATGTAGAATTGTTGGCAATCATTACAATTTAATTTATAAACCCCTGTTTTGCTGTATGTGTCAATGTCTTTGTTAGTATTGTTTATGTGTTTTCTAATGGTGTTGTTGGTTCTGTAGGCTACTTTATAATTATGTTTCCTAAATGTGTTTGCAATTTTATGTGTATTGGAATTGTAGTATGTAAGTGTTATGTATTTACTGGGTTGTGTGCTGTTGGTCAGATGTGTTTTACTTTTTGTGTTGAGGATTCGTTTGTGTAGTTTATTTATTAATTCGGGCTTGTATCCGTTTTTTACTGCTATGTATTTAATTGTGTTTAATTCATCTTGGTAATCATGTGTGTTTAGGGGTATTGAAGTGAGCCTATGGAGCATGTAGTTGAAAGCTGCATGTTTGTGTTGAGTTGGGTGGTTGGATGTGTTGTGTATGACCATGTCTGATGTGGTGGGTTTTCTGTATATTTTGTATGTGTGTGTGTGTTGTTTGTTTTTTTTACTTTTATTTATATGGTAACGGACACATAACACTCAGTTCAGTAAGAAAATATTATATTTGCATGTCCTATTTAAAAAAAAAAAGTGTTATACTAATAGTAACATTTTATGTTAGTTATTGTCTAATAAAGAACAAAACAAACTGAATACTAAAACAATTTCTACTGTTGTTTGTAATCTTATGCTCAATATATTGACTGGAACACAACAAACAGCTCAATATGAAGACAACAAACACCATCATACTAAATACTGTTAGGATAACACATACACAGATATTTTCCTAAATATAACCCAATAAACAAAATCTGGAATGAAACACATACATATATTTACATCTGTTTAAAATGCATTTAAAGCTTTGTTTCCACACTCACATTGTGTCGCAAAAATACTGGGGACAATGTTGCTGAGACAAAGTTGCAAAACATTTGTTGTTTTCATGCCACAAGAGTATTGTTATTACTGTGGATGATGAAAACTGTCCTGCTGCTGCTGCTTTCGTTGTTAGGCCATGTATTCACTTAGGGACAAATGTACAGCAACATTAACCCACAACATAGAATCTACACGTTGCACACAATGTTGACCAATGTTGCATGGGACAAGACGAGATGTGCCTACATGACCCACATCATGTTGTTTGCTCTAGCTTTTAATGTTGTTTTTATTTGGTTTTATTTGTACTGTTTTTAATTTTAAACTGTATAAATTCAGTGTATTTGAAATTTATAACTTGCATATGTAGATATTGTAACGAAGGGATTCTTACATACTCTGTAAATTGTATATTTTGTGTGTTTCGTGTGTTCGCCTCACACAAATGGTCGTTACTTATATATTTCGCTGACGATGTCCGTAGCGATCTTGCAATTACCAGTACAATGCGAGTGGAAACCTTACCTGTTCTTCGTTAGGTGTTCATAAATCCCGGGTGGCGCCAAATTGTTTAATTAAAACAATTAAATGAAAAAAAAGGATGATTAGGCGATATCAGCTCTGGCTGTGTGGAGAATTCAAATTTATTCCCGCCTTCGTTCGACCTTCTTAATCGAGCGGTTAATTCGCCGAGTTTCCGACATGAGCGCTTACCGTCAATCCTAGTTGTTCGCTAAAATCCACAAATATTATAATACACTTTCCTAATGAAATAAAAACAGTGGTTACTACTCTGTACTAGTTTCTTTTATTACGATTAGTATTTATTCAGTAATATAAAATTATATTTTTATGATCAAACAAATTTGCACCGGCAATTAGTATAAGACAAATATCTCAGGTTGGCGAAATGAACTGAACGAATGACCCAGTCAAATATGGCGACTGCTTGGTTTGTTTACAATTAGTTACGTTCAGATTCAGGATTCTTGTGATTAAGAAAGAAATATTATTAATGATTACAATAAAGTACACTACCTTACATTATTTGTACTTAAATAATATAATGTGTAATTATAATTTGTTCCTGAAGTGTGGTAAAGTGTGTTTTAAAAGTTTGTAATTTTCAAACAGGTTATTTTACTAGATAACAAAATTTCAGTGTTTTATTTTTTTTAATTAATCTTTGAAAGAAATAATATTCAGTTTATAGTGAGAGTTCAGATTCCTGTGAGAAAAATTTAAAGTCAATTTATTTCAGAAATTCGGGTAATTTAATAATACTTACCGTATCAAATCAGTTGACTTGATGTGGACTGTCAGTCAGTTGTAGTGGGATGGGGTCTTCAATCGTCATCAATTTTCAATATTCTTGGGGCTTAAGTACATCTGGCATCTTTTTCATGTTAGTTGTAGCAATTTATTCATTTAAAATTTATTTAAATTGGTCCTTGGCATCAGTTAAATGTTCTCGTACTTTGTCCGCTTCTTACGTCTTCATCCTTTTGAATTTTGATTACTTTTTATACATTTTAGATTATAATTTTGGTCAATCACGGCCTGGCGTCTATTCTGGAAGAGCGTCACTTATTGAATAATAGGATTTAACGGAAAATTCGTAACCAACGGTCCATTGTCATGGTAACTCTTTGCCTTTGATTGGCTAAGCTTGACATAAGCCCATTGTTATCATTTTTGAATTTTTATTCAAAATTATTGTATATCTTCTGATTGCTTTTATTCTTCCGTCTTCCTTCCTATGTATTAAATATTATCACTACTGTTCGTATTTCCTTTCAAAGATTATTTTGACATTCCATAAGGTTGGGTTCTCTTATGTATTAAAATTTGACAGTTATGTTGATATTTGTTAATTACATTTCTTTCTTATTTTAAGTCTTTAATATAACATTTATCTTTTAATATGATTCACAAATTATCCTTGACTAGTTATTTGCCTTGTATTTGCTAATTACCTTGTTGATTTTTTACAATTTGTAGTTGTTTTTTACAGTTAGGCATTTCATAGGCCTAAGTAGCAATTGATTATATTTACTTATTTTATACAAATTACCTTTTACTTTATCCTCATACATGTTTTGTTTTGATATTATAAATGATTTGTTTACTTATTGATGTGTTTTGGATCTGTTTTTATAATAGTTGTATGTTCCCATTAGTTTCTACATTATGGTTTGTTAATTATTTCCTAACTGATTTTCCAGTGTTATTAGATCTGTATTAATTTACCTTTTTATTTATTTATTTTGTCATTGTTATTAATTAGGCTATTACTTACTATTCTCTATTACATAGAACATAACATCTAGGCCTACGGTCTGTAGAATTCCTTCAGCCATATCCTATTCATAGATTTAAACTAACAATTCTTTAACAGCTATTAAGCAACGTTTGTTAACCATTTGTTTCATTTTTACTTATATTTAGGTGATAAAACATCATCACACTATTTGCATTTACTTAATTCTATCCCTTAGAACATGGGTTGTTTATTGATTTTGCTCTTATTTTCTTTACTTTTTTTTTATTTTAATTTTCTTATTTTCTTATATTTTTTCTTATATAAACTCTACTCTCTATCCATGGTAACACTAACTGTTTATCTTCCATGGGATTCCCTCTTTTGAATACTATTGTATCCCTCTCTTACAATTAAACTTAATGTTATTAATAACAAGATTCTTTTTAAATAATAATGTTCACCATTAATCTTCAGCGTTCATCACAGATTATTAAGCGTTTATACCTAATACTATTATTAACCAAATTCTTATTTACTAATAATGTTCACCATTAAACTATTTAGTGTTTGTCACTGATTTATTAAGTGTTTATACCTATTAATAGGGTTTCTCATTATTTTGGGGTTTTACACTATCACTTTTGCACTTCTTAAATTTTATTTTAAGTGTTATTAGTAGGTAATCCCTAACATTACTTTCTCTTTGTCACTTAGTTATGTTTACTTTCTCACTATCTCACTATCTCTCTCTTTACAAATGTTATTTACATGATTAATAAGTTCATGTTTTTATACAGTTCTTTATTACATTTAAACTTTAATTCTTTGGTTAGTGTACTTTTCGTTTTTTCATTACTTTACTGGGTTTTATTAAATATCATTTACATTTATCATTTAATCGATAATGATAATTATCTTTTACATTTGTTAGTTAATGGTTTCGTTTCCATTATCATATTTGAGTGTATTATGTCTCCCTTTTCTATTCTATATTATTTGTTTGTGACTCTTTTTATTTGATTTCATTTTATTTCCTTTATACTTGTTTTGTTTCATTTTCATTTTCCTTCTTCTTAACTTTCATATTATTTCATTTTAATTTCATTTTATTTTGGTGTTCCACTTTCTCATTTGATTTTATTTTATTTGGTTGTATTGAGTCAATCACTTTCTTATTTGGTTTCGTTTTTCCCCTTATCCTTTTGTTTCCTTTTATTTGGTCAATCACTTGGGTTAGGTCATGTCGTCGTTTGTCGCGTCATTGTCATTTTATATTCATTAGTTTAAACATTTTGTATAGTTTATTCATAGTTTTTTCCCTGGTATTGGGGTGGCTTATTTGTGTTGTAACAATATATAAAATTTATTAAAGCATATAATTTAAAAATGAATGTTTTTAATAATTTTTCTTTAAATCATTGTGTTTATCACAACTGTGTCTCTGGTATGGTCCAGAGACAATGTGTTACAGTTGATTGATTTATATCAGAGCTATCAGTTTTTGTGGGACACTTCTAACAGTGATTACAAAAATAAATATAATAAAAATGATGCATTGGAAGATATTGCAAAAATCTTACAGTTACCAAGAAAGGAAGTTGAAAAAAAAAATTCATATATAGTAAACCCTCGATTTAATGGACTAATTGGGGCTGAGGGGTGTCTGTAAAATCAAAAGTCCGTTAAATCACAAATTTTGTTTTTTGAGGATATATTTAAATCAAATAGGCCTATAACACTTGAAATTTTAATACTATTAATATCATGCAAATATATATTATGTACACACCTTTATTTATGCTGGATAAAAGCATCAAGAGTCAGTTGTTTTCCACCAGAATGTTGCTTCTTTATTATTAAAGATCTAAACTGTCTAAAATGATCATAATAAGCACACACTTCCGGATCTGAAGACTCCCCTATGTACGCGATAATTTTGTCCATGCTGTTCCTTATCGCTGATAATTTAGGACCTCCTGTAACAGATGTTTCTTCATCATCGTCACCGTCATCATCTCCATCTTCTTGATCGTCGTGTAGAACAGATTCCGCGATCTCTTCCTGACTCAGGATTTGGTAGCTTGGATCACCCACGTCCAAATTTAGCCACTGTTCTATGTCATTCTTGTTTACTTCTTCATCAGCCTTCTTTACGGTTTCGCAGAAATAGGGTGTTTCAAATAATCTGAAATCGTACTCCGGTTCAGTCCCCTTCAGTAATTATGTCCACCCATTAGGCAATGTTGTTTCCTTCATCTCCTTCCATGCGGCAGCAAAATTAAAGATGGCGGACTTGATGTTGTATGCACGCAGATTTTGCAGCATTCTAGCTCCTCTCGTGTCGTTTTCACGGTCTTGTTCGTCCTCCAAGACAACCATCACATCTTCAAGAAACTTCTTCTTGTACAGCCTTTTGCAGGCAACAATGACTCCTTGGTCCATTGGCTGTAAAATTGAAGTGGTGTTCGGAGGGAGGAAGACGCATTTTATCTTTCCGTCGTTGCTAACTGACTTCTCGGAGTTGCGATGGGCCGGTTCATTGTCCAGTAGTAAAACGGCTTTCAGTGCATGCGATGGAATTTTCATAGTCTCTTCTTGAAAATGTCGCACTTGTGGCACAAAATGATTTAAAAAACCAGTCTGAAAAAATACTGAAGGTAAACCAAGCAGTTTACCAAGCAGTTTTTGAACTGTCATAAATGACTGGCAACTGGTTCATTATGTTCTTTATCGCACGAGGTTTCTTTGCGTTTTCGACTATGACTGGAGTAAGTCAATGCGAACCATCAGCATTCACACACAGTAGGGCAGAAATCCGCTCCTTGTTGAGTTTATGGCCTGGTGTGCCAGGCATAGTTTCATGTTTGTGTGCCAGAGTGGCACAGCACGAGAGTAGAGACCAGTCTCATCATCATTGTAGACCTGAGACAAAATGAGACCCTCAGATTCGATCGTTTCCTTTATATGTTGACGAAAAGGCTCAACTTGTTTAGTGTCTGCACTCAGCGCTTCACCACATGTTGATCTTGTTGTGATGCCATACCGTTTACGAAAACGCCAAAGCCACCCATCACTCGCCTGAAACTGGATGCCCATATGTTTCGCCAGTTTATCAGCAGCAGCCCGCAACTCCACACTACGAACAACGATGCCACTAGAACGTTGTTGAATAAACCATTTGTACACAGCATCCTCTGATTGTTTGTGTTTGGCTAATTTAATGTGTGTTCTTACTCCCTCATTCTTCGAACTATCAACACTGTACTTTAGTGAAAACTGAATAAGTTTATCTTTATTCTTTCGAATGTCTGAAATGGTTTGTTTCTTTACACCGTACAGTTCACAAACATGTGCAACAGACCCGCCACCTTCGAGTTTACTTATTAGTTCAAGCTTTTGCTTTATACTCAAGTTCACACGTTTTTTCTTAACGCCAGACATACTTATGCTGTTTTTCACTAATAAAGTAATGGACCTTGCTGTAACAATGCAAGTATAAACTCTTTAACACTCTCTATTTAACACGTGCAAGTTTCGTACTATAGGAACACATGTAGTGTACACGCTGCGTTCTCTGAATAAACTGATGCGACGCTGTACGAACGTGAACCGTGCGTCCATACAAATTATCACGAAGATAGCCGAATATTCCAGAGTGAAAATGCGTTG
Organism: Magicicada septendecula; assembly: GCA_034769895.1. Taxonomy (NCBI): domain Eukaryota; kingdom Metazoa; phylum Arthropoda; class Insecta; order Hemiptera; family Cicadidae; genus Magicicada; species Magicicada septendecula. The sequence continues at coordinate 192,140,219 of CM068369.1, read as the reverse complement.
CTATGGTTATGAACTACTGCCAAATTTAAATCACAACCATGGACTTCAAAAGCTTAATCGTGATTTTTTTGTCTCAACATTTTTTTTTAACATGATAATGTTTTTAGGCTGGGGGTCATTCCACAAAATGCGTGATGCAAAATGTGTAACGTCGTCGAAAAATGTAACACTCCAGGTGATGTTAGTAATAAATAAATTTGGTCACAGTGAAATAAGATGCATATCAGTATATATTGTTCAGTGTTAGTCGTGATGTCTTCCACTGAACGTGTGCGACGCCTGCGTCAACGACAACGCGAAGACAGGGATCGTGAAGAATTAAATGAATTCTTGATTAATACTCCGTTCTCATCAAATACAACTGAAGATGAGAAAATTCGTGCGTTTCAAAACAAGAAACAAGAAGAAAAGAAACGAAAGAATGCTGCGATAGCCAAGCAATATCGCCAGAACAGGAGAGTCTGCAGTTTATGCACATTATACGTTTCAAAAGCCTAAAAACATTATCATGCTTCAATGTTTCGGTTTTGTTGATTTTTTTTTGTTTTGTCAAATTCTGTCTGTTAAATCCGAAGTCCGTTAAACCGAGGTCCGTTAAATTGAGGGTTTACTGTACTTTGTTTACAGTTCCTTTGAGAAACAAAAAACTTACTTCATCAAAAACAACGGGCAGTAGAGGGGATAATGTCCTTAAAAGTTCTTGGTGTGCATTTCAGCCATTGACATTTTTGTTAAAGTTATCAACAGCTTCTGGTGGCATGGATACAATGGAAACACCACCAACAGAAGTAAGTACTTTTTTTATTTTTGTCAGTACCTAGGTCCAGTAATTACATATTGTTATTATTATTATCTTAAATAAATAATTACCTTATTTTATCCACTAAGTGATCTTCTTTTTCTTTTTAATTACTACATGTTTCAGGGCTTATATCCCCATCTTCAGGTAAAAGCAAATCTACCCTATTATTAGGGTTTCGTTAAAAATTAACAACGACACAAACACATAACACACTTAAATAAATTAACATTGAACATTAAATCTGTATCGGAACACGCTACAAACGAACCAGTGCACTGGCCGAAGTCCGACTTTCAACTCATCTTTTCTTTCTTTCAACTCAACTTTGAAAGTCGGACTTCGGCCAGTGCACTGGTTCGTTTGTAGCGGTTTCCGATACAGATTTAATGTTCAATGTTAATTTATTTAAGTGTGTTATGTGTTTGTGTCGTTGTTAATTTTTAACGAAACCCTAATAATAGGGTAGATTTGCTTTTACCTGAAGATGGGGATATAAGCCCTGAAACATGTAGTAATTAAAAAGAAAAAGAAGATCACTTAGTGGATAAAATAAGGTAATTATTTATTTAATCATATACAGTGATCTGGAGACCAACGGTAACTATGTATATTATTATCTGTTATTATTAAAATAGGATACAAAATTATTACAATTGAAATAATTATGAATAATTGCAACAATAAAGAAATAAGTGAAATAATATAAAATAATTTATGCAAATGCAAAACGTTTTCTATATAAATGTTTATAAAAGATGAATGGCACTGTACTTAATTCTTAAGAAATATTATTTTGCCAAGGAACAGTTCCTTCAGCACTCATAAAATACTCTGAAAAATTATTTCTTGCAGTTACAGCAGACTGTGCTGAAAATCTACCTTGCACTTATAAATCCATCACTGTCTATGCACTGTCTATTTCTCTATGCCAAGACTCTTCCATAATATTATGTTCAGGATCTTCATAATTGAATGTTTTAATAGGTTTGATTATTAATTATAATTATCTTGTTGGTACATCCTCTTCATTCACTTATTTAATATATATATTAACCTTTCACTGTGAACACTTACTTTTTGTTTTATTTCCCAGACGTTTCGACGTGGTGTTCGTCTTCCTCAATGGAATTTAAAATACTGAATGTCTGTACAAAGTAACGGTTATGGATTGTGGGTGTGTGTGGTGGGGGTTGCTGGTGGGAGGGAATTGGCGCTTGGATTCAAAGCGTGTGTATGAATCAGTGTATCGAAAAATATGTGTGATCTGTAATATAATTGTTCATTTAATATGTTGTTTGGTTGTAGTGTGTGATATCTGTAAATTTCAAATTGTTCTGCTGTGTTTAGTTTTCTACTTTTAGGTAAGTAGTGTAGTATTTCCATGTTGTGCTCTATGTTTGTGTAACTGTGGTTTTCATTTTGTAAATGTGTGGCAAATGTGGAATGTATGTAGTTTGTAGTGAGGGCTTTTAAATGTTCAGAATATCTAGAGGAAAAAGATTTTCCCGTCTGGCCGATGTAGAATTGCTGACAATCATTGCAGTTTAATTTATAAACCCCTGTTTTGCTGTATGTGTCAGTGTCTTTGTTAGTATTATTTATGTGTTTCCCGATGGTGTTGTTAGTTCTGTAGGCTACTTTATAATTATGTTTCCTAAATGTGTTAGCAATTTTGTGTGTGTTGGAATTGTAGTATGTAAGTGTGATGTATTTACTGGGTTGTGTGCTGTTGGTTTTGTGTTTTACTTTTTGTGTTTAGGATGCGTTTGTGTAGTTTGCTTATTAAATCGGGATTGTACCCATTTTTGACTGCTATATATCTGATGGTGTTGAGTTCTTCTTGGTAGTCATGTGTGTTTAGGGGTACTGAAGTGAGCCTATGGAGCATGTAGTTGAAAGCTGCATGTTTGTGTTGAGTTGGGTGGTTGGATGAGTTATGTATGACCATGTCTGATGTGGTGGGTTTTCTGTATATTTTGTATGTGTGTGTGTGTTGTTTGTTTTGGTGATTGTAAGGTCCAGGAAGTTTATGCTATTGTTTTGTTCTAATTCAAGTGTGAATTTTAATTTTGGTGTATAGTGTTAATGTATTTGTGGAAATTTTCAATTTGTCTTTTGTTACCGTTGTATAAGAGTAAAATGTCATCAACATATCTGTGCCAGTATATTATTTTGTTGGTGTATTTGTTATTGTTTAATATGTGTTCTTGTTCTATGGTATGGACGAATATTTCGGCTAGTATACCTGATATAGGGGAGCCCATGGGTAGTCCATCTGTTTGTGTGTAAACCATGTTATTGTGTGAGAAATAGTTTTGTTCCATGATAATTTTAGTGAGATGGATGATCTCTTTAATGTGTGTTATTTAGTTTTAGTAACTGTTCTAATATAGTTAAGGTTTCGTTTATGGGTGCATTAGTGTATAGGTTTGTTATGTCAAAAGAAGCTAGTGTTGAATTGTGTGGAATGTGGACATATTGAGTTTTATTCACCAGATCTGAATTATTTTTGACGGTGGTGTGTTTGTTAAATTTATGTTACTTCTGATTAATTTATCTAAGTGTCTAGCTATTTTGTGTGCAGGTGCTTGTGTGTTGTTTATAAGTGGCCTGATGGGAATATTAGGTTTGTGTAATTTTGGTAGTGCATTCAGTGTAGGGGGGTTTGGTTTAATTTGTTTCAGATATTTGATGTTGTCAGGTGAGATTATGTGTTTTGTGTTATTTAGGATTTTATTTATTTGTTTGTGATATTTTGGGGTGGGGTCTTTGTTTAATTTAGTTATGTTGTTTTCAGTAAAAAATGTTTCGATTTTGTTATTTAAATCTTGTTTTTCTATTATGACGTTTACGTTGTCTTTATCTGCTTTGAGTATGGTTAGGTTATGTTCTTGTAATTTACGTTTTATATTTTTTAGTGTTTGGATTTCATTGTTATGGTGTTTTTGTTCGTATTGTTGTAATTTACGTTTTATATCATGACGTATAGTGTCATGGTCTTTGTTATGCGTGTGTTGTATGGCCGTTTTAGCATCTATGACTATGTCTCGTATATACCTTTTATTATTGTTGTTATTGGTTGGATTGTTTCCTAAATTGTGTTTTAGACCTTTATCTAATAGGGATATTAATTTCATAAATTTCACACACGTACAGTAAATATAACAAAGACCAATTTCACTAAAGCAGAAATAACCCTATTAGATAAAGGTCTAAAACACAATTTAGGAAACAATCAAACCAATAACAACAATAATAAAAGGTATATACGAGACATAATCGTAGATGCTGAAACGGCCATACAACACACGCATAACAAAGACCATGACACTATACGTCATGATATAAAATGTAAATTACAACACACACAACAATACGAACAAAAACACCATAACAACGGAATCCAAACACTAAAAAATATAAAACGTAAATTACAAGAACATAACCTAACCATACTCAAAGCAGATAAAGGCAACATAAACGTCATAATAGAAAAACAAGATTTAAATAACAAAATCGAAACATTTTTTACTGAAAACAACATAACATAATTAAACAAAGACCCCACCCAAAATATCACAAACAAATAAATAAAATCCTAAATAACACAAAACACATAATCTCACCTGACAACATCAAATACTGAAACAAATTAAACTAAACCCCCCTACACTGAATGCACTACCAAAATTACACAAACCTAATATTCCCATCAGGCCACTTATAAACAACACACAAGCACCTGCACACAAAATAGCTAGACACTTAGATAAATTAATCAGAAATAACATAAATTTAACAAACAACACCACCGTCAAAAACAATTTAGAACTGGTGAATAAAACTCAATATGTCCACATTCCACAAAATTCAACACTAGCTTCATTTGACATAACAAACCTATACACTAATGTACCCGTAAACGAAACCTTAACTATATTAGAAAAACTATTTCTCACACAATAACATGGTTTACACACAAACAGATGGACTACCCATGGGCTCCCCTATATCAGGTATACTAGCCGAAATATTCGTCCATACCATAGAACAAGAACACATATTAAACAATAACAAATACACCAACAAAATAATATACTGGCACAGATATGTTGATGACATTTTACTCTTATACAACGGTAACAAAAGACAAATTGAAAATTTCCACAAATACATTAACACTATACACCAAAATTAAAATTCACACTTGGATTAGAACAAAACAATAGCATAAACTTCCTGGACCTTACAATCACCAAAACAAACAACACACACACACATACAAAATATACAGAAAACCCACCACATCAGACATGGTCATACATAACTCATCCAACCACCCAACTCAACACAAACATGCAGCTTTCAACTACATGCTCCATAGGCTCACTTCAGTACCCCTAAACACACATGACTACCAAGAAGAACTCAACACCATCAAATATATAGCAGTCAAAAATGGATACAATCCCGATTTAATAAGCAAACTACACAAACGCATCCTAAACACAAAAAGTAAAACACATAAAACCAACAGCACACAACCCAGTAAATACATCACACTTACATACTACAATTCCAACACACACAAAATTGCTAACACATTTAGGAAACATAATTATAAAGTAGCCTACAGAACTAACAACACCATCAGGAAACACATAAATAATACTAACAAAGACACTGACACATACAGCATAACAGGGGTTTATAAATTAAACTGCAATGATTGTCACCAATTCTACATCGGCCAGACGGGAAGATCTTTTTCCTCTAGATATTCTGAACATTTAAAAGCCCTCACCACAAACTACATACATTCCACATTTGCCACACATTTACAAAACAAAAACCACAGTTACACAAACATAGAGCACAACATGGAAATACTACACTACTTACCTAAAAGTAGAAAACTAAACACAGCAGAACAATTTGAAATTTACAGATATCACACACTACAACCAAACAACATATTAAATGAACAATTACATTACAGATCACACATACTTTTCGATACACTGATTCATACACATGCTTTGAATCCGAGCGCCAATTCCCTCCCACCAGCAACCCCCACCACACACACCCACAATCCATAACCGTTACTTTTTACAGACATTCAGTATTTTAAATCCCATTGAGGAAGACAAACACCTAGTCGAAACGTCTGGGAAATAATACAAAAAGTAAGTGTTCACAGTGAAAGGTTAATATATATATATATATATATATATATATATATTTATATATATTGTAACAATAATAAATAAATGGAATGTGTGATGAGAGTTCTCGCGAGTTACCAATGTAACAAATTATATTGAGAGACGAGTTCTTATGCTCCACGTAGTATGCGTCAATTTGTAACAAATTTAATATGTATGTGTAAAATTATTAAACCACACCGTTGTGTTCGTCAATCTGTAACAATTAATAATAGATATGTTGAACGGTAAATTATTTTGTATTCTGCCGCTCGCTGCCACTATGCGTGCAGTTCCAATGACGTCACTCAGAGTTGCCAACAGTTGCTCCGTCCGCTGTGCTATGTTAACGTATTTCTTAAATGAAACAGTAATAATAACAACGCAAATATAACACCAAACAGATATCTTCCTTTGAACGATCTTTATTCAATGAAGCATTGATTAATTACTTCTCGTTTTTCTTTACGGTAATTACAATTGTGACAAAATTATGCGTCTTCTTTTATCAGTTGGTACAGTAGCTAAAAATATTGTTCTGTAGTCGGCCAAGCCAAAAGAATGATGCAGTTTATTATTTCTATTAAAATAAATTATCTCAGGGCATATCTGGTTCGGGGATTACGGTTAAACAAATAATACTATTCTTAAAATCAAAATACAAATTTCACAGTACAAGGATATTACAAGGTTTTGGTGTGTAAAGTGCAAACTGGCAGTCGTGTATTGGTTACTTATTATTAGAGGTTATGACCAGTTTAGGTGCTTATTAGTTATCGTTAAAGTGTTTATGGTGTTCAAAAAAGGTGTAAAACTCAATTGGTGTTATTTTTTTTAGTGTTCTTCAGTGTTGGTGTAGTATAGTGTCTGTAGTTTTATTTTGTTTAATTCCTAGATATTCGTGTACACAAATGTTGGTTTTGACACATAAGATAATAAATTGTTCAAATTCACCAGATCCTCTTCTTTCTTCTTCCAGGACGAAGATAGGGTCCACGTCTTCTTCGCTTCTTCTCCCTGGATCTCAATTCTTCTGTATTAAATGCTGGATGTTCCTTTCTTGATTATAATATTTTGTATTAAGTATATCGATTTGTTTTACTAAGTCTGGTATGTGTTTTCACTGTTTAAAATATAATTATATGAGACGTTTTATTAACGCGTCTGTATTCAATGACCGTTGTTAAAGAAGTCCTCTTTTATTTATCTGAAATTTTTTGTTGCTAAGGTAAAACTTGAAATCTGGTTGGTTGATTCAGATATACATTGTCATACAAATTCATTATTTCAATGTCTGAATTTGGTCAAAACTTTTAAATTAGTATAACTTTTCTGTACTGATTGGGAATTTAAAACTGCTAGCATCATTATTTTGGTCTTAACATTTGTGACATATAGACACTAAACATGCCTACTTTTGCTTAAAAAATACTGATGTTACATTTTTGCTATTTGAATTTTTCTTAAATAACTTAAAACGGATAATTTTGATTCCAGATTTGTTGTGTATACCATGAATTATAAATCTATCCATATTTCAACATCTGTTTTACAAAATTCTAACAGTATTTCCTAAAATTTACAAAATTTGATTTTACATGGCTTTATACAGTTTGCCATCCACAAAAACATTTGCTAATTCATTTATGTGTTCAAAAAATGTGATTACCATTATAGAACTACTGTCTGTTTTGTTAGTTTTACTATTTCTTATTAATTTATAATGGTTTGTTACTTTACTGGCTATTCTGATAATAGTTTATTTATTTTAACATTTGCCTATGTCATGGTGATTCTTTCAACACCATGTTACATATTGTTTTATTATTTAGCCTGTTGGCTTGAACCCTTATATTTAATTATAATCATTATATTGGATGTTAACCCATGAGATTTAAAAATACTCATCATCCTCTCATAATGTGAATACTTTAAAAAATTACAAACAGATTGACTTAAATATTATGCCTTGAGTATTATTTTTATAATTCAACATCATAACGTATCTTATAGCTAAAATTCTTGTAAAACATGTAACGTTTTCAGTGTTTTATGACACTCCTACTACATTCTACTATTCTTTTATAACATAACTTTAATAACTCAGCATACATCTTTTGAAGTCTAATATTCTTTTAGAACATGTAACTGTTTAGGTTTTGATTATACCTTTAATCCTATCCATTATCCTTTCAGGACTATAACTTTTATAACTTAACATCTTATAACTAACATTTCTTTATAACATATAATTATTTTATATTTAAACATGACATCTTATTCAATACTACTTTATGGTGTTTTGTCTCTTTCAAAACTTATTACTATTACTGTATACACACCTATGGTATTTTAACATACTGTTTTTCATAATCATATGTCTTTTACACATTTCACTATTACTGCAGTTACCTCAGGTAACTGACATTTTTTCAGTTAATAATAATATAGATTTTTCTATACACTTTCTTACACTTGCATTTGAGCTGCTTTCCTTATATAGTGTTCATTACCTTATTGTTTTTTCAGTATACACTGTTATTTGGTTCAGCAAGATGCATTAATTATTATTCACTATATTGGTTACTATGACCATCACTAATTGTCATTAAATGTTGTGATTATTATACTATCACTATCACTGTTTACTCTTTATACACTTGACAATTCATTATGTGATTACACATTATTTTCTTGACAACATTATTTCCATTATTAATTACAATTAGTTGCATGTTCCATGTATCTATAATAATTGTTTTGTTATATTATTTCATTATATCATTCAAATTAACAATTTACTAATATATCATTTTATATTGTATTGTATGTTTGGGCCTATTATCCCTCAATTTGTATTTTGATTATTTTTATATTTTGATACATTTAATAAAACCATTTGTTTACTTATAGTATTGGTACATAAGCTGTCTGTCTTTATAAGTATTATTCTTGTCATTATTTGAAGTTCATGTCATTATCGGGGTATTTTGCATCACTTTGCCTAAATATTAATTTGGGTATGGTCAGTTGTAGTACAAGTCAGTCTAAAGTAGTTATTCGTTCAAATTCACTATCATTTTGAAAGATATTTTTCTTCTTGTTTAGTTTCTTCTCCATGGTCTTCGTTAAATCTGGTACGATATCAAGCTATGCCAAATGTAATGTTACAATATATATATATATTGTAACAATATTTATTAATAGGCCGTATCTTATATTAAGCCCCACTGTTGGGTTCATCAATTTGTAACGATATATAATAAAGGATACGAGATATTATGTCACATTGGGTAAGGCAAATTATAATAAATAAATAAAATGAGACGTCGTTTAAGCTCCACTCTGGATCGTCAATTTGTAACAAATAAATATGTTGAACGATAAATTATTATGCTACTGTTGTATGCTGCCGCTCGCTCCCACTAGGCATCCAGTCCCAATGACGTCACTCGGAGTTGCCAACAGTCGCTCCGTCCGCTGTGCTATGTTATCGTAATTCTTAATTGAAACAGTAATAATAATGCAAAGATAACACCAAACAGATATATTCCTTTTATCAGTCTTTATTCAAATGAAGTATTGATTAATTACTTCTCGTTTTTCTCTTCTGTAATTACAAATTATGACAAAATTATGCGTCTTTATTCATAAGTTGGTAGTAGCTAAAATATTATGCTGGAGTCGACGATCAAAAGAATGATGCACTTTGTTTTTATTTCAATTAAATAAATAATCTCAGGGCGTATTCGGTTCAGAAATTATGGTTAAACAAATAATACAACTCTTAAAATCAAAATACAAACTTTACAATATACGGATATAAAAAAGGTTTTGATGTTATAGTGCAAACTAATAGTCGTGCATGTGTTACTCACAATTATAGGTTATGAACAGTTTTCGATATTTACTAGTTGTCGTTCAAATTTTGGTATTCAGAAAAGGTGTAATTCAATTTATGTTATATTCAAGTGTTCTTTAGTGTTGGTGTAAATTATAGTGTATGTAGTTTTATTTATTGTTTAATTCCTAAATAGTTCGTGTACTCAAGTGTAGGTGTTGTCACATAAGATTATAAATGTTCAAATTCACCCAGATCATCTTCTTTTATTCGTCCAGGACTAAGATAAGGTCCAAATCTTCTTTACTTCTTCTCCCCGGATCTAAATTCTTCTGAATTAATTTCTTGTGGTCCTTGTGTTATTATAATACTCTTCATTGACTGTACCGATTCGTTTTACAAAGTCTGGTATGTGTTTTCACTATTTAAAATATAATTATTTGAGACGTTTTAATAACGCGTCTGTCTTCAATGACGGTTGTTAAAGAAGTTCCTATTTTATTTATCTGAATTTTCGGTTTCTAAGGTAAAACTTGAAATCTGGTTGGTTGATTCAGATATACATTGTCATACAAATTCATTATTTCAATGTATGAATTTGGTCACAAACTTTTAAATTAGTATAACTTTTTTTGTACTGATTGGGAATTTAAAACTAATAGCATCATTATTTTGGTCTTAACATTTGTGACATATAGACACCAAACATGCCTATTTTTGCTTAAGAAAAACTGATGTCACATTTTTTGCTATCTGAATTTTTCTTAAATAACGTAAAACTGATTATTTCGATTCCATATTTGTTGTGTATACTATTAATTATAAACCTATCCATATTACAACATTTGTTTTATAAAATTCTAAATGTATTTCCTAAAATTTACAAAATTCCAAAGTTTTTATAGGCCTAGGTCTTGACATGTTAATTCTATTTTCTGTTATTGTAACACCTATTAACTACGCAACTACCATCAAAACTACTCCCTATAACTCTATTAGTATTATTATTTAAAAATATAACAATAATTATTACTGTAACATTATAAAAAAAACGTAATTCACATTTTGTGATTAAACAATTTGTATATGTCTGGTTACATACATCCTGCATAAGGCATATCATACACTCATTACTTAATAAAACTATAAATAACATCAACACAACTTAATCTTATTTTTAAAACATAAAAAAGGAAAGTTTAATCATTTAATAATGATTTATAATTTCTATTCTTTTCTCATGCAGTTCAGCCATTGCTGTACTAGGTACTTTTACCATTTTTTTTTTATACATTTGAGAATTGTTAAGTGATTATACATTATTTATTTGATAACATTATGTCCACTGTTATTCACACTATTAGTTGTATGTTTCCATGTATATATATGATTGTTTTCTTGTATTATTCCATTATATCATTTAGTTAACAATTTACTAATATACTATTTTACATTATATTGTATATTTGGGCCTATTATCCCTCAATTTGTATTTTGATTATTTTTTATATTTTGATACATTTAATAAAACAATTTGTTTACTTATAGTAATGGTACATAATGCTGTCAGTCTTTATAAGTATTATTATTGTCATCTGGGTATTTTACATCACTTTACCTAAACATTAATTTGGGTACTGTCAGTTATAGTCTAAGTCAGTTTAAATTTGTCATTTGTTCATCTTCACTATCATTTTTAAAAGATATGTTTCTTCTTGTTAAGTTTCTTATCCATGATCTTCATTAAATCTGGTATGATATCAAGCTGTGCCAAAATGTAATGTTACATAACACCCTGCCATCAAATTTGATTATTTTAATAAAATAATATATTTTGTTGAAATTATCAATTATCTTATCTTTCATATTAGCACTTGTTATCATTTTTATGATCTGGTATACTTGTCTTTAATTATAAGTGTTCTATCTCTGGAACATGTTACCTCCCAAACAAATTAATCATTATCACATATATCTTGGAATCAGTCAGGGGGCTCTCTTGACCTAATACCCCACTGTCCTTATAATACATAATATATAAATAATATCGATTGCTGGAGCTATCTCATCAGTCAATCACATTTAATAATCACTAGTCTATTCACGACTAAATCAAAGAAAATAATATAATAATATATTCTTGGGATGGTTCACTCAGTTTAAATTCTCAGATCTAAATACTTCTTTCCATCGATTCCGTCAGATGTTTATTTTCTTGTGGCGATATTAATAACATTTTTATTTTTAATTGGTACTATCTTCTTTCCTTCTTTATCAGTACTGCTTAATCTTCATTTTTCATTCACTATCTTTATTCAATTAATACGTAACAAGTATCTGTAGGCCTATCTATAGTTGTTGTTGATTCTCTCACAATCATGATAGGTTATTCGTAGTAATTTCGTTTCTAGTCTCGTCTAATTTTCATCGTTGATTGTCTACATTTGTCTTTTCTTATTCATTTTATAACACTTTGGTTTCCTGATTCATGGATGCTGTCTCTTTCTTTTATATTCAAATAATAAGTTCATAATTATATTTAATAAGAGGTGCTTATTTCGTTTAGAATTTTGAAATTTATTCAAATTCGTTTATTCACTTGGTTCAAAATAACATTATCAAAATGTACTGTTATTTGTCCTTACTATTTGTTTGAATTTTGAGATATTCAAATTCGTTTATTGGCTTTGTAACAGTACCAAAAATATGGTAGTTACATAATATAAACGAATGTAACGTCAAGTATGAGAAAAACATGGGAATATATCTAGATAAATAAACATAAGTGTATATAAGTGTGTATCTACAAATATATTAATAAAAAATCCAACAATGAAGAAGAGAATACGAATATATCAACATTAATTACGAAGTGAAGAAAGAAAATGCCACAAGCCCAAAACAAAATATCAGTAAATAGACCCAATAGGATCCAACAGTGAGGGGACTCAACGAAACAAGGATCAACAAGCTCCAACAACAATGGAGATAAATAAAAATAGCAACTACGATGAAAATATAGAATAAAGAAGAAAGAAGAAGGACCAGGAAGAGCACCATAAAGAAGAAAGAAGAAGGACCAGGAAGAGCACCAAGAAGAAGAAAGAAGATGGACAGAAGATATAAGGACTCAACATAAACCACATGTACTAAAAACAGTGTAAGTGACAAAAGAAATGATTATAAGTGTGACAAGAAAACCAGTGTGAAACATTTAAGGAACCACAAACAATTACAGTGTGTACTTAATACAAATGTGAAACCTGTGAATAACTAACTATTTCAACTGAATAAACCACACAAACAATTACAGTGATGAAGTTTACAGTGTGAAAAATATGTTAATTTCATGATGAAACAACAAAAATTAAAAATAGTCAAATAAACACAGACAATGAGTGTGACTGATTTAATAAAGTTGTAACCAATACACATGATCATAAGACCACCAGATTAGAACAAAATAGAACAATTATGTTATTGTTCATAAAGAACTGACAACAAATAAAAGACATTTGCTAGGTATCAAACATGACAGGAATTAAATTCCACCATTGACCAGAAAAACATTGTAAATAATACAAGAAAGATTTGTGTTAGTGTTTAAGAAGGAATTGTATAAACATGTGTAACAAAATAGCTAAAGTATTATGTTAATATACCGTAGTGAAGTCAGTTTAGTAGTAGAAAAATACTGCACTAAAACAGATGGTACATTGTTACACAACCCACAAGGAAGAGACCTATTACAACAGAAAATGATACATATTAGTATAAATATCTGATCATCAAATATGTTATCAAATGAGAATTTATTATAAGTAATAATAATAAATATTAAGAAACAATGTAATATAATGCAAAACAATGTAAATAGAACAAGTCAAACATAATGACACAGAAAATAACAGAAATGAGAAAAGTATACCAGTTTATTTAAGAAAAGTACAGTATCAAAACCAATGTCAATGTTTATAAGAGTATTACCAGTAGTGAGATAAATATCTGATAATACATTGAGAACAGATTCTGAACATGATAAGAACAGTATTATAACTAAATTATTGTAAACCAACTAACCATGTACATATGACCAGAAGTAAGCTGAACCATTGTATAGCTAATTAGTTAAGAAAAATACTGTATCAAATATTGAGCACAGATTGTTACACTTGTTACCAGTAGCAAGAGGAAATCCCAAAGCTACTTTGAGAACAGATAATTACCATAAAAGCAGTCATATTATATACAAACATTTAAAAACCAAATGACCATTATGAAACCAAATGTAAACAAACAATGACCAACCAGTTATTTATGAAAAATACAGCATATAAACTTATGTAAAAGTAATTGGAAACATTACCAAAAGTTAGAATAATATCTAATGCTACTTTGGGAATCCAAACCAAATAGGACAATAACAATTTACTTGTTGTATTGGAAAAAATAAATGACTATTATGACATGACACAACATGAACAGAGCCATTACTGAAAGATTAAAGAGTTCTGAGCTCATTAAAAGATAACCATTATATATAATAGATTAGGTACTATGTGTGTACACTAACTACAATCATTAAATGATATAATTTATATGAAGAGACTAAAAAATAAGATGAAAAATTGTATAAGAAACATAGGAGAGGTTTGAACTTATGTAAATATTACATTAACCACAGTCATACACAAATATTATAGTGTAAAATTGTGTAAATAAACATTACTAATAATATTAGATAGTAATATGATCATTTTAAATAAGAAACATTAGTTATAAGCATGTTTGTAAAAAATCTAACATGGACGCTTAATGACGCCATAGCGAGATTTGTGTAGGAAACAGTTTTTCCCAAATTATAAATTAAACCGACTGAGATACAGACTCAAAGTGTTTAGATAAGAAGTGTTTTATTATATTTAAATAAAATCTGGTGTAACGAACTTATAAAAATAAGATACACCAGAAATAACAAATAAAATCATTATTGTAATAGTAGTAATGAACGAAAAATAAGCGTTTTTGGACTTATTTTAACAAGCAAAACGCCCTGAATTCAGTGATATCAACCAATTAACGATAGGACGTAAGATAAGAAAGTTATTATAGTTTTAAACTTTCCAGTTAAATTTTTGTACCAGTGATGACGTAAAAAAGCCTCCAACCCAAACTCAATTTTGGCAAAAAATTAAATATTTTAATAAAACGAAGGCTTTCGGGTCAGAGAGTATAACGAATCCAGCCAATGGAATGAATGACTTTCAGCAGACGACCGAGAGACGCTTCAGAGGTACAAGACAGTCTACGATCAACCACCAAACGTACAGGTCACGCCGCTCGAGACAAGAAAGAAAGAGTATATATTTTAAAACTGTGCGCGCCATGTTACGTCTGTACACAACATACAGTTAACCTTAATACAACATTCATACATACGAGTGAAAAAGTGCGGAATTGTGTTAATTGAACAAGTAGGTCAGTGTATAATATTGACCATACTTGCGAGTGAAGTTTTAAATAGGAAACAGGGAGTACAGTTTTATTTAAACAATATTTAAACGAAATTAATAATTTTATGAATATTTGACTTTCGATACTACGCAAGTCATACAATGCTGAGTATCGAAAAAACAGTAATTAAATTATCAGAATTGAGAAAAGATTTAAATCGACATTATTAAAATATTTGAAAAATATTTTAATTAATTATAGTAATTTAAAATATAATGTTTGGAAATAATTGTTAATGAATACGAGAGTATTTAGTCACTCGTTTGACTAAACGTATTTTTCTTGAAGTTTTCTATGTTTTAAAATCTACTTTATTAATTTTCTTACAATCGGAATAAATGTAATTCTGATAATAATATATTAAAAAAGTATTATGAATAATGTGTTTACATGTATAGTATAAGAAATATTAGCTAATAAGGAATACTTATCCTTTGTAACAACACCGGTTAATTCTAACCTCAGAAATCGTTACGGTAACTTGATAATTTCAACATTACCGATCTGTTCTCAAATAACATTCAAATCAAATAAAATTACTAACAAGAGTTTTTTGAGAAATTTTTCTCTTGTGAATAAATGATTTTAAAACTAATTATTAAACGAACGTAATACATTTTTAAATACTGTACAAGTCATACAGCTTGACAATTGCACACTAGTATTAGAGATGCGTGCGCATACCCGCGTACGATAATTTCATAAACACCAGACATATGGTACCAATTTTTGATTTTTATATTTGTTCAATTATTATTCACTATTGTTAATTCTATATAATTATTTGTATTACATCTTGTGACTGGTATCATGTTACCTCAAAGAACCTAACGAAATATGGTAATTCTCTGAATCAAAGTAACATAACCTATGTAGTTAAATTATTGTACTAACAACAGGTCTACCAGCCTTGAGGAATTAGACAGAGTCTTATTGAATTTTATTGTAATCAGTAATTGAAAGGTTGTTAATCATTGTTTTTAATTGTCAAAGATTGTATCACTTATCAAATTGTTAATAAACCTCCAATTTTATTACCACAAAAGGAGTATCATTTCTAGTAAAAGTAAATTCATTTATTTTTTAATCAGTTCTGACACAGGTGGCGGAAGAATTTAAAAAGTTTTAGCATAATTCAGAATATTCGTCAGATATTGCTTCATTTGCTATTGTGTATGATGATATATTAAATATTCAATCTGAATATTTTTTGTTGTCTTTGAAGTGCATGTATTTCAGAAGGAACGTCACAGAACAGAATTGAAGCATTCAAGTGTGGTAAGTAAGTGAGATACACAACAAAGTGCGCGGATCATATTAAAATAAAAGGAGTGAACTCTTACTGCGTACCCAATAGAAAACAATACATTAACACCAATAACCTCTACGATTACGATTACACCTTTAGATAAACAACATTATCGTAGATACCGGTGCGTGTCTACACCCACACGAACACACCAAAGTACATTAAAACAAATATCCTACATCTATAATTTTACGTTATAGATTGGCGCCCAACGTCTGAGCACGATTTAAGGGAAATTACACCATAACTAGTGACCCAAAAATCCCAATTCGTGAAAAAGACAGCAGGTACATTACCAGGACAGCAAGATGTACACCGACAGATTAAAATCAAGATCAAAATCATGATCAACATCGAGGAAGAGGGCAGCCGAAGTGGAAAAGGAGACCAGAAGAGAAGAAAAAGAAGCCATGTCGACGGAGGATGTAGAAGAAGTTGCACTGGAAACGAAGGAAAAAACAATTGAACCGGCGGAGGAGGTTCAGCAGTCTATGGAGGAACCGGAAGTGATGATTCAAGAAACTCCACCGAAACCAAGCCAGCCTGAACAAACAACGTCAATAGGAGAGCCTGCATTTCAAGAGTGGATGAGGAAGGTAATGGAAGGTTTGAACAGTAAATTGGACAATAACAATAAAAACATGGAGTCAATGAAAGCAGACTTAAATAATAAAATCGAAGAAGCCAGTCGGTCCACAAACCAAAAAATAGAGGAAGGCCAGAAGGATAACCAGAAACAAATAGAACTTTTGAAAGAAGAATTTCATAACCAAATAAGTGAGACAAACAGAAGAATGGAGGAGGGTCAACGGAAAACCGAAGAATTATTGGAGAAGAGAATGGCCATCATGAAAGAAGATTTATCAGCAGAGTTGGGAGTGAAGATTGATCGAGTCAACCAGAAAATCGACAAGATCAATAGGAGATTAGACCACACGAATAAGAGAATAAAGGGAGATGACAAGGAGATCGTGGAGTCAATAAATACGGTAGTGAAGGATGATTACAAGCAGTCAAGAAAGACAATAAAAAGATGTTGTGAAGAGGCAGAAGAGGGTGTTAAGAAGATAAGAAGAGAATTAATAATTGACGACCAAATGGAAATTGAAGAAATAATTGAAGATAAAAACATGGAGCCGACGAGTCCAGAGCCTAAAGATAGTGGAGAAAAGAAGATCCAAATGATTAAAGAAAAAGAAGAGGTGAAGATGGAAGAAAGAAGAACCATGCGCAGAAGGAAGGCAAGAGTCACAAAAGAATTGATTGAAATGACTAGAAATGGTCTGATTAATGTGGTAAATTCACCAATCATTAACCATGAAGAAAGGGTCTTCAGGAAGGAGTATCGGAGGAGCATCATGGAGATAGACAAGGAAGAAGATTATGTAACAACAAAGAAGAAGATGACCAACAGAATATCTCAACCACGTATTTCCAAAAGAAGAGTGAAATACTTTAAGAAAAAGGAAGGCTACCAAGAGAAATGGGACCGGATTGTTGAAGGATACGCCAGAGAGATAAGAGAACTACGGAAGAAGAGGAGTCAATTAACGGAAGTACCCAATCAAAGGATAGATGACGACACCCAAACCAAATTGAGGGAGTTATCCAACCTCAGCACTGACAGTCACCAGAAGAACAATGGAAATAAATGTATTGAAGAAAGAGGTGGAAGGAAGACAGAAGAATGGAAGGCAGACACAGCCCTAATAGCTTTCAAATGGAAGAACCAGATGATAGCCCGATACATGTCAGGAACGGACGGAAATATGGATACTAAAGAAGTCCGATCGATAAGAAGAGAGGAGAACGACGATTACGGCTAAAACATAAAATATACACTGAATTATGGGACTGACTATGATGATAACTAGTAATGCCTATAATCAAACCTCAATGAAAAAATATACTGAAAATTAAATTATGGGAACAAAAAGTGAAAAAATAGCGATAAGGATTATTTTATTATTGATAATGTAAAGGATGAAAATATTTGTTATGAAAAATGAAGGTATAATTATAAATATAACTGTTGACTATATCAAGATGAAAAATGAAAAGTGGCTATGAAGATTATTGTTATTTAAAAGTGAAAAATGAAACTATGATTATAAAAATAGATGTTGACTAAAGAAAAAGGATGTATTACTATTATGAAAATTATTATGTGTGTATATGAAACGAGAAGTAACTGTATAATTATGTATTGAACATTGAATATATTGTAATTTTATAATGTGAGAAAACATACTTCAAGAGAATTAATGTAAAGGATTCAGAACATTGTGTTATTAATAATAAAGTACTATTAAAATGAATATACTAATAAAGAGTATAAATATACGAGAAAGACACATACCAACCATGGCACTACTATAATTCCAAGAGCCAAGTCAACAAGTAATTGTAACATCCTACCCGTACTATAAAAAGAACATACTATAGAAGAAGAGTATGAAAATACGAGACTGACACTCAACAACTTAGGCACATATAAATATTTCCAAGAGCCAAGTCAACCAATAATAAGAACATCTCACCCGTACTATTAAAATGCATATACTAAATAAAGAAGAGTATAAAAATACGAGAAAGACACATACCAACCATGGCACTACTATAATTCCAAGAGCCAAGTCAACAAGTAATATCAACATCTCACCCGTACTGTATAAAAATGAACATACTACTATAGAAGAGTATGAAAATACGAGATCGACGCATTACATCCATGGCATAAATATTTCCAAGAGCCAAGTCAACAAGTAAATAAGAACATTTTACCCGTACTATTAAAGAAAAAAGAAGGAACAAAGGAGAAGTTGGAAAAATGAAACCAAAATAAGGTATTAATGTAGACAAACCACCACACACAACCACATTGTTTATGATGAATATTACTAGCGAAGAAACCAATACCACATGGAATATAAATACCAAATACAAACCATGAAGAAGAAGAAAAACAAATGTACTTATGAATTATATCTAGAAGAATGAAACCTGAGATGAAGAATATGATGAGACGACATTCAAAGTGAAAACAAAATGAAGAGATTGATCAAGAATAATGAAGAATGAAAAAATAATATAATAACGAAGACAATCATGAGAGTATACCAGTGAGGAAGTGTAAAACAAACTATCCCTATAATATGTGAAGAATATAGTTAAGTTGAATCAAGAAAAGAGAGAATAACAATGTATAAACCGCAGATGCGTGAATTAATCCCAAGGATATTTATTATTTGTCGGAAGAACGACCACTATTATTATTTTGATGATTTAAAATGAATTGACTGAAGAGTAATGCCAGCAATCATTTATTATTGTTGAAGGAGATGATTTGCCTCCATATTTATTGAAATTAGTATGGCCAGTAGAGTTGAATAGCCAAAGTGAGCCGCTCTAAACTGCCCCAGCTAAACTTATGTTAGGGAATTAGGGAACTAAATAAACAAGGGAGATAATTACATAGAGAAGATAAATACGATTCAAATAGAAGAAAGTGAAGGGATATATGGAAAAAACATGTGAATCAACATGGAATGTACAACAATTGATGAATTCTTCAATGAAAAATATATTATAATAATTCAGAATTAATCAATTCTTATAGGAAGGCTTACGTAACAGTACCAAAAATATGGTAGTTACATAATATAAACGAATGTAACGTCAAGTATGAGAAAAACATGGGAATATATCTAGATAAATAAACATAAGTGTATATAAGTGTGTATCTACAAATATATTAATAAAAAATCCAACAATGAACAAGAGAATACGAATATATCAACATTAATTACGAAATGAAGAAAGAAAATGCCACAAGCCCAAAACAAAATATCAGTAAATAGACCCAATAGGATCCAACAGTGAGGGGAATCAACGAAACAAGGATCAACAAGCTCCAACAACAATGGAGATAAATAAAAATAGCAACTACGATGAAAATATAGAATAAAGAAGAAAGAAGAAGGACCAGGAAGAGCACCATAAAGAAGAAAGAAGAAGGACCAGGAAGAGCACCATAAAGAAGAAAGAAGAAGGACCAGGAAGAGCACCAAGAAGAAGAAAGAAGATGGACAGAAGATATAAGGACTCAACATAAACCACATGTACTAAAAACAGTGTAAGTGACAAAAGAAATGATTATAAGTGTGACAAGAAAACCAGTGTGAAACATTTAAGGAACCACAAACAATTACAGTGTGTACTTAATACAAATGTGAAACCTGTGAATAACTAACTATTTCAACTGAATAAACCACACAAACAATTACAGTGATGAAGTTTACAGTGTGAAAAATATGTTAATTTCATGATGAAACAACAAAAATTAAAAATAGTCAAATAAACACAGACAATGAGTGTGACTGATTTAATAAAGTTGTAACCAATACACATGATCATAAGACCACCAGATTAGAACAAAATAGAACAATTATGTTATTGTTCATAAAGAACTGACAACAAATAAAAGACATTTGCTAGGTATCAAACATGACAGGAATTAAATTCCACCATTGACCAGAAAAACATTGTAAATAATACAAGAAAGATTTGTGTTAGTGTTTAAGAAGGAATTGTATAAACATGTGTAACAAAATAGCTAAAGTATTATGTTAATATACCGTAGTGAAGTCAGTTTAGTAGTAGAAAAATACTGCACTAAAACAGATGGTACATTGTTACACAACCCACAAGGAAGAGACCTATTACAACAGAAAATGATACATATTAGTATAAATATCTGATCATCAAATATGTTATCAAATGAGAATTTATTATAAGTAATAATAATAAATATTAAGAAACAATGTAATATAATGCAAAACAATGTAAATAGAACAAGTCAAATTAATGACACAGAAAATAACAGAAATGAGAAAAGTATACCAGTTTATTTAAGAAAAGTACAGTATCAAAACCAATCTCAATGTTTATAAGAGTATTACCAGTAGTGAGATAAATATCTGATAATACATTGAGAACAGATTCTGAACATGATAAGAACAGTATTATAACTAAATTATTGTAAACCAACTAACCATGTACATATGACCAGAAGTAAGCTGAACCATTGTATAGCTAATTAGTTAAGAAAAATACTGTATCAAATATTGAGCACAGATTGTTACAATTGTTACCAGTAGCAAGAGGAAATCCCAAAGCTACTTTGAGAACAGATAATGACCATAAAAGCAGTCATATTATATACAAACATTTAAAAACCAAATGACCATTATGAAACCAAATGTAAACAAACAATGACCAACCAGTTATTTGTGAAAAATACAGCATATAAACTTATGTAAAAGTAATTGGAAACATTACCAAAAGTTAGAATAATATCTAATGCTACTTTGGGAATCCAAACCAAATAGGACAATAACAATTTAGTTGTTGTATTGGAAAAAATAAATGACTATTATGACATGACACAACATGAACAGAGCCATTACTGAAAGATTAGAGAGTTCTGAGCTCATTAAAAGATAACCATTATATATAATAGATTAGGTACTATGTGTGTACACTAACTACAATCATTAAATGATATAATTTATATGAAGAGACTAAAAAATAAGATGAAAAATTGTATAAGAAACATAGGAGAGGTTTGAACTTATGTAAATATTAAATTAACCACAGTCATACACAAATATTATAGTGTAAAATTGTGTAAATAAACATTACTAATAATATTAGATAGTAATATGATCATTTTAAATAAGAAACATTAGTTATAAGCATGTTTGTAAAAAATCTAACATGGACGCTTAATGACGCCATAGCGAGATTTGTGTAGGAAACAGTTTTTCCCAAATTATAAATTAAACCGACTGAGATACAGACTCAAAGTGTTTAGATAAGAAGTGTTTTATTATATTTAAATAAAATCTGGTGTAACGAACTTATAAAAATAAGATACACCAGAAATAACAAATAAAATCATTATTGTAATAGTAGTAATGAACGAAAAATAAGCGTTTTTGGACTTATTTTAACAAGCAAAACGCCCTGAATTCAGTGATATCAACCAATTAACGATAGGACGTAAGATAAGAAAGTTATTATAGTTTTAAACTTTCCAGTTAAATTTTTGTACCAGTGATTACGTAAAAAAGCCTCCAACCCAAACTCAATTTTGGCAAAAAATTAAATATTTTAATAAAACGAAGGCTTTCGGGTCAGAGAGTATAACGAATCCAGCCAATGGAATGAATGACTTTCAGCAGACGACCGAGAGACGCTTCAGAGGTACAAGACAGTCTACGATCAACCACCAAACGCACAGGTCACGCCGCTCGAGACAAGAAAGAAAGAGTATATATTTTAAAACTGTGCGCGCCATGTTACGTCAGTACACAACATACAGTTAACCTTAATACAACATTCATACATACGAGTGAAAAAGTGCGGAATTGTGTTAATTGAACAAGTAGGTCAGTGTATAATATCGACCATACTTGCGAGTGAAGTTTTAAATAGGAAACAGGGAGTACAGTTTTATTTAAACAATATTTAAACGAAATTAATAATTTTATGAATATTTGACTTTCGATACTACGCAAGTCATACAATGCTGAGTATCGAAAAAACAGTAATTAAATTATCAGAATTGAGAAAAGATTTAAATCGACATTATTAAAATATTTGAAAAATATTTTAATTAATTATAGTAATTTAAAATATGTTTGGAAATAATTGTTAATGAATACGAGAGTATTTAGTCACTCGTTTGACTAAACGTATTTTTCTTGAAGTTTTCTATGTTTTAAAATCTACTTTATTAATTTTCTTACAATTGGAATAAGTGTAATTCTGATAATAATATATTAAAAAAGTATTATGAATAATGTGTTTACATGTATAGTATAAGAAATATTAGCTAATAAGGAATACTTATCCTTTGTAACAACACCGGTTAATTCTAACCTCAGAAATCGTTACGGTAACTTGATAATTTCAACATTACCGATCTGTTCTCAAATAACATTCAAATCAAATAAAATTACTAACAAGAGTTTTTTGAGAAATTTTTCTCTTGTGAATAAATGATTTTAAAACTAATTATTAAACGAACGTAATACATTTTTAAATACTGTACAAGTCATACAGCTTGACAATTGCACACTAGTATTAGAGATGCGTGCGCATACCCGCGTACGATAATTTCATAAACACCAGACATATGGTACCAATTTTTGATTTTTATATTTGTTCAATTATTATTCACTATTGTTAATTCTATATAATTATTTGTATTACATCTTGTGACTGGTATCATGTTACCTCAAAGAACCTAACGTAATATGGTAATTCTCTGAATCAAAGTAACATAACCTATGTAGTTAAATTATTGTACTAACAACAGGTCTACCAGCCTTGAGGAATTAGACAGAGTCTTATTAAATTTTATTGTAATCAGTAATTGAAAGGTTGTTAATCATTGTTTTTAATTGTCAAAGATTTTATCACTTATCAAATTGTTAATAAACCTCCAATTTTATTACCACAAAAGGAGTATCATTTCTAGTAAAAGTAAATTCATTTATTTTTTAATCAGTTCTGACACAGGTGGCGGAAGAATTTAAAACGTTTTAGCATAATTCAGAATATTCGTCAGATATTGCTTCATTTGCTATTGTGTACGATGATATATTAAATATTCAATCTGAATATTTTTTGTTGTCTTTGAAGTGCATGTATTTCAGAAGGAACGTCACAGAACAGAATTGAAGCATTCAAGTGTGGTAAGTAAGTGAGATACACAACAAAGTGCGCGGATCATATTAAAATAAAAGGAGTGAACTCTTACTGCGTACCCAATAGAAAACAATACATTAACACCAATAACCTCTACGATTACGATTACACCTTTAGATAAACAACATTATCGTAGATACCGGTGCGTGTCTACACCCACACGAACACACCAAAGTACATTAAAACAAATATCCTACATCTATAATTTTACGTTATAGATTGGCGCCCAACGTCTGAGCACGATTTAAGGGAAATTACACCATAACTAGTGACCCAAAAATCCCAATTCGTGAAAAAGACAGCAGGTACATTACCAGGACAGCAAGATGTACACCGACAGATTAAAATCAAGATCAAAATCACGATCAACATCGAGGAAGAGGGCAGCCGAAGTGGAAAAGGAGACCAGAAGAGAAGAAAAAGAAGCCATGTCGACGGAGGATGTAGAAGAAGTTGCACTGGAAACGAAGGAAAAAACAATTGAACCGGCGGAGGAGGTTCAGCAGTCTATGGAGGAACCGGAAGTGATGATTCAAGAAACTCCACCGAAACCAAGCCAGCCTGAACAAACAACGTCAATAGGAGAGCCTGCATTTCAAGAGTGGATGAGGAAGGTAATGGAAGGTTTGAACAGTAAATTGGACAATAACAATAAAAACATGGAGTCAATGAAAGCAGACTTAAATAATAAAATCGAAGAAGCCAGTCGGTCCACAAACCAAAAATAGAGGAAGGCCAGAAGGATAACCAGAAACACATAGAACTGTTGAAAGAAGAATTTCATAACCAAATAAGTGAGACAAACAGAAGAATGGAGGAGGGTCAACGGAAAACCGAAGAATTATTGGAGAAGAGAATGGCCATCATGAAAGAAGATTTATCAGCAGAGTTGGGAGTGAAGATTGATCGAGTCAACCAGAAAATCGACAAGATCAATAGGAGATTAGACCACACGAATAAGAGAATAAAGGGAGATGACAAGGAGATCGTGGAGTCAATAAATATGGTAGTGAAGGATGATTACAAGCAGTCAAGAAAGACAATAAAAAGATGTTGTGAAGAGGCAGAAGAGGGTGTTAAGAAGATAAGAAGAGAATTAATAATTGACGACCAAATGGAAATTGAAGAAATAATTGAAGATAAAAACATGGAGCCGACGAGTCCAGAGCCTAAAGATAGTGGAGAAAAGAAGATCCAAATGATTAAAGAAAAAGAAGAGGTGAAGATGGAAGAAAGAAGAACCATGCGCCCAAGGAAGGCAAGAGTCACAAAAGAATTGATTGAAATGACTAGAAATGGTCTGATTAATGTGGTAAATTCACCAATCATTAACCATGAAGAAAGGGTCTTCAGGAAGGAGTATCGGAGGAGCATCATGGAGATAGACAAGGAAGAAGATTATGTAACAACAAAGAAGAAGATGACCAACAGAATATCTCAACCACGTATTTCCAAAAGAAGAGTGAAATACTTTAAGAAAAAGGAAGGCTACCAAGAGAAATGGGACCGGATTGTTGAAGGATACGCCAGAGAGATAAGAGAACTACGGAAGAAGAGGAGTCAATTAACGGAAGTACCCAATCAAAGGATAGATGACGACACCCAAACCAAATTGAGGGAGTTATCCAACCTCAGCACTGACAGTCACCAGAAGAACAATGGAAATAAATGTATTGAAGAAAGAGGTGGAAGGAAGACAGAAGAATGGAAGGCAGACACAGCCCTAATAGCTTTCAAATGGAAGAACCAGATGATAGCCCGATACATGTCAGGAACGGACGGAAATATGGATACTAAAGAAGTCCGATCGATAAGAAGAGAGGAGAACGACGATTACGGCTAAAACATAAAATATACACTGAATTATGGGACTGACTATGATGATAACCAGTAATGCCTATAATTAAACCTCAATGAAAAAATATACTGAAAATTAAATTATGGGAACAAAAAGTGAAAAAATAGCGATAAGGATTATTTTATTATTGATAATGTAAAGGATGAAAATATTTGTTATGAAAAATGAAGGTATAATTATAAATATAACTGTTGACTATATCAAGATGAAAAATGAAAAGTGGCTATGAAGATTATTGTTATTTAAAAGTGAAAAATGAAACTATGATTATAAAAATAGATGTTGACTAAAGAAAAAGGATGTATTACTATTATGAAAATTATTATGTGTGTATATTAAACGAGAAGTAACTGTATAATTATGTATTGAACATTGAATATATTGTAATTTTATAATGTGAGAAAACATACTTCAAGAGAATTAATGTAAAGGATTCAGAACATTGTGTTATTAATAATAAAGTACTATTAAAATGAATATACTAATAAAGAGTATAAATATACGAGAAAGACACATACCAACCATGGCACTACTATAATTCCAAGAGCCAAGTCAACAAGTAATTGTAACATCCTACCCGTACTATAAAAAGAACATACTATAGAAGAAGAGTATGAAAATACGAGACTGACACTCAACAACTTAGGCACATATAAATATTTCCAAGAGCCAAGTCAACCAATAATAAGAACATCTCACCCGTACTATTAAAATGCATATACTAAATAAAGAAGAGTATAAAAATACGAGAAAGACGCATACCAACCATGGCACTACTATAATTCCAAGAGCCAAGTCAACAAGTAATATCAACATCTCACCCGTACTGTATAAAAATGAACATACTACTATAGAAGAGTATGAAAATACGAGATCGACGCATTACATCCATGGCATAAATATTTCCAAGAGCCAAGTCAACAAGTAAATAAGAACATTTTACCCGTACTATTAAAGAAAAAAGAAGGAACAAAGGAGAAGTTGGAAAAATGAAACCAAAATAAGGTATTAATGTAGACAAACCACCACACACAACCACATTGTTTATGATGAATATTACTAGTGTAGCGGGTCGATTTTTGGGTGTTTTTGTTTTAACCGTTTGGGGCATATATTTATATTTTTATTTATTTCATTTTGGGCGGATTGTCATTGTGCAACGTATGTGTCCGTATAACAGACCAGTGTTGAGAAACAGTTGGAAACAAAGCGAAACGCAATCAGTGGTGTAACACGGCTGAAGAATTCGCCTCCACAAAATTCTGAGAACTTTATACCTGTGTGTGGCAGCGCACATACGCAACTGCTCAATCACGCTCAAAGGACGCTCTAACAAAAAACCAAGATGGCTAGAGAGAATAATATTTGTCGTCTTCTCCAAGATCTTGCGGAAATGCTGTTTTAAGTCCGGCCCACTTAAATGACATCAGCAGAGCCAAGCCCAATATTAAGCTCTGGGCATCCACATATACCAGCTCTATGCCACGCATAAAATGGTTACACGACAGCAGGAACAAAGAGCGGCGACGAAATAATCGTGTCAGTGACCAACAGCTTCTCTCAAAAGCAACATGTACCTGTTACGTTCTACGTGACAGGCCACACAGTCTACATTAGTCCGAGACGCCATACAGTCAACTAGAACCCGACCACAACTACAGACGCTTACCGTTTCGTTTAGGCCCCGGTCGGTGGTGTTATAAAATGTAATTAATCCAGTAAGACCGACCGGGACCCAAGACATTAATAACCATATTACCGTGATTGGCGGGCAGTTGGTGTAGTGACATAGAGCGATTAACTAAATACGTAATCTTTAAAAGAGGAATCGGATAACAGAAACACGTGTTCGGTCGGCAGTGAAAAGTGAATTAAACATGAATTAAATACTATTACCGGGAATTCAATATGAAACATCAATGGGTAAAGTGCAAAAAAAAATGGCATGTGTGTGTGTGTGATGCAGAATGGGCTACCTTAATTACTATAATACTTGATAAGTTAGAGGATATTTTATGTTAGTTAAGTCTGAGGGATCAATGTATATTTTAAACCCTATTTTTTCAGTGTCTTTTAACATTCATTAAAATCAGTTGGTTTACCTTGAATATGTGTTAGACTAAGTTATTTCGTCATTGCCATTTCCTCATTTCTGTGTTAAAAATTCGTCTAACGGACCGGAATCTTCTGAGTTATTAATTGCGTGGGTCAGATTGCTAAATTGTCCGTTTTATTTAAGGTGGAGTGTAAAGGTTTTCGATATTTTATCCTATAAAAAATAATCGTGGCGACCTTGGTCTTCTGGTAAAATTTCAATAACAGGTAAGTGTTGTAATTGCGTGCAGGTAAGTTCTGGCAGAGGGTTTTATTTATTTTATATATTTCGGTTCATTTTTTAACGTCACACTAGCGAAGAAACCAATACCACATGGAATATAAATACCAAATACAAACCATGAAGAAGAAGAAAAACAAATGTACTTATGAATTATATCTAGAAGAATGAAACCTGAGATGAAGAATATGATGAGACGACATTCAAAGTGAAAACAAAATGAAGAGATTGATCAAGAATAATGAAGAATGAAAAAATAATATAATAACGAAGACAATCATGAGAGTATACCAGTGAGGAAGTGTAAAACAAACTATCCCTATAATATGTGAAGAATATAGTTAAGTTGAATCAAGAAAAGAGAGAATAACAATGTATAAACCGCAGATGCGTGAATTAATCCCAAGGATATTTATTATTTGTCGGAAGAACGACCACTATTATCATTTTGATGATTTAAAATGAATTGACTGAAGAGTAATGCCAGCAATCATTTATTATTGTTGAAGGAGATGATTTGCCTCCATATTTATTGAAATTAGTATGGCCAGTAGAGTTGAATAGCCAAAGTGAGCCGCTCTAAACTGCCCCAGCTAAACTTATGTTAGGGAATTAGGGAACTAAATAAACAAGGGAGATAATTACATAGAGAAGATAAATACGATTCAAATAGAAGAAAGTGAAGGGATATATGGAAAAAACATGTGAATCAACATGGAATGTACAACAATTGATGAATTCTTCAATGAAAAATATATTATAATAATTCAGAATTAATCAATTCTTATAGGAAGGCATATGTAACAGTACCAAAAATATGGTAGTTACATAATATAAACGAATGTAACGTCAAGTATGAGAAAAACATGGGAATATATCTAGATAAATAAACATAAGTGTATATAAGTGTGTATCTACAAATATATTAATAAAAAATCCAACAATGAAGAAGAGAATACGAATATATCAACATTAATTACGAAATGAAGAAAGAAAATGCCACAAGCCCAAAACAAAATATCAGTAAATAGACCCAATAGGATCCAACAGTGAGGGGAATCAACGAAACAAGGATCAACAAGCTCCAACAACAATGGAGATAAATAAAAATAGCAACTACGATGAAAATATAGAATAAAGAAGAAAGAAGAAGGTCCAGGAAGAGCACCATAAAGAAGAAAGAAGAAGGACCAGGAAGAGCACCAAGAAGAAGAAAGAAGATGGACAGAAGATATAAGGACTCAACATAAACCACATGTACTAAAAACAGTGTAAGTGACAAAAGAAATGATTATAAGTGTGACAAGAAAACCAGTGTGAAACATTTAAGGAACCACAAACAATTACAGTGTGTACTTAATACAAATGTGAAACCTGTGAATAACTAACTATTTCAACTGAATAAACCACACAAACAATTACAGTGATGAAGTTTACAGTGTGAAAAATATGTTAATTTCATGATGAAACAACAAAAATTAAAAATAGTCAAATAAACACAGACAATGAGTGTGACTGATTTAATAAAGTTGTAACCAATACACATGATCATAAGACCACCAGATTAGAACAAAATAGAACAATTATGTTATTGTTCATAAAGAACTGACAACAAATAAAAGACATTTGCTAGGTATCAAACATGACAGGAATTAAATTCCACCATTGACCAGAAAAACATTGTAAATAATACAAGAAAGATTTGTGTTAGTGTTTAAGAAGGAATTGTATAAACATGTGTAACAAAATAGCTAAAGTATTATGTTAATATACCGTAGTGAAGTCAGTTTAGTAGTAGAAAAATACTGCACTAAAACAGATGGTACATTGTTACACAACCCACAAGGAAGAGACCTATTACAACAGAAAATGATACATATTAGTATAAATATCTGATCATCAAATATGTTATCAAATGAGAATTTATTATAAGTAATAATAATAAATATTAAGAAACAATGTAATATAATGTAAAACAATGTAAATAGAACAAGTCAAACATAATGACACAGAAAATAACAGAAATGAGAAAAGTATACCAGTTTATTTAAGAAAAGTACAGTATCAAAACCAATGTCAATGTTTATAAGAGTATTACCAGTAGTGAGATAAATATCTGATAATACATTGAGAACAGATTCTGAACATGATAAGAACAGTATTATAACTAAATTATTGTAAACCAACTAACCATGTACATATGACCAGAAGTAAGCTGAACCATTGTATAGCTAATTAGTTAAGAAAAATACTGTATCAAATATTGAGCACAGATTGTTACAATTGTTACCAGTAGCAAGAGGAAATCCCAAAGCTACTTTGAGAACAGATAATGACCATAAAAGCAGTCATATTATATACAAACATTTAAAAACCAAATGACCATTATGAAACCAAATGTAAACAAACAATGACCAACCAGTTATTTATGAAAAATACAGCATATAAACTTATGTAAAAGTAATTGGAAACATTACCAAAAGTTAGAATAATATCTAATGCTACTTTGGGAATCCAAACCAAATAGGACAATAACAATTTAGTTGTTGTATTGGAAAAAATAAATGACTATTATGACATGACACAACATGAACAGAGCCATTACTGAAAGATTAGAGAGTTCTGAGCTCATTAAAAGATAACCATTATATATAATAGATTAGGTACTATGTGTGTACACTAACTACAATCATTAAATGATATAATTTATATGAAGAGACTAAAAAATAAGATGAAAAATTGTATAAGAAACATAGGAGAGGTTTGAACTTATGTAAATATTACATTAACCACAGTCATACACAAATATTATAGTGTAAAATTGTGTAAATAAACATTACTAATAATATTAGATAGTAATATGATCATTTTAAATAAGAAACATTAGTTATAAGCATGTTTGTAAAAAATCTAACATGGACGCTTAATGACGCCATAGCGAGATTTGTGTAGGAAACAGTTTTTCCCAAATTATAAATTAAGCCGACTGAGATACAGACTAAAAGTGTTTAGATAAGAAGTGTTTTATTATATTTAAATAAAATCTGGTGTAACGAACTTATAAAAATAAGATACACCAGAAATAACAAATAAAATCATTATTGTAATAGTAGTAATGAACGAAAAATAAGCGTTTTTGGACTTATTTTAACAAGCAAAACGCCCTGAATTCAGTGATATCAACCAAAATTTTTGTACCAGTGATGACGTAGAAAAGCCTCCAACCCAAACTCAATTTTGGCAAAAAATTAAATATTTTAATAAAACGAAGGCTTTCGGGTCAGAGAGTATAACGAATCCAGCCAATGGAATGAATGACTTTCAGCAGACGACCGAGAGACGCTTCAGAGGTACAAGACAGTCTACGATCAACCACCAAACGCACAGGTCACGCCGCTCGAGACAAGAAAGAAAGAGTATATATTTTAAAACTGTGCGCGCCATGTTACGTCAGTACACAACATACAGTTAACCTTAATACAACATTCATACATACGAGTGAAAAAGTGCGGAATTGTGTTAATTGAACAAGTAGGTCAGTGTATAATATCGACCATACTTGCGAGTGAAGTTTTAAATAGGAAACAGGGAGTACAGTTTTATTTAAACAATATTTAAACGAAATTAATAATTTTATGAATATTTGACTTTCGATACTACGCAAGTCATACAATGCTGAGTATCGAAAAAACAGTAATTAAATTATCAGAATTGAGAAAAGATTTAAATCGACATTATTAAAATATTTGAAAAATATTTTAATTAATTATAGTAATTTAAAATATAATGTTTGGAAATAATTGTTAATGAATACGAGAGTATTTAGTCACTCGTTTGACTAAACGTATTTTTCTTGAAGTTTTCTATGTTTTAAAATCTACTTTATTAATTTTCTTACAATCGGAATTAATGTAATTCTGATAATAATATATTAAAAAAGTATTATGAATAATGTGTTTGCATGTATAGTATAAGAAATATTAGCTAATAAGGAATACTTATCCTTTGTAACAACACCGGTTAATTCTAACCTCAGAAATCGTTACGGTAACTTGATAATTTCAACATTACCGATCTGTTCTCAAATAACATTCAAATCAAATAAAATTACTAACAAGAGTTTTTTGAGAAATTTTTCTCTTGTGAATAAATGATTTTAAAACTAATTATTAAACGAACGTAATACATTTTTAAATACTGTACAAGTCATACAGCTTGACAATTGCACACTAGTATTAGAGATGCGTGCGCATACCCGCGTACGATAATTTCATAAACACCAGACATATGGTACCAATTTTTGATTTTTATATTTGTTCAATTATTATTCACTATTGTTAATTCTATATAATTATTTGTATTACATCTTGTGACTGGTATCATGTTACCTCAAAGAACCTAACGTAATATGGTAATTCTCTGAATCAAAGTAACATAACCTATGTAGTTAAATTATTTTACTAACAACAGGTCTACCAGCCTTGAGGAATTAGACAGAGTCTTATTGAATTTTATTGTAATCAGTAATTGAAAGGTTGTTAATCATTGTTTTTAATTGTCAAAGATTTTATCACTTATCAAATTGTTAATAAACCTCCAATTTTATTACCACAAAAGGAGTATCATTTCTAGTAAAACTAAATTCATTTATTTTTTAATCAGTTCTGACACAGGTGGCGGAAGAATTTAAAAAGTTTTAGCATAATTCAGAATATTCGTCAGATATTGCTTCATTTGCTATTGTGTATGATGATATATTAAATATTCAATCTGAATATTTTTTGTTGTCTTTGAAGTGCATGTATTTCAGAAGGAACGTCACAGAACAGAATTGAAGCATTCAAGTGTGGTAAGTAAGTGAGATACACAACAAAGTGCGCGGATCATATTAAAATAAAAGGAGTGAACTCTTACTGCGTACCCAATAGAAAACAATACATTAACACCAATAACCTCTATGATTACAATTACACCTTTAGATAAACAACATTATCGTAGATACCGGTGCGTGTCTACACCCACACGAACACACCAAAGTACATTAAAACAAATATCCTACATCTATAATTTTACGTTACAGATTGGCGCCCAACGTCTGAGCACGATTTAAGGGAAATTACACCATAACTAGTGACCCAAAAATCCCAATTCGTGAAAAAGACAGCAGGTACATTACCAGGACAGCAAGATGTACACCGACAGATTAAAATCAAGATCAAAATCACGATCAACATCGAGGAAGAGGGCAGCCGAAGTGGAAAAGGAGACCAGAAGAGAAGAAAAAGAAGCCATGTCGACGGAGGATGTAGAAGAAGTTGCACTGGAAACGAAGGAAAAAACAATTGAACCGGCGGAGGAGGTTCAGCAGTCTATGGAGGAACCGGAAGTGATGATTCAAGAAACTCCACCGAAACCAAGCCAGCCTGAACAAACAACGTCAATAGGAGAGCCTGCATTTCAAGAGTGGATGAGGAAGGTAATGGAAGGTTTGAACAGTAAATTGGACAATAACAATAAAAACATGGAATCAATGAAAGCAGACTTAAATAATAAAATCGAAGAAGCCAGTCGGTCCACAAACCAAAAAATAGAGGAAGGCCAGAAGGATAACCAGAAACAAATAGAACTGTTGAAAGAAGAATTTCATAACCAAATAAGTGAGACAAACAGAAGAATGGAGGAGGGTAACGGAAAACCGAAGAATTATTGGAGAAGAGAATGGCCATCATGAAAGAAGATTTATCAGCAGAGTTGGGAGTGAAGATTGATCGAGTCAACCAGAAAATCGACAAGATCAATAGGAGATTAGACCACACGAATAAGAGAATAAAGGGAGATGACAAGGAGATCGTGGAGTCAATAAATACGGTAGTGAAGGATGATTACAAGCAGTCAAGAAAGACAATAAAAAGATGTTGTGAAGAGGCAGAAGAGGGTGTTAAGAAGATAAGAAGAGAATTAATAATTGACGACCAAATGGAAATTGAAGAAATAATTGAAGATAAAAACATGGAGCCGACGAGTCCAGAGCCTAAAGATAGTGGAGAAAAGAAGATCCAAATGATTAAAGAAAAAGAAGAGGTGAAGATGGAAGAAAGAAGAACCATGCGCCCAAGGAAGGCAAGAGTCACAAAAGAATTGATTGAAATGACTAGAAATGGTCTGATTAATGTGGTAAATTCACCAATCATTAACCATGAAGAAAGGGTCTTCAGGAAGGAGTATCGGAGGAGCATCATGGAGATAGACAAGGAAGAAGATTATGTAACAACAAAGAAGAAGATGACCAACAGAATATCTCAACCACGTATTTCCAAAAGAAGAGTGAAATACTTTAAGAAAAAGGAAGGCTACCAAGAGAAATGGGACCGGATTGTTGAAGGATACGCCAGAGAGATAAGAGAACTACGGAAGAAGAGGAGTCAATTAACGGAAGTACCCAATCAAAGGATAGATGACGACACCCAAACCAAATTGAGGGAGTTATCCAACCTCAGCACTGACAGTCACCAGAAGAACAATGGAAATAAATGTATTGAAGAAAGAGGTGGAAGGAAGACAGAAGAATGGAAGGCAGACACAGCCCTAATAGCTTTCAAATGGAAGAACCAGATGATAGCCCGATACATGTCAGGAACGGACGGAAATATGGATACTAAAGAAGTCCGATCGATAAGAAGAGAGGAGAACGACGATTACGGCTAAAACATAAAATATACACTGAATTATGGGACTGACTATGATGATAACCAGTAATGCCTATAATTAAACCTCAATGAAAAAATATACTGAAAATTAAATTATGGGAACAAAAAGTGAAAAAATAGCGATAAGGATTATTTTATTATTGATAATGTAAAGGATGAAAATATTTGTTATGAAAAATGAAGGTATAATTATAAATATAACTGTTGACTATATCAAGATGAAAAATGAAAAGTGGCTATGAAGATTATTGTTATTTAAAAGTGAAAAATGAAACTATGATTATAAAAATAGATGTTGACTAAAGAAAAAGGATGTATTACTATTATGAAAATTATTATGTGTGTATATTAAACGAGAAGTAACTGTATAATTATGTATTGAACATTGAATATATTGTAATTTTATAATGTGAGAAAACATACTTCAAGAGAATTAATGTAAAGGATTCAGAACATTGTGTTATTAATAATAAAGTACTATTAAAATGAATATACTAATAAAGAGTATAAATATACGAGAAAGACACATACCAACCATGGCACTACTATAATTCCAAGAGCCAAGTCAACAAGTAATTGTAACATCCTACCCGTACTATAAAAAGAACATACTATAGAAGAAGAGTATGAAAATACGAGACTGACACTCAACAACTTAGGCACATATAAATATTTCCAAGAGCCAAGTCAACCAATAATAAGAACATCTCACCCGTACTATTAAAATGCATATACTAAATAAAGAAGAGTATAAAAATACGAGAAAGACGCATACCAACCATGGCACTACTATAATTCCAAGAGCCAAGTCAACAAGTAATATCAACATCTCACCCGTACTGTATAAAAATGAACATACTACTATAGAAGAGTATGAAAATACGAGATCGACGCATTACATCCATGGCATAAATATTTCCAAGAGCCAAGTCAACAAGTAAATAAGAACATTTTACCCGTACTATTAAAGAAAAAAGAAGGAACAAAGGAGAAGTTGGAAAAATGAAACCAAAATAAGGTATTAATGTAGACAAACCACCACACACAACCACATTGTTTATGATGAATATTACTAGCGAAGAAACCAATACCACATGGAATATAAATACCAAATACAAACCATGAAGAAGAAGAAAAACAAATGTACTTATGAATTATACCTAGAAGAATGAAACCTGAGATGAAGAATATGATGAGACGACATTCAAAGTGAAAACAAAATGAAGAGATTGATCAAGAATAATGAAGAATGAAAAAATAATATAATAACGAAGACAATCATGAGAGTATACCAGTGAGGAAGTGTAAAACAAACTATCCCTATAATATGTGAAGAATATAGTTAAGTTGAATCAAGAAAAGAGAGAATAACAATGTATAAACCGCAGATGCGTGAATTAATTCCAAGGATATTTATTATTTGTCGGAAGAACGACCACTATTATTATTTTGATGATTTAAAATGAATTGACTGAAGAGTAATGCCAGCAATCATTTATTATTGTTGAAGGAGATGATTTGCCTCCATATTTATTGAAATTAGTATGGCCAGTAGAGTTGAATAGCCAAAGTGAGCCGCTCTAAACTGCCCCAGCTAAACTTATGTTAGGGAATTAGGGAAATAAATAAACACGGGAGATAATTACATAGAGAAGATAAATACGATTCAAATAGAAGAAAGTGAAGGGATATATGGAAAAAACATGTGAATCAACATGGAATGTACAACAATTGATGAATTCTTCAATGAAAAATATATTATAATAATTCAGAATTAATCAATTCTTATAGGAAGGCATATGTAACAGTACCAAAAATATGGTAGTTACATAATATAAACGAATGTAACGTCAAGTATGAGAAAAACATGGGAATATATCTAGATAAATAAACATAAGTGTATATAAGTGTGTATCTACAAATATATTAATAAAAAATCCAACAATGAAGAAGAGAATACGAATATATCAACATTAATTACGAAATGAAGAAAGAAAATGCCACAAGCCCAAAACAAAATATCAGTAAATAGACCCAATAGGATCCAACAGTGAGGGGAATCAATGAAACAAGGATCAACAAGCTCCAACAACAATGGAGATAAATAAAAATAGCAACTACGATGAAAATATAGAATAAAGAAGAAAGAAGAAGGACCAGGAAGAGCACCATAAAGAAGAAAGAAGAAGGACCAGGAAGAGCACCAAGAAGAAGAAAGAAGATGGACAGAAGATATAAGGACTCAACATAAACCACATGTACTAAAAACAGTGTAAGTGACAAAAGAAATGATTATAAGTGTGACAAGAAAACCAGTGTGAAACATTTAAGGAACCACAAACAATTACAGTGTGTACTTAATACAAATGTGAAACCTGTGAATAACTAACTATTTCAACTGAATAAACCACACAAACAATTACAGTGATGAAGTTTACAGTGTGAAAAATATGTTAATTTCATGATGAAACAACAAAAATTAAAAATAGTCAAATAAACACAGACAATGAGTGTGACTGATTTAATAAAGTTGTAACCAATACACATGATCATAAGACCACCAGATTAGAACAAAATAGAACAATTATTATGTTATTGTTCATAAAGAACTGACAACAAATAAAAGACATTTGCTAGGTATCAAACATGACAGGAATTAAATTCCACCATTGACCAGAAAAACATTGTAAATAATACAAGAAAGATTTGTGTTAGTGTTTAAGAAGGAATTGTATAAACATGTGTAACAAAATAGCTAAAGTATTATGTTAATATACCGTAGTGAAGTCAGTTTAGTAGTAGAAAAATACTGCACTAAAACAGATGGTACATTGTTACACAACCCACAAGGAAGAGACCTATTACAACAGAAAATGATACATATTAGTATAAATATCTGATCATCAAATATGTTATCAAATGAGAATTTATTATAAGTAATAATAATAAATATTAAGAAACAATGTAATATAATGCAAAACAATGTAAATAGAACAAGTCAAACATAATGACACAGAAAATAACAGAAATGAGAAAAGTATACCAGTTTATTTAAGAAAAGTACAGTATCAAAACCAATGTCAATGTTTATAAGAGTATTACCAGTAGTGAGATAAATATCTGAAAATACATTGAGAACAGATTCTGAACATGATAAGAACAGTATTATAACTAAATTATTGTAAACCAACTAACCATGTACATATGACCAGAGGTAAGCTGAACCATTGTATAGCTAATTAGTTAAGAAAAATACTGTATCAAATATTGAGCACAGATTGTTACAATTGTTACCAGTAGCAAGAGGAAATCCCAAAGCTACTTTGAGAACAGATAATGACCATAAAAGCAGTCATATTATATACAAACATTTAAAAACCAAATGACCATTATGAAACCAAATGTAAACAAACAATGACCAACCAGTTATTTATGAAAAATACAGCATATAAACTTATGTAAAAGTAATTGGAAACATTACCAAAAGTTAGAATAATATCTAATGCTACTTTGGGAATCCAAACCAAATAGGACAATAACAATTTAGTTGTTGTATTGGAAAAAATAAATGACTATTATGACATGACACAACATGAACAGAGCCATTACTGAAAGATTAGAGAGTTCTGAGCTCATTAAAAGATAACCATTATATATAATAGATTAGGTACTATGTGTGTACACTAACTACAATCATTAAATGATATAATTTATATGAAGAGACTAAAAAATAAGATGAAAAATTGTATAAGAAACATAGGAGAGGTTTGAACTTATGTAAATATTAAATTAACCAGTCATACACAAATATTATAGTGTAAATAAACATTACTAATAATATTAGATAGTAATACGATCATTTTAAATAAGAAACATTAGTTATAAGCATGTTTGTAAAAAACCTAACATGGACGCTTAATGACGCCATAGCGAGATTTGTGTAGGAAACAGTTTTTCCAAAATTATAAATTAAACCGACTGAGATACAGACTCAAAGTGTTTAGATAAGAAGTGTTTTATTATATTTAAATAAAATCTGGTGTAACGAACTTATAAAAATAAGATACACCAGAAATAACAAATAAAATCATTATTGTAATAGTAGTAATGAACGAAAAATAAGCGTTTTTGGACTTATTTTAACAAGCAAAACGCCCTGAATTCAGTTATATCAACCAATTAACGATAGGACGTAAGATACGAAAGTTATGATAGTTTTAAACTTTCCAGTTAAATTTTTGTACCAGTGATGACGTAAAAAGCCTCCAACCCAAACTCAATTTTGGCAAAAAATTAAATATTTTAATAAAACGAAGGCTTTCGGGTCAGAGAGTATAACGAATCCAGCCAATGGAATGAATGACTTTCAGCAGACGACCGAGAGACGCTTCAGAGGTACAAGACAGTCTACGATCAACCACCAAACGTACAGGTCACGCCGCTCAAGACAAGAAAGAAAGAGTATATATTTTAAAACTGTGCGCGCCATGTTACGTAGTACACAACATACAGTTAACCTTAATACAACATTCATACATACAAGTGAAAAAGTGCGGAATTGTGTTAATTGAACAAGTAGGTCAGTGTATAATATCGACCATACTTGCGAGTGAAGTTTTAAATAGGAAACAGGGAGTACAGTTTTATTTAAACAATATTTAAACGAAATTAATAATTTTATGAATATTATAACATTGCCAAACCCTGATCACATTTGATATAAAAAAGTATGTAAAAAATGCCAAGAAACCATATATTTTGATAGATAAATGATAACGAGAATGAAAGTAGTAAATATAATCTATAG
This sequence comes from Magicicada septendecula, assembly GCA_034769895.1. NCBI lineage: Eukaryota > Metazoa > Arthropoda > Insecta > Hemiptera > Cicadidae > Magicicada > Magicicada septendecula. The sequence continues at coordinate 192,100,063 of CM068369.1, read as the reverse complement.
TGAAGGAGGAAGAATACAACCAAAGGTGGTCACAAAACAAGAAAATACGAACTAGACTGACAGACAACTGACGTTGACCCAACCCCAGAGATTGGCCAGATATCAACCAAAGTAAAGCGAGACAAGAAGACAGTGAAGAAAAAAGAAGAAAATAAAAAATTACATGGCCATAACAAGTAACTAACAAGATTGTTTTAAAAGAGCATAATTTTTTATTATTGTTAATAATTTATGTTTAAATTTTTATTAGTGGTGACTTGTAAATGACAGTATCTCAGCAATTGTTATACATAAAAAACCATGTGTAGATATGATTGTATGTATATCCTTATCTATAGGAGATGTGTCAGCTGTTATGTTTAAGATTACACTCATACAGACAGGGAATAGAAATGTGTGCGTGGTTCAATCAGAGAACAAATTGTATATCCTACTATATACTTTGGAACTTTTACTAAGATTATTTCAGCAGTATGTATGTTATCTCAACATTATGTGTTTGAAAGTATAAGGTTTTGGAGAGTTTATTTATTCGCTAATATTATTGCTGTTGCTACAGATGTAGTATGTTTCAATTAACACAATATATTTTAACATTATTAAACTGTTGTTATTATTACTAATTATGACATTTCAGACCAATTTTTATCACTTTAATGACAATATATACAAAGTTATGTTTTATTTGAAAGAGGTATTTACAATACCATGTTGTTTGCATATTATAAAATGATATGTGACAATCTGAAAGTACCAAAAAAGACATGAACTCATTAGATACAAAAACTTTGTAATAATAGTGAGATCGTGAGAAATATAAGGGTAATTAGAGATAGGTAGGGAGTGACAAAGACGAACAGTGAAGTGATAAGTGTAATAAAATAAACAGCATATAGTCTTAAGAAAAAAGAGTGAAACAAGTGTGACAAACCCAAAATATAAGCACATGTTAAATGAGCAACTAAGTTAAGTATATTAGACTGATAATTGTGAATATAAAAAACAGAAAAAATATTATCTCAGTATAAAATCACCAGGGTGGTTACTGTTATAAAAGAGATGGTGTAGATATAGCACTCACCAAATTTGTTCATTTGTTAATTTAAAGAAAGAAGTTATTTGCTTAATGTTTAAGGCAATAATTACCAGAAGAAATAGTTTTACAGTAATATGTTAGTATGTTTTAAGTAAGTAAGGAATTTATAAAGAAAATAATAGCAATACCTTTATAAGAAATAATAGGCAAAATATAGTAATTATGTGTAACGAAAGGGAACATGGCAGAATTATATTAAAACTTAGAAATAAGTAAATTATGTATTAGCATAGTATTATCCATTTTGGACTAAAACATTAATACATGGCATAGACCAATCTTGTAAGATATCAAACTAATCTTTGAAAGAAAATAGGAACATCTATGTAAAGATTACGACCATTGAAATTATCCCCAAGTAAATATAGCCATTATAAAATATTTATTCAAATTAAACAAAAAAATTCAAGGTTTGATAACAATGGGTTTATTTTGAGATCGACCAGGTAGAATAATTACGTTACCATGGAAACTGTGGAGTAACAAGCCAAAAATACCGTTAGATTTTTTACTGAATGTATGACGCTTTAAGGAGATAGACGCTAATTTTCGAGTGACCAAAATTGTCCATTAAAACATAGAAAATATCAGAAAAAGTTATTACTAAGAGTATACCAAGACATAAGATAAAGACTGGAGCCATATTATTGAAGTTGAGGCCAAATTAACGAAAAAAGAAAAGAAATTACTACCAGTTAAACTGAAAAAGATGCCTGATGTCCTGAACCCAGCAAATTAAAGAAGATTATAGTATAACCCATGAATAACAGATCGTATGAATTCGCCATAACTACGGAAGTGATAAGTACATCTTAAATTACCCGAAATATATAAATAAACTCACGTTAATTATCTCACTAAAGGTCGAAATCTCACTGAACTGAAATTCATTACTTTCAAAGATTAAAAAGAAATTTAAGTCACTGACAATTTATAAACTAACCAATATAAACTGTTGTTAATGATCCATAACTTGTAAACACTTTTACTACACTGCGCTAAACAAAATATACCTACACAATATGTTAGTTAAGTTTACTTGATGTAAAGGTGTGTATTTTTATTGTTTTTAAAACATTTGTAATCCTTTGAACGTAACCTCAAGATCCTATGACAAACGACATTAATAATTTGTATACAATTTTTAACAGACGCAATCATTAAACGTCTGGTATCAATTCAAATATCGATTGTCAAACCCTGTAATTGTCTCATATAAATAACCGGAGCATTTGTATTAGAATAATTTGTATTAAATGAATAATAATCACTAATAAAAAATGTGTAAGTATTGAGTGTAACCACGGTGTTATAATTTCATTAGGAGGTGCACAATATTTTATGTACATTTTAGCAGATGACTGACGATTTACACAGCCCACGCATCGAACGGCTGTGTGCTACAGTGGGCCTAGCTAGCGGAAATATTTGAATTATTCAAACCGCTTGAGCGGCGCTGGTCATACGCCCTTGAATTTTCTTTTAATTGTTTTGAGAAAACAATTTGGCGCCACCGGGACTTTCTCACCCCTAGTGAACATCAAGACCTGGTTATTCGTACGTTCGCCATGAACGAAATCTACAGAAGTTGCACGCATTCGAACTACGGATCGAGAAGACACGTACACTCATTACACACAAATTGTACATTATTTACATTTTGCAGAGTAAAACGGTAGCCGTTCACACGACTAGAAGATTACAAATTGGCGCGCCAACTAGTGGAGCTAGAATAATAAAGAAATTATACAATTAAACCCTATAAATTCTATCGGCGATTACGAAAGATTACAAAATGCACACCAGAGGAGTATCGAAAAAATTGGCAAAGGAGAAGGAGATGGAAGGAAACAGAGGGGAAGAAGAGGAAGGAACACCGATTGAAGAAGTGGAGACAATAATAACCACAACAGAACCAAGCCAAGACGAAGAAATGGAATTACAGGCGGGCGACAAGGGAGAATTTAGAGGAGACCCGAACATACTAAAATTAATGGAAATGATGAACAATAATTTGAAGGAGATGAACAATAAATTCGACAAGAATGAGGAGAGCTTGAAGGAGATGAAGAAAGAAACCAGTGATAATTTGAAACAGATCAATGAAAAAATAGTGAGTACTAAGGAAGAATTGAGGAAAACAGTCAACCAAAATAATGAAACACTACAACAACGATTGCTGGAGGAAATTCAGCAAAGAAACGAAGAATTAAAGGAAGAATTGAAGGAACAGCTGAAGAAGGACCATGAGAAAAATAAAGAAGAAATGAAGCTGCAGATGGCACACCAATTAATGGAGTACCGAGAAGAAGCAAAACAGCAGATTACGGAAATCAATGACAAATTAGAGGAAACGTTGGAGAAGCTAGAGAAGACCAACGAAAATGTTTCTGGAGTCCGCAAGGAGGTACTCGATAAAATGAACCGTCTCGAAGGAGAAAATAAGAGAAGAATTGAGGAAGGTCATGAAGAAGCAGTCAGAAGATACACCCAGATAGACCAGGACATACACCAAGTCCGGGAAGAAAACCAGAAAGAGGTAGCAGCGGTACGAACAGACTTGGGAGAACGAATGGAAGGAGTTTACAGTAACTTAAATAAAGTAGATAGCAAAGTAGACAAAAACCAACAGAGGATTGACGAAATGCGCAGAATAGAAGAGTCATTACGGGAAGAAGTGGATGCCTGGCGTGACCGACCATGTAATAATAATCATGTCATGAACACAGACAACAGAGATACTATTAATTTCCGTAATTATAAAAGAAACCCTATTGAATTCTTGAAGAGGGTAGAAGAGTTAATCCTCAAGAATCGAGAGACTCGATGGACTACAATAAGAGGGATGTTGGACGAAATGTTCAAGGAGACATACGACAACTGGTGGACTGCCACTCGACCAGACATCCAAAACCTTCAAGACTTTAAGACTCAGTTCAAGGCTAAATACTGGTCTGAGTCAACTCAGAATATGGTCCGCAATAACCTGAGCAATGGAAGGTATGAAAACCAGAATGGACAATCCCTTACCTCCTACTTCTTGGGAAAAATCTGCATGGCCAGGAATTTGGAGCCACGTATACCTGAAGAGTGTCTGGTAATACAATTATCTTACCACTACGACGACGCCATCCAAAAGGCACGAATGTACAGCCAGGTAAAGACCATCCAAGATATGGCTAGCTTACTGGAAAGCCATGAACATGAGTGGCAGTACAGGAAAAATAGAGGGTACAGCTTCAGAAATAATCGAACCAATGAGGGACAATTGTCACAGAACCAACAGGGAGATAATAAACCACCGGTAAATAACCCTAACAATTACCAAGGGAACACACGGGGCAATAACGCGCCCAGAAATTTTAACAGAAGTGGAAACCATAATAATAACAACGTTAGGAACAACCACAGGGGTAATTTCCCGTCGAATGGTTACAACAACAATTATCGCCCTGGAAACAACAGTAATCAGAACAATAATCCAGGATACCGGCCACAGGTAAATTACATAAGGGGGCAAAGACAAAGGAGCCCAAGAAGAAACTATCCCTCATCTAACTATCGGCGAACGTACTATAACCAGGTACCCGATACGAGAAGTCACCCATTCGAAGAAGATCACAGGCACAGCGTGGATAACCGGAATAATCAACAGGAGCCGAACGCTAACCAACCATCAAACACTACTGATGTTGGGGGCAATGAGGTCAACCCTCATTTAAACGCTTAAGGCCAGTGAAAACTGCGGACAGCCCATCACTGGACCAATCTCTGGGTGAATATAAGACAACACATGACAAGAAGATCACAATAATATGTACTAATTATTTGAAAAATATAAGGGACGATTTGATCGAAGAATAACCAAAACTACTGAAGAAAGAAGAATAATCAAATCCACTGAAGAATTTATAAACTTAGCTTACCACGACTTTACGGAAGCTACCCCATACACAATGATGTTTGAGCGGCCACCGCCTAGAGAGATAACTGATATGATCCAATTCCCCACCAACACCGAATATCAATTCGAGAAAAAAAGATTCTATAACAGAATAGCCGAAAAGGTAGAGCAACAAAAGAATAAATACGCTAAAAACCAGAAAAAGACTATTAAGTACGAGGTAGGAGAAAGGGTACTGTTAAAAAACAGAGAACTACCCAGCTCCATAGAAGGCATCACTAGAAAGTTACTATTATTATACGTGGGACCATACACTATAACAAAAGAAAAGGGCAATAACACTTACGAGATCACTCACCCCGTCACCAAGAAAATAAAGGGGGTATACAATCAAGCCTCAATTAAGAAATATTATGACAACCAACAATAACTGTAAAAAACAATTTAAAGTAAAAAACCAACAAAAATACTTTAAATAAAGAAAAAAATAAAGTGACAAACAAACAAGTCTGCCAATGTCATAAAGAAAAGATCTCTAAAGAATGTCAAAATTCCAAAACATTCGTAAGTACAGCTTACACTAAGCATTAGAGAAACCATTATGATGAATAAAAATTGTAAAAAATCAAAAAAGATATGTAAGAAAAGCTTACCCAAATATCTTAATAATATTTTAGAACAAGTAAAAATGGAGAGATAAAAGTCACAAGGCATTCAGATAAAGTAAGAGCAACCAACTTACTACAATACTTAAATAAAAATTAACAATAGAGGAGTGTAGTTACCAAACATTCCTACAAAATAAGGTTAAATTACCATAATATTTAGCCAAAAAAATGAGGCATAAAAAGCATAACATACTGTAAAGGAATAAGCTACAAAAAATTCCTAACTAGTAAGAAGCCATAACTTACTATGATATTTAAAAATTATGAAAAAATATCAATCAAAATGATCAGCTTCCACAACTATTTAGAAAGAGGGGAAGTAAAATTACCCAAACTAATGATCACAAAACAATATAAATGAAATAAACGTTCTAAGAGTTATAATGTGAAAGGAGATGAAACAAAGAGTAATTAAAAATGAATAAAAATGTGAATTGTATCAATAAAAAACAATGCTTCAAATAGTATCTATAAAGAAAGATAAAACAATATATGACTCGAACTGAGCTATAATGAAGTATAAAAGTAAAAGATTCCCAACAAATATTATGATTATGATTATTATTATTGTTATCTTGAGTCACGAGTTGACTATATTTAAGAATTATTAATTGAGATTGTCTGTTGAATGAACCAGCAATCATTTTACTGAGCAGGGATGATGTTCCCCTGATATCAGTATAAGAGTAGTTTTGATGAAAAAGAAGATTTATAGGGAATAAGTTATAATAAAAATTCAATAAGCCAGTTCGCAATATGAGAAGATAATGAAGAAAAGACTAAGAAGAATGGAATTAAAGGATACAGAATTAATTATAAAAAATGAATGAGAAGCAGGAGAATTTGAAAAAAAAATAAATAAATAAAAAAAATTTGATACGATACAATTGATAATTTCATCAAACTCAAATTCACGTTTTATAAAATGATCAATTTTGGTGGAAGGGCATTATATAACATTGCCAAACCCTGATCACATTTGATATAAAAAAGTATGTAAAAAATGCCAAGAAACCATATATTTTGATAGATAAATGATAACGAGAATGAAAGTAGTAAATATAATCTATAGTGAAGGAGGAAGAATACAACCAAAGGTGGTCACAAAACAAGAAAATACGAACTAGACTGACAGACAACTGACGTTGACCCAACCCCAGAGATTGGCCAGATATCAACCAAAGTAAAGCGAGACAAGAAGACAGTGAAGAAAAAAGAAGAAAATAAAAAATTACATGGCCATAACAAGTAACTAACAAGATTGTTTTAAAAGAGCATAATTTTTTATTATTGTTAATAATTTATGTTTAAATTTTTATTAGTGGTGACTTGTAAATGACAGTATCTCAGCAATTGTTATACATAAAAAACCATGTGTAGATATGACTGTATGTATATCCTTATCTATAGGAGATGTGTCAGCTGTTATGTTTAAGATTACACTCATACAGACAGGGAATAGAAATGTGTGCGTGGTTCAATCAGAGAACAAATTGTATATCCTACTATATACTTTGGAACTTTTACTAAGATTATTTCAGCAGTATGTATGTTATCTCAACATTATGTGTTTGAAAGTATAAGGTTTTGGAGAGTTTATTTATTCGCTAATATTATTGCTGTTGCTACAGATGTAGTATGTTTCAATTAACACAATATATTTTAACATTATTAAACTGTTGTTATTATTACTAATTATGACATTTCAGACCAATTTTTATCACTTTAATGACAATATATACAAAGTTATGTTTTATTTGAAAGAGGTATTTACAATACCATGTTGTTTGCATATTATAAAATGATATGTGACAATATGAAAGTACCAAAAAAGACATGAACTCATTAGATACAAAAACTTTGTAATAATAGTGAGATCGTGAGAAATATAAGGGTAATTAGAGATAGGTAGGGAGTGACAAAGACGAACAGTGAAGTGATAAGTGTAATAAAATAAACAGCATATAGTCTTAAGAAAAAAGAGTGAAACAAGTGTGACAAACCCAAAATATAAGCACATGTTAAATGAGCAACTAAGTTAAGTATATTAGACTGATAATTGTGAATATAAAAAACAGAAAAAATATTATCTCAGTATAAATCACCAGGGTGGTTACTGTTATAAAAGAGATGGTGTAGATATAGCACTCACCAAATTTGTTCATTTGTTAATTTAAAGAAAGAAGTTATTTGCTTAATGTTTAAGGCAATAATTACCAGAAGAAATAGTTTTACAGTAATATGTTAGTATGTTTTAAGTAAGTAAGGAATTTATAAAGAAAATAATAGCAATACCTTTATAAGAAATAATAGGCAAAATATAGTAATTATGTGTAACGAAAGGGAACATGGCAGAATTATATTAAAACTTAGAAATAAGTAAATTATGTATTAGCATAGTATTATCCATTTTGGACTAAAACATTAATACATGGCATAGACCAATCTTGTAAGATATCAAACTAATCTTTGAAAGAAAATAGGAACATCTATGTAAAGATTACGACCATTGAAATTATCCCCAAGTAAATATAGCCATTATAAAATATTTATTCAAATTAAACAAAAAAATTCAAGGTTTGATAACAATGGGTTTATTTTGAGATCGACCAGGTAGAATAATTACGTTACCATGGAAACTGTGGAGTAACAAGCCAAAAATACCGTTAGATTTTTTACTGAATGTATGACGCTTTAAGGAGATAGACGCTAATTTTCGAGTGACCAAAATTGTCCATTAAAACATAGAAAATATCAGAAAAAGTTATTACTAAGAGTATACCAAGACATAAGATAAAGACCGGAGCCATATTATTGAAGTTGAGGCCAAATTAACGAAAAAAGAAAAGAAATTACTACCAGTTAAACTGAAAAAGATGCCTGATGTCCTGAACCCAGCAAATTAAAGAAGATTATAGTATAACCCATGAATAACAGATCGTATGAATTCGCCATAACTACGGAAGTGATAAGTACATCTTAAATTACCCGAAATATATAAATAAACTCACGTTAATTATCTCACTAAAGGTCGAAATCTCACTGAACTGAAATTCATTACTTTCAAAGATTAAAAAGAAATTTAAGTCACTGACAATTTATAAACTAACCAATATAAACTGTTGTTAATGATCCATAACTTGTAAACACTTTTACTACACTGCGCTAAACAAAATATACCTACACAATATGTTAGTTAAGTTTACTTGATGTAAAGGTGTGTATTTTTATTGTTTTTAAAACATTTGTAATCCTTTGAACGTAACCTCAAGATCCTATGACAAACGACATTAATAATTTGTATACAATTTTTAACAGACGCAATCATTAAACGTCTGGTATCAATTCAAATATCGATTGTCAAACCCTGTAATTGTCTCATATAAATAACCGGAGCATTTGTATTAGAATAATTTGTATTAAATGAATAATAATCACTAATAAAAAATGTGTAAGTATTGAGTGTAACCACGGTGTTATAATTTCATTAGGAGGTGCACAATATTTTATGTACATTTTAGCAGATGACTGACGATTTACACAGCCCACGCATCGAACGGCTGTGTGCTACAGTGGGCCTAGCTAGCGGAAATATTTGAATTATTCAAACCGCTTGAGCGGCGCTGGTCATACGCCCGTGAATTTTCTTTTAATTGTTTTGAGAAAACAATTTGGCGCCACCGGGACTTTCTCACCCCTAGTGAACATCAAGACCTGGTTATTCGTACGTTCGCCACGAACGAAATCTACAGAAGTTGCACGCATTCGAACTACGGATCGAGAAGACACGTACACTCATTACACACAAATTGTACATTATTTACATTTTGCAGAGTAAAACGGTAGCCGTTCACACGTCGTCTTTACAATATTTGACTTTCGATACTACGCAAATCATACAATGCTGAGTATCGAAAAAACAGTAATTAAATTATCAGAATTGAGAAAAGATTTAAATCGACATTATTAAAATATTTGAAAAATATTTTAATTAATTATAGTAATTTAAAATATAATGTTTGGAAATAATTGTTAATGAATACGAGAGTATTTAGTCACTCGTTTGACTAAACGTATTTTTCTTGAAGTTTTCTATGTTTTAAAATCTACTTTATTAATTTTCTTACAATCGGAATAAATGTAATTCTGATAATAATATATTAAAAAAGTATTATGAATAATGTGTTTACATGTATAGTATAAGAAATATTAGCTAATAAGGAATACTTATCCTTTGTAACAACACCGGTTAATTCTAACCTCAGAAATCGTTACGGTAACTTGATAATTTCAACATTACCGATCTGTTCTCAAATAACATTCAAATCAAATAAAATTACTAACAAGAGTTTTTTGAGAAATTTTTCTCTTGTGAATAAATGATTTTAAAACTAATTATTAAACGAACGTAATACATTTTTAAATACTGTACAAGTCATACAGCTTGACAATTGCACACTAGTATTAGAGATGCACGCGCATACCCGCGTACGATAATTTCATAAACACCAGACATATGGTACCAATTTTTGATTTTTATATTTGTTCAATTATTATTCACTATTGTTAATTCTATATAATTATTTGTATTACATCTTGTGACTGGTATCATGTTACCTCAAAGAACCTAACGAAATATGGTAATTCTCTGAATCAAAGTAACATAACCTATGTAGTTAAATTATTGTACTAACAACAGGTCTACCAGCCTTGAGGAATTAGACAGAGTCTTATTGAATTTTATTGTAATCAGTAATTGAAAGGTTGTTAATCATTGTTTTTAATTGTCAAAGATTTTATCACTTATCAAATTGTTAATAAACCTCCAATTTTATTACCACAAAAGGAGTATCATTTCTAGTAAAAGTAAATTCATTTATTTTTTAATCAGTTCTGACACAGGTGGCGGAAGAATTTAAAAAGTTTTAGCATAATTCAGAATATTCGTCAGATATTGCTTCATTTGCTATTGTGTACGATGATATATTAAATATTCAATCTGAATATTTTTTGTTGTCTTTGAAGTGCATGTATTTCAGAAGGAACGTCACAGAACAGAATTGAAGCATTCAAGTGTGGTAAGTAAGTGAGATACACAACAAAGTGCACGGATCATATTAAAATAAAAGGAGTGAACTCTTACTGCGTACCCAATAGAAAACAATACATTAACACCAATAACCTCTACGATTACGATTACACCTTTAGATAAACAACATTATCGTAGATACCGGTGCGTGTCTACACCCACACGAACACACCAAAGTACATTAAAACAAATATCCTACATCTATAATTTTACGTTATAGATTGGCGCCCAACGTCTGAGCACGATTTAAGGGAAATTACACCATAACTAGTGACCCAAAAATCCCAATTCGTGAAAAAGACAGCAGGTACATTACCAGGACAGCAAGATGTACACCGACAGATTAAAATCAAGATCAAAATCACGATCAACATCGAGGAAGAGGGCAGCCGAAGTGGAAAAGGAGACCAGAAGAGAAGAAAAAGAAGCCATGTTGACGGAGGATGTAGAAGAAGTTGCACTGGAAACGAAGGAAAAAACAATTGAACCGGCGGAGGAGGTTCAGCAGTCTATGGAGGAACCGGAAGTGATGATTCAAGAAACTCCACCGAAACCAAGCCAGCCTGAACAAACAACGTCATTAGGAGAGCCTGCATTTCAAGAGTGGATGAGGAAGGTAATGGAAGGTTTGAACAGTAAATTGGACAATAACAATAAAAACATGGAGTCAATGAAAGCAGACTTAAATAATAAAATCGAAGAAGCCAGTCGGTCCACAAACCAAAAAATAGAGGAAGGCCAGAAGGATAACCAGAAACAAACAGAACTTTTGAAAGAAGAATTTCATAACCAAATAAGTGAGACAAACAGAAGAATGGAGGAGGGTCAACGGAAAACCGAAGAATTATTGGAGAAGAGAATGGCCATCATGAAAGAAGATTTATCAGCAGAGTTGGGAGTGAAGATTGATCGAGTCAACCAGAAAATCGACAAGATCAATAGGAGATTAGACCACACGAATAAGAGAATAAAGGGAGATGACAAGGAGATCGTGGAGTCAATAAATACGGTAGTGAAGGATGATTACAAGCAGTCAAGAAAGACAATAAAAAGATGTTGTGAAGAGGCAGAAGAGGGTGTTAAGAAGATAAGAAGAGAATTAATAATTGACGACCAAATGGAAATTGAAGAAATAATTGAAGATAAAAACATGGAGCTGACGAGTCCAGAGCCTAAAGATAGTGGAGAAAAGAAGATCCAAATGATTAAAGAAAAAGAAGAGGTGAAGATGGAAGAAAGAAGAACCATGCGCCCAAGGAAGGCAAGAGTCACAAAAGAATTGATTGAAATGACTAGAAATGGTCTGATTAATGTGGTAAATTCACCAATCATTAACCATGAAGAAAGGGTCTTCAGGAAGGAGTATCGGAGGAGCATCATGGAGATAGACAAGGAAGAAGATTATGTAACAACAAAGAAGAAGATGACCAACAGAATATCTCAACCACGTATTTCCAAAAGAAGAGTGAAATACTTTAAGAAAAAGGAAGGCTACCAAGAGAAATGGGACCGGATTGTTGAAGGATACGCCAGAGAGATAAGAGAACTACGGAAGAAGAGGAGTCAATTAACGGAAGTACCCAATCAAAGGATAGATGACGACACCCAAACCAAATTGAGGGAGTTATCCAACCTCAGCACTGACAGTCACCAGAAGAACAATGGAAATAAATGTATTGAAGAAAGAGGTGGAAGGAAGACAGAAGAATGGAAGGCAGACACAGCCCTAATAGCTTTCAAATGGAAGAACCAGATGATAGCCCGATACATGTCAGGAACGGACGGAAATATGGATACTAAAGAAGTCCGATCGATAAGAAGAGAGGAGAACGACGATTACGGCTAAAACATAAAATATACACTGAATTATGGGACTGACTATGATGATAACCAGTAATGCCTATAATTAAACCTCAATGAAAAAATATACTGAAAATTAAATTATGGGAACAAAAAGTGAAAAAATAGCGATAAGGATTATTTTATTATTGATAATGTAAAGGATGAAAATATTTGTTATGAAAAATGAAGGTATAATTATAAATATAACTGTTGACTATATCAAGATGAAAAATGAAAAGTGGCTATGAAGATTATTGTTATTTAAAAGTGAAAAATGAAACTATGATTATAAAAATAGATGTTGACTAAAGAAAAAGGATGTATTACTATTATGAAAATTATTATGTGTGTATATTAAACGAGAAGTAACTGTATAATTATGTATTGAACATTGAATATATTGTAATTTTATAATGTGAGAAAACATACTTCAAGAGAATTAATGTAAAGGATTCAGAACATTGTGTTATTAATAATAAAGTACTATTAAAATGAATATACTAATAAAGAGTATAAATATACGAGAAAGACACATACCAACCATGGCACTACTATAATTCCAAGAGCCAAGTCAACAAGTAATTGTAACATCCTACCCGTACTATAAAAAGAACATACTATAGAAGAAGAGTATGAAAATACGAGACTGACACTCAACAACTTAGGAAGAGCCAAGTCAACCAATAATAAGAACATCTCACCCGTACTATTAAAATGCATATACTAAATAAAGAAGAGTATAAAAATACGAGAAAGACACATACCAACCATGGCACTACTATAATTCCAAGAGCCAAGTCAACAAGTAATATCAACATCTCACCCGTACTGTATAAAAATGAACATACTACTATAGAAGAGTATGAAAATACGAGATCGACGCATTACATCCATGGCATAAATATTTCCAAGAGCCAAGTCAACAAGTAAATAAGAACATTTTACCCGTACTATTAAAGAAAAAAGAAGGAACAAAGGAGAAGTTGGAAAAATGAAACCAAAATAAGGTATTAATGTAGACAAACCACCACACACAACCACATTGTTTATGATGAATATTACTAGCGAAGAAACCAATACCACATGGAATATAAATACCAAATACAAACCATGAAGAAGAAGAAAAACAAATGTACTTATGAATTATATCTAGAAGAATGAAACCTGAGATGAAGAATACGATGAGACGACATTCAAAGTGAAAACAAAATGAAGAGATTGATCAAGAATAATGAAGAATGAAAAAATAATATAATAACGAAGACAATCATGAGAGTATACCAGTGAGGAAGTGTAAAACAAACTATCCCTATAATATGTGAAGAATATAGTTAAGTTGAATCAAGAAAAGAGAGAATAACAATGTATAAACCGCAGATGCGTGAATTAATCCCAAGGATATTTATTATTTGTCGGAAGAACGACCACTATTATTATTTTGATGATTTAAAATGAATTGACTGAAGAGTAATGCCAGCAATCATTTATTATTGTTGAAGGAGATGATTTGCCTCCATATTTATTGAAATTAGTATGGCCAGTAGAGTTGAATAGCCAAAGTGAGCCGCTCTAAACTGCCCCAGCTAAACTTATGTTAGGGAATTAGGGAACTAAATAAACAAGGGAGATAATTACATAGAGAAGATAAATACGATTCAAATAGAAGAAAGTGAAGGGATATATGGAAAAAACATGTGAATCAACATGGAATGTACAACAATTGATGAATTCTTCAATGAAAAATATATTATAATAATTCAGAATTAATCAATTCTTATAGGAAGGCATATGTAACAGTACCAAAAATATGGTAGTTACATAATATAAACGAATGTAACGTCAAGTATGAGAAAAACATGGGAATATATCTAGATAAATAAACATAAGTGTATATAAGTGTGTATCTACAAATATATTAATAAAAAATCCAACAATGAAGAAGAGAATACGAATATATCAACATTAATTACGAAATGAAGAAAGAAAATGCCACAAGCCCAAAACAAAATATCAGTAAATAGACCCAATAGGATCCAACAGTGAGGGGAATCAACGAAACAAGGATCAACAAGCTCCAACAACAATGGAGATAAATAAAAATAGCAACTACGATGAAAATATAGAATAAAGAAGAAAGAAGAAGGACCAGGAAGAGCACCATAAAGAAGAAAGAAGAAGGACCAGGAAGAGCACCAAGAAGAAGAAAGAAGATGGACAGAAGATATAAGGACTCAACATAAACCACATGTACTAAAAACAGTGTAAGTGACAAAAGAAATGATTATAAGTGTGACAAGAAAACCAGTGTGAAACATTTAAGGAACCACAAACAATTACAGTGTGTACTTAATACAAATGTGAAACCTGTGAATAACTAACTATTTCAACTGAATAAACCACACAAACAATTACAGTGATGAAGTTTACAGTGTGAAAAATATGTTAATTTCATGACGAAACAACAAAAATTAAAAATAGTCAAATAAACACAGACAATGAGTGTGACTGATTTAATAAAGTTGTAACCAATACACATGATCATAAGACCACCAGATTAGAACAAAATAGAACAATTATGTTATTGTTCATAAAGAACTGACAACAAATAAAAGACATTTGCTAGGTATCAAACATGACAGGAATTAAATTCCACCATTGACCAGAAAAACATTGTAAATAATACAAGAAAGATTTGTGTTAGTGTTTAAGAAGGAATTGTATAAACATGTGTAACAAAATAGCTAAAGTATTATGTTAATATACCGTAGTGAAGTCAGTTTAGTAGTAGAAAAATACTGCACTAAAACAGATGGTACATTGTTACACAACCCACAAGGAAGAGACCTATTACAACAGAAAATGATACATATTAGTATAAATATCTGATCATCAAATATGTTATCAAATGAGAATTTATTATAAGTAATAATAATAAATATTAAGAAACAATGTAATATAATGCAAAACAATGTAAATAGAACAAGTCAAACATAATGACACAGAAAATAACAGAAATGAGAAAAGTATACCAGTTTATTTAAGAAAAGTACAGTATCAAAACCAATGTCAATGTTTATAAGAGTATTACCAGTAGTGAGATAAATATCTGATAATACATTGAGAACAGATTCTGAACATGATAAGAACAGTATTATAACTAAATTATTGTAAACCAACTAACCATGTACATATGACCAGAAGTAAGCTGAACCATTGTATAGCTAATTAGTTAAGAAAAATACTGTATCAAATATTGAGCACAGATTGTTACAATTGTTACCAGTAGCAAGAGGAAATCCCAAAGCTACTTTGAGAACAGATAATGACCATAAAAGCAGTCATATTATATACAAACATTTAAAAACCAAATGACCATTATGAAACCAAATGTAAACAAACAATGACCAACCAGTTATTTATGAAAAATACAGCATATAAACTTATGTAAAAGTAATTGGAAACATTACCAAAAGTTAGAATAATATCTAATGCTACTTTGGGAATCCAAACCAAATAGGACAATAACAATTTAGTTGTTGTATTGGAAAAAATAAATGACTATTATGACATGACACAACATGAACAGAGCCATTACTGAAAGATTAGAGAGTTCTGAGCTCATTAAAAGATAACCATTATATATAATAGATTAGGTACTATGTGTGTACACTAACTACAATCATTAAATGATATAATTTATATGAAGAGACTAAAAAATAAGATGAAAAATTGTATAAGAAACATAGGAGAGGTTTGAACTTATGTAAATATTAAATTAACCACAGTCATACACAAATATTATAGTGTAAAATTGTGTAAATAAACATTACTAATAATATTAGATAGTAATATGATCATTTTAAATAAGAAACATTAGTTATAAGCATGTTTGTAAAAAATCTAACATGGACGCTTAATGACGCCATAGCGAGATTTGTGTAGGAAACAGTTTTTCCCAAATTATAAATTAAACCGACTGAGATACAGACTCAAAGTGTTTAGATAAGAAGTGTTTTATTATATTTAAATAAAATCTGGTGTAACGAACTTATAAAAATAAGATACACCAGAAATAACAAATAAAATCATTATTGTAATAGTAGTAATGAACGAAAAATAAGCGTTTTTGGACTTATTTTAACAAGCAAAACGCCCTGAATTCAGTGATATCAACCAATTAACGATAGGACGTAAGATAAGAAAGTTATGATAGTTTTAAACTTTCCAGTTAAATTTTTGTACCAGTGATGACGTAAAAAAGCCTCCAACCCAAACTCAATTTTGGCAAAAAATTAAATATTTTAATAAAACGAAGGCTTTCGGGTCAGAGAGTATAACGAATCCAGCCAATGGAATGAATGACTTTCAGCAGACGACTGAGAGACGCTTCAGAGGTACAAGACAGTCTACGATCAACCACCAAACGTACAGGTCACGCCGCTCGAGACAAGAAAGAAAGAGTATATATTTTAAAACTGTGCGCACCATGTTACGTCAGTACACAACATACAGTTAACCTTAATACAACATTCATACATACGAGTGAAAAAGTGCGGAATTGTGTTAATTGAACAAGTAGGTCAGTGTATAATATCGACCATACTTGCGAGTGAAGTTTTAAATAGGAAACAGGGAGTACAGTTTTATTTAAACAATATTTAAACGAAATTAATAATTTTATGAATATTTGACTTTCGATACTACGCAAGTCGTACAATGCTGAGTATCGAAAAAACAGTAATTAAATTATCAGAATTGAGAAAAGATTTAAATCGACATTATTAAAATATTTGAAAAATATTTTAATTAATTATAGTAATTTAAAATATAATATTTGGAAATAATTGTTAATGAATACGAGAGTATTTAGTCACTCGTTTGACTAAACGTATTTTTCTTGAAGTTTTCTATGTTTTAAAATCTACTTTATTAATTTTCTTACAATCGGAATAAATGTAATTCTGATAATAATATATTAAAAAAGTATTATGAATAATGTGTTTACATGTATAGTATAAGAAATATTAGCTAATAAGGAATACTTATCCTTTGTAACAACACCGGTTAATTCTAACCTCAGAAATCGTTACGGTAACTTGATAATTTCAACATTACCGATCTGTTCTCAAATAACATTCAAATCAAATAAAATTACTAACAAGAGTTTTTTGAGAAATTTTTCTCTTGTGAATAAATGATTTTAAAACTAATTATTAAACGAACGTAATACATTTTTAAATACTGTACAAGTCATACAGCTTGACAATTGCACACTAGTATTAGAGATGCGTGCGCATACCCGCGTACGATAATTTCATAAACACCAGACATATGGTACCAATTTTTGATTTTTATATTTGTTCAATTATTATTCACTATTGTTAATTCTATATAATTATTTGTATTACATCTTGTGACTGGTATCATGTTACCTCAAAGAACCTAACGAAATATGGTAATTCTCTGAATCAAAGTAACATAACCTATGTAGTTAAATTATTGTACTAACAACAGGTCTACCAGCCTTGAGGAATTAGACAGAGTCTTATTGAATTTTATTGTAATCAGTAATTGAAAGGTTGTTAATCATTGTTTTTAATTGTCAAAGATTTTATCACTTATCAAATTGTTAATAAACCTCCAATTTTATTACCACAAAAGGAGTATCATTTCTAGTAAAAGTAAATTCATTTATTTTTTAATCAGTTCTGACACAGGTGGCGGAAGAATTTAAAAAGTTTTAGCATAATTCAGAATATTCGTCAGATATTGCTTCATTTGCTATTGTGTATGATGATATATTAAATATTCAATCTGAATATTTTTTGTTGTCTTTGAAGTGCATGTATTTCAGAAGGAACGTCACAGAACAGAATTGAAGCATTCAAGTGTGGTAAGTAAGTGAGATACACAACAAAGTGCGCGGATCATATTAAAATAAAAGGAGTGAACTCTTACTGCGTACCCAATAGAAAACAATACATTAACACCAATAACCTCTACGATTACGATTACACCTTTAGATAAACAACATTATCGTAGATACCGGTGCGTGTCTACACCCACACGAACACACCAAAGTACATTAAAACAAATATCCTACATCTATAATTTTACTTAATAGATTGGCGCCCAACGTCTGAGCACGATTTAAGGGAAATTACACCATAACTAGTGACCCAAAAATCCCAATTCGTGAAAAAGACAGCAGGTACATTACCAGGACAGCAAGATGTACACCGACAGATTAAAATCAAGATCAAAATCACGATCAACAACGAGGAAGAGGGCAGCTGAAGTGGAAAAGGAGACCAGAAGAGAAGAAAAAGAAGCCATGTCGACGGAGGATGTAGAAGAAGTTGCACTGGAAACGAAGGAAAAAACAATTGAACCGGCGGAGGAGGTTCAGCAGTCTATGGAGGAACTGGAAGTGATGATTCAAGAAACTCCACCGAAACCAAGCCAGCCTGAACAAACAACGTCAATAGGAGAGCCTGCATTTCAAGAGTGGATGAGGAAGGTAATGGAAGGTTTGAACAGTAAATTGGACAATAACAATAAAAACATGGAGTCAATGAAAGCAGACTTAAATAATAAAATCGAAGAAGCCAGTCGGTCCACAAACCAAAAAATAGAGGAAGGCCAGAAGGATAACCAGAAACACATAGAACTGTTGAAAGAAGAATTTCATAACCAAATAAGTGAGACAAACAGAAGAATGGAGGAGGGTCAACGGAAAACCGAAGAATTATTGGAGAAGAGAATGGCCATCATGAAAGAAGATTTATCAGCAGAGTTGGGAGTGAAGATTGATCGAGTCAACCAGAAAATCGACAAGATCAATAGGAGATTAGACCACACGAATAAGAGAATAAAGGGAGATGACAAGGAGATCGTGGAGTCAATAAATACGGTAGTGAAGGATGATTACAAGCAGTCAAGAAAGACAATAAAAAGATGTTGTGAAGAGGCAGAAGAGGGTGTTAAGAAGATAAGAAGAGAATTAATAATTGACGACCAAATGGAAATTGAAGAAATAATTGAAGATAAAAACATGGAGCCGACGAGTCCAGAGCCTAAAGATAGTGGAGAAAAGAAGATCCAAATGATTAAAGAAAAAGAAGAGGTGAAGATGGAAGAAAGAAGAACCATGCGCCCAAGGAAGGCAAGAGTCACAAAAGAATTGATTGAAATGACTAGAAATGGTCTGATTAATGTGGTAAATTCACCAATCATTAACCATGAAGAAAGGGTCTTCAGGAAGGAGTATCGGAGGAGCATCATGGAGATAGACAAGGAAGAAGATTATGTAACAACAAAGAAGAAGATGACCAACAGAATATCTCAACCACGTATTTCCAAAAGAAGAGTGAAATACTTTAAGAAAAAGGAAGGCTACCAAGAGAAATGGGACCGGATTGTTGAAGGATACGCCAGAGAGATAAGAGAACTACGGAAGAAGAGGAGTCAATTAACGGAAGTACCCAATCAAAGGATAGATGACGACACCCAAACCAAATTGAGGGAGTTATCCAACCTCAGCACTGACAGTCACCAGAAGAACAATGGAAATAAATGTATTGAAGAAAGAGGTGGAAGGAAGACAGAAGAATGGAAGGCAGACACAGCCCTAATAGCTTTCAAATGGAAGAACCAGATGATAGCCCGATACATGTCAGGAACGGACGGAAATATGGATACTAAAGAAGTCCGATCGATAAGAAGAGAGGAGAACGACGATTACGGCTAAAACATAAAATATACACTGAATTATGGGACTGACTATGATGATAACCAGTAATGCCTATAATCAAACCTCAATGAAAAAATATACTGAAAATTAAATTATGGGAACAAAAAGTGAAAAAAGAGCGATAAGGATTATTTTATTATTGATAATGTAAAGGATGAAAATATTTGTTATGAAAAATGAAGGTATAATTATAAATATAACTGTTGACTATATCAAGATGAAAAATGAAAAGTGGCTATGAAGATTATTGTTATTTAAAAGTGAAAAATGAAACTATGATTATAAAAATAGATGTTGACTAAAGAAAAAGGATGTATTACTATTATGAAAATTATTATGTGTGTATATTAAACGAGAAGTAACTGTATAATTATGTATTGAACATTGAATATATTGTAATTTTATAATGTGAGAAAACATACTTCGAGAGAATTAATGTAAAGGATTCAGAACATTGTGTTATTAATAATAAAGTACTATTGAAATGAATATACTAATAAAGAGTATAAATATACGAGAAAGACACATACCAACCATGGCACTACTATAATTCCAAGAGCCAAGTCAACAAGTAATTGTAACATCCTACCCGTACTATAAAAAGAACATACTATAGAAGAAGAGTATGAAAATACGAGACTGACACTCAACAACTTAGGAAGAGCCAAGTCAACCAATAATAAGAACATCTCACCCGTACTATTAAAATGCATATACTAAATAAAGAAGAGTATAAAAATACGAGAAAGACACATACCAACCATGGCACTACTATAATTCCAAGAGCCAAGTCAACAAGTAATATCAACATCTCACCCGTACTGTATAAAAATGAACATACTACTATAGAAGAGCATGAAAATACGAGATCGACGCATTACATCCATGGCATAAATATTTCCAAGAGCCAAGTCAACAAGTAAATAAGAACATTTTACCCGTACTATTAAAGAAAAAAGAAGGAACAAAGGAGAAGTTGGAAAAATGAAACCAAAATAAGGTATTAATGTAGACAAACCACCACACACAACCACATTGTTTATGATGAATATTACTAGCGAAGAAACCAATACCACATGGAATATAAATACCAAATACAAACCATGAAGAAGAAGAAAAACAAATGTACTTATGAATTATATCTAGAAGAATGAAACCTGAGATGAAGAATACGATGAGACGACATTCAAAGTGAAAACAAAATGAAGAGATTGATCAAGAATAATGAAGAATGAAAAAATAATATAATAACGAAGACAATCATGAGAGTATACCAGTGAGGAAGTGTAAAACAAACTATCCCTATAATATGTGAAGAATATAGTTAAGTTGAATCAAGAAAAGAGAGAATAACAATGTATAAACCGCAGATGCGTGAATTAATCCCAAGGATATTTATTATTTGTCGGAAGAACGACCACTATTATTATTTTGATGATTTAAAATGAATTGACTGAAGAGTAATGCCAGCAATCATTTATTATTGTTGAAGGAGATGATTTGCCTCCATATTTATTGAAATTAGTATGGCCAGTAGAGTTGAATAGCCAAAGTGAGCCGCTCTAAACTGCCCCAGCTAAACTTATGTTAGGGAATTAGGGAACTAAATAAACAAGGGAGATAATTACATAGAGAAGATAAATACGATTCAAATAGAAGAAAGTGAAGGGATATATGGAAAAAACATGTGAATCAACATGGAATGTACAACAATTGATGAATTCTTCAATGAAAAATATATTATAATAATTCAGAATTAATCAATTCTTATAGGAAGGCATATGTAACAGTACCAAAAATATGGTAGTTACATAATATAAACGAATGTAACGTCAAGTATGAGAAAAACATGGGAATATATCTAGATAAATAAACATAAGTGTATATAAGTGTGTATCTACAAATATATTAATAAAAAATCCAACAATGAAGAAGAGAATACGAATATATCAACATTAATTACGAAATGAAGAAAGAAAATGCCACAAGCCCAAAACAAAATATCAGTAAATAGACCCAATAGGATCCAACAGTGAGGGGAATCAACGAAACAAGGATCAACAAGCTCCAACAACAATGGAGATAAATAAAAATAGCAACTACGATGAAAATATAGAATAAAGAAGAAAGAAGAAGGACCAGGAAGAGCACCATAAAGAAGAAAGAAGAAGGACCAGGAAGAGCACCAAGAAGAAGAAAGAAGATGGACAGAAGATATAAGGACTCAACATAAACCACATGTACTAAAAACAGTGTAAGTGACAAAAGAAATGATTATAAGTGTGACAAGAAAACCAGTGTGAAACATTTAAGGAACCACAAACAATTACAGTGTGTACTTAATACAAATGTGAAACCTGTGAATAACTAACTATTTCAACTGAATAAACCACACAAACAATTACAGTGATGAAGTTTACAGTGTGAAAAATATGTTAATTTCATGACGAAACAACAAAAATTAAAAATAGTCAAATAAACACAGACAATGAGTGTGACTGATTTAATAAAGTTGTAACCAATACACATGATCATAAGACCACCAGATTAGAACAAAATAGAACAATTATGTTATTGTTCATAAAGAACTGACAACAAATAAAAGACATTTGCTAGGTATCAAACATGACAGGAATTAAATTCCACCATTGACCAGAAAAACATTGTAAATAATACAAGAAAGATTTGTGTTAGTGTTTAAGAAGGAATTGTATAAACATGTGTAACAAAATAGCTAAAGTATTATGTTAATATACCGTAGTGAAGTCAGTTTAGTAGTAGAAAAATACTGCACTAAAACAGATGGTACATTGTTACACAACCCACAAGGAAGAGACCTATTACAACAGAAAATGATACATATTAGTATAAATATCTGATCATCAAATATGTTATCAAATGAGAATTTATTATAAGTAATAATAATAAATATTAAGAAACAATGTAATATAATGCAAAACAATGTAAATAGAACAAGTCAAACATAATGACACAGAAAATAACAGAAATGGGAAAAGTATACCAGTTTATTTAAGAAAAGTACAGTATCAAAACCAATGTCAATGTTTATAAGAGTATTACCAGTAGTGAGATAAATATCTGATAATACATTGAGAACAGATTCTGAACATGATAAGAACAGTATTATAACTAAATTATTGTAAACCAACTAACCATGTACATATGACCAGAAGTAAGCTGAACCATTGTATAGCTAATTAGTTAAGAAAAATACTGTATCAAATATTGAGCACAGATTGTTACAATTGTTACCAGTAGCAAGAGGAAATCCCAAAGCTACTTTGAGAACAGATAATGACCATAAAAGCAGTCATATTATATACAAACATTTAAAAACCAAATGACCATTATGAAACCAAATGTAAACAAACAATGACCAACCAGTTATTTATGAAAAATACAGCATATAAACTTATGTAAAAGTAATTGGAAACATTACCAAAAGTTAGAATAATATCTAATGCTACTTTGGGAATCCAAACCAAATAGGACAATAACAATTTAGTTGTTGTATTGGAAAAAATAAATGACTATTATGACATGACACAACATGAACAGAGCCATTACTGAAAGATTAGAGAGTTCTGAGCTCATTAAAAGATAACCATTATATATAATAGATTAGGTACTATGTGTGTACACTAACTACAATCATTAAATGATATAATTTATATGAAGAGACTAAAAAATAAGATGAAAAATTGTATAAGAAACATAGGAGAGGTTTGAACTTATGTAAATATTAAATTAACCACAGTCATACACAAATATTATAGTGTAAAATTGTGTAAATAAACATTACTAATAATATTAGATAGTAATATGATCATTTTAAATAAGAAACATTAGTTATAAGCATGTTTGTAAAAAATCTAACATGGACGCTTAATGACGCCATAGCGAGATTTGTGTAGGAAACAGTTTTTCCCAAATTATAAATTAAACCGACTGAGATACAGACTCAAAGTGTTTAGATAAGAAGTGTTTTATTATATTTAAATAAAATCTGGTGTAACGAACTTATAAAAATAAGATACACCAGAAATAACAAATAAAATCATTATTGTAATAGTAGTAATGAACGAAAAATAAGCGTTTTTGGACTTATTTTAACAAGCAAAACGCCCTGAATTCAGTGATATCAACCAATTAACGATAGGACGTAAGATAAGAAAGTTATGATAGTTTTAAACTTTCCAGTTAAATTTTTGTACCAGTGATGACGTAAAAAAGCCTCCAACCCAAACTCAATTTTGGCAAAAAATTAAATATTTTAATAAAACGAAGGCTTTCGGGTCAGAGAGTATAACGAATCCAGCCAATGGAATGAATGACTTTCAGCAGACGACTGAGAGACGCTTCAGAGGTACAAGACAGTCTACGATCAACCACCAAACGTACAGGTCACGCCGCTCGAGACAAGAAAGAAAGAGTATATATTTTAAAACTGTGCGCACCATGTTACGTCAGTACACAACATACAGTTAACCTTAATACAACATTCATACATACGAGTGAAAAAGTGCGGAATTGTGTTAATTGAACAAGTAGGTCAGTGTATAATATCGACCATACTTGCGAGTGAAGTTTTAAATAGGAAACAGGGAGTACAGTTTTATTTAAACAATATTTAAACGAAATTAATAATTTTATGAATATTTGACTTTCGATACTACGCAAGTCGTACAATGCTGAGTATCGAAAAAACAGTAATTAAATGATCAGAATTGAGAAAAGATTTAAATCGACATTATTAAAATATTTGAAAAATATTTAAATTAATTATAGTAATTTAAAATATAATATTTGGAAATAATTGTTAATGAATACGAGAGTATTTAGTCACTCGTTTGACTAAACGTATTTTTCTTGAAGTTTTCTATGTTTTAAAATCTACTTTATTAATTTTCTTACAATCGGAATAAATGTAATTCTGATAATAATATATTAAAAAAGTATTATGAATAATGTGTTTACATGTATAGTATAAGAAATATTAGCTAATAAGGAATACTTATCCTTTGTAACAACACCGGTTAATTCTAACCTCAGAAATCGTTACGGTAACTTGATAATTTCAACATTACCGATCTGTTCTCAAATAACATTCAAATCAAATAAAATTACTAACAAGAGTTTTTTGAGAAATTTTTCTCTTGTGAATAAATGATTTTAAAACTAATTATTAAACGAACGTAATACATTTTTAAATACTGTACAAGTCATACAGCTTGACAATTGCACACTAGTATTAGAGATGCGTGCGCATACCCGCGTACGATAATTTCATAAACACCAGACATATGGTACCAATTTTTGATTTTTATATTTGTTCAATTATTATTCACTATTGTTAATTCTATATAATTATTTGTATTACATCTTGTGACTGGTATCATGTTACCTCAAAGAACCTAACGAAATATGGTAATTCTCTGAATCAAAGTAACATAACCTATGTAGTTAAATTATTGTACTAACAACAGGTCTACCAGCCTTGAGGAATTAGACAGAGTCTTATTGAATTTTATTGTAATCAGTAATTGAAAGGTTGTTAATCATTGTTTTTAATTGTCAAAGATTTTATCACTTATCAAATTGTTAATAAACCTCCAATTTTATTACCACAAAAGGAGTATCATTTCTAGTAAAAGTAAATTCATTTATTTTTTAATCAGTTCTGACACAGGTGGCGGAAGAATTTAAAAAGTTTTAGCATAATTCAGAATATTCGTCAGATATTGCTTCATTTGCTATTGTGTATGATGATATATTAAATATTCAATCTGAATATTTTTTGTTGTCTTTGAAGTGCATGTATTTCAGAAGGAACGTCACAGAACAGAATTGAAGCATTCAAGTGTGGTAAGTAAGTGAGATACACAACAAAGTGCGCGGATCATATTAAAATAAAAGGAGTGAACTCTTACTGCGTACCCAATAGAAAACAATACATTAACACCAATAACCTCTACGATTACGATTACACCTTTAGATAAACAACATTATCGTAGATACCGGTGCGTGTCTACACCCACACGAACACACCAAAGTACATTAAAACAAATATCCTACATCTATAATTTTACTTTATAGATTGGCGCCCAACGTCTGAGCACGATTTAAGGGAAATTACACCATAACTAGTGACCCAAAAATCCCAATTCGTGAAAAAGACAGCAGGTACATTACCAGGACAGCAAGATGTACACCGACAGATTAAAATCAAGATCAAAATCACGATCAACAACGAGGAAGAGGGCAGCTGAAGTGGAAAAGGAGACCAGAAGAGAAGAAAAAGAAGCCATGTCGACGGAGGATGTAGAAGAAGTTGCACTGGAAACGAAGGAAAAAACAATTGAACCGGCGGAGGAGGTTCAGCAGTCTATGGAGGAACTGGAAGTGATGATTCAAGAAACTCCACCGAAACCAAGCCAGCCTGAACAAACAACGTCAATAGGAGAGCCTGCATTTCAAGAGTGGATGAGGAAGGTAATGGAAGGTTTGAACAGTAAATTGGACAATAACAATAAAAACATGGAGTCAATGAAAGCAGACTTAAATAATAAAATCGAAGAAGCCAGTCGGTCCACAAACCAAAAAATAGAGGAAGGCCAGAAGGATAACCAGAAACACATAGAACTGTTGAAAGAAGAATTTCATAACCAAATAAGTGAGACAAACAGAAGAATGGAGGAGGGTCAACGGAAAACCGAAGAATTATTGGAGAAGAGAATGGCCATCATGAAAGAAGATTTATCAGCAGAGTTGGGAGTGAAGATTGATCGAGTCAACCAGAAAATCGACAAGATCAATAGGAGATTAGACCACACGAATAAGAGAATAAAGGGAGATGACAAGGAGATCGTGGAGTCAATAAATACGGTAGTGAAGGATGATTACAAGCAGTCAAGAAAGACAATAAAAAGATGTTGTGAAGAGGCAGAAGAGGGTGTTAAGAAGATAAGAAGAGAATTAATAATTGACGACCAAATGGAAATTGAAGAAATAATTGAAGATAAAAACATGGACCCGACGAGTCCAGAGCCTAAAGATAGTGGAGAAAAGAAGATCCAAATGATTAAAGAAAAAGAAGAGGTGAAGATGGAAGAAAGAAGAACCATGCGCCCAAGGAAGGCAAGAGTCACAAAAGAATTGATTGAAATGACTAGAAATGGTCTGATTAATGTGGTAAATTCACCAATCATTAACCATGAAGAAAGGGTCTTCAGGAAGGAGTATCGGAGGAGCATCATGGAGATAGACAAGGAAGAAGATTATGTAACAACAAAGAAGAAGATGACCAACAGAATATCTCAACCACGTATTTCCAAAAGAAGAGTGAAATACTTTAAGAAAAAGGAAGGCTACCAAGAGAAATGGGACCGGATTGTTGAAGGATACGCCAGAGAGATAAGAGAACTACGGAAGAAGAGGAGTCAATTAACGGAAGTACCCAATCAAAGGATAGATGACGACACCCAAACCAAATTGAGGGAGTTATCCAACCTCAGCACTGACAGTCACCAGAAGAACAATGGAAATAAATGTATTGAAGAAAGAGGTGGAAGGAAGACAGAAGAATGGAAGGCAGACACAGCCCTAATAGCTTTCAAATGGAAGAACCAGATGATAGCCCGATACATGTCAGGAACGGACGGAAATATGGATACTAAAGAAGTCCGATCGATAAGAAGAGAGGAGAACGACGATTACGGCTAAAACATAAAATATACACTGAATTATGGGACTGACTATGATGATAACCAGTAATGCCTATAATCAAACCTCAATGAAAAAATATACTGAAAATTAAATTATGGGAACAAAAAGTGAAAAAAGAGCGATAAGGATTATTTTATTATTGATAATGTAAAGGATGAAAATATTTGTTATGAAAAATGAAGGTATAATTATAAATATAACTGTTGACTATATCAAGATGAAAAATGAAAAGTGGCTATGAAGAGTATTGTTATTTAAAAGTGAAAAATGAAACTATGATTATAAAAATAGATGTTGACTAAAGAAAAAGGATGTATTACTATTATGAAAATTATTATGTGTGTATATTAAACGAGAAGTAACTGTATAATTATGTATTGAACATTGAATATATTGTAATTTTATAATGTGAGAAAACATACTTCGAGAGAATTAATGTAAAGGATTCAGAACATTGTGTTATTAATAATAAAGTACTATTAAAATGAATATACTAATAAAGAGTATAAATATACGAGAAAGACACATACCAACCATGGCACTACTATAATTCCAAGAGCCAAGTCAACAAGTAATTGTAACATCCTACCCGTACTATAAAAAGAACATACTATAGAAGAAGAGTATGAAAATACGAGACTGACACTCAACAACTTAGGAAGAGCCAAGTCAACCAATAATAAGAACATCTCACCCGTACTATTAAAATGCATATACTAAATAAAGAAGAGTATAAAAATACGAGAAAGACACATACCAACCATGGCACTACTATAATTCCAAGAGCCAAGTCAACAAGTAATATCAACATCTCACCCGTACTGTATAAAAATGAACATACTACTATAGAAGAGTATGAAAATACGAGATCGACGCATTACATCCATGGCATAAATATTTCCAAGAGCCAAGTCAACAAGTAAATAAGAACATTTTACCCGTACTATTAAAGAAAAAAGAAGGAACAAAGGAGAAGTTGGAAAAATGAAACCAAAATAAGGTATTAATGTAGACAAACCACCACACACAACCACATTGTTTATGATGAATATTACTAGCGAAGAAACCAATACCACATGGAATATAAATACCAAATACAAACCATGAAGAAGAAGAAAAACAAATGTACTTATGAATTATATCTAGAAGAATGAAACCTGAGATGAAGAATACGATGAGACGACATTCAAAGTGAAAACAAAATGAAGAGATTGATCAAGAATAATGAAGAATGAAAAAATAATATAATAACGAAGACAATCATGAGAGTATACCAGTGAGGAAGTGTAAAACAAACTATCCCTATAATATGTGAAGAATATAGTTAAGTTGAATCAAGAAAAGAGAGAATAACAATGTATAAACCGCAGATGCGTGAATTAATCCCAAGGATATTTATTATTTGTCGGAAGAACGACCACTATTATTATTTTGATGATTTAAAATGAATTGACTGAAGAGTAATGCCAGCAATCATTTATTATTGTTGAAGGAGATGATTTGCCTCCATATTTATTGAAATTAGTATGGCCAGTAGAGTTGAATAGCCAAAGTGAGCCGCTCTAAACTGCCCCAGCTAAACTTATGTTAGGGAATTAGGGAACTAAATAAACAAGGGAGATAATTACATAGAGAAGATAAATACGATTCAAATAGAAGAAAGTGAAGGGATATATGGAAAAAACATGTGAATCAACATGGAATGTACAACAATTGATGAATTCTTCAATGAAAAATATATTATAATAATTCAGAATTAATCAATTCTTATAGGAAGGCATATGTAACAGTACCAAAAATATGGTAGTTACATAATATAAACGAATGTAACGTCAAGTATGAGAAAAACATGGGAATATATCTAGATAAATAAACATAAGTGTATATAAGTGTGTATCTACAAATATATTAATAAAAAATCCAACAATGAAGAAGAGAATACGAATATATCAACATTAATTACGAAATGAAGAAAGAAAATGCCACAAGCCCAAAACAAAATATCAGTAAATAGACCCAATAGGATCCAACAGTGAGGGGAATCAACGAAACAAGGATCAACAAGCTCCAACAACAATGGAGATAAATAAAAATAGCAACTACGATGAAAATATAGAATAAAGAAGAAAGAAGAAGGACCAGGAAGAGCACCATAAAGAAGAAAGAAGAAGGACCAGGAAGAGCACCAAGAAGAAGAAAGAAGATGGACAGAAGATATAAGGACTCAACATAAACCACATGTACTAAAAACAGTGTAAGTGACAAAAGAAATGATTATAAGTGTGACAAGAAAACCAGTGTGAAACATTTAAGGAACCACAAACAATTACAGTGTGTACTTAATACAAATGTGAAACCTGTGAATAACTAACTATTTCAACTGAATAAACCACACAAACAATTACAGTGATGAAGTTTACAGTGTGAAAAATATGTTAATTTCATGACGAAACAACAAAAATTAAAAATAGTCAAATAAACACAGACAATGAGTGTGACTGATTTAATAAAGTTGTAACCAATACACATGATCATAAGACCACCAGATTAGAACAAAATAGAACAATTATGTTATTGTTCATAAAGAACTGACAACAAATAAAAGACATTTGCTAGGTATCAAACATGACAGGAATTAAATTCCACCATTGACCAGAAAAACATTGTAAATAATACAAGAAAGATTTGTGTTAGTGTTTAAGAAGGAATTGTATAAACATGTGTAACAAAATAGCTAAAGTATTATGTTAATATACCGTAGTGAAGTCAGTTTAGTAGTAGAAAAATACTGCACTAAAACAGATGGTACATTGTTACACAACCCACAAGGAAGAGACCTATTACAACAGAAAATGATACATATTAGTATAAATATCTGATCATCAAATATGTTATCAAATGAGAATTTATTATAAGTAATAATAATAAATATTAAGAAACAATGTAATATAATGCAAAACAATGTAAATAGAACAAGTCAAACATAATGACACAGAAAATAACAGAAATGAGAAAAGTATACCAGTTTATTTAAGAAAAGTACAGTATCAAAACCAATGTCAATGTTTATAAGAGTATTACCAGTAGTGAGATAAATATCTGATAATACATTGAGAACAGATTCTGAACATGATAAGAACAGTATTATAACTAAATTATTGTAAACCAACTAACCATGTACATATGACCAGAAGTAAGCTGAACCATTGTATAGCTAATTAGTTAAGAAAAATACTGTATCAAATATTGAGCACAGATTGTTACAATTGTTACCAGTAGCAAGAGGAAATCCCAAAGCTACTTTGAGAACAGATAATGACCATAAAAGCAGTCATATTATATACAAACATTTAAAAACCAAATGACCATTATGAAACCAAATGTAAACAAACAATGACCAACCAGTTATTTATGAAAAATACAGCATATAAACTTATGTAAAAGTAATTGGAAACATTACCAAAAGTTAGAATAATATCTAATGCTACTTTGGGAATCCAAACCAAATAGGACAATAACAATTTAGTTGTTGTATTGGAAAAAATAAATGACTATTATGACATGACACAACATGAACAGAGCCATTACTGAAAGATTAGAGAGTTCTGAGCTCATTAAAAGATAACCATTATATATAATAGATTAGGTACTATGTGTGTACACTAACTACAATCATTAAATGATATAATTTATATGAAGAGACTAAAAAATAAGATGAAAAATTGTATAAGAAACATAGGAGAGGTTTGAACTTATGTAAATATTAAATTAACCACAGTCATACACAAATATTATAGTGTAAAATTGTGTAAATAAACATTACTAATAATATTAGATAGTAATATGATCATTTTAAATAAGAAACATTAGTTATAAGCATGTTTGTAAAAAATCTAACATGGACGCTTAATGACACCATAGCGAGATTTGTGTAGGAAACAGTTTTTCCCAAATTATAAATTAAACCGACTGAGATACAGACTCAAAGTGTTTAGATAAGAAGTGTTTTATTATATTTAAATAAAATCTGGTGTAACGAACTTATAAAAATAAGATACACCAGAAATAACAAATAAAATCATTATTGTAATAGTAGTAATGAACGAAAAATAAGCGTTTTTGGACTTATTTTAACAAGCAAAACGCCCTGAATTCAGTGATATCAACCAATTAACGATAGGACGTAAGATAAGAAAGTTATGATAGTTTTAAACTTTCCAGTTAAATTTTTGTACCAGTGATGACGTAAAAAAGCCTCCAACCCAAACTCAATTTTGGCAAAAAATTAAATATTTTAATAAAACGAAGGCTTTCGGGTCAGAGAGTATAACGAATCCAGCCAATGGAATGAATGACTTTCAGCAGACGACCGAGAGACGCTTCAGAGGTACAAGACAGTCTACGATCAACCACCAAACGTACAGGTCACGCCGCTCGAGACAAGAAAGAAAGAGTATATATTTTAAAACTGTGCGCACCATGTTACGTCAGTACACAACATTCATAAATACGAGTGAAAAAGTGCGGAATTGTGTTAATTGAACAAGTAGGTCAGTGTATAATATCGACCATACTTGCGAGTGAAGTTTTAAATAGGAAACAGGGAGTACAGTTTTATTTAAACAATATTTAAACGAAATTAATAATTTTATGAATATTTGACTTTCGATACTACGCAAGTCGTACAATGCTGAGTATCGAAAAAACAGTAATTAAATTATCAGAATTGAGAAAATATTTAAATCGACATTATTAAAATATTTGAAAAATATTTAAATTAATTATAGTAATTTAAAATATAATATTTGGAAATAATTGTTAATGAATACGAGAGTATTTAGTCACTCGTTTGACTAAACGTATTTTTCTTGAAGTTTTCTATGTTTTAAAATCTACTTTATTAATTTTCTTACAATCGGAATAAATGTAATTCTGATAATAATATATTAAAAAAGTATTATGAATAATGTGTTTACATGTATAGTATAAGAAATATTAGCTAATAAGGAATACTTATCCTTTGTAACAACACCGGTTAATTCTAACCTCAGAAATCGTTACGGTAACTTGATAATTTCAACATTACCGATCTGTTCTCAAATAACATTCAAATCAAATAAAATTACTAACAAGAGTTTTTTGAGAAATTTTTCTCTTGTGAATAAATGATTTTAAAACTAATTATTAAACGAACGTAATACATTTTTAAATACTGTACAAGTCATACAGCTTGACAATTGCACACTAGTATTAGAGATGCGTGCGCATACCCGCGTACGATAATTTCATAAACACCAGACATATGGTACCAATTTTTGATTTTTATATTTGTTCAATTATTATTCACTATTGTTAATTCTATATAATTATTTGTATTACATCTTGTGACTGGTATCATGTTACCTCAAAGAACCTAACGAAATATGGTAATTCTCTGAATCAAAGTAACATAACCTATGTAGTTAAATTATTGTACTAACAACAGGTCTACCAGCCTTGAGGAATTAGACAGAGTCTTATTGAATTTTATTGTAATCAGTAATTGAAAGGTTGTTAATCATTGTTTTTAATTGTCAAAGATTTTATCACTTATCAAATTGTTAATAAACCTCCAATTTTATTACCACAAAAGGAGTATCATTTCTAGTAAAAGTAAATTCATTTATTTTTTAATCAGTTCTGACACAGGTGGCGGAAGAATTTAAAAAGTTTTAGCATAATTCAGAATATTCGTCAGATATTGCTTCATTTGCTATTGTGTATGATGATATATTAAATATTCAATCTGAATATTTTTTGTTGTCTTTGAAGTGCATGTATTTCAGAAGGAACGTCACAGAACAGAATTGAAGCATTCAAGTGTGGTAAGTAAGTGAGATACACAACAAAGTGCGCGGATCATATTAAAATAAAAGGAGTGAACTCTTACTGCGTACCCAATAGAAAACAATACATTAACACCAATAACCTCTACGATTACGATTACACCTTTAGATAAACAACATTATCGTAGATACCGGTGCGTGTCTACACCCACACGAACACACCAAAGTACATTAAAACAAATATCCTACATCTATAATTTTACTTTATAGATTGGCGCCCAACGTCTGAGCACGATTTAAGGGAAATTACACCATAACTAGTGACCCAAAAATCCCAATTCGTGAAAAAGACAGCAGGTACATTACCAGGACAGCAAGATGTACACCGACAGATTAAAATCAAGATCAAAATCACGATCAACAACGAGGAAGAGGGCAGCTGAAGTGGAAAAGGAGACCAGAAGAGAAGAAAAAGAAGCCATGTCGACGGAGGATGTAGAAGAAGTTGCACTGGAAACGAAGGAAAAAACAATTGAACCGGCGGAGGAGGTTCAGCATTCTATGGAGGAACTGGAAGTGATGATTCAAGAAACTCCACCGAAACCAAGCCAGCCTGAACAAACAACGTCAATAGGAGAGCCTGCATTTCAAGAGTGGATGAGGAAGGTAGTGGAAGGTTTGAACAGTAAATTGGACAATAACAATAAAAACATGGAGTCAATGAAAGCAGACTTAAATAATAAAATCGAAGAAGCCAGTCGGTCCACAAACCAAAAAATAGAGGAAGGCCAGAAGGATAACCAGAAACACATAGAACTGTTGTAAGAAGAATTTCATAACCAAATAAGTGAGACAAACAGAAGAATGGAGGAGGGTCAACGGAAAACCGAAGAATTATTGGAGAAGAGAATGGCCATCATGAAAGAAGATTTATCAGCAGAGTTGGGAGTGAAGATTGATCGAGTCAACCAGAAAATCGACAAGATCAATAGGAGATTAGACCACACGAATAAGAGAATAAAGGGAGATGACAAGGAGATCGTAGAGTCAATAAATACGGTAGTGAAGGATGATTACAAGCAGTCAAGAAAGACAATAAAAAGATGTTGTGAAGAGGCAGAAGAGGGTGTTAAGAAGATAAGAAGAGAATTAATAATTGACGACCAAATGGAAATTGAAGAAATAATTGAAGATAAAAACATGGAGCCGACGAGTCCAGAGCCTAAAGATAGTGGAGAAAAGAAGATCCAAATGATTAAAGAAAAAGAAGAGGTGAAGATGGAAGAAAGAAGAACCATGCGCCCAAGGAAGGCAAGAGTCACAAAAGAATTGATTGAAATGACTAGAAATGGTCTGATTAATGTGGTAAATTCACCAATCATTAACCATGAAGAAAGGGTCTTCAGGAAGGAGTATCGGAGGAGCATCATGGAGTTAGACAAGGAAGAAGATTATGTAACAACAAAGAAGAAGATGACCAACAGAATATCTCAACCACGTATTTCCAAAAGAAGAGTGAAATACTTTAAGAAAAAGGAAGGCTACCAAGAGAAATGGGACCGGATTGTTGAAGGATATGCCAGAGAGATAAGAGAACTACGGAAGAAGAGGAGTCAATTAACGGAAGTACCCAATCAAAGGATAGATGACGACACCCAAACCAAATTGAGGGAGTTATCCAACCTCAGCACTGACAGTCACCAGAAGAACAATGGAAATAAATGTATTGAAGAAAGAGGTGGAAGGAAGACAGAAGAATGGAAGGCAGACACAGCCCTAATAGCTTTCAAATGGAAGAACCAGATGATAGCCCGATACATGTCAGGAACGGACGGAAATATGGATACTAAAGAAGTCCGATCGATAAGAAGAGAGGAGAACGACGATTACGGCTAAAACATAAAATATACACTGAATTATGGGACTGACTATGATGATAACCAGTAATGCCTATAATCAAACCTCAATGAAAAAATATACTGAAAATTAAATTATGGGAACAAAAAGTGAAAAAAGAGCGATAAGGATTATTTTATTATTGATAATGTAAAGGATGAAAATATTTGTTATGAAAAATGAAGGTATAATTATAAATATAACTGTTGACTATATCAAGATGAAAAATGAAAAGTGGCTATGAAGATTATTGTTATTTAAAAGTGAAAAATGAAACTATGATTATAAAAATAGATGTTGACTAAAGAAAAAGGATGTATTACTATTATGAAAATTATTATGTGTGTATATTAAACGAGAAGTAACTGTATAATTATGTATTGAACATTGAATATATTGTAATTTTATAATGTGAGAAAACATACTTCAAGAGAATTAATGTAAAGGATTCAGAACATTGTGTTATTAATAATAAAGTACTATTAAAATGAATATACTAATAAAGAGTATAAATATACGAGAAAGACACATACCAACCATGGAACTACTATAATTCCAAGAGCCAAGTCAACAAGTAATTGTAACATCCTACCCGTACTATAAAAAGAACATACTATAGAAGAAGAGTATGAAAATACGAGACTGACACTCAACAACTTAGGAAGAGCCAAGTCAACCAATAATAAGAACATCTCACCCGTACTATTAAAATGCATATACTAAATAAAGAAGAGTATAAAAATACGAGAAAGACACATACCAACCATGGCACTACTATAATTCCAAGAGCCAAGTCAACAAGTAATATCAACATCTCACCCGTACTGTATAAAAATGAACATACTACTATAGAAGAGTATGAAAATACGAGATCGACGCATTACATCCATGGCATAAATATTTCCAAGAGCCAAGTCAACAAGTAAATAAGAACATTTTACCCGTACTATTAAAGAAAAAAGAAGGAACAAAGGAGAAGTTGGAAAAATGAAACCAAAATAAGGTATTAATGTAGACAAACCACCACACACAACCACATTGTTTATGATGAATATTACTAGCGAAGAAACCAATACCACATGGAATATAAATACCAAATACAAACCATGAAGAAAAAGAAAAACAAATGTACTTATGAATTATATCTAGAAGAATGAAACCTGAGATGAAGAATATGATGAGACGACATTCAAAATGAAAACAAAATGAAGAGATTGATCAAGAATAATGAAGAATGAAAAAATAATATAATAACGAAGACAATCATGAGAGTATACCAGTGAGGAAGTGTAAAACAAACTATCCCTATAATATGTGAAGAATATAGTTAAGTTGAATCAAGAAAAGAGAGAATAACAATGTATAAACCGCAGATGCGTGAATTAATCCCAAGGATATTTATTATTTGTCGGAAGAACGACCACTATTATTATTTTGATGATTTACAATGAATTGACTGAAGAGTAATGCCAGCAATCATTTATTATTGTTGAAGGAGATGATTTGCCTCCATATTTATTGAAATTAGTATGGCCAGTAGAGTTGAATAGCCAAAGTGAGCCGCTCTAAACTGCCCCAGCTAAACTTATGTTAGGGAATTAGGGAACTAAATAAACAAGGGAGATAATTACATAGAGAAGATAAATACGATTCAAATAGAAGAAAGTGAAGGGATATATGGAAAAAACATGTGAATCAACATGGAATGTACAACAATTGATGAATTCTTCAATGAAAAATATATTATAATAATTCAGAATTAATCAATTCTTATAGGAAGGCATATGTAACAGTACCAAAAATATGGTAGTTACATAATATAAACGAATGTAACGTCAAGTATGAGAAAAACATGGGAATATATCTAGATAAATAAACATAAGTGTATATAAGTGTGTATCTACAAATATATTAATAAAAAATCCAACAATGAAGAAGAGAATACGAATATATCAACATTAATTACGAAATGAAGAAAGAAAATGCCACAAGCCCAAAACAAAATATCAGTAAATAGACCCAATAGGATCCAACAGTGAGGGGAATCAACGAAACAAGGATCAACAAGCTCCAACAACAATGGAGATAAATAAAAATAGCAACTACGATGAAAATATAGAATAAAGAAGAAAGAAGAAGGACCAGGAAGAGCACCATAAAGAAGAAAGAAGAAGGACCAGGAAGAGCACCAAGAAGAAGAAAGAAGATGGACAGAAGATATAAGGACTCAACATAAACCACATGTACTAAAAACAGTGTAAGTGACAAAAGAAATGATTATAAGTGTGACAAGAAAACCAGTGTGAAACATTTAAGGAACCACAAACAATTACAGTGTGTACTTAATACAAATGTGAAACCTGTGAATAACTAACTATTTCAACTGAATAAACCACACAAACAATTACAGTGATGAAGTTTACAGTGTGAAAAATATGTTAATTTCATGATGAAACAACAAAAATTAAAAATAGTCAAATAAACACAGACAATGAGTGTGACTGATTTAATAAAGTTGTAACCAATACACATGATCATAAGACCACCAGATTAGAACAAAATAGAACAATTATGTTATTGTTCATAAAGAACTGACAACAAATAAAAGACATTTGCTAGGTATCAAACATGACAGGAATTAAATTCCACCATTGACCAGAAAAACATTGTAAATAATACAAGAAAGATTTGTGTTAGTGTTTAAGAAGGAATTGTATAAACATGTGTAACAAAATAGCTAAAGTATTATGTTAATATACCGTAGTGAAGTCAGTTTAGTAGTAGAAAAATACTGCACTAAAACAGATGGTACATTGTTACACAACCCTATAATATCCTACATCTATAATTTTACGTTATAGCTTCATAATACATTTTTAAGGAAATTTGGTTGTATGTTCCCTTAATCTTCTTCGCCTCCACATCACTAATTACATAAGTATTGTTGTTATTGTTTTTTACAACAACATATGGTCCGTTATAAAGTAATAATAGCTTTTTTGCTATTCCTTCCCTAGAAATTGGCAATTCGCGGTTTTTTAACAATACTTTGTCTCCAATCTTGTACTGGATTATTTTCTGCTGAACTATTTTGTATTTTTTCCTTCTTTTCTCCACTTGCTCATTCAGTTTGCTGTGGAATCTCACGTTGTCGAACTGGTAAGCTGGGTTGTTTGGGGAAGTTGATTATTTCAATAATTTCTCGGGGTGGTAGTCTTTCATACATTATAGTATATGGAGTATCTTGTATTGATTCATGGTAAGCTAAGTTGATAAAGCTTTCTGTTTGTGTAATGTAGTCACTCCACTTCTGGTGTTTATCGAAACAATAGGTCCTGAAGATCCTGCCGATCTCCCTCAGTACTCTTTCCGCCAGATTGCTATTTGGGTGATAGACAGATGTTTTATATGTCTTTACACCTAGATCTAACAAAGTCTCCTTCCATACCCTTCCTCGGAACTGAGTCCCATGATCTGTAATAATTGACCTTGGAGTTCCTAACTCTGGTATGTATTGTTGGATTACCATTTGCAAAATCTTTTTTGTAGTTGCCCGATTAATGGGGTATAGTTTTGTAAATTTGGAGTAATGGTCGAACATGTTTATAATGAATTTATATTGTTTTCTCGCTCCACTATGAGGTAACGGTCCACACACATCTAAAAATACTCTCTCTAATTTACCAGTTGATGTAATTGGCTGCATTATTCCTTCTGTTTTTTCGTTATTGCATTTTTCAAATTGACAGATGTGGCACTGCCGAATACATTCTCTAACTCTCCGGTTGATATTCTTAATGTAAGTGTGTTCCTCAATTGCTTTCATCACTTTTAATGCACCAATATGCCCATATCGACTATGGTAGTCCAGTATTAATTCTGTTTCTAAAGCTTTAGGTATCACTACTTTCCATGATCCTTGGTTATTATTTGGTTTGTAAAATAATATGTCTTCATGTAGACAGTAATATGCAGTAATTTTTTCGTCCTGTTGGATCAGTCTTTGCCTAAAATTGTTGATTTTTGTATCCTCTGTTTGTTGTTCCGAAATTGATTTCATGATGTTTTCCAAATCTGATTTGTTTTTTATGATAGTGTATACCTTGACGATTGTTTCCTTTTCCCCTTCAAAAGCTTGCTGTTCTATGTTAATCCAGGACAATATATCTGCAGCAATATTCTGTTTTCCTGTAACATACTCTCAATTTATATGGTATTCCTGTAGTGCAAGTATTCACCTTGTCAATCTTCCATGGTTAAGCTTGCAATTTTTAAGAAAGATATTGACTTATGGTCACTTCTCACAGTTATCGGGTATCCAAGAATATAGGTTCTGAATTTTCCACAAGCGAATACAACGCTTAATAACTCCTTTTCCGTTACACTATAATTGCGTTCACATCCATTAAGTATTCTGCTTGCAAAACTCACCACCTGATGGTTTCTCTCACTATCTTCTTGATATAATACAGATCCTAAACTTATATCACTGGCATCGCAGTTCATGAAGAACGGCTGGTCGAAATTAGGATGTTTTAATATAACTGAATTTAAGAAATTATGCTTGATCATTTGGAGTAAGTTGTCTTGTTCCTGTCCCCATGACCATTTGTTCTTAGAGGATAATTGTGGAGAAAACTTCGCTGTCATTTCAGAATAATTTCTCTGAAATTTCCTGTAGTAATTACAAAGTCCCAGAAAAGATTGAAGTTGCTTTTTATTTTTAGGACTTGGGAACTTCTGGATAGCTTCTATCTTTTCATTGGATGGTGTTATTCCTTGTCTTGATAAGTTAAAACCCAGGAACTGGACTTCACTGGCAATAAGTTTGGACTTTTGAAGCTTTAGGGTGACGTTATTGTCTGATAATTTTTGTAATACTTGCCCTACTCTGTCACAATGGTCTTCCCAATTCACTGAAGTAATCAACAAGTCATCAACATAGACTGTGGTAAATGGAATAGTATCTGGACCCAACACCTGGTCCATACATCTTACGAATACAGCTACTGAGCTTACCAGTCCAAACGGTAGTCGCTTGAACTGGTAGTTCCTCCCTTCGAAAATAAAGGCGACGTACTTTCGACTATCTGGGTGTAACTCCACCTGCCAATACCCACAAACAGTATCCCAGGTGCTGATAAATTGTATGCCGTTAAAGTTTTTCAGTATCTCCTCAATCTCTCCAGGAGATGTTCTGTCATTAACTATGATCTTATTGATCTCTCTAGCATCCAAACAGAGTCGTACCTTGCCATCTTTCTTGGCAACAGCTATTAACGGACTAGTATATGGGGAACAGCTATACTCAATAATATCTTCTGCTATCATTTTGTCTAGTTCAGTCCTCACTGCTTCTTTTAATGCATAAGCAACGGGATATGATTTCTTATTAAAATTTACAGGCTCCTTGAATTGTAGTGTAAATTGATAATTTTTTACTTTGCCAGGTATATCAGAGAAAACATAGCAGTATTTATTATATACTGATATTAACTTTTCTATTTGTTGTGTAGTTAAATTACATTCATTT
This sequence comes from Magicicada septendecula, assembly GCA_034769895.1. Lineage (NCBI taxonomy): Eukaryota > Metazoa > Arthropoda > Insecta > Hemiptera > Cicadidae > Magicicada > Magicicada septendecula. Next base: position 192,058,711 of record CM068369.1, on the reverse strand, counting down.
TGTTCTGACCGAAATTGTCGGATCTCTTCTAATTTTTCCAACCATAAACTGTCTTCACTCCCAAAGTATTCCCTTCTTATATTCCATGAATCATCTTGATCATTATTGAATTTTCTTATACTATTAATACTATTGCATGAAGGTACCTTTTTATTTTCTACTAATTTTGCTGTCCATTCTATATTATCCATTTTTAATGACACTATGGCCTGTCTCATGTCAATTATTGCTGAGTATCTTCTCAAAATATCACAGCCTATTAGTAGATTAAATGGTAGGTTACTAGCTATTAGAAAAATCATAGGTACAGCTACATTTCCGCTTGTCACTGCTAATGATACCTGTTTTCTTATTGACTTGTTTTGCCTTCCGGTGGCTCCAATTAAAATTATATTCTGGATTGGTAGAGTCGGTAAGATGATCTTACTTAATTTTTGAATTTTGTGGTATTCATTGTTATTGATTAACGACATGTTTGTGCCTGTATCTATCATGAATCTGGTGTCTAGTCCGTTCACTTGGGCGATAATATAGTTATTCAAATTATTGTTCGTTATTGTATCTTCGTTTAGCAATTCTTCTCTCAAATTTTTTAAAAAATGATTATGCACTATTGTAAAGGTATTGTCAGTCATTTTGTCTCGTCCTAGTAAGTACCCAAATTGTCGGTTCAGTGATGGGACCTGTTGGTTTCTCACTGCCGCGGTCCGTTTAAATCAGGGCTGATCTCCTCGATCCTGTTGTCTGGTTGACCGGGCCTGTCTCTATTCTGTAGTTCTTGTATCTCAATGGCGTTGTTATTGAACGTCACTGAGTTTCTGTTATTCCTGTCATCGTCGCAGCTCCTACTTCGTCTATGTTCATCCCGGTAGTGTTGGTTATTCTCCTCCTGAAAATTTCTCTCCCGGTTCCCATTATAATTCATTCGTCCCTGGTACGAACGTCTTCCCATATCTCTATTGTCGGTGCTCACATAATTCACATGTCTTCGATATGTTTGGTTTTGGTTGTTATAATTGCCATTATTATTCTGTCTGTAACGGTTATCGTAATTGTTTTGATTACCTCGGTTGTTCTGGTAGTGATTGTCTCTATCATTGGCACGCTGGTACCCGTTATTATGATTCGTAGGAGAGCTATGGTAATAGTGGATGTTGTTATTGTTATTGTTATTCACCGCATTATTCCGTGGGTAGTTATTATTGTTATTATTATTTTGGTAACTATGTTGATAGTGGTTACCGTTGTTGTTGTAATTATTATTTGTTCTATGCCCGTTGTTTTCATATCGGGCATCGCGGCGTCCATTATTTCTATCCATCTCGTCGCTCCTTCGTCTGTATTGGAGGAAGCTCTTCTCTTGTTCCATTTCCGCTAACAATGCCGACATCTCCTCAATGGTTTGTATCCGTCCGTTTATTCAGCCTCTCATAATTTCTCCACCATAGTGATAAGCCAATAGCCTCACTAAACATTCAGTAGGGATTGCAGGCTCTAAATGTCTGGCTATGTTAATCTTACCCAGAAAGTATGCGGTCGGAGTTTGTTTGCCATGTAGATCATATCGGCCCAATCCTATGTCACTCCTTATCATATGTTGTGTGGCATCAGACCAGTACTTGGATTTAAATTGCTTTTTAAATTCTTGAAAATTGTGTATATTCGGCTGCATCGCCGTCCACCAATTGTCATAGACCTTTCGGAACATTTTGTCCAGCATACTTCTAATTACAAACCATCTGTCTTTTCCGGTTTTTGCTATTTTTTCTTCTACCCGTTCTAGGAATAGCATGGGGTTTCTTCTGTAATTCTGGAAGTCGATAACTTCTCGGTTTTCCTCACATGTGGTATGGGCACCGGTACATTGTCTGTTTCTTAGAGAGTTGATCTCATCTCTATGGGCAGTTGTTTGGTCTTGTACCCGATTAAGACTAGTACCTATGCTTTCTAATCTTTCTCCCATCACTGCTTGGTTGGTTTGCATATTTTCTATTCGTCCATTCGTTTCTTCCCGGACGCTCAGTATCTCTTGGTTCATCCGCTCACACTTTTCCTTGGTCTCGGATTCTACCCTTTTAATTTCAGTTACCGGCTCTTCTAGCTTCTTGTCCTATTCTTCCTGCAATTGCCGGTTATTAATTTCCATCTTGTTATTCCACTCTTCTTTTAATGACTCTTTGTGTTCATCCAATTTTTTCATGGTTTCCTGGTAATTTCCTTTCAATTCTTCCCTCAATGCTCTATTATTTTTGTCTATTTTCTCCTCCATTTTCCTGCTATTCTCTTTCAATTCTCCCATCTTTTCTTCCATTTTCTTATTAGTCTCTTCCAATTTTCGGCTCAATTCCTCCATAGACTGTTTATTGTCCTTTATTTCATCCATTAGTTTCTTATTACTTTCCTCCGTTTTTCGGCTTATTTCCTCCATCTTTTCTTCCGTTTTCTTACCAGTTTCCTGCATTAATTCCATCATACGTTTAATCATTTCTTGCCTCTTCTCGCCTTCTGTTTGTGTGGGTTCTTCTGGTTGTTTCTCCTGAGCCTTCCTTATTATGGTTTCTACTTCCTCAACCGGTGTTGCTTCCTTGTCTTCCATGGTTGATTCGCTTACTTTCTCGGTTTCAGCCACTCGTTTGCGCGATGTTTCTCGCTTCCTCATTTTCGTTTATTTTTGGTTGTTTGCTTATAAATTATATTTTAATTTATCGCCTCACACGTTGGTTCGCCAATTTGTAACGAATACTTATTAATAGGCCATATCTTTGTGAAGCTACTTACCTTTTTGTATCACATAAAATTAACTAACAAACATTGTATATTTCTCGGGCGCCATCTTACCAACTGTAAGAAAATAATTTACCAAGGTTCGTTTCAGCGAACTAGGAGAACAGAATGTGGTTGCTGAAATAATAACAATCATTTATGTTCATCAATAATTAAACGTTATTATTACTTTATTATTATTCATATTTCATGTTAATAAAATCATACAGACAAAATTTGAATTAATAATTGACAAAACGTGAATAATAGTTGTTGATTACCTTGAATCTCTTTTAATTTACTTACTCGCATTACAATAACAGATTCTTGAAATACATTTTTAAGAATTATAATGGGAACGCAAACCAGCCTTCTTATTACTATAAACTATAGTAAAACTATATTCTCACACACACACAAACACACAAAGCTACTTTAGAGATCTCATTTTAAATATTTTATACTTTATGATTATGAAATCAAAATTGATTTCCCCATTCCGCCAGTAATTTTGAAAAACCCTTATTAAAATCTCATTGATACATGGCTACTTAGCTGAATTTGAAGCCGATTATTATTCCTGAAACCGTCACATGGTTTTACGTGCGCACTTTACTTCACTCCATGATCATCGAACTGTTATTATATATATAAACTGTTAATTACACTTTTAATACGAAATTTTGATTTTAGTTCATGTTTTAAAATATAGTATTCACATTTTATGGTTTTGCGGGCCCGCACTTACTGCCGAAACTTTTTATAGATACCACTCGCGCGAGTGATGAAGTTGGACTGGGCTGAGAAATAGGCGCTATTTTGTGAAGCAACTGTTGTTCTTCAATTCTGATTGGCTTACATTTTGTATTCGTTCGCCAGTGGACTGTTTTTTGGCCTGTTGACCAAACTGGTGACACACATCGTTACATAATTTGCTGACGCAACACATCGCCTGATGTCTGGTTGTGTAACGTGTTTACTGTTACATAACGGGTTTACGTTTTTTGTGTTCGTCATTGTCCTTGAACTTGGTACAGTTGTTGGCTGTTATTAGAACTGCGTCTGTTGAATCTGTTTTTACAAAATATCATTGAATCATATGGTCTTCACCGTCTCAAACAATGCTGCCATCGTCTCGATCGCTCCAAATAATAAATTTACCGTTCTTTATAAATCTTTGTTCCTAATGAAGATTTTATTTATTTATTACAAAAAATATACAAATTTCTTTAGATTGCCCCAGGTATGCCCAAAAATGCCCCGCTACAATACCCCCTCAATGAGATATTTTATGCCGAAGCATAAAAAATCTCATTGACACATTCATACTTGCTAAAGGGATCAGCCAGGATATGTCGCCACAACCCCCTGTATGGTTTACACAAAAGAATAATCAACTCACCCTTGGTCTGGTGACTGTGACCGCATCTGCATGACAATACTGGACTTCTCTCTCGAGATCCCAACACCGTAGAGTCAGACAGATACTCCACGCCCCTGCTCTGACGCGCAGGCCAGCTCAGGTCCGCCGCCACAGCATCACCAAACACTGAAACAACAAATCAAAATATTAAATAGTGGCCTTATACAACACCATATCCCCAACTGATCTGTTCCCCCCTAGCGGTGCTGGTTTGCGCTAAGAAGCACTGGTTTTGTTTTTACTCACTTATTACTAACATGTATATATCAGAATACCTAACATAACTTAACATAAGAAAACACAGTACATTAATAATTCATTTTAAAATAAACAACTTACAATTAAAATGTTACACACTTTACATCATTAAATTGGCATATAAAATCAAAAATTTACTTTTAAACTTGCTTTACTCTTATTAATTCGTTTCTCAAAATTACAAAAATTATTTATTTTTTTTTTTAATCATGGCCATCATTATTCCCTTTCATTACTTTGGGTGATTCTACGTTATTCCTTATAATTTACTTTATCCACTTGGCATTTACTCATAAACTTCCCCTTTTATTACTCTAACGTTCCCTTACAAAATCTCTAACCAGTATGACACCCCACTATCAAAATTTTACTAACCCTTCTCTACCTCTAACTACTTACTACTTTAACTCCAATCGCCACCTTCTACTCTTAAAAAAAAAAATACTCTCTAACCCTTTGTACATAGGATACGTGTTTCCTTCCCAAAACTCATTCCCTTATGTTGGTCCCTGGACTCCCCCTAGGTAACCCTTTCCGGCGCCAATCGGTCCCTATCCCGTCCCAACCCTTATGTTGCGGACTCCCACATTACACTACCACTACTACAAAATTACCATCCCCAAAAAATCTCAATCTCATAACCTCACTACAATTACAACAAATTAACATCAACAAATAAACAATATATCGCTCCAAACTCTACATAAAATCTCCATTTCTACTGTGTCTCCACTTACTTCTCAAAATTCTATAACATACATTAACTCAAAACAACATTGCATTATTTTCATTTCCACTATTACTTTAACTTTTACTTCGATTTGGACAAATCTATGTCCCACAAAATTCAACTTGAACTGATTCAAACATTTTATTCAACTAATTACTATCACCCATTTCTATCTTTTACAACCCATTGAAAATTTTACCTATCACAACTATTTTTCATTTTATTTTTAAATCTATAAACACATTGAAAACATATTATTATATTTTTATAATACTTATTCCTAACATACTAATGCAATCAACACAATAAGACATAATAACACAATATAAGAAGTATTTAGTGCATCTAATTTTTAAATTCCAACAAAATTATTGAGTAGCAAATCATCATTATTAATTAAAATATATCAAATTTTTAATACGTTATCCCCTTGGATAACCTCCCAGCCACACACACTTGTACAATACATTACATAACATAATACACAAATATACATTGAACAAACAATTCTCTTTTAACTAATTTATATAAAAATTTATAAACATTATTATTTAAAATTTTTCATTAACTCTTTTTATTTATCATCATTATTTCATTATTTATCCTTTGCTGTAATTAGCTTTTCAAAATTTCCTTAGAATTTATTATGAACATATATTTTTAACCATTATGATATTCCACAAAATAGACCATTTAACATTTATTTACTTATTAATTATTATTAAATCAGAATCTCATTACACAATTTAAATTCATTATAAAATTCAAACACATAATATTCAATCACAATATCTAAACATCTCAACTTATTTAATTCAATTGATTACGAAAATTAAACATTCTTTTGATTATTAAAATAACATATTTCAATTATTATCAACATTCTACAAATCATTAACTATTGTCTTCATAATTATTTTGTTATTTAATTAGAATGCAAAAATATTAATAATATTATTATTATTAACACAACATTTTCCAAAACATATACACATTACTTATCTAACATTTCACAATACACACATGAATTCAATATTATTTACAAAATATGCGTAAAAACTGTTCAAGTGTATCTCACTTCAGATGTCCAAATCAGCAAGGTCATTACCAATAATTTACAATATTTAAAAATGTCCCAACACTGATCTTTTAGCTCATCCTCCATCGTCATATATATATCTAACATATTTGTAACATTCATCATTTTTATCAACATACAAATTATTATAATTGTTACTATCATAATAATCCATCAATTCTATTTCATCCATTGTACCACTATAAATCTTGTTACCATAGGTTAGGATTGTCCAGTCTATATCAGTGTTATTTGTTAACGTCAGGTAAATTATTTTCTCATTTTTGTATTCCTCAACTACTACGTCAGGTAAATCATTATAGTCAGGTAAGATATTATCAAAATTATTTTCTGTCTCTCTTTCAACAGGTACGTATTTCACATGATTCATCATCACCCCTTTTATTAATTTTCTCAATTCATCATACTTTCTTTCTAACTTATATATTTCTATTTCATTCTCAACATATAACTCTCTTTCTTCACAGCACCACATCACACTCTCACAATTATTTCGGACAGAGGGTACAACATTATACAACATTACTTCATTTAACAATAAGGGTCTCTTGCCCTGAAAAAACAACATTAAATCATCATCATCATTATAAACAATAAGGGGAAAATTTGCCCTCTGTCCCCATTCAATTACTACATTATTTTTCCACTCTCTTTCTATTTCATAAACACTCATTAACATTTCATTATTGCATTCTAAAACTTCATCAGTACTATTTGTTATTATATTTTCATCATTATTCTTCACCCCCACTATACTCTCAAAATTGTCTACTATTTCGTCATTTTTACATTTTGTCTTACTTAAAACATTGTTACCTAATTTCTCGAACTTCTGTTCTAACTTATTTAAACCGTTTCTTATTGTTTCGTTAGTGCTTTCTAAATGTTTATTCATTTCTTGTATCTCATGTTTCAATTCTTTATTCTGATTTTTTAATAACTCCTCAAAACTATTCTTTTGAATCGAACTTTTCATTGATTTCGTTTTTTTGTTCATTAAACAGCAATTTCATCATCTTGATTAAATCATTATCTTGTATCTCAGCCATTTTAAAAGATTTTATTATAATACTCTTTATACTATTTAATAATTATCATACATACCAATTATTATGTATATTACCTCATAATACTCCTTATATAATTCGACAAATAATTCACTACATACATAACCCTATCAAAACATAACCCCATACTTGCGTCTATTTTACGTATGAAAGAAAAAAAAAAAATTTATTTTACCTTAAACAACCATTCTGCTTTCCCCGTAGGCCGTATTTTATATCAATATAATTATATAAATTGTCCCTGTTCGGGCGCCAAATGTGAAGCTACTTACCTTTTTGTATCACATAAAATTAACTAACAAACATTGTATATTTCTCGGGCGCCATCTTACCAACTGTAAGAAAATAATTTACCAAGGTTCGTTTCAGCGAACTAGGAGAACAGAATGTGGTTGCTGAAATAATAACAATCATTTATGTTCATCAATAATTAAACGTTATTATTACTTTATTATTATTCATATTTCATGTTAATAAAATCATACAGACAAAATTTGAATTAATAATTGACAAAACGTGAATAATAGTTGTTGATTACCTTGAATCTCTTTTAATTTACTTACTCGCATTACAATAACAGATTCTTGAAATACATTTTTAAGAATTATAATGGGAACGCAAACCAGCCTTCTTATTACTATAAACTATAGTAAAACTATATTCTCACACACACACAAACACACAAAGCTACTTTAGAGATCTCATTTTAAATATTTTATACTTTATGATTATGAAATCAAAATTGATTTCCCCATTCCGCCAGTAATTTTGAAAAACCCTTATTAAAATCTCATTGATACATGGCTACTTAGCTGAATTTGAAGCCGATTATTATTCCTGAAACCGTCACATGGTTTTACGTGCGCACTTTACTTCACTCCATGATCATCGAACTGTTATTATATATATAAACTGTTAATTACACTTTTAATACGAAATTTTGATTTTAGTTCATGTTTTAAAATATAGTATTCACATTTTATGGTTTTGCGGGCCCGCACTTACTGCCGAAACTTTTTATAGATACCACTCGCGCGAGTGATGAAGTTGGACTGGGCTGAGAAATAGGCGCTATTTTGTGAAGCAACTGTTGTTCTTCAATTCTGATTGGCTTACATTTTGTATTCGTTCGCCAGTGGACTGTTTTTTGGCCTGTTGACCAAACTGGTGACACACATCGTTACATAATTTGCTGACGCAACACATCGCCTGATGTCTGGTTGTGTAACGTGTTTACTGTTACATAACGGGTTTACGTTTTTTGTGTTCGTCATTGTCCTTGAACTTGGTACAGTTGTTGGCTGTTATTAGAACTGCGTCTGTTGAATCTGTTTTTACAAAATATCATTGAATCATATGGTCTTCACCGTCTCAAACAATGCTGCCATCGTCTCGATCGCTCCAAATAATAAATTTACCGTTCTTTATAAATCTTTGTTCCTAATGAAGATTTTATTTATTTATTACAAAAAATATACAAATTTCTTTAGATTGCCCCAGGTATGCCCAAAAATGCCCCGCTACATCTTATATTAAGCCCTACAGTTGGGTTCGTCAATTTGTAACGATATATAATAAAGGATACGAGATATTGTCACGTTGGGTGCGGCAAATTATAATAAATAAATAAAATGAGACGTCGTTTAAGCTCCACTCTGGATCGTCAGTTTGTAACAAATAAATATGTTGAACGATAAATTATTATGCTACTGTTGTATTCTGCCGCTCGCTCCCACTATGCATCCAGTCCCAAAGATGTCACTCGGAGTTGCCAACAGTCGCTCCGTCCGCTGTGCTATGTTATCGTAATTCTTAATTGAAAAAGTAATAATAATGCAAAGATATCACCAAACAGATATATTCCTTTTATCAATCTTTATTCAAATGAAGTATTGATTAATTACTTCTCGTTTTCCTCTTCTGTAATTACAAATTATGACAAAATTATGCGTCTTTATTCATAAGTTGGTAGTAGCTAAAATATTATGCTGGAGTCGACTATCAAAAGAATGATGCACTTTGTTTTTATTTCAATTAAATAAATAATCTCAGGGTGTATTCGCTTCGGAAATTATGGTTAAACAAATAATACAACTCTTAAAATCAAAATACAAACTTTACAATATACGGATATAAAAAAGGTTTTGATGTTATAGTGCAAACTAGTAGTCGTGCATGTGTTACTCACAATTATAGGTTATGAACAGTTTTCGATATTTACTAGTTGTCGTTCAAATTTTGGTATTCAGAAAAGGTGTAATTCAATTTATGTTATATTCAAGTGTTCTTTAGTGTTGGTGTAAATTATAGTGTATGTAGTTTTATTTATTGTTTAATTCCTAAATAGTTCGTGTACTCAAGTGTAGGTGTTGTCACATAAGATTATAAATTGTTCAAATTCACCCAGATCATCTTCTTTTATTCGTCCAGGACTAAGATACGGTCCAAATCTTCTTTACTTTTTCTCCCCGGATCTAAATTCTTCTGAATTAATTTCTTGTAGTCCTTGTGTTATTATAATACTCTTCATTGACTGTACCGATTTGTTTTACAAAGTCTGGTATGTGTTTTCACTATTTAAAATATAATTATTTGAGACGTTTTAATAACGCGTCTGTCTTCAATGATGGTTGTTAAAGAAGTTCCTATTTTATTTATCTGAATTTTCGGTTGCTAAGGTAAAACTTGAAATCTGGTTGGTTGATTCAGATATACATTGTCATACAAATTCATTATTTTTTCAATGTCTGAATTTGGTCACAAACTTTTAAATTAGTATAACTTTTTTTGTACTGATTGGGAATTTAAAACTAATAGCATCATTATTTTGGTCTTAACATTTGTGACATATAGACACCAAACATGCCTATTTTTGCTTAAGAAATACTGATGTTACATTTTTTGCTATCTGAATTTTTCTTAAATAACTTAAAACTGATTATTTCGATTCCATATTTGTTGTGTATACTATTAATTATAAACCTATCCATATTACAACATTTGTTTTATAAAATTCTAAATGTATTTTCTAAAATTTACAAAATTCCAAAGTTTTTATAGGCCTAGGTCTTGACATGTTAAATTTCTATTTTCTGTTATTGTAACACCTATTAACTATGCGACTACCATCAAAACTACTCCCTATAACTCTATTAGTATTATTATTTAAAAATATAACAATAATTATTACTGTAACATTATAAAAAAACATAATTCACATTTTGTGATTAAACAATTTGTATATGTCTGGTTACATACATCCTGCATAAGGCATATCATACACTCATTACTTAATAAAACTATAAATAACATCAACACAACTTAATCTCATTTTTAAAACATAAAAAAGGAAAGTTTAATCATTTAATAATGATTTATAATTTCTATTCTTTTCTCATGCAGTTCAGCCATTGCTGTACTAGGTACTTTTACCATTTTTTTTTTTTTATACATTTGAGAATTGTTAAGTGATTATACATTATTTATTTGATAACATTATGTCCACTATTATTCACACTATTAGTTGTATGTTTCCATGTACCTATATGATTGTTTTCTTGTATTATTCCATTATATCATTTAGTTAACAATTTACTAATATATTATTTTACATTATATTGTATATTTGGGTCTATTATCCCTCAATTTGTATTTTGATTATTTTTATATTTTGATACATTTAATAAAACAATTTATTTACTTATAGTAATGGTACATAATGCTGTCTGTCTTTGTAAGTATTATTATTGTCATCTGGGTATTTCACATCACTTTACCTAAACATTAATTTGGGTATGGTCTGTTATAGTCTAAGTCAGTTTAAATTTGTCATTTGTTCATCTTCACTATCATTTTTAAAAGATATGTTTCTTCTTGTTAAGTTTCTTATCCATGATCTTCATTAAATCTGGTATGATATCAAGCTGTGCCAAAATGTAATGTTACAATGTATATATATATATATATATATATATATATATATATATATATATATATATATATATGTATGTATTAATTATAAGTTACTTTTACAAAACTACATGAAATTTCTTTAAACACTATAGCTTTTCTATATTATTATTATGTCTTATTCTCAAAAGAGAAGGCATATGAGCTCTTTTTAGCGGTTCTATACTTAAAAATATATAAATGGGAAGAAAAGTCTATTATTTACTCTGAATACAAATATAGCCTACACACTGTGTTAAAAATTTTCTTTGATAAGGTAAACTTTAACATACAAAATATAACTACTTTACCTATACGTGATATGTATTAAATATCAAGGTACTTACCTTTATTAAATAACTCAAAGTATTTATTAGTTATTTATCAGTTCCTGGTAAACTTCTGGTATACCTGTAATACAACTAATTAATTCAACACTTAAAATGTATATGATAATAAAACACATGAATCTCCCACTCCAAGGAATCTCAGAGTTGAGGCAAGCCTTATGTGGGGGCTAATAGAATTTCAAAATTTTGTGTCTTATTTAAATATGGATGGCCCAATCATTTCTAAGAGTGTTTCAAAATCGGTACATGTCATACAAGTTAAATTTACACATGATCTGTTAGACATACAAAGTTCACTGAACAACCTTGAATTCATTTCTCTCTGTGGCAAGTAATTTCGAACCCACTATCTTTCCTTCCTTTTACTATGCAAACTATTTCTATGAATAATAGAACACAACCTGTTCGAACGGACACTACTGTGACAAACTACCTGCAACAACTGGCTAGTGTGGGCAAAATGCATAAATGTCCTGCGGCTTTGTCCCTCAGTTTTCTGTGCAACATTAGCTGCAGATGTTGAGGGTCATATTCCCTGTAGTTGACAGACATTTGTCCCATAATGAATACATAGCTTTATGGTTGGAGGACAATATCAAGTTTTAGAGAAACATAACGTCCTCTAGAGGGGTTCATAGTTTCTTGGTGAAAACCAGTTAGTGAGGGTACCTATAATTTGGTAATGAGACTTACAACTTCAAAGTAGCTACACAAATTTTGTACGAATGACTTTATCATCTTTAAAAATGGACTATGTAGTTTTCGGTAACATCATCTATTGGTCAAATCAATGCACTTGAAATTTTCTTTATGTTATTGAAATAAACATAACCCACAGATTCAGTGACATTGTGAAATTAAAACTTTTAAGTCTTTTAGATTCAAGGCAATTGCATTATTAAAAAAAAATTCCCGGAAAAAACACTCATAAATCTAAAAGAAAATTACAGCAATTTTTTTACATTCCTAAACTGAAAAGTGAGCTGTTATTGCTATTTAGTGGTGAAATATTATACAAAGAATAAATCATTGACCTTCACAGATATCTAATAGAATCTGATTTTACGTAAATTCTTCCGGAAGTGTGTAGACTAGCCAACTGGTAATGACCATTCCTGTATCGAGTGTCTCAGGTGAGAGATCATTCTCTGCTTTAAAGTAAATAAAAACATACCTCTGCAACATATGCAGTCAGGAGAGGGTGTCCTCACTTGCTCTCATGAGCATAGAAAAGGCTCTACTCACAAAACAGCAACAGAAACCATCTTGTTATGATGATGTGACAGAAATCATTGTAAGGTCACTTATAATAAGTAACAAAATATCTAAATTATATTTCTGGCAGGTAGCCATACATAACATGTTGCTATGATTTTGTGTATCTTATGTATTATGATTTTATGTATTATACTCTCAGGCTATGAGCCTGAGTCATCCTAATGACATACAAATCTATTATCAGGACAAACAAATTGGTTATAAATGAATACTAGTGATCATCTCCCCACAAGATAAGTTTCACTATTATATAATAGGGAATGAAATTTCAATTCAGTTTTTAGATGCATTTTCGTAACCAAAATAAGTGTATGCTGTTTAATGATTAAAAAATTACAAAGCTAAAGAACTTAACTAATGAAAGTGTAAGGTTTGTACATAGAAAAGTAAAACATATTATTTAATAAGACTGTGCAAATTAAGGGAATAAAAGATGACAGTAGAGTCTGACATGAGTGAATGAAGTAAAATAGCCTAGACGGAGATGGAATACCATATTTTCAAAAACATATAACCATTATTATAAAGAATAAAAACTGGCTAATGTTTACAAAGGAAAATTTTTAATTACTGTGAACTTCCTTGACAGTGAACATAAGGATTAAACAGAAACTGAGGGCCACACAGAGCAACACGGAAGGGCAATCACAATAGACAGGAAAACAATTATATGCCAACACAACCAAACTATAATATATCATATCTTTTACATAATTAACAATGTAATTTGTAGGTGGGAAGAATATATGAGGGAAAAATAACAGATGGTCACAAAAATTTGGTAGGTTGGAGGGTAATAAATGTAAAGAGACTACAACGACAGCTCTTGTAAATGGGGGCATGACTAGTTAAATACCAGTTATCAGTTATACCACTTAGTTATAGTAAATTGGGCAAGATCCCCTCCATGCTAAAGTCACACACACATGTGCAAGCATGCAAGCGTGAGCAAACAAAACCAAGTGTTAAAACAGCATACACACAAAATGTTTTCAGTTATGCAGTTAAGTAATTAAACGAATAATGACACATAAATTGTTACAATGAAATATGTTTCATTAATATAATATAGTACAATTGTATTTACTTACATTATGTTAATTTTGGACCATGAATTAATGTCAAATGCTAAAGCTGCAGATTTGGCTAACTCAGTGGTTTTGGTCTTCAGTACAATTTGTTTGTTATCATTGAAATGAACTGTCAAGTCATTGGTCGAAAAATTTATAAGGCGAAGTAATACTATGTTCCAAACTCCTTAAAATAAACAATGTTTTGGAGATACAGTATCATATTATTTGATGTTATCAAACATCTCCAGATACAGAATATATAATTATTGTAAAAATTTATGAATACTTGGACATGCACTTAGTTTGTTAGTTAATTATAAACAATTGCATGGTTTGTTACTACACTTTAGTAATAAACAATTTTACACTTTAAAATAATTTTTCCTAACAAATATATCACACACACATATATGCATGTGCATCCACACATATACCTGTATATAATTTACACACTCAAACAGGTACCAAAAACTGGGGATACTTAAACTATATTGGAAGGTTTCATACGTTCCTAAAAAAATTATAAGTTACTTTGAAAAACAGTAGTTTATTTTTTATATATTGAGTCTTGTTACAAACAAAAATATCAGCAAGCAAATTTTTTGCATTGACATTATTTTATGTAATTATTAAACATTTATCAGCATCTCAAGTTACTAAACTGATTGGGATACTTGAGCCACTTATTTAAAAATGTTGGATGGCTCAAATTAAACATCATATGGGCCTACTTGAGACATTAAAACCTCAAGTAAGCTCATTTACTTTTTTTTTAAGATTCAAGGATAAACTTATTTTATTTAATAATATATATAAACTTTCACTAATTAACTTACTGTTGTCACTTCCCAAACGTTTCGAGATGTTGTTTCTCTTCTTCAGTGGGTGTATACTGATTGTCGATAACAGAATAACTGTTACGGAAAAATGGTGTGTGTGGTGGGGGTTGATGGTGGGAAGGGATTGGCGCTGAGGTTCGAATTGTGTGTGTGGATCAGTGTATCGAATAATGTATGTGATTTATAATGTATTTGTTCATTTAATATGTTGTTTGGTTATTTTATTATTTTTTACTTTTATATTTTATGAACTTCTGCTATATTTTATAGATCTGTGGACAAATTTGTTGGTATAATTTTACTAAAATTGTAAATAATATAACACAGAATCATTTAAAATTAAATCTATTCATACATTTGAATTAATGACAAAATTTACACTTAAAAATTATTGTAGGTTTACAGATAATAGAAATGGTGCCTTCCCTTTACAACAGCACTTATTGTAAATCTTCAACGATGTCTTTCAGAGTTCCACTCATCATCAATGTTGGAAAAGGAACACTTCGTCATACTTGCCATTTTTCCTCATTAACTTGTGCAAGTATATGGTGTCATTAATAGACTGTATACATCCAACATACAATTCAATGTGCACCTTCTTAGACAGAGCTGAAAATAAATTTTCCTCACAATAAAATCTCCAACTTTCAAACTCAAATCTGAAGTGTTTAGAGCAGGTTGGTTGTTTTCTTCATCAAGTTTAACATTTTCAGTTTGAACTTCATTTTCTGAAGTTGAATTAGGGTGATTTATCAAGAAGCACTCTTCAATTACACTCTTTCCAGGTTCAAAATTGAGTCTTTTCCTTTGTTTCATTGTGGTCAATGACTCAAATTTTACTTCTCTCAAATATTTTTCATATGAATCAGACAACTGATCGTCATTGTGTTCTATTAAACCTGGTAGTCATTTAAATATTTCTTCTGGATTTTGTGGAAAAATATCAGTTGCCTTAAGTCCTGACTGTAAGTTTTTGTAACTGTAGGTTCAAGTTTTTTCAGTGTCTGACAAAGCAGTCTTAGAAAAATGTTTTTGGGATTGTACCCTCATTCTTTGTTCTCCAGTTTTGAAGGCACTGCTGTCAAAAAGTTTTCAAAGGCCTGAAGAAGACTACATCCAGTGGCTGACACAGGTGGATACTATTGGGCAGTACGTTTGTACGTTACATGTGCACCTTATTATTTATTATCTATAAAACTTTAATATACTATTAAGTCACTCTGCACATTACAATATACACATGCAAGTGTTGAAATGATTCAATAGAGAAGAGCAGAATAAAGATTTCTTACCAGATCCTCTGGAGTTGATGTAAAACTCAGCTGTTTCTGACCTTTTGCTTTCTAACCATATCATGAGAGAATAAATTCTAGATATCATTGTAGATGATGTTACTTCAGTTTGGCATTCTGTAAGAAAATATTATTGATACAACTGTATCACTAACACAGAATAATATTCACAAAATTATCATTATGTTGATACGTATGTAATGAGGCTTCATCATACTTAAAAATATCCAGCAAACTTAAAAATAAACTTATGTTTTTTTATATAAGGTACAATACTGGTTTGGAATAATTCATTGACACAAACAGCTTTGTCAATCATGAAGAAACATACACAACATAAAGAAAAAGGTTCAGTACTATCAAACTTATAAACTTAATACTCGTTGACAATTTTTTGTTTCCACAAGAATATATTGTTAATGTGTTTGCTGGATAAATATTGTAACAAGACCTGTATACTGTAGTTACAAATAAAATAAAGAGAAAAAAAAATTTTATTAAAAAAAAATTTATGAAAAAAAAAGTTTATATGTTTGTTTATGGTGTATATATTTTGTAATTAATTCTGTTTTATTGTTTTAAAACAAATTTCTAAAATTCTGAAAGGTAATTTTGTTTAATTCACACTTCTGGAAGATTTTAACAAAATCCGGAGTTAAACAGACATAGGTGAGGTATCCTGTCAGCAATCGATTAACGACTTTCTGTGTTGCTCCAGTATCTCACCTTTCGTTAATATTTTCTTCTTTCAGGAAGTCTTGTGCTTAATTAAAAACCTTAAATCACAATGTGAAATAATTTACTAATCCATACAATTGAAATGAATTGATTTATTAACATTTATAAATAATAATCGATATTAAATCGATTTCGAGCAATGGTCGAATCCGTCTCAGGGATAAATCGATATGTTAATACAGGTTAAAAAATTCATATAATTATTGTGAAAGGTTCTTGGAGCGATTATTTTATAATAGTCAGAGAAGGGCAGGACGAGAAAGTATAACATTTACAATAAATAATTTTAAATAACTAGTATCGAACAATTGTGAATAATATATAGAAAATGTTTAATATAGTTGAGTTGCAAACCAATCGTAGACTATGACGTCAGTCGAAGGTGGTGGCCGTGCCTCGTTTTTCCATCATGGCCACTCACTAAAAACGAAGAGGTTATTCGCAATATTCGTCGCGAGAAAATCTTACAATAAAATCAACTTTATAATTGTTTTAAAGATCCCCGAACTTGTGTAAACTGTCTAGTATGTTGTTTGGGGTAGTCTGGATGAGTGTTCAGTGTCCACTGGTGTTAATTGTTTGATATTAGAGGTGTTCACTTATATCTGTTCGTTACGCAAAAATGGTTATTCTGTAGTAGCTTGAATTATTACTAATATGTAGTTTTAATGTTTTAATTCACTGGTATTATGTAGTGTGGTGTTCGTTTTCACTGTTGTCGTTGAAGTTTTTATATGTTTTGACTGGAAAAGTGTTTATTTAAGTAACTCTCGTTTCTCACAGAATTTTTTCTGTAACCTTAGCACTTCATTATACGGTTTTAAAGAACGCAATTCCGCATAGACTGTTCAGGTTGAACGTTAACAAAGAACTAACGAACTTACTCCACTTTAGTGAAAATCTTGCCAAGTTAATATTGGAAAAGTATTGTTAAAATAATTACGACTTCCCATATACATGATTCCAAAATACATTATATATGGAATAATTTTAGTTTATTATTCGCTTTCATGAATTATTAACCATATAATTGGTTTATTTTTCTCATTCTATTTAATTTAATATGTCATAGTCCATATTTGTTGAGATTTTTTGTTAAAATTACCAAATTTCTTTCTTTTTGGAAATCTAGGCCCAAAACTTGGTTTCCGCCTTCCTATACTTTCACTGCCATTTTAAGTGTTATTAATACCATTATAATAAATTTCAAATGGTCACAAAACCCTTCTTTTCCTTAATTACATATACACTTAACATTTGAACTGTTTTTTAGTGATAATTTCTGAATTTAACATTCCTCTTTAAAAATAGTTAATTTATACATTTCAAAAATTTTCAATAATTTGAGGTATTTTTCTATATTACCCTTTTAAATCATAGGTTCATTTACAGTAGTTGTTAATTGACCTACCTTACCTAAATCTTGTCAGTTTACATGATTCATAGGTGAATTAACTGGTTTATATTGAGTTTCTGTGAATTCATTATTTGGCCTAGAGTTTAGTATTTTACATGTATGGTTTTTTCAAATAAATTTACTTCTACTCCTCCTCTGACTCTTAATAGTTATCATGACATAAAATAAAATTGTTTACAAACTTATTGAGATGTGTAGCATCTAATTCATGCTACTGTTATAAAAATAATAATTAACATCACTCAGCATTCTGTAAAGTTGGACATGTTTGCTGAAATTGTTTTTAACATACATTTAACTCATTTTGTTAATTAATACAGCATACATACTGAAACATTTTAATTGGTATGTATGCTGTTATTTAACTAATATAACTTATTCTAAACATATAAATCTTATTGTATAAGAACTCTTTCAAAAATATGGAGTTCATGGCTTTGAACAATATTAGCCATTTAAACGTTTTAATTCTATTAACACTTAAACTATTACCAGTCCTTTCTGTTTTTATTACTATTATTTAACATCCCCTTATATAGTAAACATTTCCACCCACACTTTCTTTGTTATTGTCATTCCTACAAATGTTTTGAGATAGCAAAGTGACCTAAAATAATAAAATATTGGAAATACCTTCCATTTTATTATTTCATGATTTATTAATTGTCAAATATAAAAGTTGTTTTATAGCATACAGTTTAAGTTATAGTAACACTACAACTTCAAGTTTATTATATTTCAAAAACACTTACACTAATACACTTTCACTGGTGGTTCTGACTTATATTGAGTCTTATTATCTCAGACCAGACCTTTAGTCATCATGGACTGTGAAGATTTGTTTATATTTCATCACATAATAACTTTAGTTGTTGCACCTCTTATCATACTATACAACACTTTTGTTTATTAATAATTACAATTTTATAGGGTTTCGGGATGTTATACTTTCTTTAATTGTATCTATTGGTTTGGGGTCAATGGTAGTTAATAATAGGTTTTTTATGGTGTTTCTTCCATCCTATTTCTTCCTTTCTTCTCGTCTTCCTTCTTGTGTTCACTCTTGGGTAAACCAAGGTACTCAGTGTTATCTTGACTGATGGTTGGTTCGGAGTATCTTCTTTATTTAGATACTGACTTTACTCTTCTTTCTTGGTTTCAGGGTATTTTGTTTATTTCCTGATAATAAACCTTATTCTTCTTTCTTCTTGTGGCGGGTATTTTGTTCATCACCACTCCTCTTGATTTTGGGGTATCTAGTTTATTTACTGCTCCTAACCTCCTGGGTAATCTCCTGGTTGTTTAATATGAGTTTTCCTTAATTCTTTCTTTGACTTTTAATAGTGGTATTTTTTATAATTTAATGATTGTTTTTCTTTTATTGTGGTTTTTTCCTTTGAAGTAATTGAATTTCATTTGACATTCTTTTAGTATATGTAATTTAATTATTTTTTATTATCTTAAATGAATTAATTATTGGTGGAATATCTGTCATGCTACAATATTAATAATCTAGTTTCAGGGACAGGTTTATAAGGAATTAATTTTTCTGATGGTTTGTTTATCAATGGGGTAATATTACCAAATGTTAAGGTGAGGTAAGTCTCCAGATTTAGTTATGCACTGATGGGTAATTCCTGTTTTCTAAATTGAGAAGAATTCTTTGTAGATAGAAGCTATCTGATTATTTTTAATAATAAAATACAAATCAAAATCCAAATTATGCAACATTCTGCTCAACAAAAATTTGAATTTGATTCTTGTTTTACCACTGAAGTAGTCAGACAGCCCCCAGGTAAAAGGAATTCTTATCAACTCGGAAAGTGAGAATTGCCCCATTAATAGTATACAGAGATCAATTTATGCTCAACGTAAGATAATATTCTTCCACTGATAGGCAAAGAAACAAGTGTATCTTCAGATTAGTTTGTCATTTATTTTTTCAAGTCCACATTAGTAGGATATTAAAGATTTAACAAAATCATTGCAAGAACTATACATATTTCTAACATTTTCCACACTTTTTCAGATTACTCTACGTTTCTAATGTGCGTTACCATTTATTTTTAAGCTAAATTAAATAGTATGGCTAAAGCATTTTAGTCAAATTCTTAGGCTGCACTACACAAATAACAGTTTTATTCTACTAAAATCAGAATTAAAATCACTACAAAATTTATAGTTGTAACAAAATGTAGATTCTATTAAGAGATTGATAATAATAAAAGTATTACCTAATGCATTAACAGACTATTGTTATGGATAAGTAATTTATAATAGTGTTACTAATGCGGAAAAAGTGTTACGCCATTACGGAACATTCTGGTACATTGGAGAACGATTCCCGCACCTGTAATGCTTACGTGACGCTTGACATCCGAGGCTGTATTACGTAATGCATCACATCTCGTGCGTTCGATGGGTCATTCTAGAAGCATCTCAATTAGCCCAACGGTGCACACGCAAACGGAAACACTTCTGCGAAGTTCGTACTGAAGTGTCCTCTAGAATTTTCGATGGCTTGTTAAAGATGCATACTATGGAACACTGCAGACTAAAAATAGCCCATACCTTCTGCTTAGTGTTCAGTTATTGTCAGGCGATTACAGTGATTACACAGTGCGTTTACGTGGCGATTTACACAGTGCAGTTCGAAATATTGTGGTGAAGTAATACAATTGTGTTTTATATCAGTTGACATTTTTTTATTGCATGTGAACAATTTTATTGATTTGTTGTAAGAGACTGTCTTGTTATTTATAAACTGTTTAATTGTGATAATTAAAGCTGGTGATTAGTGACTTAATTGGTGTCTTGTATTTTGTTTTCCACTGTACCATACGGCGATCACTAGACCGTCGTAACAGTGGGTCAGAAGTGCGACAGAACCGTTAACAGTGGAAACAGTGGACACTTTGTACAAGACGAGTGTAATTCGTAATTAATCAGAAAACAATGGATGCCAGTCAGATGATGGAAAATTTCCAGGCATTATTTTTGCAGACAGAGGAATGATGCCGACAGGAGGCGGTAGAAGCAGAAAAACGACAGGACAGAAAATTCCACTCATGGAAACAGAAGAAAGACAAAAAGCATTGTTGCACAAGTTGGAAGGATGACATGTAGAATTACGTAAGCAGGAAGCAGATAAACTGAAACTCTTTTCAGCTATGCAAAAACAGTTGCAAGAACATACTACCGCAGAGTTGGAACTTGGGCGAAATACGCAGTGGTCTGAATGGTCAAGAGGTAAGATTGTCTACAGTCGAAAAATCTGTATCAAATATAGAACAAACAATGTCAGAAAAAATATCTGCAGTTGAAGACTCAATTTCAAACATAAGAGAACACATTAAAAATGAAGTTGAGCAGTTCATGAAGACACAACCAAAACAAATTTCTGAACAGACTCTACCAACCATAAAGACAGAAAAAGACACAGAAAATAAGACAACAGAGAAAGTCACTTCGCCTGCAGCTGGAGCAGTTCATGTCAAAGCTCCAACCTTTGACGGAAGGAGTCACTGGACGATGTACCTTCGCCAATTTGAAGCTGCTGCATGCGCAAATAATTGGACAGAGAAAGACAGGGCAGTTTCACTCATTTCTACATTAAAAGGACCTCCATCAGAATTACTACAGAAAGTGCCACCTGACAGCCACAACACCTATGCCGAATTGATAAAAACTCTAGAATTGCAGTATGGTGATAAACATTTCCGAGATGTGTACTTCACTCAGTTGAGAGCAAGGCTACAGCATTCCGGGGAGAGTCTTCAAGAGTTTGAAGCAAGTAAAGACAGACTAATCAGACTGGCCTATCCTGAAGCGTCAGAAGATTTTTGAACGAGGTTTGTGATGCAGACATTTACTGACAGTGTCTGAGATAATGAACTACAGCAAGTTTTACGAATGGCAAGACACCAGAATAGTGTGGTTGCCCTGGTACGTGCTTTGCAATTTGAGGCTGCCAAATCAGCGTCTGGTTGGACAAGTCATAACGTGCGAGCGTTGAAAGACCACGATGGCACAGACGATGAAGAAGAAGGGCAAGGTACAGATGCCAAATGAACAGTGCCACAGAGTAAAGTAAGAAAGGATGGAAGACCGAAGTGTTATCGATATGGGAAACCTGGCCTTCTACAACGAGATTGTCGGGTTAAAGTGCAGAAGCAGGGAAACGAGCAGTAGTCGGTACAACGGGGCGTGTGCTGACTAACTGGAGAAATGAAGCCCCTAGACAATACGCAATTTCTACACTTCAGAAAAACAGTGGAAGCTTCATGGGTACCGGATTCGTTCAAGAAAGGCCAACCTCGATTACAGTTGACACAGGTGCAACAGTTCCTATTGTGTGCCCCGACGTGGTGAAAGATCTCAAGCTAATCTGGTGCTCTCGCAGCTTGCGAACAACTACTGGAAGGCCTGTAAAAGTGCTTGGAAAAGTGGAGATACACCTATGCCTCAGTCAACTTGAGATTGATGATCAAGTACTTGTTCCAGACATTGTGGATGAAGCAATTCTTGGTGTGGACATTATGAACACATATGGATTTATAGTCGACTTGAAAAACAATGTCTTGAAAATCAGAAAAGAAGAGGTAATGAATACATAAGAAAACTCGATGGACGTGATAAATCAAGTGGCCATAACTGTTCTGCTGAACTCTGAAAAGAATATCATGGTTAGAACCTAGGTAGATACTAGGGGCAACAAGTGCTCTATATTCGAACCTCAAGTAGTCAGTGCACCGGGCATACTAATTGCCAGAAATTTAGTAAAACCTGACAAAACTGGAAAGGTACCTATTAGAGTGGCGAATATATTGGATCAAGCTGTCACTTTACAAAGCAATACGCTGCTAGGCAAATTGATTCCTGTGGCCTGGGTAGCCGGACTGACCAACGAAGATGCAATACTACGGACACTTCCGAATTACCAGAGGACTTCTAACAGATCTGTTTCAGATTGAACAGATCTTCTAACGACCTCTCAAGTGGTGAGGTAAAAGAACTCAGACGGTTTTTACATAAATTTAAAGATTCTTTTGCAGTTCTGGGCCAGTCATTGGGAAAACCCTCTCTTGTACAAAATTGCATCAATACCGGGGACACAACGCCGATACACCAACCTCCTCGAAGGCCTCCATTATCTAAGCAAGAGGAAATATCTTGGTTAGTACAGGCTATGTTGACAGTGGGAGTTACCAAGCCTTCGTCAAGTGCTTGGTCTTTTTCGGTAGTGCTGGTAGCAAAGAAGGATGGTGGATTGCATTTCTGCGTAGACTACCAGAGGCTAAATGACGTTACAAAGAAAGACTGCTATCCATTACCTCGCGTTGATGATACACTCAACACGCTGTCTGGAGCACAGTGGTTTTCCACATTGGGCCTGAAGAGTGGATATTGGCAAGTGGGTCTTCATCAAGAAAACAAGGAAAAGACCGATTTCTCGACCCCAAGTGGCTTATTCCAATTTAGTGGGACTCTGTAATGCACCAGCAACATTTGAAAGCTTGATGGATCTGGTATTCCGAGGCCTGACGTGGAAAACTTGCCTTGTTTATTTAGAGAATGTCACTGCCATCGGGAAAAATTTCAAACACCATTTGGAAAACCTTAAGGAGGTTCTAACAAGAATTCACGGTCCCCAACTGAAGCTGAGCCCGAAGAAGTGTTCTCTACTCCAGAAGGAAGTACAGTATCTGGGCCATCTGGTTTCAGAAGTGGGTGTTAGCATGGACCCTAATAATGCAGACACCGTAAGAGACTGGCCAGTTTCGAAGAGTAAACATGAAGTTCGGAGTTTCCTGGGGTTGTGCTCATATTACAGACGTTTTGTGAAAGGCTTTGGTACTATTGGTAAACCAATACATGAGCTAACGGAAAATAAACGAAACTTCCAGTGATGAAAGAGTGCAAGGATCTGGTATTTAGGACTTTGAAACTTGTATTATATTCACAGCCAATTCTTGCTTTCCCAGCTTCCGAAGGGAAGTACATCATAGACACAGACGCAAGTACTGGTCTAGGAGCAGTTTTGTCTCAAGTGCAAAATGGTGAAGAACGAGCAATAGCGTATTACAGCAAGACACTTTCTAAACCAGAGAGAAATTATTGCATTACAAGGAGAGAGTTGCAGGCAATTGTCCGAATTTTTGAGCACTTCCATAAATACCTCTATGGAAGGGAGATTTCACTACGCACCGACCATGCCGCACTTGCAAGGCTCTTGAGATTTAAAAATCTGGAAGGGCAGTTGGCAAGGTGGCTCAAACGTCTGCAAGAGTACAACTTCATGTTACAACATCGACGGGGGCACCTGCATGGTAATGGAGATGGCTTATCACGAAGACCGTGATCGGAAGAAAGACATTCCCATAGAAAGGAAGAACAAAAAGCCAGCAAACGTCTTCAAGCCATCACTGTAGATTTCCTGGCAGATGGCTGGACAACACAAGATTGTGGACAAGAACAGATGACTGATGAAGATATCTGCCATGGTTCCGAAGTGCTGAAGGGCTACTGGGCACAATGGGAATCCCTTACCTTAAGAACGGATTGCTGAAAGGAGGTTGGGAAAGTGCAGATGGACGAGACGTGGTCATGCAGTTGATAGTTCCCCGAAGTAAAGTGCAGTCTGTTTTGAAGCAGATGCATGATGGAACGTCTGGAGGCCATCTTGGCATTAACAAAACCCTTGACAAAATACGGAAGCGATTCTATTGGCTTCATCTTCGCCACCACATAGAGGAATGGGTTCGGACATGTGAAATATGTACTGCAAGCAAGGGTCCACAAACCAGAAACAGGGGAAAAATGAGACAGTATAACATTGGACTGCCTTTCGAGAGAATTGCCATAGACATTGTTGGACCATACTAAGTGGGTGGAAGCCTACGCGATTCCAAATCAGGAGGTTACCACTGTGGCAAAGGCGTTAGTTCACAACTTCTGTTGCCATTATGGAGCCTCTTTCGAAATCCATACGGATCAAGGGAGAAATTTCGAATCAAGAGTGTTTAAAGAATTATGCCGTCTACTGGGAATTCAAAAGACCAGGACAATGCCTCTCTTTCCTCAGTCAGACGGAATGGTTCAGAGGTTCAATAGGACACTTGAGCAGCATCTTTCGAAAGTTGTTGACAAGAACCAAACAGACTGGGACCAACATATACCATTATTCCTTATGGCGTATAGGTCATCAGTACACAACACAACCGGCATGACTCCAGCAAAATTGGTGTTTGGGCGGGAGATTCGTCTTCCTGGGGACTTGATGTTAGGATCACCTGAGATTTAGTCTCAAGAGTCACAGAACTATTCCTCGCAATTAGAAAACCAACTGCGAGAAATTAATCGCTTGAAAAGAGGACGGCTGAAGATAGCCAGTGATAAAATGATAGCTTGGTATGACATTCGCAGTAATAGTGTGGGTTTCCAAGAAGGAGATCAGGTTTGGTTGTTTAACCCAAAGCGCCATCGTGGTCGCTCACCTAAACCTCAGACTAACTGGGAACGACCCTACACTGTGAAAAAAAGAATCAACGATATTGTCTATCAAATTCAACAGGAAGGACAGCGAAAGTTCAAGGTCATCCACCTAGATCGCCTGGCCAAGTATTACTTCAGAGATGGTTTGCCAGTTCAGGACGAACAGGCTTAAGGAGGGGGCAGTGGTATGTAATGCAGAAAAAGTGTTATGCCATTATGGAACGTTCTGGTACATTGTAGAATGATTCCCGCAGCTGTAATGCTTAAGTGACGCTTGACATGCGAGGCAGTATTACATAATGTGGCACATCTCGTGCGTTCAATGGTGTCGTTCTAGAAGCATCTCAATTAGCCCAATGGTGCGTGTTTCTGCAAAGGTCATACTGAAGTGTCCTCTAGAATTTTCAATGGCTTGTTAAAGACGTATATTATGGAACACTGCAGACTATAAATAGCCCACACCTGCTGCTTAGTTTTCAGTTATTGTCGGCCGATTACAGTGATTGAACAGTGTGTTTAAATGGCGATTTACACAGTGCAGTTCGAAATACTGTGGTGAAGTATTACGTGTTTTATAGTTGTGCAGGACGATTGTAATACAATTGTGATTTATATCAGTTGACATTTTTTTATTGCGTGTGAACAATTTTTATTGATTTGCTGTAAGAAACTGTCTTGTTATTTACAAACTGTTTAATTGTGATAATTAAAGCTGGTGATTAGTGACTTAATTGGAGTCTTGTATTTTGTTTTCCACTGTAGCATACAACGATAACAAAGACTACGACAACCCCAAGTTGCATTAGGCCACAAAAAGTATTCTGTTCAGCATTTCATATTCATTATGGTTTATATAAATTAATTAATAATACGTGTTTTAATAAATTCAAGCATGCAAATTTATTCGCTTATTATTAATGGCAATAAAGAGAATCTGAACCAAAATGTAAAATATGAAAACATTTTAAGACATTGTACCTAGTTAAGACATTTTTGTAATATTTAGCCATGCCAGCATTGGCTTATTTACGTGCATAGATTCACCATTGTCATTTTCAACTCACCATCACAGAGGAAATGTATGCCAAGCATTGTATCTGTTAATGCAGTATAAGTGAGATACGTGGGAGAAAGTGATCTGACCTCTGTTTTCTTCAAATAATGTTTCCATGAAAAAAAGGATCCAGGTACACCTTCATAGCTAAGCTTCACTTCTCCAGTCGGAAGCTCTAAACGGAACCCTGTCCAACTTCCAGATGAAATAATGTGTGGCACAGATTTATCTTTTAACTTTTCTTTGCCTGTGCCAACAAACCAGTAAAATTTCAACAAAATGCACCAATCTGAAGGATATTTATATTAATACAAACAAAATTTTTCAATGTCAAATTTGTCAGTGTCAGTTTTTATTAAAAGAAAAACAGCTTCATCTGCAGCCCTGGATGACACTAAATGTCCTACAGAAAAACTCACGGACCTTCGCAAAGATCAGATTTCTGGAGATAAAATGATCACTCAGTCATACCTCTGGGCAGCGACTGAGTTGGGAATCACACAGCTGAAATTTACAACCCTCATAATATACCTCTTTTACAAAGGTAGCACAACAAACCCTGATTTCACATGGTCTCTACAGATATTTATCAAACACTCTGAGGTTATAAACACTCTGGATGTTTTCACCAAATGATAGTTGTGACTGTACTACTAAAGAACAAGACCAAAAAAACTTATGAAGCAAGAAATGAAAATCAGCTAGAATTTCAAAAAAGCAAAATGGAATTGTTACATACTGGTACAAGACCACGAAATCAAGTTAGCATCAACTACCCTCCTATTTAATAGCAAGAAATCTGCAGAAAACAACACAAATTTCTGTGAAATCATCCTTACTGCAGCAAAACTCTATATCCTAATTGGAAAACAATATACATACAAACATTTTTAGACTGACAAATGACAATAGCTCAAAACTGAAAGAGAAGAAGTAAGAAAATTGGCAGACAAAACAAAAGAAGTTACAGACTCCACAACATGAAGGAAGAAACCTATATTAATAAAATAGAAATTGCAGAAGCCAAGAAGGTATGCTATGTTAATTTCTTGGAGAATCAAGATTACAGTAGAAGGTATACAAATATCTGTAAATACGTATCAGCATTAGATATCACTGTGTAGAAAAAGTAATCCATTAAAACAACTAAGAAATGCCTTCAAATACAAACTAAGAAACAAATACAAATGAGGCCTTCAGTAAACAACATAGGATAACTCAGCCTTTACCTAATCCTTTTAAGAAAACTGAAAAGAATATCTTACTATAGAAGAGGGAAATCTGAAAACAAAGTGAGCTTAATTATTTAACTCAAACTTTACTCTTCTGAAACTCAGCTTAGCCAAAAATATCTGGAAAACACGAAAAAGCCATGTAATGATAATATAATGGCTGAATTCCTTAAACACTTAGGTGAAGTGGCTTACATTCATCAACCAAATCTGGAATTCTAGTGTCCCTGGGGAATAAAGGAAATCAATGGTTATACCAAGTCTGAAACAAAACAAACCTGCTGAAGAAATGAAAAGCTACCATTCTATAGGTGTTATAAGTATCCTTGGAATGGAACAAATGGTTACAACATACTAAACATGTTCCTAGAAAGTCACAATATTTTTTTCCCCAAAACATACAGTATTCCTGTCTAGTGACACTGCATGGAAAGTGGACCTTATCAGTAAACTGCAACCTTCAGGAGTTGCTGGAAAAAGGCTAAATGGATTAAAATCTTCATAATACACAAATTCGTGCCACAGATTTCATGCAAACAATAGAAACAAAGACTTTCACAAAGTGCAGTACCAAGGTAATTGTGGTAATTGGTTGAGATAATTATCAATGATCTACCATTCTCTGTAACCTTTACAGGTGAAATTTTAATGTGATTATCTCTCCCTAAGAAGCAGTGCCGGCAACTATCCATCAAAAAATGATGCCCTACACAATCTTGTTATATAGGCAAAAGAAAAAAAATATGACAAAACTAAAAAAAAAACTTTCTATCCTATGCTTTCCCCTGCCTGTAAGTTCCCAGAAATAAATTTAAAAATAGAGGAATGAATCATAGGCTCAAAAGAAACTAAGTATTGCTTTAGACTCAACTGTATGTCCCTGAGAGGAATGTGGATAGAGTGAGAACATAGTATCACGCACGTGTAGGCACATTGCGTGGTGTAAACAAACCAACGACTACTGAGAAATACCGATTCACATTACATTATCAAACTTCACTCAACGCTCACTTACCCCTCATCTACAAAAATATGTTTCATTTAATTTGCACAAGGTACTTGTAACTCATCATTGCAATTTCTGGTTATTTCAATTATAATTAACACTTTTCTTTCACTTCTACATTTCTTCCATTTGAATCCCACACTTTTAAACACTCACGTTAATGATTTAGCACCTCATGGGAAATGGATTCTTTCTTTCGTGATAGGTAGGAGTTTTTTAACAATGGGCACAACGTTTGATTTTTATAAAAATCCTGAACAATATTTCTTACAACACACATATTGAAATCATCAAGAAAAAGTTTCCTTTTCTCACATGTTTTACATTTTTTTCCACAGTGTGGAGAGTTTTCCTTCTGGACTGAAATTCCTTTGCTTTCTCAAGTATTTAGCAAAAGCCTTCCAATTTATTACAGTAATATGCAGCTCGTTTTGTTGCTTGATTCAGTGGGTATGTCAGTGAGTTTCATTTTTTCTTCACTACATTTTTCAATTATATTACTAATTATTTTGCAACCTAACTGTGAACAACGAAACTTCATTTTCTTTCTTTCGATGACTCTTGGAGAGACATTGTGAATAGACAGTTACAAATAAACAAATAACAGGACAATTCACTATCTAACTGAAAGTAACTAAAACTACACTAATCCTAAATGATAGTTCACAAATTCGTATTGTTAATGTTACTATAACACAACTACTTAAATAGTAGTAAGTTATAAACACAAAACCAATAATACCTAGTCTTTGAACACACTTAATACTGTAATGGTGAAAATAATGTCCGATTACCTTTGTGAGTGGATGCCAGTCTGACAGTGAACAGGGTATGCAGCTGTCATGAATCATTGGCCTTGACGAACTAACTCTCCTAACACAAACACACTCACTCACATTTTATCCCCTCCATCAGAGACACAGAGTTCAGTCTAATGCAGTACTTGGGAATAAATTTAGATCAACAACTAACACAGTAAAAGCCTATACAAAAAATAGCAGGTGAAGCAAGAGGCAGAGTAAGTATTTTGAAAAAACTTGTTGGCAAAAGATTTGATAGTTCCCTTATTGTCCTTAATTCAACCTAAAAATTGTCAATTAAACAATTTTAAAATATGAATGTGAAGTCTTAATGCCTACCAGTTCCTAGGACAAGAATCTTGAACACAGAATCAGGCTATGTGGCTACAAAGAGGACCTGTTAAATTTGCCCCTATCAGAGTTCCACAAATTATTAGACTTGCAGACTTGAATTACTACAACATAGGGTAGTAATAAGACTACCTTCAAACACATACTGGACAAAAAAATACAAGCCCTGTTAGAATTAAAAACACAAAAGGCTTTATAAAGTACGTAGATTAAATTAGAGAAAAATCATCTCACCATCAAAATGATACACACACATCAAAAAACGTTCCACATTCACCATCATCTTCAAATTTCCTAGGTGTGAAATATTA
Organism: Magicicada septendecula; assembly: GCA_034769895.1. Taxonomy (NCBI): domain Eukaryota; kingdom Metazoa; phylum Arthropoda; class Insecta; order Hemiptera; family Cicadidae; genus Magicicada; species Magicicada septendecula. The sequence continues at coordinate 192,028,185 of CM068369.1, read as the reverse complement.
TCTGGACCTACTGGAAAAAGCTGCAAAGGGTATACCAAATGGAGGTGGATTACAAACCTTAATTACACAAACCACAAACACTCATTATCCCAAAGGTGACTGGATGCATGTTTATACCAAGGGGTCTGTGATGGACAAGAATGGCAACAATAGAACTGGTGGAAGATAGCAAATGCTTAAGAATATGCAATATTGTCACTGTTTAGGTTTTTAGTGACTGACAACAGTAATTAAAATATATTGAAATTTATAGGCTAATCTAATGTATTGTACACTGTTGCATGTTAATAGGGTTAAACAACAGAAACTGATAAATTATTAACTACCCATTTGAATGTCTACCACCCAGTAGTCATCAGCATCAAACTTAAATATGTCTAATACTAGGCTTAGGACTAACAACATCTTCCATACTAATCTTGTACAAAACTCTCCAGTATATACTCCCTCTCTTCAAACTTATAAGATATTTGGTAAGATATTTCACATCTACACCTTCACCTCTTTAGCCTACCATCATCCCTTCAATGATTAACTTCTGTATGCCATTCCTATTAGAATTGTGCTCTTTTAATTCACTTTTAGGAGACTCTTTCATATGGTTCCTCCATTATATGTCTCTCTGTCAAACCACTTAATCTTTTCCATTTTCTTCTATCACCACATTTGAAAACATCACAAATATTTCTTCTCTTTCTTACTTAGTGTCCATGCTTCTCCTGCATTCACAACACTCTACATACCAATAGTGACTAAACAAAATGTGGCTCTACAGTGGCTAAACAAAAAAGAGGCAATAGTGGTATTTAGTCTCTGTGTTTATAAATGAGTATACAATAAAATAATATGTCCTGCCTTTAGTGTACCTACCATGTTTAAAATCCTTACAAAGCAATTGCACTTTAAAACTTTTTTGAGATTTTATTCCCAATAACACGCATTTTTCACCATAATTTGTTTAAGTAATTAATCTTTCACAGTGGCCAAGAAGACAAACTCTATACACATTCAGTATTCACTAAACTGCTAAGTTAAAACAAAATGGTTGTTGATAATTAGGTCACAGTAAGGTCACAAAAATGCTTACTTTTTTACAGAATTTGTTAGGCTTGTTTTAACTGGTGAAAGGAAGTAACTTGATCATGTATATAGAGAATTGTAACTAAAGAGTAATGAATTTTTAGAGTTTTTCTGTATACAAATTTTATTGTATAATACTAGTAATAAGAACATTAATAATACAGTGAAAACTACTAATACAATGACAAAAAATCAAATCAGACTTAAGGGCATGAAGATGAACTATTGACATACTAGTAAATTTAGTGAATGATATACTACAGTAAATGATGACTAACAATATGAAAATATGTTCACATTTAAAAAACTGCTGAGTTGCTGGTTTTCAATGAAGTATTATATTAATTAATACTACAATATATTTAAATTATTATCATCATGGTTCCTATCTCATCAAATATATACTATTATTATAAATTTAATACCTTTGTCACTAACATAGTAAAGTATAACTTTCTCATTTTTTTCAGCCCCAATATCTAACTGATAATAATCAGTAGTATTCATCTCTTGGAGAATAAAAGTAACTCCTTCAATAAGGCTTGGCTTCCATGCTTTTAACCAAAAGGAAAAACCAAATGCCTTCCATTGTGGAAGCATAAAGATCTGTCTACCATAGTCAGGTCCTTTGGTTAGGATCACAGTACATTCTCCTAGAATTTAAAAAGATTTTCTATTAGTGCGCGTGCACACACACACACACACACATGTATATTTATGTGGTTGCAATATGCATTGTTGGTTTCTCAGAAAGCAGCTTACACCTTACTTTTATGTTGGCCCTTCAAAGAGTTGTTTATATTGTTTATATAAGAATGGAGAAGGGATGTGATTTAATTAGTAATGTAGTAGCTAGGTACACTGTGAGGAAAATATAATTTGTGTTTTAGACAGTCATTCTTCTTCACAAAGCAATGGTAAAACTGTGAAAAATATTCTTGTCTAGTAATATGTCTCTAATTAACCATTTGCAGGAATTGTTAAATTGTAGGTCCCATAGGCTATACTTGCAGAAAGACACTGTGGGTTCAGACAGAGAAGTTGGCTATGCTGCTTCAAAAATGAAACTTGAAGAAGTCCTAAGTAGTTTGATATCCAGTGAATCCTTGTCATTCACATATAAACTAGCATTCGAATATATAACTTCCTCATTACTTACTTTTTGTAGAATGTGTTTCCATAAAACGTGGAAAATATAAATTTTTGAAGTAAACAAATTACCAAATATTAATAAAGTGCTTATTGCAAATCTGTATACTGAAATTTATATTAGATTATATTTTAGTTTTAACACTGACTTTTACATTGTAATTTTATTACCAGGCTTATCGCAGTCTGGAATAGGACAAGCATCAAATTCTAAATTATTGTTTGTAAAACACCATGGCCCAGCAGGATCTTGTGATGGATTTCTACAATAGTTACTAGCATTTTGGACTGAACCTTCTGGAAATAATGTATTGCTTTGGTATTTTTTGTCAATCTGCAACATTACATACATGCACAATGGTATTATTTAGTAAACTTTACTTACTAACATTTTGTAAACTAAGTACTACAAGTTTACTCATTACTTACTATTAATTTCTATACAAAATAATCAGCATTTAAATTTACTCAATAAGACATAATCAGTACCAATGGTCACTCATGTTACAAGCAATAGCTCATAAACATCAAAATAGAATCTGGCTCCAAACCTAGCTGTTTAAAATAATCTTAAAGTAATCAATTATAATGAATGTTGATCCCCCCCCCCCAAGACAGACTTTTAGAAATTAAAATTCGTTACCTCAAAATTTGTAAAACATTACATTTTTAGGGTAAATTATAACTCGGAAATTCAAGAATAATGCAAAAATTATTATTACTATCATTAAAATAGTATTGCCTTATAAATAAGGTTAATTATACTATAGTAGACCTATTGTTATGAAAGCATTTCATAATAAAACAACACCAACTACTCAAAACGAAAATAAATATTGTAGCGTGACAGATGTTTACATAATATTGAATGGCAATTGATCATTAGAATAATGAAGTTATAATGTTTAAATTTGGAAGAAAGCACTAAGTTTAATATAAATAGATTAATTCATATCAACTGTGGAAAGAAATCATTATTATAAAGAAAATACAAGTTAAAATAAAAGGAGTTACTAGTGATGAGTCATCCAAGACCAGTTTCATAACCAAAGGTTTTCAAGGTATAACCCAGGAAGGTAAAAAGTAAATAACAAAGCAGTACAGAATATGACCAAACCCACAACGAGGGAGAATAAATAGAAGAGAAACCCTAAAATAAGCCAAGATCAAACAACACAGGTGGGGTATTTCTTAAATAAAGAAGAAGATGGAGAAGATCCCAAGAAACCTGATGGCAACAAGAAGAAGATGGAGAAGATACCAGTCCCAGAAGGCAGGAGAAAAGAAGACTGAAGAAAGAAGAAGAGGGCAGCATCCTGAAGAAGATGTCATGCTCTTATAAAAGACACCCAAATCCCTATATCCCCAAAATAAATATCTAAAAACAAAAGTATAACGAAATAAAAACCACATGTATATAAATTTAAGAGAGAGGAGTGTATAAAGTAAAAGTTTCCTGTGAACTAAGATGAAACAATAATATAGTACCCATGGAACAAATCTCCATTGAAAAACGCTAACCAATTTATTATGTTGATAAGACTATACGACCATTTAGCATTAACATAATATATAAGTGCAAAGTGAACCAGTGATAGTTTTGGGTATTATAAAAAATGAACCTTGTGTTTCATTCTTGGCAATCACAAACATTGGATGCAATGAAATATGCATTTTTCAATGACTTAAAATGTGTACGGTGACAATATGTTGTTCATAAGACATGAATCTGTTTAAAATAACATTTTTGTTTTACATGAAAAAAGAAAAACAGATTTCATAGTGCTGTTTGAACGGTTCATACTATTTATTTGTTAATGACAGGGTACAATTCCCCAAAGACAAGGTATAAAAGACTGTATAAAAACTGTAGAATCCTACTTATAATAATAGTTAGAAATAAGAATATAGATATAAGGTTTTAATGTATATAGTACAAGAATGTTTAAAAATGTTTTAGATATAAGGCCATTTGTTTGCGTCTGAAACAACTAACATCAGAACTATAAAAATAGTTACCACTTGTAAATAGTAGAGAGTAATTAAGATGTTAGTTAGTACAAAACCTTTGTTGTAAACCATATTTACATGTTGGAAATGGGAATTTTGTTGCAAAATGTCTGATTTGAAGACAACCATTTATTTAAAAAATGTTCTTTATTCTGTTTAACTATTGTTTGTATTGTAACCAATACTAATTGTTTTTGTGTAATTTAAAAACATGTTTAATTTATAATACTATTTGTAAAAGTCAGAGAGGGTATCACACATCATATATTGTTTGTAAATTATTTTGTAAGAAAAATTGTTAAAAAATCATAGGCCAAAAGAATGGAAACCAAACTTCATCAAAACAGAGAAATTACTCATTTAAAAGCAAATAAACAAAAGGGGTTTAGACAAAATAAACTTGAGATCATGCCATATAATTGCACATACCATTTAGAGAGATTTTAATAAATTATATTCAGAATTATGAATAAAAGTGAAAATGACTAAACTCAGAAATTTGGACATGGGAGTCATATATTCCTGAATAATGTTTCAGAATACAACTAATTCAATTAATTACCAGAAAATAAGGGAATATGAACCTTTCAATACAATATAGGATTATTAATATTAAATATAACTGATAAAATGGCTGAATTTATATAATGACAGGAAGTAAATTTTGATGTTTTGACTCTTCAGAGTATGCCAAACTGAAAATGAAATTACTATTTTTTGGACAGAAAACACTATAAAATGGCATTATTTAATCTGAAAATAACCAGAATGAACTGAAAGATTAATTTAAATCAAATCTAGTGAATAAAATTGACAAATAACCAAAGTATAGGCATTCATATAGTGAAAATGTAAAAGTGCATACAGGATGTGAAAAATATTTGAACAATGTTAAGGATAATATTATATTAGCTAAGAGTTTAATTGAAACTGGAGGAAACAGTTAGAATTATTGGTTTTTGAACGGTTAACATGACATACATTTGGTAACGTGCATAACCTAACCTATAATAGACATACCAAGCGAATGTATAGTACGTTATTGTGAAATCGCGAGTGACTTGTGGAATACTTCTAAAAACTATCATATTATAACAGAAACAATCAAGTAACACTCCATAACACAGAACAATATAAATCTACTCTGAAAAACACCACAAAACACAAGAAAACTGTGTAATACATTAACCCAAATTAGTGATGGAACCGGGGAAAGTGTTTGAACTAATAATTATACGGATACACTAAATACAACTCAGAAACAGTACACTAGACACTACACAACATTTTACAAGAGATTCGCAGACATCAGAACAGGAATACTACAGGAAAATCTTTTATTTGGAACGTCCAATATACGAATGACATCTCACTAACTTCACGGCAGCCATTTGCAATATTGGTCTCATCATTGCCAGAACCCCGCCTTCTTTGTTCGACACAGCTGTTGGGTGAAAACAATTATTATATTTACAAATTATTATTCAATGTCTGTGTTTATTAATAACTATTAATTTGATTGTAACGTTATACTTTTTAAATATTAGCCCGATTTCTCTGACTTTGGTAATAACTGGCTGTTCAAAGAACCCTATATAATTTTTATAACATATACTTGTAACTTTTTTCGATATCCTGAGAATCGATACTAATCGATAAGAGTCAATATTGCTGTTACTTAATAAAACATTAATACTTTTCAATACTTAATAGTTCTTTATTTCTTCAATAATACTAATTACCAATAATATAATTCTAATTGATAATCTACAAGGACTTTACCACCCGTAAGTGAAGATAACCTAAAAAATAGAAAGGTAAACAAATATCGATTGGTTTACAGACAGTCTTATGAGTGGTGATAGATTATTTAAATTATACTAAGACTTTAATAAAAATTTTCAGAAGAGCATTACACTGTTTAAAACTTCACAGCCCTATATTAATTAATTGATCCTAATTAATTAATTAATAAAATTAAAATTTTTTTTATTATTTTTTTTATAAACATAATTTTTTTTTTTTTTTCTTCAAAACAATAATTTTTGTTTTGAAACTTTCGGTGAAGCTGAGCATGTATATTTCTTCATCAACTTTATGCTACTCGACCGGTCTTGCTACCATTGGGACTCGACCAGCTGGGAAACTTAAGGAAGTGTTTCAGGCCAGTAAGACGTCGAGAGCCACACCAATTACACACCAATTAAACATATTACATTGGACTTGATTACATCGGAGTCACATACTCCATAATAGCTTATTATCATCAACAACACTCATTTATTTATTTTATTACAATATTTATATAAAATGAGAACACAAATACTGTAATTGAAACAACTATAATATACATACTTCTCTGTACTAACCAACTATTTGATTAATTTTATTTTCCTTTAAAAACTATAGAGACCCACGTAACTTACCAACTATATCATCTGAAATGAGACACTACTTGCAGAGTTTAGAGAACAATACTACTTCTAATTTCATTATGTATAACTGCAAGGATATGATATATAATTCTGTGGTGACCTATCTGTTTACCCCCCCCCACACACATGTCAAATACATGAACAACGTATTATCTTGATATTTGAATTACCAGTCTATGTAATTCTAACTTTGTCATGTTTACTTGCTGAACTGCTATTTGTCATGTTCCGGATGAGGCCTTTCAGTGTTCCCACCATTGTCGTGATTTAGGACTTGAAAATGGTGGAAACACTGAAAGACCTCGTCCGGAACATGACAAATAGCAGTTCAGCAAGTAAACATGACAGAGTTAGAATAAAAAAAAAGTATATATGAATAGTATAGTTAGAATATGTCTTAAGTACATATAGTTTTCATTTTACCTATTATATTTACAGTAAAAACTACCAATTATTACCTGGATAAGTTGTGTTTTCAGAACACACACACATTCCAGAAAAAACTGAGCCAAAAAAATCCTAAAAACACTCATCAAGATATTATATTACCACAATTTTCATAACCACCCACGAACAAATAGAAAGACTGTTCTATATAATTGAGGCACTTCTATTTATACATTTGGCATTTGTCTGTCTGTGTGTCTATCTGTTTGAGAGAAATCTCACAATAATTTATGAATCACACCAACTGATTTTCATAAAACCTGGCACATGTATCGATACTTTTACCTCATAAACCCCTATTGCTTTTGAGATTGGTGCCCTAAAAATATGTGAGAGAGAGTAAAATGTGGGGAAACAAAATTTAAAAAAAAACTCAAAAATCTATATGGGGAATAACATTAAAAGAATAGTGTGATAATCACTGGCCATGAAAGCTAACATTCATTCGTTCACTCGTCAAGATACTTAACAACAAGTTTCACAAAGTAGTAGCCATCATTTATTTATGATAAAATATTTGTGTGAAATATTTCTGAAGACTTTATGACCATTTCTTAGAGAGTTATAAACTTCTAATGTCAATATAAAAAGTCACAAATTACAAAAGTTATTTTTCACCCTTTCATCAAACTGAAAATATTATTAAGGTCTCAGTAAACGATTAAAAGATAATAAGTTACATGACCTGAAAAAAGCAGGATCTATTAATTCTGACCTTGTAAATAATGGGAAACACTGTTTACATAAGTCTGTCTCAGAATTATTCAAGTAGAGGCAAGAATAAGCTCCGTGTATAAACTTCACATGTACAAACATCTTTATGTTATGTTACACACATACAATAATAATAATGATAATAACAGAAATGATACGTTTTTACTATGTTCTAAAACATAAACTTTGTAATTACTGAACTGACGTATTATTATATTCTATACTGGGAGAACATTTTATACAATATTTTTACACATCCTACATTGAAAATTCACTTTTTTTATGGAATGCCTTATAACAAAATATTTTCAAACGTATTTTATACTTTTCCCTTATTTTCATGTAAAGAGAAGATGTAAAGTAATTTGCCCAATTAAAGCATGTGCCAATCTGCTCAGTATATTGAGGATTATACTTTTCTGTAAACTCTAAAAATGCAATCATTAAGATCCACTTGGAAATTACAAGCCTTTAAATAAGAAACACTGAAACTATTACAGTAAACATCCACTCACCCTTGTTGAGATCCAGCTCAGACAGTCACGTTTAGATCTTGTTTGATTAATTGTTCCCACAAAGTCACTACCAATTCCAGACATCCGACAGTCTAAAAAAAAAAAAAACAGTTGAAGTGTGGAGTTATCGTAAAACCCCCAGGAAACACGGGTTTAGCATTAATGTGGTCTAAATCTAAGTATTAAGTATACACTTCCTTCTGATTGTGCTAGAGACCATATCAAGCCCTGACCTTCTTGTCTTAAGTACATATAGTTTTCATTTTACCTATTATATTTACAGTAAACTTATTTAATTTTTCTTCTAAACCTTTGTAGGTTAGCTAAATGTTGAATTCATAATATGAACAACAAAATTATGTATAATTATTGATAAAAGTGATATTATAATATGTTATTCCAACGTTTCTTTGATGTAGTTCAAGAATAGGTAAGCTTAAACCATGTTGGCATATGTCAGTGTCACTTAGTTTCCAAAGATCTGTACCACATAATTGTTTCTTAGATAAATGTATCAAAAAGTCTTCAGTCATGTTTAATTAGACCTCAACTTAGACTGTTCGCTACTTTCAGTGAATAGTTGGGTAAATTGTTACAAAAGGCAAGTTTTGCACTGCAAACTATAAATACCATAAGGAGCATTTGTACAGTTATCTAAAGAAGGTCATGGCTGTAGAATTGTGTCGTGGGTCTGGTGTAGAAGGTCATGGGTGCTCAGTTGTGTAATCTGATAGACACTGTGCAGATAAGAATTGTTCCTACTATTCTGTCTGTGCAAATTTTGACAGCTTTATAAATATGGTACAACAGCAGCAGCTGTGGTATTTAATCAGTGGCATTCTCAGTAGTGTAGTTAGTAGTGTATTACTAACCTTATCTCTGTTGATACCAAAGATCGTCAGCATGTATGAAAACCATTACGAATGTCACCAGTACAAAAGTCTCAGGACTAATATAATTTACCAAGGCAGCTACATATTCTATGAGTTACAAGAACATTTGTATGTTAATATGTTCAACATTAATACCTAGATACATACTAAAAAAACTTTTGCTTTCTGTGTGATGGTTTTATGTCCAACCCCAAGCAATTAAGCTATAATGGATAATTATGTGAATCCTTTAAAGAAAACTGCTACAGTAACTGGACCTCAAGTCTGCTTCACATAGCTCTTTAAGGTTTGTTACTAAAAACCAAGTGTATGATGATCAAACATTGTTCAATTGTACTATGTATGATAAGTTATTAATAGCATAAATTCTTAATAATTTGTTAAGAGACTGGTATTAGATACTGACAAATTTATTGTATGGATAATCTCCTTATAAAATGGAGTACCTCAGATAGTGCTCAGTTACCTTGTGACACACATATTCGAGGTGAACAGTATTCTTTTTGTATTTTATATTCTTTAGAAAAATCTACACTGTAACAGTAAGGACCACTGGAATCCGAAGAAGGATTGCGGCAATAGTTCAAAGCTTGTACTCGACTTCCGTCAACAAAATGTCCATCACCAATATTCTGTACACATAACAAAAATATAGTAGGCAACAGCTTGTCTGTGTGTGTGTATGTGTGTGCGTGCGTATGTGCATGTGCGTGTTTGTGTGCGTGTGCGTGTTCTCATAACACAAACTTACACATATACAGTACAACAATACACACAATGAATTGAATTCTCACATAGGCTTCCACAGCCATTGTCCATTATGTTTTTGAAGTCTTCTGGTATGGCCCACATCAAAAATGTCTTGTATGACAACATTTCACTTATATTACAATAGTATACTTAGGTCTATGTGATACTATAGGCACATAGACATGAGGATACTCATTGTCATATGAGTGAAACGTTCACATACAAGACATTTTGTATGCAGTCCATACCAGAAGAAGACTTCAAAAACATAAACAGTAAATTATTTGAGGCTAAAATCCATTAGTGCAAGTGTTACATAGAAGTGTCAAAACATCAGTCCAGATTATTTTGTAGCAACACCTTAAAATCCTTCAAGTGCACTTTTGTGTAAAAATTAATTCTGTTCATCAATTCTGACAGACCTGCAGCAGTGCTGTCCAACTTTCTTATGCACTCGTGAATCTCTGACTGATGTTTATAGTGCTGCATGCATTAACACCATTTACAGTTCCACCACTAACACCATCACCCCTCACCACCCACATAATAAAAATAAAACACCCAATTTATGTATCTAAAAATGCCTCCAAACAGACCTCATTACTGTTTTAAATGAGGCTATTAAAACAGAAAAGTTTTAATGGCAGACAACAGAGTCTGTGGCAAGTGTATACGCTTCTGTGTTTTTGGTACCTACAATATAGCTCTGTTAATTTGACATAACTTTCCTCTATCACAAGAATGTATCTTTTAGCCATCATTAATAAAATACTGAAATAGCAATGATAAAAATATAAACTCATGCTTACATGTTTCAAATAATTTTTGGACAAGCTACTCCACTAAAATCCTGTTCAGGTGCATTCCTTCAGAATAAAAGTTCAGAATGTAACTAATTCAGTAATAAATCTACTGCTGTTTACGCATTTTATATTTCACCATTGTATAACTGATATCCTACAATAACTGATATTGTATAACTGATACAATAACTGATGTCCTATATTGTAAACTTAAATAATACCAGAAAGAAAATAATGCAGCTATAAAGAACTACCCATATTATTTATGTTGTTATACAGTAAGAAGTATGTGTAAATACAAGAGTTGATCAAATATAAATGAGACTTTTTGAGAAATGTTTTATTAGATTAACTAGTGTGAAAATAAATACAAAACTATTTTTCTACATATCTCTCCATATTATATACACATTTTTTCCAATTGCACCAGCAGTTTTTAATTCCTTCTTCATAAAAATTTATGTTCATAGCCAATTGTGCACAAAGTCTTGCACCTCTTGATCACTATAAAATTTTATCCCACTCAAGTCTTTTTTGAGGGGGTTTAAACAAGTAAAAATCATATAGTGACAAATCTGGAGTTTAGGGGGGGGGGTCCAAAGCTGACCCATGAAGTTATCATGAATAAACAAAAAACTGCACACCAGAATCTTGCACCTTTTGAACCATTAGGCCTCTCTAACCTTTTGCAAGAGTTCAGAGCAGTACACAACACTCATTGTTCTTTCTTCAATTAAATAATCGATGTACAGAAGACCTTGAGGTCCTCAGAAACAGTCGTGAGAAACTTGCCAGCAGACAAACATGTTTTTGTCTTCACTGGAGTTGTTTCACTTGTTTACACGCCACTCCAGCCCTAACCTCTTGGTTTCAGGAGTACAGTGGGCATATCCATGATTCATCACGTATGAGAATGCACATCAGAAGTGATCTCCCTCTGCTGAAAAGTAATCCAAAAGCCTCTATGAAATTTCATCTCTTACAGCCTTGACATTTAAGAATTTTTTAGCACTCACCTTGCAGAGATGTTATGTAACTTTAACACTTTTTTAATGATTTTCTGCAGATTTTCATAACTTTCTGATGTTACTGCACTTATTTCAAGAACAAAGTCACTAATTTTGGTAATTGGTACAGTAATTGTGATTGTCGTAAACAAGGTCTTGAACTTGAAAAATGTTTTGCAATGTAGCACTGCTTCAGGGACAATATGCATGAGTGAGTTTAGAAACTTCTTTCTGACCTTCGCAGAAAAAAAATGTATGTCATTTGTACACTTGAGCCTTTTAAAGTGTATCACTGCCAAATTATGCGTGAAATCTGCACAACATTTCAGGTGGTTTAACACCTTCTCATACTAATAACTTAACAATTTCACACTGTGCAACAGACACATGCATCTCCTGTTCATTTATTGTGACAACAGTTAAACAAATGACTTCAGAAATAAGCACTTAGCACTGCAGACATCTAGGCACTACTTCTTGTGCTCACTATTTTCGACATTAACAAGCATTACAGTGTCTTGTGCCAATTTCAAAAGTCTTGTGTACATTTGATTGACTCTTGTATAATGTTTATTTGTGTCTGTGAAATAAACAATAATGAAAAGATATTTATAAAAATTTTAAACATTTACTGATTTTTTATAATTTTACATACATCTGGTATATTCCCTGAATTGTCGACCCATGGAATACAAGTTAATCCTGACTCAGACACTGCCTGTGTTCCATAATAGTGGTCTTCTGATTTTGATACCACACATTCTGGAAGTTCTGCCCTGTTTATTTTAGGCTTATCTATATTTACAGAACGTAAAAGTAACAAATACGTATATAATAAATCAACACATGATTAGTGTTTTTATTGACATATTGAAATTCATGTGCCAAAATTTTGGATTGTTACCTACAATATAGCTCTGTTAATTTGACATAACTTTCCTCTGCCACAAGAATGTAGCCTATCTTTTAGCCATCATTAAAAAAATACTGAAATAGCAATGATAAAAATATAAACTCATGCTTATATGTTTCAAATAATTTTTTAACAAGCTACTCCGCTAAAATGCTTTGTGCATTCCTTCAGAATAAAAGTTCAGAATGTAACTAATTTAGTAATAAATCTACTGCTGTTTACGCATTTTATATTTCACCATTGTATGAACTGATATCCTATATTGTAAACTTAAACAATACCAGAAAGAAAATAATGCAGCCATAAAGAACTACCATATTATTTGTTGTTATACAGTAAGAAGTATGTACCACACATTTTGATATTGTGTGGTAAGAATACCACACACCTAAATCATGTACATTAATGGATTGTTAATCATTTCAGAATATAATTTAGCTGCACTTTATTTTCTAGAGTCTTACAAATCAATAATTATAATTTAACATTACCGTTTAGTAAATATTTTAAAAAATTCGTTTCGTTTCGTAGTCCTTCAGTCTTTCGACTGGTTTGGACCCTCCCCGCATATACCCGTGGTGCGCATGTTACAGAGTCTCTCACAGGTATATGGGACCTACAGTTTAACGCCGGATCTGAACGGCATAGTTGGGGAGGGATTATACTAGGCAGGATACCTCTCACTGGTTTGCCATTGCCTTGCGAGGGGGAACGGTCGTATTTTAAAAATTGATAACATTCAAATAGTTAACACATAAAGAACAAAATTCAACAAATGTTCTGTGTTATCTTCTATGACCCACCATAAACCTGGAAATTTAATAAATGATCTGATGAAACATTTCTCACATCAAATAATATAAAATCATATTTTACCTTGAGGTGTTTTTTTGCAATTATTGATTGTTAATAATCAATAATCATCACCAAAGTGCGCAACTGACAAATTTGTCTTATTTTAATTATTGTATTATAGAAAATTTTGAGACTGTTAACAAATCAGACAGGTCACTATCAGTCACTGGTCTAAATTAGTCACAGTTGCTTTCCAGTTGCAGGCTTCAAGCTGCTCTTGATCTTATATTAAATCTTGAAGCTTGTAAAATCTTGTTCTTGTATCTAGTTGCATCATGTTCTCAGGTTAGTTACCAACTCATCAGTTATCTTTTGGTGTCTAAATTCCACATTAAGGATGTCTGCCAGGTCACATAGCTCTGTTTTGCACACACAATATTAACTCCCTACAAGTAGCCTGTTTGCTTTGCAACAATGGACAAAGACAACCATCTCTGTTTGTGTACTTTCACAATAACTACTCATAACCCAAATTTCTGAATGACACACAATTTGTGAATGTAATAAGAAGATTCATTGTTGCCTTTTACAGTAATTTAAACTTAAAGTTTCTTTTTATCTCAAACCAGCCTTTTTTTGCTACTCAACAGTACAGTGGCATCCATGTAACCACTGTTGCCGGCAGCAACAGTACGGGAAATAAGAAAAAATAATATTAACTATATCACAGAATAAATACTTTAGTTATTGAATGATATGAAATCTGAACACTATTAGTAGGGAAACTTGAAAAAAAGAGTACGGTAGCATTGCTTTCGAACTGCTGGGTACTTGCATCATCTTGTGTTGCCAGCTTAGACATTGGCAGTGTTTTACTGTGTACAGTCACTGACCTCATAGTAGTTGTCACTGTACAAACTGTGGAGGGGGGTCACATTCGTCCACCCAATGTGTTGCCACTGTATAAACCGGCAAAACGCTTAGTTAGCATGTCACCGGACAAAAGGCTTGCCGCATGACAAATGGCGCCAATCGTACACTCTAGTTTTTTGGTGGCCCTAAAAAGGACCTGTGGCGAGAAGGCTGATGTTGTCGTGCCGCGCTGAGATGTTCGGCGGCTGCGCCCGCTGTTCGGGGCGCACTGCAGTCCTCCTCTTCTTTCGGCATCACTTGTAGAGTCGGCTGCCGGCCTAGGGAAATCCATCGCTGGCGCGGACCTGGAGGGCGAAGACGCAAGAACGCCGGTTCTATTCTTCGGCCGTTCCTTCCGGCTGACTCCGTGCCGATGTCGTCCGAGAGAGGAGATGAAGTGCGTCCGATGGCGTGGCGATGAAGAGTGCGCAAAAATTAATACGCACACACACACACTGGGAGTAGTGCAGTGTCCCGAGTCTCAGAAAGGACTATTACTACCAGAGCTGTTGGGTTGCGCGTCGTGAGACGACCCAATGGTTTCCTAGTACCGAGCCTCCGGTAGGGGCTCCTGCCTAGTGATCCTGTCCAGACGGAATATTATTTATTTAATTAATGGTCGCTACAACGACACGCTCGTACTAGGTCGACTAGTACAGTATTTGTCGAGGCCGTTTCCAAGAATCACCTGGACGTGTTCGGTACTTGCCAAGGCCAGCTATGAATGGGTTTGTCTGGGTCCTCACAGCTCGGACGTAAAATTTACGTGCAAGTCGCCTTGCGGTGTCTTCCAAGGAGCGGACACCGAGTCCTCTTCTCAAGAGTCGAGAAGAAAACCGATAGAGGACTTTGGCCGCTAGCCGAAGGCCCCTATCGAGAACGCTTTGCAACTTTCTTTTATGAACGGTTGCGAGGTAACCCCAGACGGGAAGAGCGTAGGTAATGATCGGCAACAGATACGCGTTGACGATCAACTTACCCAGCTTGCGGGTCATAGCCTTGTTGACAAGTATCGGAAACAGTTGCGCGAGACGAGCGGACGCTCTCTTTCGCATCGTCTCAGCGTGGGCACGCCAGGTGAGCCGACGATCAAGGTGGACATCGAGGTATTTAACTTCTCTCAACCAGGGCAGGTACGTTCTACCGAGTCTCACTCGGCCTCGTGGTTCTTTCCGGCGCTTTGAGAATAGCACCGTGGAGCTCTTGGTGTCATTGACGGCAACTTTCCGTTGACGTCGAATACGCATCGAGTGCGCGCTGGAGTCGTGGGATAGCCCTGTCAGCGTTCCGATCGGCGGTATAGACCGTCGTGTCGTCGGCAAACAGGGCCATCTGGACTCCAGGCTCTCTGGGTGCGTCGTTGACGTACACGGAAAACAGAAGAGGCCCTAGCACGCTACCTTGAGGTACCCCGGCTGTAATGCGTCTCTCGGAAGAGACATGGTCATCTATTCTCACGCAGAAAGTCCTCTCCATCAGAAAGCTAGCAATCAAGCGAAGGTAGCAATCTGGGAGCTGGATTTCCCGGAGCTTGAACAAGAGCCCGCCATGCCAGACACTATCAAAGGCCTTCTCCACATCTAGGAAACAGGCGACAGTCTGCTCTTTCCGACAGCCGGCGCTCGTGATATATTCCACCAGTCTCATCAGCTGATGAGTGGTGGAATGCCCCACATGGAAACCGAACTGTTCGGGGACCAGTACATCGAAGTTTCTTAGATGGTCTAGGACTCTCCTTTGTACAAGACGTTCGAGGACCTTTGACGTGGCTGACAGTAGACTAATGGGCCGGAGGTTGCCGGGACGGGAAGCGTCCTTTCCCTGCTTCGGGATCACTATGACCGTCGCCTTACGCCATTTCTGGGGAAAAGGCCAGTCTTAGATACGCGTTGAACAGCGTAACCAAGAAAAGTACTCCTTGCTCCGGGAGTCGAGTAAGCGCGGCGTTCGAGACGCCTTCCGGGCCAGGAGCTTTTCTCGGTACGAGTTCAACGAGCCAATCTGTGACATCTTCCCTAGTAATGGGTTCGGGCTCCGCAGTGATCGGAAGAGACAGAAAGTCTTCCACTTCGTTCTCGACTTCTTCATCGAAGTCCCAGTCCATGGGCGGGTTAGGAGCGAACTGTCGCTCGAAACACGCGCCCAAGTACTCGGCCTTCGCCTCCGGGCGAGCCAGGATTTGACCGAAAGTTCCAGCAATGGCTGGGGCAAGAGGTCGGCGCCTCTTCCCTACCAACGCCGAAGGTATCCGGTAAGGTCTACTTTCGTCCGATCCGTCCCCTGCTTGGGCCACGGCGAGTTCCCAACAGCGTCTCCGGTAGGCCTGCATTTCACGACGTAAAATGCCGGTCGCCCGGTTGTACGCTGCCTTGTCGGCTGGATCACGGGTCCGCTGCCAGCGTCCCAAGAGGCGATTTCTCTCGCAAGCGAGAACACTCGTCTCCTCTGGGATCCGCTGCCAGTGGGACGTGACGCCAGGCTTCATCCTGGAAGACGCGTCGATCGCAGATACAACAGCCTCGTCAAACGCGGCAACTGCCTCGTTGACTTGGCGGACGGTTTCGAGTGGTCCCGCCTCTGGCAATCGGCGACTTAACGCCGGGCCATAGCGGTCCCATTCTACCACCTTCCTGACATCTCTGCGTACGACGTGCTGGGTAGCGACGTGTAACAAGATGGGGAGATGATCGGACGATAGTTCCGTTAGCGCGGACACATGGACCGGGCAGTCAATTCCTTGGATCACCGCTATGTCCAAGACATCGGGAGCCGCGCGGAGTTGTGAGGGGGTAGAACGTAGGTTGGGCGGGCCCAATCACTGTTACCCTGCGTGAATCAGCAAACCTGCGTAAACGCTTCCCGTTTGGGGCAGTGAGACGACTGTTCCAATCGCGATGTTTACAATTCAGGTCGCCGGCCATGATGACCCTCCTGTGTGCATCGAACGCGACAGCAAGATCGGGGTGAAGGAGCTCTTTTTGCGGCGGTTTATACGCCGCTACCAAGAGTACACCGCCTAGAGTGTTTTAACAGCTCCACAGCGGTAATTTCCAGGTGAGTCGTTGCAGGCAAGACGACTCGGTGATGCTCAAGATTGAGCCTCACCGCGACGGCAGTACCGCCACCAGCAGTGCCCGGTCTGTCGTTTCGATAGCACACATAGTTGGCCAGTCATAACCGATTCGCAGGGTCTCATTGAGAAGTACTACATCGGGTTTGAGTCGAGCCAGTAATTCTTGGAGTTCCTGGATCTTGTTAGCCAACCCGTTGGCGTTCCAGGAAAGAATGGAGAGGTCACATTTGAGGACCCGACTCATAGAAGTCCTACACAAGTGGCGGCTTCCACCAAGAGCATGAACCTCTCGGTTATGTCAGCAGTCTCCAAGCGGGATCGGATGGACCTGAAGGTCTGGGCAACTTTGCGGAGGTCAAATTCCGCAAGGAAGTCTTGGACGACCTGGTAGTCGTCAGGTTCGGTTTTTGAGGCAGAGTGCCCGGAGACTGTTTGCGCATAAGAGCGCCGAGACTTAGCAATCGGTGGATTGGTGGAAGCCAAGGGTGTTTTAGGGCCAGGTGTAGCGCCTCTAGCGGAGGTGCTAGGAAGAGGGACAGATGCGATTACGTCGGACTTAACGCGATGCGCAGGCTGCCTGGACTGTGCGGCTGGGTTGGCAGGAGCCCGGGAGCGAGCGCCACGGGGCTTACGATGCCGCTTCTTATTGCCTGCATTAGGAATCCGCGGGGGTGGGAGGTCAGGCGAGGCTGCTTCTAAAGTAGGGGCAGGATTCTCCGTTGTTGGGGAGGGTTGAGTTGTCTCAGGCTTCACAACCGAGATGTTTGGTAAAGGCTGGTCTGTCTCACTTTTTTGAGATGCCGCGAGGTTTCGGCGCTTTTTCGCCATAGGCGGGACAGGGGCCTGGGAAGGAGCCTGAGTAGGGGTTGCCTGTACCACAGGTGTTTGCTTCGGGCCTTTACTGCGTTTACGTTGCTTATTTGCAACTGTGGAGAAAGACACGGCAGCCGTAGCAGGAGGCGAAGGGCCTGGGTGCTCAGTTGCAGGTCTAGAACCAGCTACCGGATGCCTCGGTGGTGGCAGGCGCCCTTTCAGCTTTCGCCGCTCGAGCTCCCGCTGAAACACCGGACATGCCCGGTAGTTGACGGGGTGACTTCCGCCACAGTTGATGCACCTTTTAAAAGCAGGTGCATCGCAGTGTTTACTAGCGTGAGGTAAGAGCACCTCACGCACGCTGGAGCGTTTGAACAGGTTTCAGAGTGATGCCCGAAGCGTTGGCACCTGTAACACTGAGGCAGAGCCCCGGGAGCGCGGCTTCTTTCCACTTTAACGCGGAAACCAAAAGGCCGCGTTAGTGAGAGTAGGCTTGCGCCTGCCTCGCTATTCTCCGCCATGATACGGACCAGGGGAATTGGACGCCTTGGTCCGGCTGGAGCAAATACTCGATGTACCGCGCGAACCGGGTAGCCCAGCTCGCGCAGCTCATCGAGGATTTCCTCGAGAGGAGAGTCCACGTCCAAGCCTCTGAGCACAAAAGACAGAGGCTTCACGTGCTTGGGTGAGAAGATGTGGAATTGGAATTGAGATGATTCCACGAACGCCATTACGCTGCGGTACACGTCCATTCCTCGGACAACGATCTTGACTGTATCGCCCCCAAGGAGCTTCAAGTCAACGTTGGCCAGAAAGTCCGGGAGCCACTATCAGTCGCCGGTAAAAACCGGTGACGTTGTTCACGCCGTTAACGAACACGGGCGGGATGTGACCAGTGGCCGGCGGTGCTTGGGCATCGCCGGGCACAGTCGTCCCCGTGCCAGATTCGCCATCGGTGGGGACAACTTCCACGGCGGACGCCGAGGAAGAGGTAGAGGAAGATCGGTTCCGCCTCGGTTTCTTAACCGGGCGCCCCCGTGGCCCAAGAAAGTGTCGGTCTCGTCACCGGGCAGCGGAATCGTCTGGGGATTGACTTGGTCCGCAGGCAGCGGAGAACTCGGCGAGTCGCTCGAGTGGGGCATGGCAGTGGCGAGCGACTGCGAGCTCGTTGACTCGCCCGAACCGGGCATATCCGCCAACAAGCGGGAGGTTCGCCGACCAGAGGCAGCCAGGCTGCCTCCGGCGGTAACCAGGGACCTAGGGTCCGGACCGCGAGCAGGGGAAGTGGAACGCTCAGGCTGTCTACGAGCTGGGACCGACTTCGTTGAATACCTCTCCTTACCAAGAGAGGTGTCCACCGGCCTCTTTACCCAGGCGATATCCAAGCTCGCTTACCACTGGTGGGGGCTCGCAAGGATCGTCCTGGGCAGCGCTACCTATGAGCCTGAGCGTCAGCGAAACAGATCCGCTGCGCAAATTAGCTCTGGCAGGCTAGTTTCCTCTTCAGCGGCAAGATGTTGCTCCTGAAAAGGGTCGCTCGGCTAGTGGCCCTTAGAAGGTCCGACGAACTCAGCTGTTCTTGTGCTGGCTACTCAGTTCACCAGCCAGCTGAGTTGTTGTCTTCTGTTTCTTGGGCCTGATGAAATCCAGCAAGCAAGGCAGCAGATGTGGTTTGTCTGTCCTCTTCAAAACGAAGGAAGCAGGGCATCAGCTGAAAACAGCGAAGTCGCTTCCGTTATCGTCCAGAGAGAGCTGGTCCAAGAGAGGAGGTTCTTCCAGATCGAAGAGCAGAAGCAGAATGTCGTGTACGTAGCATGTAGCATTGTAGTAACGGGGCGTCTTTGCACCCGGTGCATGACTGCAGCATCTGGGTCGAGCCCAATGGCTGCCTGAAGATAGACGTAGTTCTGGTTTTTTGACTGGTGCCTAAAAACAGGAATGGACAACCGCCAACCAGTTAACTGAGAAGGCGGGGGAGAAAGGTTTCTAATTTTTATTTATTTTTAAAATTTGGGCAATCAGTGGGCACTGCCGCATGAACGAGTTCAGGTAACAGATGTCACCCATTCCCAGTCTCGCGTGCAGACGCCGTGAGGCGTCGGTCGCTCCCCGCGAGGCGGAGAGCCTCCGTGCCAGTGATAGCGCGTAGCAGCGGCATTCAGCGCGGTCGGCATACTAGGAAGGGAGGAAGGAAACAGCTTTGCAGGTAAATTCTGGGGCAAGGTCAGATAGTGAGTATGCAAAATTAGATTTAAGTAGTTTACTTAAAGTTATGGCGGGTCATCGAGAATCGCCCGAGGGCGTTTGACCCGGACAGGGGGAGGTGGTTGCGTGGTGCTGATGGTCCTGAGGTAAGGGAAGGAAGCGGTCTCAGCTGCGGCAAAGAGAGTCGCAGCTAATGACCAGACAAATGCAGAGAGAGTAGGAACTCGTAGACCTCCTCGAATTACACTGTTTTTAACAAACCAAGGAGATCCCGACAAGGAACGGAGGGTTCTGGATTGGAAACTTTCCAGCCTACGCCTGTTGGTGGCGGAGACTAGTGGCCACCAAACAGGTGCCGCATAGGTCAATACAGACCGGAGAAACAACAGATAGAGGGTAACTTTCGTGCGCAGCGCCAGGGGGCTGCGGCACGCGAGGTATGGGTAAAGTTTGGCTCGGACGCCGCGAGCCTTGGAGAGGGTTTCTGTCACGTGGGCGTTGAAGCAAAGACGCCGGTCATGCCGAACGCCTAGATACTTCACCGACTCCTTGTAGGCGATAGGCCTCCCTTCCAGGGAGAGGGGCTGGCATCGGGAGATGGACTTACGAGTGAAACAGATCGCTTCGGATTTCTCCGTATTGATCGTCACCCGCCATTTCCGTAGCCAGTCCGGAAGCTGGTCCAACTGACGCTGCAGCTGTGTACTCGCAAAACGCGGGGACACAGAGCTGTAATGATACATTGCATCATCAGCGAACAAAGACAACGTGACACCGGGCAAGACAGGCAGGTCGTTCGTGTACACAAGGTACAGAACGGGGCCGAAGACAGATCCCTGAGGTACGACGGCGGTGACGGGACGAACTGCAGAGCAGGTTCCGTCGACGCTCACCCTGAAGGTTCGGTCGCAGAGATACGACCGGAGGAAAACACTATGGACGATGGTATGGGGGAGTTAGCAAGTTTGAAGAGAAGACCTTCGTGCCAGACTTTATCGAAGGCCTTGCTCACGTCCAGCAGTGCGGCGGCCGTAGCCGCTCGCCTATTGGTGGCGTCAGAGAGTTGCGTTACCACGCGGACTAGTTGAAGCGTGGTCGAGTGCTCTCTGCGAAACCCGAACTGTTCGTTGAGAATAAAATTATCCAACAACGGCGAGATGCGGGCCAGCAGGAGCCGCTCGAACACCTTCGAGATAACTGGCAAGAGAGATATTGGCCGATAGCTTTCAGGAAGCATGCGGGGTTTAGGAATCATAACGATGTTGGCAGTTTTCCACAGGCGAGGAAAGTACTGTAGCCAGAGACAAGAGTTCAACAGCTCGAGCACGAGGTCAACGCCTGAGGCCGGGAGATATTGTAATGCAGCGGCCCCGATCCGGTCAGGACCGGGGACGCGACGGCGGTTTAGTCGGCAGACAGACGAAACGAGTTCGTCTCTGTCGAACGGGAGGTCTGGGCCAGCGGGAGGGCGAGAAAAATAACCAGATAGGAAGTCCCGGACTTCTGCCGAGTGGGCAGGATCCGAAACGCCTCGATGAACGGTAAATTGCGACTCCATGTAGTCGGCGAAGACCTCAGCCTTGCCTTCTGATGAAGACACAATCCCGTTCGGGGTTTCCAGCGGGTTGCGAGTTCTCTTCTCGCTGGTCAGTCTACTCACCGCTCTCCAGACGGAGGCGTGCCGAAGCGACGACTGCAGGCGAGACAGCGGCACCGGAAGTAACCGGAGTTGCTGCCGGGACCTTGGCAGATGAACCAGTGAGAGGTGGGAATGCCTCTCGCCGGTTAGAGCCAGGACCAGCTACACGGCCAGCCTGCGCGCCAGGGCGCACAGGAGGTCGCTGCGGTTTCATGGCGGCGATAAAGTTTGGGCAGCCTCGGTAATTAGCCGGGTGGGCTCCTTTACAGTTGCAGCATTTAGCTGCGAACTCCGTCTTTGGCTTATCACAGCCACGAAGAGGTTCAGCACAACGCACGCAACGCGGTGGCTGATGGCAAAAAAGACTGCTGTGGCCGAACCTCAGGCAGGTAAAACACTGCGAGGGGCCGGGCCGCGGGTCAAATGTTCGGGCTTGCACCCGTATGTGCAGAAGATTTGGGAGGGCCTAAATCTCCTCGAAAGGGCCTACTTTCAGTAACTTGACCAGAAAACTGTTGACAGGTCTGCGGTCATCACCTTTGCCAACATGCAGGACGCTCACAGCAGTCGGCGCATAGCCGAGCGCAACAAGTTCCTGCCTGATAGCATCAGGCTCAGTAAAGGAAGGTATTCCCGACAGAACGACCTTGATTTCTCGCTCTGACGGGAGGGCAAAAGTGTGGAATGATATATTGCGCCCTGTCAGGAATGCCTGAACAGAGCGGAAGTCGGGGATCGTGGCGGTCGCCAGCTTTAGCGAGGCGCCTTGGCACCTCGCCTCGACCTTGACCGAAGGGAGAGCTTGGGATAGGGAACGCAAAAGTTGTGTATAATTCCTGTTGTCAGGAATTACAATGGGAGGAATTCGTGGGGAAGACACAGTTTGGTTAGCTGAATACTCACGCTGCTCATGCTGAGTGCCGCTGTTACCATGATCTGAAGGCTGCTGTGCAGCTGAGGCGGGCGGCGGAGTTTGGGCCAGTTTTCGCTTACGCTTGGCAGATTTGCCTTGCACAAGCTAGAACTGTCCGTCCCCCGACCCAACACTGCACATAGAAACAGCGCTATTTACACTTTCACTATCACTGTCACTTTCGTGAGGAAGTGGAGTTCCACGGAAGCCGGGTGAGCATGTTTCCATTAAGGAGACAAGCGGCACCGGCAGAGGATTTGGGGGCGTATTCGACGCCATTTCGGACAAGCCGAAATGAAACGTCTACGCTAGGCAATGATTGAGGGATCACCAGACACTGAACTATTCACAGGCAGCAATTGAGCACAGCACAGACCGCACAGCACACGGACACAAAAACACACCCGCACAAGTTAAATAAAAACAGTTTTGCACTGTTGATGCAATGAATCCGATGAAGTTGATGATGCTGAAGACAATGGTGATGATGATAATGTTGAAAACACAATATTTCCGCAAAAATTAACAAAATTCTGCAGAGCAAAAAACAGACACAGCCTACCAGGGCAAATGCTCTAGGTAGACGGCCATCCGCTCGTCGTGTACCTCAGATTGAGTTCTTTATATATGTTTTTACCTAATTATGGGGGTGTCTGAAGAGACCTGCGATTGGTGGATTATATCACCGGGACTAATAAACGAGGTCGCTTCCAGGACTCACCTGGTCGCGGGGTGTATTTACCAAGTCCGGCAATCAGGGAATTGTAGGTTACTCTGTCGGAACGAACATAGAATCTACGCGCCAGGCGTCTCACGGTGTCATCAAAAGAGCGGACACCGAGTCCTCTCCTCAAAAGACGCAAAGAGTACCTCCGGGGGACTTTACACGCAAGCTTCAGTCCCCGGTCGAGTACGCGCTGTTCTATGACCACGAGCCAGGTATCCCCAAACAGAACAGGCATAGGTAATCACGGGCAACACGTACGAGTTGACTATGAGCTTACCTAGCCGGGGGGTCATTGCCAGATTAGATAGCACGGGCCAGAGTCTACTTAGTTGCGCCGAAGCGCGTTGTCGGATGTATTGTGTATGGGTTCACCAGGTGAGTCGGGAGTCCACGTGGAGCCCGAGGTACTTGACGCTGTTGATCCAGGGTACCTCGACGAGGCCTACTTTAAGCGGCCGAGGCCGCTTGAGTTTACGCGAGAATATTACCGCGGCGCTCTTGGAAGCGTTAACGGCAACTCTTCAATCATCGGTCCACCCGACATACGCGTCGACCACGGCGCCTGCCGGAGCGCCCACACCTTCCTACGCGGCCATGGCCGCTAAATCTGTCCCGCCACCAGCACGTTCGGGCAAATCGAAGCGCTCTCGTCGTCGCCGGCCGACCTACATCGTCACAGGTTCCACCTGTACCCACTCCGCGGGTTCGACCCGCCCCCAGTCATCGTCCTCACCCTTGCGAGCAGTCTACTACTCAGTCCGACAGCCCAGCGTCATCTGCTACCCCTGTCGAGGCCAGTCAGGCTTGTCCTCCGGAGTCCCGGGAATCTTCTCGGGCTTCGGCGGATCCCCCGACTGCCTGGGCAGATAATCTTGTTGCGTCTATCAGGACTGCTCGCGACACTACCACAGTGCTTGCCCTGGTCTTCCAATCATTAGCTACCCTCTTTCCTCTACTTCCCCTAAATGGCTAATAGCCTGAGGATCATTGCGTGGAACGCCTTCGGGCTACTCCCCAGACGATCTGAACTAATGACTTTCGTGACGGAGTATGATGTTGATATCATACTTCTTTCCGAGACTCATCTGGCTCATTACCACTCGTTTTCCCTTCCTGCCTATGCCTGTTATCGTCAGAATCGTCCCCTACGGCCTCGCTGTCCCCCCTCGGGGGGCACAGCTGTTTTAGTCCACAGGCGGATATCCCACAGGCTTTTGCCTCCTCTAGATACATCTATTATTGAAGGCTGCGCGGTAGCGGTGGACGCCGGCGGATTGGAGCTGCGTGTTGTTTCTGCGTACCTCCGGCCTGGCCGGCGAACTCCGCCACCGCCCGAGGAGTGGGACGCCCTCCTCGACCACCCCCTCTTAACCATTGAAGCCGGCGACTTAAACGCCAAACACCCTTCATGGAACAGCCGCGTTGTCAACGCCTATCGAAATTCTCTGTTCCGGTTCGTCTCTGGCGACCCGGCACTTAATGTCATCGGCCCTGAAGACCCTACCTACTTCCCCTTTCACGGCCATCGGCCGGACGTTCTTGACATAGTAGTTATCAAGAACGTTGCCCGCAACATCGAGGTCTCGTCTGTGTCGGACCTTTCGTCCGATCACAATCCCCTTGTTATAACTGTTCGAGAGCTGTCGGCGTCACCCCGACTTCCCGCTCAGATTGTTAGGAGAGTCAACTGGCGATCCTATCATGACGAGGTCTCTCGAAGGTTACCATCTCTCCCGGCGGACCCAATCGTCACTCGTGACGATCTGGATCTCCGCGCCACAAATCTTCAGGAATTGGTCCAAGGTGTCATGGATCGACACACCTACGCACTCGAGGTGAATCATCGCAAATCGGCCTTACCTGCGGAAGTACTCCACGCCATCTGGCTACGGCGCCAGCTCCGCCGCAGATGGCAAAGAACCCGTGACCCAGTCGTTAAGCGACGATTTCAACAACAGTCCCTTTACGTCCAGCAGCTACTGCGGGACGTAAACTCTGATCGATGGGACTCATACCTTGAGTCTCTTGAAGTCGCCACGCCTCCGTCTGGAGAGCGGTGAGTAGACTGACCAGCGAGAAGAGAACTCGCAACCCGCTGGAAACCCCGAACGGGATTGTGTCTTCATCAGAAGGCAAGGCTGAGGTCTTCGCCGACTGCATGGAGTCGCAATTTACCGTTCATCGAGGCGTTTCGGATCCTGCCCACTCGGCAGAAGTCCGGGACTTCCTATCTGGTTATTTTTCTCGCCCTCCCGCTGGCCCTGACCTCCCGTTCGACAGAGACGAACTCGTTTCGTCTGTCTGTCGACTAAACCGCCGTCGCGCCCCCGGTCCTGACAGGATCGGGGCCGCTGCATTACAATATCTCCCTCCTCAGGCGTTGACCTCGTTCTCGAGCTGTTCAACTCTTGTCTCCGGCTACAGTACTTTCCCCGCCTGTGGAAAACTGCCAACATCGTTATGATTCCTAAACCCCGCATGCTTCCTGAAAGCTATCGGCCAATATCTCTCTTGCCAGTTATCTCGAAGGTGTTCGAGCGGTTCCTGCTGGCCCGCATCTCGCCGTTGTTGGATAACTTTATCCGCAACGAACAGTTCGGGTTTCGCAGAGAGCACTCGACCACGCTTCAATTAGTCCGCGTGGTAACGCAACTCTCTGACGCCACCAATAGGCGAGCGGCTACGGCCGCCGCACTGCTGGACGTGAGCAAGGCCTTCGATAAAGTCTGGCACGAAGGTCTACTCTTCAAACTTGCCAACTCCCCCATACCATCGTCCATAGTGTTTTCCTCCGGTCGTATCTCTGCGACCGAACCTTCAGGGTGAGCGTCGACGGAACCTGCTCTGCAGTTCGTCCCGTCACCGCCGTCGTACCTCAGGGATCTGTCTTCGGCCCCGTTCTGTACCTTGTGTACACGAACGACCTGCCTGTCTTGCCCGGTGTCACGTTGTCTTTGTTCGCTGACGATGCAATGTATCATTACAGCTCTGTGTCCCCGCGTTTTGCGAGTACACAGCTGCAGCGTCAGTTGGACCAGCTTCCGGACTGGCTACGGAAATGGCGGGTGACGATCAATACGGAGAAATCCGAGGCGATCTGTTTCACACGTAAGTCCATCTCCCGATGCCAGCCCCTCTCCCTGGAAGGGAGGCCTATCGCCTATAAAGAGTCGGTGAAGTATCTAGGCGTTCGGCTAGATCGTCGCCTTTGCTTCAACGCCCACGTGACGGAAACCCTTGCCAAGGCTCGCGGCGTCCGAGCCAAACTTTACCCATACCTCGCGTGCCGCAGCCCCCTGGCGCTGCGCACGAAAGTTACCCTCTATCTGTTGTTTCTCCGGTCTGTATTGACCTATGCGGCACCTGTTTGGTGGTCACTTGCCTCCGCCACCAACAGGCGTAAGCTGGAAAGTTTCCAATCCAGAACCCTCCGTTCCTTGTCGGGATCTCCTTGGTTTGTTAGAAACAGTGTAATTCGAGGAGGTCTACGAGTTCCTGCTCTCTCAGCCTTTGTCTGGTCATTAGCTGCGACTCTCTTTGCCGCAGCTGAAACCTCTTCCTTCCCTTACCTCACGACCATCAGCACCACGCAACCACCTCCCCCTGTCCGGGTCAAACGCCCTCGGGCGATTCTCGATGACCCGCCATAACTTTAAGTAAACTACTTAAATCTAATTTTGCATACTCACTATCTGACCTTGCCCCAGAATTTACCTGCAAAGCTGTTTCCTTCCTCCCTTCCTAGTATGCCGACCGCGCTGAATGCCGCTGCTACGCGCTATCACTGGCTCGGAGGCTCTCTGCCTCGCGGGGAGCGACCGACGCCTCACGGCGTCTGCACGCGGGACTGGGAACGGGTGACATCTGTCACCTGAACCCGTTCATGCGGCAGTGCACACTGATTGCTGAAATATTAAAATAAATAAAAATTTAAAAACCTTTCTCCCCCGCCTTCTCAGTTAACTGGTTGGCGGTTGTCCATTCCTGTTTTTTCTAGGTTACCTGTCGAATGAACCAGAACTACGTGTATCCACAGGCAGCCAATGGGCTCGTCCCAGATGCTGCAGTCATGCACCGGGTGCAAAGACGCCCCGCTACCACAGTGCTACATGCTACATGGCAGCGGTATGCGAACATCTGCTCTCCGTTACCAGCGGCGGACACAGTGAGTCAATCAGGGATCAGCAGCCGAGACGTGACCAACTACGTGCTCGGAGCGGGCCAATCAGCGATCCCGGTTAGTGCATAAAACCCGGGCCGGCAGAAAAGCCAGAAGGAATGGCCGAAGAATAGAACCGGCGTTCTTGCGTCTTCACTCTCCAGTTTCGCGCCAGCGATGGATTTCACTGGGCCGGCAGCCGACTCTACAACCGATGCCAAAAGAAGAGGAGGACTGCAGTACGCCACGAACAGCGGGCGAAGCCGCCGAACATCTCAGCGCGGCACTACCAACACCAGCGTTCTCGCCACCCGGTCCTTTTTAGGGCCACCAAAAATACTAGAGTGTACAATTGGCGCCATTTGTCATGCGGCAAGCCTTTTGTCCGGTGACAAGCAGCTAGGTTCGTTTCGGAACCAGCGTGCAACAGTTACTACCTACCTACTTGTGTTTTGTTCGTTTAATTATGTATTCCTCTGTTTGTCTTTATAATTTGTAATTTGATTATTTGTGTTCTGATTTATTCTGTGTATTATGGGAATCAGATCATGTTGAATTGGGACCCTCTTCTTCTGCCAGCGAATGATAGAAAATACTCTAAAAAAATATTTTGCCTCTAAAAAGAACACTTGGTACTAGAAAAAATTCGAATTAATTTTTAGTTTAACCTTTAGGCCTATCACAACCTGCAACAGTTGTTATGTACCCACGCCACACCACTGCTACCCATGGTTCTTCCTTGAGACTGCCAACCTAATATTTGTCATATTGAGATGGTGAATGGAAAATTGTAAAAAAAAGTAGGCTCAGGAGATATATGATGATTATAAACAAAGCAATCCTGGAGAATCAGAACTGTAATATTCAATCAAGAGGGAAACTGGTCGATAGATTAGTTAAATCATGATCCAGCATGGTCTAAAGTTATAGAAGAATTAATAAAGGTGGAAAGTGGAAATAGGGAAGGTTTCAACAATGAATAATATTACCTGATTTACAAATCTGTTAAGAGAACAGTGCTTATATTCATTAGACAATTCGTGAGAGGATTTTTAAATTTTCTATCTCATAAACAGACTTTATGCTGGAAACTCCACAATTATAGTATTTTATAAGATGGTGTGAAG
This sequence comes from Magicicada septendecula, assembly GCA_034769895.1. Classification (NCBI taxonomy): domain Eukaryota; kingdom Metazoa; phylum Arthropoda; class Insecta; order Hemiptera; family Cicadidae; genus Magicicada; species Magicicada septendecula. The sequence continues at coordinate 191,999,106 of CM068369.1, read as the reverse complement.
AGTTGTGTTTAACTTATAGGTTTATTATAACAAATTGCAGTCTACAAGTGAATGAGAGAAACAAGATCTAAGTTTTCACTCAACAATTTGACATTTGTTGGTCTATCTGTCTATATATTTGGGGTACATTTCATGATTACTTTTGAATGCATCAACCGATATTTTTTGTAAAACTTGGCACCCATATTCATACTTTTTTTACCCTACAGAGCTTTACTGTTTTTTAGATTGATTCTCCCCTAAACAGGGGGTGGGAGGCAAAAATGTGACATGGTCAAATTTGTTAAAAAATGGCAAAAATCAATGTGCGGTATTGAATTAAGGGCAACTTTACACAGAATCTGAAGTAGTAAAAACATTTTTGAAAATATAGAAATTTTAGGACCCCATCGCCCAAAAAGTGAGTTTAAGTATGAAAAAAATTTTTAAATCACGAACGCAATATGGCATATCAAATGAAAGGGAATTTTCACCCAAATCCAAATGTACTGATTACTAATGATAATTTGTTAACTTTAGGGACACTTGGGCCATAAATGGAACTTAACATTTCAAGTAAATTGTAAAAGTCTATGTGGTGTATCAAGTTATAAGGAATTTCATTCAAAATAAAATCTCAGTATCTTTAATAATTAGACAGAATTAATGTCTGTCAACACTGCTTGCAAATTTTGGATCACCTTCAAAATGTTCATAAGCTATGTATACAAAAGCTTTTATATACAAATATATATAGGCTGATTATATATAATTTTAAAATGTGTTAGATATAGGGTTATAGATACCTATAGAACCATATGTACACTTAAAGCTGGGACTAACTTACTTGTCATTAATTTAACTAAAGGCACAATGTAGTCAGTCGTCATTTGGCATGTTTCTTGGTGTTTATTATCTTACTGTCTACTTTGAATTGTTATTTTATTTAAAAAAATAGTAGAGTAAGTGAAATTTCACAATTTTCCTGATAATCTAAAAATTGATATCAAACTAATTATAAGTATCAATTCACACGTCATGGACAACAAAATCCATGATATCTAACATTGAAATTTACCTAACAATAAACATATTGTTACAACATTACAGAATATTCAACATGTTTCTCGGCAATTCTAGTGAAACTAGCTATAATGTTGTGTGTGTACGTGATTCTTAACAGGCGTTAGTGAGAATGTTTCAGACTTCGACGGCCGCACGCACTGTGTCAAGGACAAAGCAATTATGCTCTAGCGTAGTATGAATTATTCTGGAATTTCAACGGAGTATAAATATAGGAATTCAGCAGCGCTTAGTTTGGTTTGACTGGCGATTTATTCCAGTGCGGTTCGAAGTACTGTGGCGAAGTGTTATGTGTTTTACAATTGTGTGGGACTCTTTTAGTTGACATTTTTATTGGGTGTGAACAATTTTTATTTGATTTGTTGTAAGAGACTATCTTGTTGATTACAAACTGTTTAATTGTGATAATTAAAGCTGGTGATTAGTGACTTAATTGGTGTCTTGTATTTTGTTTTCCACTGTACATGTGACGATCAGTAGACCATCGTAACAATATTTCTTTTAAGACAGTGAGTGATTTCTGCAACTCAGGGAACTTATTAGTATATGATTACTTGTCTATTGTGTACCTTTCATATTTTATTGTTAATTTCTCATTTTCTCATACTGAATATTTTGTTACATATCTTTTTCAATTTTTTGAGTATTGTTTATTAATTAGGAAACAAATGTAAGTAAGCAATCTGGAACAGTCTGTCCTCCCTTATGAAACTGTTATTCAAATATTTGCTTAAATAAACACAAGTTTTAAAGTCTCTTCTGATTTCACACAACTCATCAACATTGCTGTGTCACTCCACTGTTGTGTTTATTCCTGTATTCTTCCTGCAAGATCATAAATGTTCAGTTCTAATATTACAAAATCAAATCTTACAAATAAGAAGGTGAATTAAGAAAAAGCTTCGTTTAGGAGATGGCTTATTTTTTCCCTTCAGCAACTTTTTAGATTTTCTTCTATTTTATAGACAGACAGCATGAGAATAATCACAAGAATTACCCTATCTACTCTGCTCTTGGGAACTATTAGAGATTTCTTAAGTCAAAGTCATCTGACACGACAGAATGGAGCTGTGTTAGAGGTAAGCAACAAGAACAAGAGAGAACAGATGGAGTGTTGTAAAGAACTTCAGAGATGAAGGGTTCAAAGGCATAAATGACAATTGGTGGTCAGCCATCAGGAACGAAGTACACAGCTACGACGGATTTCAACAAATGTTCCGGAAGAAGTACCGGCAGAGTCATTCCAAAACATCATCAGGGACAACATATGCTACGGTAGATTTGATTCAACCCGAGGACAAGCACCGACAGCCTACTTCCTAGAAAAAATATGTAAAAAGGAACTAGTAAAAACACGAGAAGAATTGGAGATGATAAAGAATGGTGTAATTAATGTACTTAATATCCCAATTACCGACCATAAAAAAACCATGAATTTCAAAGATTATAGGAGGAGGTCAAAAGAAATTTTAGAAATGACTTATAATAAAACAGTATGTAACAACTTAAAAAAGTCTATAGGTAAATAGAAAACACTAGAAGTAAAAATGCATAATAAAATATCAGTGATAGCATTAATGATGGATATACCATTAACACATTTGTTTAATAAACAAAATGATAAAGTGATTGAAGTAGGCCTTGATACAAATGAAAATTTTATGGCAGAAAATTGAAGTACAAGGTAATAGAGAGAGAATTAGCAAGGACAGAAATAATTCCGAACACCTTAGTAATCCGAGGAAGAAGAGTAACTGAGTTTATGGACCACGGATAAACTAATTACAAACACACTCTCGAAAAAAAGGGACTGATTTTCTGTGTACCGACCAAGCAAACCATTTGAAAAGGGAAACAAAGAAATAATATTAATTAAGACAAAGACAATATAAATGAAGATTTAAAGAGATGAACCAAATAAAGAAACAATAAAAAAAAAACAAATAAAGGCCAGACTCTGTGGGCAGATTCCGAAGACAGTTTGATCCAGGGATCAACACCGAAGAAAAAACTATGTCAGTGACAGTAATAAAAATAATCATTATAATGAAAATAATGACACTCAAGATAATAATCAGAATAATCCAAACCAAAGTAATAATAACAACAATGATAACAGGAATAGAACCAGGAGGAGGAGTTTTGATGACAGAAGGGATGAAAAAAAATATAACAGAAATAATGAAGAGAGCATAAATAATAACCAGGACAGGGGCAAAGGTGTATGACAGATTTCAACGGAATGAAAGAGTTATGAAAAAAGGTATAACAACACTGCAATAAATAAAATGGTAAGGTGAGAGCTGCTGGTAGGCAAAATAAAATAGAGATGTCAAGTCAGGGTAACATAATTCCGACGGTGTTCATAGATACAAAAGTTACCATTTAAAGAAATGACAGAGTGTAGGATGCTACGGCGCCACTCAGAAGTCATAAATATGGGTAGTAGCCAAAGAGCACTGTACCATGCACTGGGGGAATGGTCGACTGAGGATAACAGGCCGCAAATGTGCCACTCACATTCGATAGTCATTCACTGTGCCATGTAGAGTTAGGGAGAAATTATAGCACCAGTTGGAGGATAAGCCCACATAGAAGATAACTAATGAAACCAGAAGGTAGAAGAATTTGATGCAAATAAAACCACCAGTATGAGCAAGATAACCAATTACAAGAAAGGCAGTCGTTTGGAAGAACACAAAAAATAAAGAAGAATAAGTACAAAATTATCAACCAAAGAATTTTAATTATGGATCATTGTTTTTCACCCCTGCAAAAGTTAACAAGAAACAATACTCCATAGAGTAATTAATCTCATGAAACCTGTCCAATTCCTGCAATACAATGGAGCAACGATAAGAAAAATTTTTTTAAATAAAGAAGAAAAAAGTTTTATGAATAAACCAGAGGGAGAAGGGGCTTAACAGATTATTTTCCCCAAACCCTGTTTAACAAAAATAATCATGTTTTGGTGAGGAGGTATATGTAATGTGACAAACATTACATGCCCAGTCAAACAAAATAAAATGATCAATCCTACAAAACAAACAGAAAAACTACCTCTATAAAGGAAAAATAATAGAAAATGTAAAATAAAACTATAAAATAAGTAAGAGTATAAAGTTAAAAATAATGTAAAATCCAACACAGAGGTACAATACCAAGTGAGAACAATTTTGTAAATAACTATATGCTGAACACTGTGGAAAAAAAGTGATAAGTGAAGGAAGAAAAAGTGTAATATAATGAGTGATCAGTAATAACAGAAAAGACTGTTAAAATTAATGATTCACCCCAAATGTATGAAACAAAAGAAACATAGACTATAAATAAGATTAAGGGAGACATGATTTATATTATTTTGAATGTTCAGCAACATATATTAATTAGGATTTAAAGCCAAGTCCCATATTTATTTCAAGGGAAAAGACTACAATTAGAATGTTCAATTTATTTAAATAATTGTATTAAGAGTTAGTTATGTTTAAATATGTTTTGTGTATAATAATGTTAGTAATATTGTTATTAAGAATATTAATATTATAATATTGCTATTATGAATTGTGAAAGAAGAAAAAGGTTGTAAGAAAATAGACACACTGTTATGTATAGACACATGTTTAAAATACCATAGATACCTAAATTAGGCTCAGAGACACTAAATAGAATTAATCAGTCAACAAAATTTGGCAAACTAAGGAAAAAATTACTACTATGGAATGTAAACCAGTTTGTAATAAGTAATAATCCCATCAATCAATGTAATCCCAGCCATAAAGGCACAACTCTAAAGTAGCATGTCTATAATTCCTGTTTAAAGGTAATATTAGCATTGGAAGGTAATAGAAGCATTAATTTCAGATAATCAAACCACTATAAAGATAATATAAACAGTAAGAAATATCCTAATCAACAAAACAAAATATTAAATAGTTCAGTAGAAGGTAATACTAAGGAAGTCACAATTACTTATACTAAAGGTAAAAGAAATCAACTATTAGTAAAATAACCAGTAGTATAATAAATTTATTAATCAGAAATGATATAACTAAGAAACCAGATGATAAAGGTATATTACAATGTTTAAACATACAAGCCAAACAGAAAATATCTTCAGTAAATGTAAACCTATATGAAAATAATGTAAAGACCAAAATTTTGTAAAGATGGTAATTCATCTATTAGGAAACAGACACCAACCAAAAGGGATATCAAAATCTTTGTAATTTTATAATGAAAAACACTATGTAATTAGATTTAACTATACTTATATGATAATTAGGGAGTAAATTAGAGTGGAATTGTAAAAATCTTATAATTTAAATAATAAGGGTCATGTGACACCTAATTGCATTGGGATTAACCAATGAGGAATTTTTGAAATTTTCTCAAACTCGTTGAAGAGGAAGAAAAAACATGACAGTCTATTGTTAAATCTAAAGGTATCAACATCAACTCAGTGAAGCTAATGGCCAGAGTATTGGTGAGGATCAGATCCGAGTGTAACGGAAAAAATACAAGAATATAAAAAGAAAAAAATATAAAGTGACAGAAGATTCAATAAAAATATAAAAAAAGGTTAATATTTACCTGTGCTCCACCATACAATCTTGAAGTGAAATTTTTTTTTTTTTTATTCTTCTATGTTATATAAACACGCGAAAATTAATTTTAAACGGGGGTCGAAGCTATTTACGAAGAAAAAAAATAAAATAAATACTCCCATAAGGATGCATGCAAAAGTGAATGATCGCCATATTGACTGTGTAGACGGTGAGCCGAATTTGACTGGAAATCATGTTGATGCGTTTCCAAAACAAAATTTACATGATTCTTACATGTTCAAAATTGCGTTGAGCCCAAACGGCGGTTTAAAGCTTTGCGTTGAGCCCACCGCGAGTTTATTATTAGTAACCTCGGAGGCGCCGAAGGCGCCGTAGACTAAAGCATGTGCGGTGAGCCGGCTACCCAAAATCACTCTCAGCGGTGGATACTGTAGGAAACTGATGAGTCGGCCACCCACGAGTCTGAAATGTAATGCTTTGCGTTGTAGGCAATTGAATTACGTTAAGGCAAAATGTAGTGGTGATCCCACTAACTACTCAGTTAATATGGCGTATGGTGTAGCACAGGTAAATATTTACCTAAAAAAATAACAAGAAATAACCAACCTGAAGTCTATTAGAAGAAGCTAATATAAAAACAATAACGGTAAAGGAGAGAAATATCAGACGGCGAGATCGAAAATATCCTTATATTAATAAACTCTTTAATAAACTACACCAACACCAAGATTAACTGCACTACACTTCATAACAGCACTAAAGTGAACGTAAAAGCAATTGCAAATAGACACAGTGAACTTTATTAGGAAAAAACATTTATTTAAACTAAAACTCGTAGCAGTATTTTGCCATACAACACGAGCTGGTCAACAAGCGGCCATCTTTGTTTTTCATAGCCATTCGCTCACAGCGACGTCAGTTCAGCTTTTGGTAGAAAATTGAAAAAATACATTAACATTTTGTTCTAGACAAATAAAATTAGTTTAAACCATTTTTAGTCAATAAGAGTTATAATTATTGTAAGGTATTGTACTTACAAACTGTGTTTCTTACTTTATAATAGCAGTCAGATAAGAACCTAACTAAATAACGTTAAATATTTTATAAAATTTGTAACGACCCAACTGAGTGTGAGTCGATACGGGCAGAATACATTTCGACCCAATAGTTGTCGAATCAACTCTGAATAAAGAAACGTTTTAATAAAAACTAATTAAACTGGTACATCGAGTATTATTTTTTTGTAATTTGAATTAGGATTAAGGGTTTTCTGGCATTAAAGAAGAGAAAACTTACAGCGGCCATTGAAATTAGATTCAACCCAAGGAGCCAGCGACATAACCTAATTCTACCGAATCGATACGGAAATCGAACAGGATTTACACAAACCATTTGTTTCAAATAAATTTTACCACTCGAGAGAGTGAGTGGAATAATAATTAGTCAGTTTTCTTACTAATAAAGATAAATTTTGGGAAGAATTACACGAAATTAATTAAAATAAGTAAAAGAGAAAAAATAAAATAAAAATTTGTTTATTCTAATAAAATAAAATTTTTTTTTGACCAAATATTTTCGACAAGCAAACACGAATTTAAATAACGTTAACAGACCTAGATTTTTGAAACTTTACATTTCAAATTGATGCAACCAACGTGTGGCTGGGTAAACCATAAAACCCATACATATTTTGTATTTTGAAACTTTATGTTTCAATATATATAATGGTCTCTCTCTCTCTCTCTATCTCTTACACACACACACACACACACACACACACACACACACACACACACACACACACACACACACACACACAAATGTATAAATATAATATATGTTCAAAAAATGCATAAATTATTGTTAATATATATTTACCAACTGGTGAACAGAATAACATCCAGTGAGCAGTTGACCCTTGTGAACCTACCGAGAACCATCGGATTATTTTTAATACAGGATTAAAAAAATCAAGAAGTGTGTGTGATCCAGTATCTCTGTTCCAGTAGAGCTGCAGGCGATCACCAAATATACTGCTCACATAAATTGACAATCTAAGTTATACAGCAAGAATACCACAAGTATAAATGATATTTTGATACTAATGCATTACAGCAGACCATCTTCAAATTAAAGTCACTGTAATTTAAAATATATAAAAATATTTCAACAGTATTCTTATTCCCAATATATATTAGCCAATTCTTATAAGTTTCATCAACATATCTGTACATTATATAATAATAAGTGATTACCTGTATGCGGTCCGCCGTGTGACTTCTCAAACTTATTACGTTACGCGTTTCAAGGCGTATGCCTCATCATCAGACGTATAAAACCAAAAACACACATATCACACAAAACTGCGTTTGTCAAAAAATAAAATTGCAGAAACAAGCATATTATGTGCACGTGATGTAGGGTGCGCACCCGTTCAAGTGTTGTCTGCTACTGATTGGAATTCGTTGAGCAGTCTCAAAGCAGTATCATACAGGCAGTTAGATACAAAGTTCAATTGTTCATTCAGAACACAATCACGACTGCTATCATTATTATATGCATTATAAATTTCCAGCTCCTCCAAGGCATTCATAAAACGGCCCTTGTTACATATATGCAAAGGCATTAGATTGGACTTAAAATCTGTATAATTGTGATTGTGTTGGGTCAGATGACGAGTGTAATTAGATTTTATATCATTATAATTATGTGTCTTTTTTGGTAAGTGTTCACGGAAGCGTTTGTAAAAACCTCTTCCGGTCTGACCTATATAGAAGCTGTTACAATCATTGCAAACCAGTTTATAAATGCCTGTTTTTTCTTCAATAGGTAAGGACAGTTTAGGTCTAAGTATATTAATTAGTTTATTATTGGTTCTAAAAGACATAGTATAACCAATATTGTTCATCACTGAGGATAAAATTTTTGGCATGATGTATGTGTATTTCGCAGATATAAATTTTTTCGGTGTTTTATTAAGTGGACGGGGCTTAAGTTGAATGTTATTATGCTTCTTTAGCAATTTGTCAATGATGTGACTACTGTAACCATTGGAAACTGCAATAAATCTTATTGTATTTAGCTCAGTCTCGAAATCATTATTGTCAAGGGGGACTGTCAACAATCTATGGATTAAACTATTATATGCTGCCATTTTTTGAGAGTATGGATGGTGGGAATCTGCATGTATTGTATGGTTAGTGGCAGTAGGCTTCCTAAAAATATTGAATTTCAATGTGTCCAATCGTCTAGTGAGGGTCAGGTCTAGAAAGTTAATTGAGTTATCATGCGCGGTCTCTAAAGTAAATTGAATATTATTGTTGAGTTCATTTAAAAGATTTTTAAAGGAGTCAACTTGTCTCAAATTTATAATGCATATAATAATGATAGCAGTCGTGATTGTGTTCTGAATGAACAATTGAACTTTGTATCTAACCGCCTGTATGATACTGCTTTGAGACTGCTCAACGAATTCCAATCAGTAGCAGACAACATTTGAACGGGTGCGCACCCTACATCACGTGCACATAATATGCTTGTTTCTGCAATTGTATTTTTTGACAAACGCAGTTTTGTGTAAAATGTGTGTGTTTGGTTTTATACGTTTGATGATGAGGCATACGCCTTGAAACGCGTAACGTAATAAGTTTGAGAAGTCACACGGCGGACCACATACAGGTAATCACTTATTATTACATAAAAGTGACTTGGATACCATACGAAACATGAATATCTGTACATTGTCAGATATCTTTCAATGTGAAAGTGATAAACAGTGTAAGTGTTAGAAGTGAGAGAATAAACAATTCACAATAATAAGAAAAAGGAAACAAAGATAATAAAACAGATTGTAAAAGATGGATATACAACTAATATAATAGTGTTAATTAATAATAAACTAGTACTATGAGTGCAATGAAAATAAGACATCCTATGTTAATAAAAATATTCAAGGGATGATTATCAAGATAGAATAAATGGTGTTATAATGTTATTCACCAAAATTGTAATTTGTTCAATTAAAAGAGTTGAGTTTGTAAGAAGGAATATGGCTGAAAGGTAAACAGGCCATAAACCTAATTTTTGTGTTATATTTATAGTAATATTAAGTGATAAACAAGTTATAAGAAATGGCAATAGATATAAGAAAGGAGATAAATTTTACAAACATAATATTAATCATTAGAGTAAAGACAGAAAAAGAAATAAGAGAATAACAGACAAGCAATGATTTTGTAAAGGGGGTAAGGTCGCGAAGGCTACTACAATGCTTTTTAAATGGAGCGTTTATGGTACACATGACCCATTTCCTCAGGACTTACTCGAAGGATTTATTTGAAATTTTTACCTCTTCCTTCTGTGTATACAGTAAATGTACTGAACTAAAATTAATCCTCTAACTTAAAAAAATGTGATTTAATTATCCTAATTTAAAAAAATATAAAAAAAAAACAGAAATGTTTTATTTTAAATATTTTTTATTGTAAGTAATGATTGGATCTCATTAATAATTCTAGTTCAGTATAAGTACAAAGTTATGTTTTACACACTTGCAAAAGTTCAGCACTATAGGTTGAGTAGAAGCTGAGATAATGGGACATTTATGAAAAAAAAATACAGGTTTTGGTAAAACAGGTTTAAAGATGACACTACACATTTTTACACATTTAAAACTCTCCAGGTCCATAGGAACAATCTTCCTTGCTTTCCTCTTCTTCCCTCTTTCTTTTTCTGTCTTCTTTTGACTCTAGCTTCTTTTGTCACTGATTCTGCTTCTTTTTCCGCTTTTGCAACACGTAACTCATCGATTTGCCTCAGCGCCTTTACCATGTTCTTGCCTGGTTGAATAGCAAGTTCTTAGAAAACTCTGGCCTTCCACATAGCTCCTTCATTAAATGTAAGAACTGCATCATACAATCCAATTCTCAGAGATTTTAAGCACACAAATGTAGTCTTGGGCACCCTGCTCCATATTACATGGTTTAGGCTTTCGTTAGGGTTTTGCGTTTTACCATGCAAGCATTTACGCAATAACTCAGGTTTACTCAGGTCTTGAAACACTGGTTTGATTGATTCCATAACAGCCAAGGGCAGAGCGTGTTTGTGAGAATATGTTTCATTACTTTCTTGGGCCTTGTTATATCTCCACCAAGATTCAGGTCCTTTAGGGCAAAGTTGGTGCTGTGGATGGGTGTCGGTTGACAATTATTTGTGATAAAATATGGCCCATATTTCTTTTTTCATAAGTGTTTGATCATGAATGTTCCTCCTAATTGCAAGGCCATAGTACCTTTGCAACTGGTCTATTTCACTATCAGTCAATCTTCCTTTTCCACCTAAGCCCTTTCCATCTGATAGGACAGTACCTTTTAGGGTATTTTTCACCCGACGCAACCTTGTTCCAACTCTTTTTTGAACATGGCCAATACACTCAAGCTTTTCTATCGTTGTATCACCATAAGGCTTCTCAGATTGTACATGCTGAAACCCTTTGGAGTCACCATCCCCCAGATATTTTATATATATAACTCCACGTTTTTCTTCTGAATGCTGGAAGATTTTCAGCACTCTGTTACATTCCATTTCTCCACTCGAACCTTCATGATTTTTCAAACAGTTGGTCTGATGTTCAACCTTTTTGTTTGGATTTTTTATACAACCATGGCAAAACTTAGTAAGGCACTCTACATCTACCACTTTACCTGTGTCAAATGATGTGGCTGTTATGACACCATTTAGTGAGGTGTGGCCTCGCTTTTGCCACGTTCCGTCGAATACAGCAGCGATGTCTGAACTTCCATTGTTTTCCTTTACTGTTTCATGAGCAGCATTGACCATTGAGGCTTCTGTCACAAAACTAAGAGCATTCAAAAACAAATCATTACTGAATTTTAGAGGAGGTTAAGGCAGATTTAAAACTGCACACAATGTTTTAGCAGCTGCAGCTCCTTTTCCAATTGAACGGAGAGCATATACAAATCTCATGTTTATTTCATATAACCTATTTTTAGTGATCTTTGAACTCATTGTTCTATCATTTTCTTGACAGTTTGAGCATTTCAGTACTAAATTGCTTGCTAAACCTACACTTTTATTAGCATCTTCACCTAGTGTATTTTTCACAGTTGCAAAACTTACATTTTACAAATTGTCACAATAAGTTAGATAACTGGTTTAGGTCTACAAGAGCAAAGGCTGAATCACTATTTAGAGCATTTATGCCTACATTGTTATCTACCTTATTAAGATAGCTTAACTTCTTTTTAGATGAGCTAGGAGGATGTTCCAAAGAAACAGGCCTTAGAGGAACCTCATTATTTATAGGTTCAGTACCAGTAACAAGCAGACATTCCTCAGAATTTTCATTGCACACATTCTCCCCTAAAGAGTACCTATTACCACAAAACTTTCTTTTTTTGAATAATTTCTTTGATCTTGTCATTTCAATATAAAAAGAAAGCTCACAATCGGAGAAAACTTCACTTTCCAACAATAGAAACACAGCACAGCAGAAAGAAAACAATGGTAAACTACAGATGTTGTTTTTATGTTATGTTTACTAAAATACATCAACTGTTGAACATATGCTGTAAAATCAGCTGATCAAAACACAAAGCCAACAAAATATAAAGTATTATAATATATTATACGAAATTACACACTGAAGCAACAGGGAAGTATTCTTGAGCTGAGGCACTGAGAAAAACGAAGTGCAGACATAAACTAAAAAATTTATTTAGACCTTATTTGGTAGAATTATTATTATAATGTATATATTTTCTTGTTCTAGACAAAATGTGCTATCATATAAAAAAATTTAAAAAAAATTGTAACAAAAAAAATAGTTTTTTCGCGACCTTACCCCCTAATTAAGAACATTCAATTATTGTAAAACTGCCCAAATTAATTCAAAAAGTAAATAAGTCATAAGTGACAGCAAGCAAAACATATGTAAATGAAAAATAATCTTTAATTTGGGTAAAATAAGAAGATATAGCTAGAAGATAACATCCAGTGAGCAGTTGACCCTTGTGAACCTACCGAGAACCATCGGATTATTTTTAATACAGGATTAAAAAAATCAAGAAGTGTGTGTGATCCAGTATCTCTGTTCCAGTAGAGCTGCAGGCGATCACCAAATATACTGCTCACATAAATTGACAATCTAAGTTATACAGCAAGAATACCACAAGTATAAATGATATTTTGATACTAATGCATTACAGCAGACCATCTTCAAATTAAAGTCACTGTAATTTAAAATATATAAAAATATTTCAACAGTATTCTTATTCCCAATATATATTAGCCAATTCTTATAAGTTTCATCAACATATCTGTACATTATATAATAATAAGTGATTACCTGTATGCGGTCCGCCGTGTGACTTCTCAAACTTATTACGTTACGCGTTTCAAGGCGTATGCCTCATCATCAGACGTATAAAACCAAAAACACACATATCACACAAAACTGCGTTTGTCAAAAAATAAAATTGCAGAAACAAGCATATTATGTGCACGTGATGTAGGGTGCGCACCCGTTCAAGTGTTGTCTGCTACTGATTGGAATTCGTTGAGCAGTCTCAAAGCAGTATCATACAGGCAGTTAGATACAAAGTTCAATTGTTCATTCAGAACACAATCACGACTGCTATCATTATTATATGCATTATAAATTTCCAGCTCCTCCAAGGCATTCATAAAACGGCCCTTGTTACATATATGCAAAGGCATTAGATTGGACTTAAAATCTGTATAATTGTGATTGTGTTGGGTCAGATGACGAGTGTAATTAGATTTTATATCATTATAATTATGTGTCTTTTTTGGTAAGTGTTCACGGAAGCGTTTGTAAAAACCTCTTCCGGTCTGACCTATATAGAAGCTGTTACAATCATTGCAAACCAGTTTATAAATGCCTGTTTTTTCTTCAATAGGTAAGGACAGTTTAGGTCTAAGTATATTAATTAGTTTATTATTGGTTCTAAAAGACATAGTATAACCAATATTGTTCATCACTGAGGATAAAATTTTTGGCATGATGTATGTGTATTTCGCAGATATACATTTTTTCGGTGTTTTATTAAGTGGACGGGGCTTAAGTTGAATGTTATTATGCTTCTTTAGCAATTTGTCAATGATGTGACTACTGTAACCATTGGAAACTGCAATAAATCTTATTGTATTTAGCTCAGTCTCGAAATCATTATTGTCAAGGGGGACTGTCAACAATCTATGGATTAAACTATTATATGCTGCCATTTTTTGAGAGTATGGATGGTGGGAATCTGCATGTATTGTATGGTTAGTGGCAGTAGGCTTCCTAAAAATATTGAATTTCAATGTGTCCAATCGTCTAGTGAGGGTCAGGTCTAGAAAGTTAATTGAGTTATCATGTTCGGTCTCTAAAGTAAATTGAATATTATTGTTGAGTTCATTTAAAAGATTTTTAAAGGAGTCAACTTGTCTCAAATTTATAATGCATATAATAATGATAGCAGTCGTGATTGTGTTCTGAATGAACAATTGAACTTTGTATCTAACCGCCTGTATGATACTGCTTTGAGACTGCTCAACGAATTCCAATCAGTAGCAGACAACATTTGAACGGGTGCGCACCCTACATCACGTGCACATAATATGCTTGTTTCTGCAATTGTATTTTTTGACAAACGCAGTTTTGTGTAAAATGTGTGTGTTTGGTTTTATACGTTTGATGATGAGGCATACGCCTTGAAACGCGTAACGTAATAAGTTTGAGAAGTCACACGGCGGACCACATACAGGTAATCACTTATTATTACATAAAAGTGACTTGGATACCATACGAAACATGAATATCTGTACATTGTCAGATATCTTTCAATGTGAAAGTGATAAACAGTGTAAGTGTTAGAAGTGAGAGAATAAACAATTCACAATAATAAGAAAAAGGAAACAAAGATAATAAAACAGATTGTAAAAGATGGATATACAACTAATATAATAGTGTTAATTAATAATAAACTAGTACTATGAGTGCAATGAAAATAAGACATCCTATGTTAATAAAAATATTCAAGGGATGATTATCAAGATAGAATAAATGGTGTTATAATGTTATTCACCAAAATTGTAATTTGTTCAATTAAAAGAGTTGAGTTTGTAAGAAGGAATATGGCTGAAAGGTAAACAGGCCATAAACCTAATTTTTGTGTTATATTTATAGTAATATTAAGTGATAAACAAGTTATAAGAAATGGCAATAGATATAAGAAAGGAGATAAATTTTACAAACATAATATTAATCATTAGAGTAAAGACAGAAAAAGAAATAAGAGAATAACAGACAAGCAATGATTTTGTAAAGGGGGTAAGGTCGCGAAGGCTACTACAATGCTTTTTAAATGGAGCGTTTATGGTACACATGACCCATTTCCTCAGGACTTACTCGAAGGATTTATTTGAAATTTTTACCTCTTCCTTCTGTGTATACAGTAAATGTACTGAACTAAAATTAATCCTCTAACTTAAAAAAATGTGATTTAATTATCCTAATTTAAAAAAATATTAAAAAAAAACAGAAATGTTTTATTTTAAATATTTTTTATTGTAAGTAATGATTGGATCTCATTAATAATTCTAGTTCAGTATAAGTACAAAGTTATGTTTTACACACTTGCAAAAGTTCAGCACTATAGGTTGAGTAGAAGCTGAGATAATGGGACATTTATGAAAAAAAAATACAGGTTTTGGTAAAACAGGTTTAAAGATGACACTACACATTTTTACACATTTAAAACTCTCCAGGTCCATAGGAACAATCTTCCTTGCTTTCCTCTTCTTCCCTCTTTCTTTTTCTGTCTTCTTTTGACTCTAGCTTCTTTTGTCACTGATTCTGCTTCTTTTTCCGCTTTTGCAACACGTAACTCATCGATTTGCCTCAGCGCCTTTACCATGTTCTTGCCTGGTTGAATAGCAAGTTCTTAGAAAACTCTGGCCTTCCACATAGCTCCTTCATTAAATGTAAGAACTGCATCATACAATCCAATTCTCAGAGATTTTAAGCACACAAATGTAGTCTTGGGCACCCTGCTCCATATTACATGGTTTAGGCTTTCGTTAGGGTTTTGCGTTTTACCATGCAAGCATTTACGCAATAACTCAGGTTTACTCAGGTCTTGAAACACTGGTTTGATTGATTCCATAACAGCCAAGGGCAGAGCGTGTTTGTGAGAATATGTTTCATTACTTTCTTGGGCCTTGTTATATCTCCACCAAGATTCAGGTCCTTTAGGGCAAAGTTGGTGCTGTGGATGGGTGTCGGTTGACAATTATTTGTGATAAAATATGGCCCATATTTCTTTTTTCATAAGTGTTTGATCATGAATGTTCCTCCTAATTGCAAGGCCATAGTACCTTTGCAACTGGTCTATTTCACTATCAGTCAATCTTCCTTTTCCACCTAAGCCTTTTCCATCTGATAGGACAGTACCTTTTAGGGTATTTTTCACCCGACGCAACCTTGTTCCAACTCTTTTTTGAACATGGCCAATACACTCAAGCTTTTCTATCGTTGTATCACCGTAAGGCTTCTCAGATTGTACATGCTGAAACCCTTTGGAGTCACCATCCCCCAGATATTTTATATATATAACTCCACGTTTTTCTTCTGAATGCTGGAAGATTTTCAGCACTCTGTTACATTCCATTTCTCCACTCGAACCTTCATGATTTTTCAAACAGTTGGTCTGATGTTCAACCTTTTTGTTTGGATTTTTTATACAACC
Source organism: Magicicada septendecula (assembly GCA_034769895.1). Classification (NCBI taxonomy): domain Eukaryota; kingdom Metazoa; phylum Arthropoda; class Insecta; order Hemiptera; family Cicadidae; genus Magicicada; species Magicicada septendecula. Next base: position 191,982,707 of record CM068369.1, on the reverse strand, counting down.
ATGGCAAAACTTAGTAAGGCACTCTACATCTACCACTTTACCTGTGTCAAATGATGTGGCTGTTATGACACCATTTAGTAAGGTGTGGCCTCGCTTTTGCCACGTTCCGTCGAATACAGCAGCGATGTCTGAACTTCCATTGTTTTCCTTTACTGTTTCATGAGCAGCATTGACCATTGAGGCTTCTGTCACAAAACTAAGAGCATTCAAAAACAAATCATTACTGAATTTTAGAGGAGGTTAAGGCAGATTTAAAACTGCACACAATGTTTTAGCAGCTGCAGCTCCTTTTCCAATTGAACGGAGAGCATATACAAATCTCATGTTTATTTCATATAACCTATTTTTAGTGATCTTTGAACTCATTGTTCTATCATTTTCTTGACAGTTTGAGCATTTCAGTACTAAATTGCTTGCTAAACCTACACTTTTATTAGCATCTTCACCTAGTGTATTTTTCACAGTTGCAAAACTTACATTTTACAAATTGTCACAATAAGTTAGATAACTGGTTTAGGTCTACAAGAGCAAAGGCTGAATCACTATTTAGAGCATTTATGCCTACATTGTTATCTACCTTAGAAAGATAGCTTAACTTCTTTTTAGATGAGCTAGGAGGATGTTCCAAAGAAACAGGCCTTAGAGGAACCTCATTATTTATAGGTTCAGTACCAGTAACAAGCAGACATTCCTCAGAATTTTTATTGCACACATTCTCCCCTAAAGAGTACCTATTACCACAAAACTTTCTTTTTTTGAATAATTTCTTTGATCTTGTCATTTCAATATAAAAAGAAAGCTCACAATCGGAGAAAACTTCACTTTCCAACAATAGAAACACAGCACAGCAGAAAGAAAACAATGGTAAACTACAGATGTTGTTTTTATGTTATGTTTACTAAAATACATCAACTGTTGAACATATGCTGTAAAATCAGCTGATCAAAACACAAAGCCAACAAAATATAAAGTATTATAATATATTATACGAAATTACACACTGAAGCAACAGGGAAGTATTCTTGAGCTGAGGCACTGAGAAAAACGAAGTGCAGACATAAACTAAAAAATTTATTTAGACCTTATTTGGTCGAATTATTATTATAATGTATATATTTTCTTGTTCAAGACAAAATGTGCTATCATATAAAAAAATTTAAAAAAAATTGTAACAAACAAAATAGTTTTTTCGTGACCTTACCCCCTAATTAAGAACATTCAATTATTGTAAAACAGCCCAAATTAATTCAAAAAGTAAATAAGTCATAAGTGACAGCAAGCAAAACATATGTAAATGAAAAATAATCTTTAATTTGGGTAAAATAAGAAGATATAGCTAGAAGATAACATCCAGTGAGCAGTTGACCCTTGTGAACCTACCGAGAACCATCGGATTATTTTTAATACAGGATTAAAAAAATCAAGAAGTGTGTGTGATCCAGTATCTCTGTTCCAGTAGAGCTGCAGGCGATCACCAAATATACTGCTCACATAAATTGACAATCTAAGTTATACAGCAAGAATACCACAAGTATAAATGATATTTTGATACTAATGCATTACAGCAGACCATCTTCAAATTAAAGTCACTGTAATTTAAAATATATAAAAACATTTCAACAGTATTCTTATTCCCAATATATATTAGCCAATTCTTATAAGTTTCATCAACATATCTGTACATTATATAATAATAAGTGATTACCTGTATGCGGTCCGCCGTGTGACTTCTCAAACTTATTACGTTACGCGTTTCAAGGCGTATGCCTCATCATCAGACGTATAAAACCAAAAACACACATATCACACAAAACTGCGTTTGTCAAAAAATAAAATTGCAGAAACAAGCATATTATGTGCACGTGATGTAGGGTGCGCACCCGTTCAAGTGTTGTCTGCTACTGATTGGAATTCGTTGAGCAGTCTCAAAGCAGTATCATACAGGCAGTTAGATACAAAGTTCAATTGTTCATTCAGAACACAATCACGACTGCTATCATTATTATATGCATTATAAATTTCCAGCTCTTCCAAGGCATTCATAAAACGGCCCTTGTTACATATATGCAAAGGCATTAGATTGGACTTAAAATCTGTATAATTGTGATTGTGTTGGGTCAGATGACGAGTGTAATTAGATTTTATATCATTATAATTATGTGTCTTTTTTGGTAAGTGTTCACGGAAGCGTTTGTAAAAACCTCTTCCGGTCTGACCTATATAGAAGCTGTTACAATCATTGCAAACCAGTTTATAAATGCCTGTTTTTTCTTCAATAGGTAAGGACAGTTTAGGTCTAAGTATATTAATTAGTTTATTATTGGTTCTAAAAGACATAGTATAACCAATATTGTTCATCACTGAGGATAAAATTTTTGGCATGATGTATGTGTATTTCGCAGATATAAATTTTTTCGGTGTTTTATTAAGTGGACGGGGCTTAAGTTGAATGTTATTATGCTTCTTTAGCAATTTGTCAATGATGTGACTACTGTAACCATTGGAAACTGCAATAAATCTTATTGTATTTAGCTCAGTCTCGAAATCATTATTGTCAAGGGGGACTGTCAACAATCTATGGATTAAACTATTATATGCTGCCATTTTTTGAGAGTATGGATGGTGGGAATCTGCATGTATTGTATGGTTAGTGGCAGTAGGCTTCCTAAAAATATTGAATTTCAATGTGTCCAATCGTCTAGTGAGGGTCAGGTCTAGAAAGTTAATTGAGTTATCATGCTCGGTCTCTAAAGTAAATTGAATATTATTGTTGAGTTCATTTAAAAGATTTTTAAAGGAGTCAACTTGTCTCAAATTTATAATGCATATAATAATGATAGCAGTCGTGATTGTGTTCTGAATGAACAATTGAACTTTGTATCTAACCGCCTGTATGATACTGCTTTGAGACTGCTCAACGAATTCCAATCAGTAGCAGACAACATTTGAACGGGTGCGCACCCTACATCACGTGCACATAATATGCTTGTTTCTGCAATTGTATTTTTTGACAAACGCAGTTTTGTGTAAAATGTGTGTGTTTGGTTTTATACGTTTGATGATGAGGCATACGCCTTGAAACGCGTAATGTAATAAGTTTGAGAAGTCACACGGCGGACCACATACAGGTAATCACTTATTATTACATAAAAGTGACTTGGATACCATACGAAACATGAATATCTGTACATTGTCAGATATCTTTCAATGTGAAAGTGATAAACAGTGTAAGTGTTAGAAGTGAGAGAATAAACAATTCACAATAATAAGAAAAAGGAAACAAAGATAATAAAACAGATTGTAAAAGATGGATATACAACTAATATAATAGTGTTAATTAATAATAAACTAGTACTATGAGTGCAATGAAAATAAGACATCCTATGTTAATAAAAATATTCAAGGGATGATTATCAAGATAGAATAAATGGTGTTATAATGTTATTCACCAAAATTGTAATTTGTTCAATTAAAAGAGTTGAGTTTGTAAGAAGGAATATGGCTGAAAGGTAAACAGGCCATAAACCTAATTTTTGTGTTATATTTATAGTAATATTAAGTGATAAACAAGTTATAAGAAATGGCAATAGATATAAGAAAGGAGATAAATTTTACAAACATAATATTAATCATTAGAGTAAAGACAGAAAAAGAAATAAGAGAATAACAGACAAGCAATGATTTTGTAAAGGGGGTAAGGTCGCGAAGGCTACTACAATGCTTTTTAAATGGAGCGTTTATGGTACACATGACCCATTTCCTCAGGACTTACTCGAAGGATTTATTTGAAATTTTTACCTCTTCCTTCTGTGTATACAGTAAATGTACTGAACTAAAATTAATCTTCTAACTTAAAAAATGTGATTTAATTATCCTAATTTAAAAAAATATAAAAAAAAACAGAAATGTTTTATTTTAAATATTTTTTATTGTAAGTAATGATTGGATCTCATTAATAATTCTAGTTCAGTATAAGTACAAAGTTATGTTTTACACACTTGCAAAAGTTCAGCACTATAGGTTGAGTAGAAGCTGAGATAATGGGACATTTATGAAAAAAAAATACAGGTTTTGGTAAAACAGGTTTAAAGATGACACTACACATTTTTACACATTTAAAACTCTCCAGGTCCATAGGAACAATCTTCCTTGCTTTCCTCTTCTTCCCTCTTTCTTTTTCTGTCTTCTTTTGACTCTAGCTTCTTTTGTCACTGATTCTGCTTCTTTTTCCGCTTTTGCAACACGTAACTCATCGATTTGCCTCAGCGCCTTTACCATGTTCTTGCCTGGTTGAATAGCAAGTTCTTAGAAAACTCTGGCCTTCCACATAGCTCCTTCATTAAATGTAAGAACTGCATCATACAATCCAATTCTCAGAGATTTTAAGCACACAAATGTAGTCTTGGGCACCCTGCTCCATATTACATGGTTTAGGCTTTCGTTAGGGTTTTGCGTTTTACCATGCAAGCATTTACGCAATAACTCAGGTTTACTCAGGTCTTGAAACACTGGTTTGATTGATTCCATAACAGCCAAGGGCAGAGCGTGTTTGTGAGAATATGTTTCATTACTTTCTTGGGCCTTGTTATATCTCCACCAAGATTCAGGTCCTTTAGGGCAAAGTTGGTGCTGTGGATGGGTGTCGGTTGACAATTATTTGTGATAAAATATGGCCCATATTTCTTTTTTCATAAGTGTTTGATCATGAATGTTCCTCCTAATTGCAAGGCCATAGTACCTTTGCAACTGGTCTATTTCACTATCAGTCAATCTTCCTTTTCCACCTAAGCCCTTTCCATCTGATAGGACAGTACCTTTTAGGGTATTTTTCACCCGACGCAACCTTGTTCCAACTCTTTTTTGAACATGGCCAATACACTCAAGCTTTTCTATCGTTGTATCACCATAAGGCTTCTCAGATTGTACATGCTGAAACCCTTTGGAGTCACCATCCCCCAGATATTTTATATATATAACTCCACGTTTTTCTTCTGAATGCTGGAAGATTTTCAGCACTCTGTTACATTCCATTTCTCCACTCGAACCTTCATGATTTTTCAAACAGTTGGTCTGATGTTCAACCTTTTTGTTTGGATTTTTTATACAACCATGGCAAAACTTAGTAAGGCACTCTACATCTACCACTTTACCTGTGTCAAATGATGTGGCTGTTATGACACCATTTAGTGAGGTGTGGCCTCGCTTTTGCCACGTTCCGTCGAATACAGCAGCGATGTCTGAACTTCCATTGTTTTCCTTTACTGTTTCATGAGCAGCATTGACCATTGAGGCTTCTGTCACAAAACTAAGAGCATTCAAAAACAAATCATTACTGAATTTTAGAGGAGGTTAAGGCAGATTTAAAACTGCACACAATGTTTTAGCAGCTGCAGCTCCTTTTCCAATTGAACGGAGAGCATATACAAATCTCATGTTTATTTCATATAACCTATTTTTAGTGATCTTTGAACTCATTGTTCTATCATTTTCTTGACAGTTTGAGCATTTCAGTACTAAATTGCTTGCTAAACCTACACTTTTATTAGCATCTTCACCTAGTGTATTTTTCACAGTTGCAAAACTTACATTTTACAAATTGTCACAATAAGTTAGATAACTGGTTTAGGTCTACAAGAGCAAAGGCTGAATCACTATTTAGAGCATTTATGCCTACATTGTTATCTACCTTAGAAAGATAGCTTAACTTCTTTTTAGATGAGCTAGGAGGATGTTCCAAAGAAACAGGCCTTAGAGGAACCTCATTATTTATAGGTTCAGTACCAGTAACAAGCAGACATTCCTCAGAATTTTCATTGCACACATTCTCCCCTAAAGAGTACCTATTACCACAAAACTTTCTTTTTTTGAATAATTTCTTTGATCTTGTCATTTCAATATAAAAAGAAAGCTCACAATCGGAGAAAACTTCACTTTCCAACAATAGAAACACAGCACAGCAGAAAGAAAACAATGGTAAACATCAGATGTTGTTTTTATGTTATGTTTACTAAAATACATCAACTGTTGAACATATGCTGTAAAATCAGCTGATCAAAACACAAAGCCAACAAAATATAAAGTATTATAATATATTATACGAAATTACACACTGAAGCAACAGGGAAGTATTCTTGAGCTGAGGCACTGAGAAAAACGAAGTGCAGACATAAACTAAAAAATTTATTTAGACCTTATTTGGTCGAATTATTATTATAATGTATATATTTTCTTGTTCAAGACAAAATGTGCTATCATATAAAAAAATTTAAAAAAAATTGTAACAAAAAAAATAGTTTTTTCGCGACCTTACCCCCTAATTAAGAACATTCAATTATTGTAAAACAGCCCAAATTAATTCAAAAAGTAAATAAGTCATAAGTGACAGCAAGCAAAACATATGTAAATAAAAAATAATCTTTAATTTGGGTAAAATAAGAAGATATAGCTAGAAGATAACATCCAGTGAGCAGTTGACCCTTGTGAACCTACCGAGAACCATCGGATTATTTTTAATACAGGATTAAAAAAATCAAGAAGTGTGTGTGATCCAGTATCTCTGTTCCAGTAGAGCTGCAGGCGATCACCAAATATACTGCTCACATAAATTGACAATCTAAGTTATACAGCAAGAATACCACAAGTATAAATGATATTTTGATACTAATGCATTACAGCAGACCATCTTCAAATTAAAGTCACTGTAATTTAAAATATATAAAAATATTTCAACAGTATTCTTATTCCCAATATATATTAGCCAATTCTTATAAGTTTCATCAACATATCTGTACATTATATAATAATAAGTGATTACCTGTATGCGGTCCGCCGTGTGACTTCTCAAACTTATTACGTTACGCGTTTCAAGGCGTATGCCTCATCATCAGACGTATAAAACCAAAAACACACATATCACACAAAACTGCGTTTGTCAAAAAATAAAATTGCAGAAACAAGCATATTATGTGCACGTGATGTAGGGTGCGCACCCGTTCAAGTGTTGTCTGCTACTGATTGGAATTCGTTGAGCAGTCTCAAAGCAGTATCATACAGGCAGTTAGATACAAAGTTCAATTGTTCATTCAGAACACAATCACGACTGCTATCATTATTATATGCATTATAAATTTCCAGCTCCTCCAAGGCATTCATAAAACGGCCCTTGTTACATATATGCAAAGGCATTAGATTGGACTTAAAATCTGTATAATTGTGATTGTGTTGGGTCAGATGACGAGTGTAATTAGATTTTATATCATTATAATTATGTGTCTTTTTTGGTAAGTGTTCACGGAAGCGTTTGTAAAAACCTCTTCCGGTCTGACCTATATAGAAGCTGTTACAATCATTGCAAACCAGTTTATAAATGCCTGTTTTTTCTTCAATAGGTAAGGACAGTTTAGGTCTAAGTATATTAATTAGTTTATTATTGGTTCTAAAAGACATAGTATAACCAATATTGTTCATCACTGAGGATAAAATTTTTGGCATGATGTATGTGTATTTCGCAGATATAAATTTTTTCGGTGTTTTATTAAGTGGACGGGGCTTAAGTTGAATGTTATTATGCTTCTTTAGCAATTTGTCAATGATGTGACTACTGTAACCATTGGAAACTGCAATAAATCTTATTGTATTTAGCTCAGTCTCGAAATCATTATTGTCAAGGGGGACTGTCAACAATCTATGGATTAAACTATTATATGCTGCCATTTTTTGAGAGTATGGATGGTGGGAATCTGCATGTATTGTATGGTTAGTGGCAGTAGGCTTCCTAAAAATATTGAATTTCAATGTGTCCAATCGTCTAGTGAGGGTCAGGTCTAGAAAGTTAATTGAGTTATCATGCGCGGTCTCTAAAGTAAATTGAATATTATTGTTGAGTTCATTTAAAAGATTTTTAAAGGAGTCAACTTGTCTCAAATTTATAATGCATATAATAATGATAGCAGTCGTGATTGTGTTCTGAATGAACAATTGAACTTTGTATCTAACCGCCTGTATGATACTGCTTTGAGACTGCTCAACGAATTCCAATCAGTAGCAGACAACACTTGAACGGGTGCGCACCCTACATCACGTGCACATAATATGCTTGTTTCTGCAATTGTATTTTTTGACAAACGCAGTTTTGTGTAAAATGTGTGTGTTTGGTTTTATACGTTTGATGATGAGGCATACGCCTTGAAACGCGTAACGTAATAAGTTTGAGAAGTCACACGGCGGACCACATACAGGTAATCACTTATTATTACATAAAAGTGACTTGGATACCATACGAAACATGAATATCTGTACATTGTCAGATATCTTTCAATGTGAAAGTGATAAACAGTGTAAGTGTTAGAAGTGAGAGAATAAACAATTCACAATAATAAGAAAAAGGAAACAAAGATAATAAAACAGATTGTAAAAGATGGATATACAACTAATATAATAGTGTTAATTAATAATAAACTAGTACTATGAGTGCAATGAAAATAAGACATCCTATGTTAATAAAAATATTCAAGGGATGATTATCAAGATAGAATAAATGGTGTTATAATGTTATTCACCAAAATTGTAATTTGTTCAATTAAAAGAGTTGAGTTTGTAAGAAGGAATATGGCTGAAAGGTAAACAGGCCATAAACCTAATTTTTGTGTTATATTTATAGTAATATTAAGTGATAAACAAGTTATAAGAAATGGCAATAGATATAAGAAAGGAGATAAATTTTACAAACATAATATTAATCATTAGAGTAAAGACAGAAAAAGAAATAAGAGAATAACAGACAAGCAATGATTTTGTAAAGGGGGTAAGGTCGCGAAGGCTACTACAATGCTTTTTAAATGGAGCGTTTATGGTACACATGACCCATTTCCTCAGGACTTACTCGAAGGATTTATTTGAAATTTTTACCTCTTCCTTCTGTGTATACAGTAAATGTACTGAACTAAAATTAATCCTCTAACTTAAAAAAATGTGATTTAATTATCCTAATTTAAAAAAATATAAAAAAAAACAGAAATGTTTTATTTTAAATATTTTTTATTGTAAGTAATGATTGGATCTCATTAATAATTCTAGTTCAGTATAAGTACAAAGTTATGTTTTACACACTTGCAAAAGTTCAGCACTATAGGTTGAGTAGAAGCTGAGATAATGGGACATTTATGAAAAAAAAATACAGGTTTTGGTAAAACAGGTTTAAAGATGACACTACACATTTTTACACATTTAAAACTCTCCAGGTCCATAGGAACAATCTTCCTTGCTTTCCTCTTCTTCCCTCTTTCTTTTTCTGTCTTCTTTTGACTCTAGCTTCTTTTGTCACTGATTCTGCTTCTTTTTCCGCTTTTGCAACACGTAACTCATCGATTTGCCTCAGCGCCTTTACCATGTTCTTGCCTGGTTGAATAGCAAGTTCTTAGAAAACTCTGGCCTTCCACATAGCTCCTTCATTAAATGTAAGAACTGCATCATACAATCCAATTCTCAGAGATTTTAAGCACACAAATGTAGTCTTGGGCACCCTGCTCCATATTACATGGTTTATGCTTTCGTTAGGGTTTTGCGTTTTACCATGCAAGCATTTACGCAATAACTCAGGTTTACTCAGGTCTTGAAACACTGGTTTGATTGATTCCATAACAGCCAAGGGCAGAGCGTGTTTGTGAGAATATGTTTCATTACTTTCTTGGGCCTTGTTATATCTCCACCAAGATTCAGGTCCTTTAGGGCAAAGTTGGTGCTGTGGATGGGTGTCGGTTGACAATTATTTGTGATAAAATATGGCCCATATTTCTTTTTTCATAAGTGTTTGATCATGAATGTTCCTCCTAATTGCAAGGCCATAGTACCTTTGCAACTGGTCTATTTCACTATCAGTCAATCTTCCTTTTCCACCTAAGCCCTTTCCATCTGATAGGACAGTACCTTTTAGGGTATTTTTCACCCGACGCAACCTTGTTCCAACTCTTTTTTGAACATGGCCAATACACTCAAGCTTTTCTATCGTTGTATCACCGTAAGGCTTCTCAGATTGTACATGCTGAAACCCTTTGGAGTCACCATCCCCCAGATATTTTATATATATAACTCCACGTTTTTCTTCTGAATGCTGGAAGATTTTCAGCACTCTGTTACATTCCATTTCTCCACTCGAACCTTCATGATTTTTCAAACAGTTGGTCTGATGTTCAACCTTTTTGTTTGGATTTTTTATACAACCATGGCAAAACTTAGTAAGGCACTCTACATCTACCACTTTACCTGTGTCAAATGATGTGGCTGTTATGACACCATTTAGTGAGGTGTGGCCTCGCTTTTGCCACGTTCCGTCGAATACAGCAGCGATGTCTGAACTTCCATTGTTTTCCTTTACTGTTTCATGAGCAGCATTGACCATTGAGGCTTCTGTCACAAAACTAAGAGCATTCAAAAACAAATCATTACTGAATTTTAGAGGAGGTTAAGGCAGATTTAAAACTGCACACAATGTTTTAGCAGCTGCAGCTCCTTTTCCAATTGAACGGAGAGCATATACAAATCTCATGTTTATTTCATATAACCTATTTTTAGTGATCTTTGAACTCATTGTTCTATCATTTTCTTGACAGTTTGAGCATTTCAGTACTAAATTGCTTGCTAAACCTACACTTTTATTAGCATCTTCACCTAGTGTATTTTTCACAGTTGCAAAACTTACATTTTACAAATTGTCACAATAAGTTAGATAACTGGTTTAGGTCTACAAGAGCAAAGGCTGAATCACTATTTAGAGCATTTATGCCTACATTGTTATCTACCTTAGAAAGATAGCTTAACTTCTTTTTAGATGAGCTAGGAGGATGTTCCAAAGAAACAGGCCTTAGAGGAACCTCATTATTTATAGGTTCAGTACCAGTAACAAGCAGACATTCCTCAGAATTTTCATTGCACACATTCTCCCCTAAAGAGTACCTATTACCACAAAACTTTCTTTTTTTGAATAATTTCTTTGATCTTGTCATTTCAATATAAAAAGAAAGCTCACAATCGGAGAAAACTTCACTTTCCAACAATAGAAACACAGCACAGCAGAAAGAAAACAATGGTAAACATCAGATGTTGTTTTTATGTTATGTTTACTAAAATACATCAACTGTTGAACATATGCTGTAAAATCAGCTGATCAAAACACAAAGCCAACAAAATATAAAGTATTATAATATATTATACGAAATTACACACTGAAGCAACAGGGAAGTATTCTTGAGCTGAGGCACTGAGAAAAACGAAGTGCAGACATAAACTAAAAAATTTATTTAGACCTTATTTGGTCGAATTATTATTATAATGTATATATTTTCTTGTTCAAGACAAAATGTGCTATCATATAAAAAAATTTAAAAAAAATTGTAACAAAAAAAATAGTTTTTTCGCGACCTTACCCCCTAATTAAGAACATTCAATTATTGTAAAACAGCCCAAATTAATTCAAAAAGTAAATAAGTCATAAGTGACAGCAAGCAAAACATATGTAAATAAAAAATAATCTTTAATTTGGGTAAAATAAGAAGATATAGCTAGAAGATAACATCCAGTGAGCAGTTGACCCTTGTGAACCTACCGAGAACCATCGGATTATTTTTAATACAGGATTAAAAAAATCAAGAAGTGTGTGTGATCCAGTATCTCTGTTCCAGTAGAGCTGCAGGCGATCACCAAATATACTGCTCACATAAATTGACAATCTAAGTTATACAGCAAGAATACCACAAGTATAAATGATATTTTGATACTAATGCATTACAGCAGACCATCTTCAAATTAAAGTCACTGTAATTTAAAATATATAAAAATATTTCAACAGTATTCTTATTCCCAATATATATTAGCCAATTCTTATAAGTTTCATCAACATATCTGTACATTATATAATAATAAGTGATTACCTGTATGCGGTCCGCCGTGTGACTTCTCAAACTTATTACGTTACGCGTTTCAAGGCGTATGCCTCATCATCAGACGTATAAAACCAAAAACACACATATCACACAAAACTGCGTTTGTCAAAAAATAAAATTGCAGAAACAAGCATATTATGTGCACGTGATGTAGGGTGCGCACCCGTTCAAGTGTTGTCTGCTACTGATTGGAATTCGTTGAGCAGTCTCAAAGCAGTATCATACAGGCAGTTAGATACAAAGTTCAATTGTTCATTCAGAACACAATCACGACTGCTATCATTATTATATGCATTATAAATTTCCAGCTCCTCCAAGGCATTCATAAAACGGCCCTTGTTACATATATGCAAAGGCATTAGATTGGACTTAAAATCTGTATAATTGTGATTGTGTTGGGTCAGATGACGAGTGTAATTAGATTTTATATCATTATAATTATGTGTCTTTTTTGGTAAGTGTTCACGGAAGCGTTTGTAAAAACCTCTTCCGGTCTGACCTATATAGAAGCTGTTACAATCATTGCAAACCAGTTTATAAATGCCTGTTTTTTCTTCAATAGGTAAGGACAGTTTAGGTCTAAGTATATTAATTAGTTTATTATTGGTTCTAAAAGACATAGTATAACCAATATTGTTCATCACTGAGGATAAAATTTTTGGCATGATGTATGTGTATTTCGCAGATATAAATTTTTTCGGTGTTTTATTAAGTGGACGGGGCTTAAGTTGAATGTTATTATGCTTCTTTAGCAATTTGTCAATGATGTGACTACTGTAACCATTGGAAACTGCAATAAATCTTATTGTATTTAGCTCAGTCTCGAAATCATTATTGTCAAGGGGGACTGTCAACAATCTATGGATTAAACTATTATATGCTGCCATTTTTTGAGAGTATGGATGGTGGGAATCTGCATGTATTGTATGGTTAGTGGCAGTAGGCTTCCTAAAAATATTGAATTTCAATGTGTCCAATCGTCTAGTGAGGGTCAGGTCTAGAAAGTTAATTGAGTTATCATGCGCGGTCTCTAAAGTAAATTGAATATTATTGTTGAGTTCATTTAAAAGATTTTTAAAGGAGTCAACTTGTCTCAAATTTATAATGCATATAATAATGATAGCAGTCGTGATTGTGTTCTGAATGAACAATTGAACTTTGTATCTAACCGCCTGTATGATACTGCTTTGAGACTGCTCAACGAATTCCAATCAGTAGCAGACAACACTTGAACGGGTGCGCACCCTACATCACGTGCACATAATATGCTTGTTTCTGCAATTGTATTTTTTGACAAACGCAGTTTTGTGTAAAATGTGTGTGTTTGGTTTTATACGTTTGATGATGAGGCATACGCCTTGAAACGCGTAACGTAATAAGTTTGAGAAGTCACACGGCGGACCACATACAGGTAATCACTTATTATTACATAAAAGTGACTTGGATACCATACGAAACATGAATATCTGTACATTGTCAGATATCTTTCAATGTGAAAGTGATAAACAGTGTAAGTGTTAGAAGTGAGAGAATAAACAATTCACAATAATAAGAAAAAGGAAACAAAGATAATAAAACAGATTGTAAAAGATGGATATACAACTAATATAATAGTGTTAATTAATAATAAACTAGTACTATGAGTGCAATGAAAATAAGACATCCTATGTTAATAAAAATATTCAAGGGATGATTATCAAGATAGAATAAATGGTGTTATAATGTTATTCACCAAAATTGTAATTTGTTCAATTAAAAGAGTTGAGTTTGTAAGAAGGAATATGGCTGAAAGGTAAACAGGCCATAAACCTAATTTTTGTGTTATATTTATAGTAATATTAAGTGATAAACAAGTTATAAGAAATGGCAATAGATATAAGAAAGGAGATAAATTTTACAAACATAATATTAATCATTAGAGTAAAGACAGAAAAAGAAATAAGAGAATAACAGACAAGCAATGATTTTGTAAAGGGGGTAAGGTCGCGAAGGCTACTACAATGCTTTTTAAATGGAGCGTTTATGGTACACATGACCCATTTCCTCAGGACTTACTCGAAGGATTTATTTGAAATTTTTACCTCTTCCTTCTGTGTATACAGTAAATGTACTGAACTAAAATTAATCCTCTAACTTAAAAAAATGTGATTTAATTATCCTAATTTAAAAAAATATAAAAAAAAAACAGAAATGTTTTATTTTAAATATTTTTTATTGTAAGTAATGATTGGATCTCATTAATAATTCTAGTTCAGTATAAGTACAAAGTTATGTTTTACACACTTGCAAAAGTTCAGCACTATAGGTTGAGTAGAAGCTGAGATAATGGGACATTTATGAAAAAAAAATACAGGTTTTGGTAAAACAGGTTTAAAGATGACACTACACATTTTTACACATTTAAAACTCTCCAGGTCCATAGGAACAATCTTCCTTGCTTTCCTCTTCTTCCCTCTTTCTTTTTCTGTCTTCTTTTGACTCTAGCTTCTTTTGTCACTGATTCTGCTTCTTTTTCCGCTTTTGCAACACGTAACTCATCGATTTGCCTCAGCGCCTTTACCATGTTCTTGCCTGGTTGAATAGCAAGTTCTTAGAAAACTCTGGCCTTCCACATAGCTCCTTCATTAAATGTAAGAACTGCATCATACAATCCAATTCTCAGAGATTTTAAGCACACAAATGTAGTCTTGGGCACCCTGCTCCATATTACATGGTTTAGGCTTTCGTTAGGGTTTTGCGTTTTACCATGCAAGCATTTACGCAATAACTCAGGTTTACTCAGGTCTTGAAACACTGGTTTGATTGATTCCATAACAGCCAAGGGCAGAGCGTGTTTGTGAGAATATGTTTCATTACTTTCTTGGGCCTTGTTATATCTCCACCAAGATTCAGGTCCTTTAGGGCAAAGTTGGTGCTGTGGATGGGTGTCGGTTGACAATTATTTGTGATAAAATATGGCCCATATTTCTTTTTTCATAAGTGTTTGATCATGAATGTTCCTCCTAATTGCAAGGCCATAGTACCTTTGCAACTGGTCTATTTCACTATCAGTCAATCTTCCTTTTCCACCTAAGCCCTTTCCATCTGATAGGACAGTACCTTTTAGGGTATTTTTCACCCGACGCAACCTTGTTCCAACTCTTTTTTGAACATGGCCAATACACTCAAGCTTTTCTATCGTTGTATCACCGTAAGGCTTCTCAGATTGTACATGCTGAAACCCTTTGGAGTCACCATCCCCCAGATATTTTATATATATAACTCCACGTTTTTCTTCTGAATGCTGGAAGATTTTCAGCACTCTGTTACATTCCATTTCTCCACTCGAACCTTCATGATTTTTCAAACAGTTGGTCTGATGTTCAACCTTTTTGTTTGGATTTTTTATACAACCATGGCAAAACTTAGTAAGGCACTCTACATCTACCACTTTACCTGTGTCAAATGATGTGGCTGTTATGACACCATTTAGTGAGGTGTGGCCTCGCTTTTGCCACGTTCCGTCGAATACAGCAGCGATGTCTGAACTTCCATTGTTTTCCTTTACTGTTTCATGAGCAGCATTGACCATTGAGGCTTCTGTCACAAAACTAAGAGCATTCAAAAACAAATCATTACTGAATTTTAGAGGAGGTTAAGGCAGATTTAAAACTGCACACAATGTTTTAGCAGCTGCAGCTCCTTTTCCAATTGAACGGAGAGCATATACAAATCTCATGTTTATTTCATATAACCTATTTTTAGTGATCTTTGAACTCATTGTTCTATCATTTTCTTGACAGTTTGAGCATTTCAGTACTAAATTGCTTGCTAAACCTACACTTTTATTAGCATCTTCACCTAGTGTATTTTTCACAGTTGCAAAACTTACATTTTACAAATTGTCACAATAAGTTAGATAACTGGTTTAGGTCTACAAGAGCAAAGGCTGAATCACTATTTAGAGCATTTATGCCTACATTGTTATCTACCTTAGAAAGATAGCTTAACTTCTTTTTAGATGAGCTAGGAGGATGTTCCAAAGAAACAGGCCTTAGAGGAACCTCATTATTTATAGGTTCAGTACCAGTAACAAGCAGACATTCCTCAGAATTTTCATTGCACACATTCTCCCCTAAAGAGTACCTATTACCACAAAACTTTCTTTTTTTGAATAATTTCTTTGATCTTGTCATTTCAATATAAAAAGAAAGCTCACAATCGGAGAAAACTTCACTTTCCAACAATAGAAACACAGCACAGCAGAAAGAAAACAATGGTAAACTACAGATGTTGTTTTTATGTTATGTTTACTAAAATACATCAACTGTTGAACATATGCTGTAAAATCAGCTGATCAAAACACAAAGCCAACAAAATATAAAGTATTATAATATATTATACGAAATTACACACTGAAGCAACAGGGAAGTATTCTTGAGCTGAGGCACTGAGAAAAACGAAGTGCAGACATAAACTAAAAAATTTATTTAGACCTTATTTGGTCGAATTATTATTATAATGTATATATTTTCTTGTTCAAGACAAAATGTGCTATCATATAAAAAAATTTAAAAAAAATTGTAACAAACAAAATAGTTTTTTCGTGACCTTACCCCCTAATTAAGAACATTCAATTATTGTAAAACAGCCCAAATTAATTCAAAAAGTAAATAAGTCATAAGTGACAGCAAGCAAAACATATGTAAATGAAAAATAATCTTTAATTTGGGTAAAATAAGAAGATATAGCTAGAAGATAACATCCAGTGAGCAGTTGACCCTTGTGAACCTACCGAGAACCATCGGATTATTTTTAATACAGGATTAAAAAAATCAAGAAGTGTGTGTGATCCAGTATCTCTGTTCCAGTAGAGCTGCAGGCGATCACCAAATATACTGCTCACATAAATTGACAATCTAAGTTATACAGCAAGAATACCACAAGTATAAATGATATTTTGATACTAATGCATTACAGCAGACCATCTTCAAATTAAAGTCACTGTAATTTAAAATATATAAAAATATTTCAACAGTATTCTTATTCCCAATATATATTAGCCAATTCTTATAAGTTTCATCAACATATCTGTACATTATATAATAATAAGTGATTACCTGTATGCGGTCCGCCGTGTGACTTCTCAAACTTATTACGTTACGCGTTTCAAGGCGTATGCCTCATCATCAGACGTATAAAACCAAAAACACACATATCACACAAAACTGCGTTTGTCAAAAAATAAAATTGCAGAAACAAGCATATTATGTGCACGTGATGTAGGGTGCGCACCCGTTCAAGTGTTGTCTGCTACTGATTGGAATTCGTTGAGCAGTCTCAAAGCAGTATCATACAGGCAGTTAGATACAAAGTTCAATTGTTCATTCAGAACACAATCACGACTGCTATCATTATTATATGCATTATAAATTTCCAGCTCCTCCAAGGCATTCATAAAACGGCCCTTGTTACATATATGCAAAGGCATTAGATTGGACTTAAAATCTGTATAATTGTGATTGTGTTGGGTCAGATGACGAGTGTAATTAGATTTTATATCATTATAATTATGTGTCTTTTTTGGTAAGTGTTCACGGAAGCGTTTGTAAAAACCTCTTCCGGTCTGACCTATATAGAAGCTGTTACAATCATTGCAAACCAGTTTATAAATGCCTGTTTTTTCTTCAATAGGTAAGGACAGTTTAGGTCTAAGTATATTAATTAGTTTATTATTGGTTCTAAAAGACATAGTATAACCAATATTGTTCATCACTGAGGATAAAATTTTTGGCATGATGTATGTGTATTTCGCAGATATAAATTTTTTCGGTGTTTTATTAAGTGGACGGGGCTTAAGTTGAATGTTATTATGCTTCTTTAGCAATTTGTCAATGATGTGACTACTGTAACCATTGGAAACTGCAATAAATCTTATTGTATTTAGCTCAGTCTCGAAATCATTATTGTCAAGGGGGACTGTCAACAATCTATGGATTAAACTATTATATGCTGCCATTTTTTGAGAGTATGGATGGTGGGAATCTGCATGTATTGTATGGTTAGTGGCAGTAGGCTTCCTAAAAATATTGAATTTCAATGTGTCCAATCGTCTAGTGAGGGTCAGTTAATTGAGTTATCATGCGCGGTCTCTAAAGTAAATTGAATATTATTGTTGAGTTCATTTAAAAGATTTTTAAAGGAGTCAACTTGTCTCAAATTTATAATGCATATAATAATGATAGCAGTCGTGATTGTGTTCTGAATGAACAATTGAACTTTGTATCTAACCGCCTGTATGATACTGCTTTGAGACTGCTCAACGAATTCCAATCAGTAGCAGACAACACTTGAACGGGTGCGCACCCTACATCACGTGCACATAATATGCTTGTTTCTGCAATTGTATTTTTTGACAAACGCAGTTTTGTGTAAAATGTGTGTGTTTGGTTTTATACGTTTGATGATGAGGCATACGCCTTGAAACGCGTAACGTAATAAGTTTGAGAAGTCACACGGCGGACCACATACAGGTAATCACTTATTATTACATAAAAGTGACTTGGATACCATACGAAACATGAATATCTGTACATTGTCAGATATCTTTCAATGTGAAAGTGATAAACAGTGTAAGTGTTAGAAGTGAGAGAATAAACAATTCACAATAATAAGAAAAAGGAAACAAAGATAATAAAACAGATTGTAAAAGATGGATATACAACTAATATAATAGTGTTAATTAATAATAAACTAGTACTATGAGTGCAATGAAAATAAGACATCCTATGTTAATAAAAATATTCAAGGGATGATTATCAAGATAGAATAAATGGTGTTATAATGTTATTCACCAAAATTGTAATTTGTTCAATTAAAAGAGTTGAGTTTGTAAGAAGGAATATGGCTGAAAGGTAAACAGGCCATAAACCTAATTTTTGTGTTATATTTATAGTAATATTAAGTGATAAACAAGTTATAAGAAATGGCAATAGATATAAGAAAGGAGATAAATTTTACAAACATAATATTAATCATTAGAGTAAAGACAGAAAAAGAAATAAGAGAATAACAGACAAGCAATGATTTTGTAAAGGGGGTAAGGTCGCGAAGGCTACTACAATGCTTTTTAAATGGAGCGTTTATGGTACACATGACCCATTTCCTCAGGACTTACTCGAAGGATTTATTTGAAATTTTTACCTCTTCCTTCTGTGTATACAGTAAATGTACTGAACTAAAATTAATCCTCTAACTTAAAAAAATGTGATTTAATTATCCTAATTTAAAAAAATATAAAAAAAAACAGAAATGTTTTATTTTAAATATTTTTTATTGTAAGTAATGATTGGATCTCATTAATAATTCTAGTTCAGTATAAGTACAAAGTTATGTTTTACACACTTGCAAAAGTTCAGCACTATAGGTTGAGTAGAAGCTGAGATAATGGGACATTTATGAAAAAAAAATACAGGTTTTGGTAAAACAGGTTTAAAGATGACACTACACATTTTTACACATTTAAAACTCTCCAGGTCCATAGGAACAATCTTCCTTGCTTTCCTCTTCTTCCCTCTTTCTTTTTCTGTCTTCTTTTGACTCTAGCTTCTTTTGTCACTGATTCTGCTTCTTTTTCCGCTTTTGCAACACGTAACTCATCGATTTGCCTCAGCGCCTTTACCATGTTCTTGCCTGGTTGAATAGCAAGTTCTTAGAAAACTCTGGCCTTCCACATAGCTCCTTCATTAAATGTAAGAACTGCATCATACAATCCAATTCTCACAGATTTTAAGCACACAAATGTAGTCTTGGGCACCCTGCTCCATATTACATGGTTTATGCTTTCGTTAGGGTTTTGCGTTTTACCATGCAAGCATTTACGCAATAACTCAGGTTTACTCAGGTCTTGAAACACTGGTTTGATTGATTCCATAACAGCCAAGGGCAGAGCGTGTTTGTGAGAATATGTTTCATTACTTTCTTGGGCCTTGTTATATCTCCACCAAGATTCAGGTCCTTTAGGGCAAAGTTGGTGCTGTGGATGGGTGTCGGTTGACAATTATTTGTGATAAAATATGGCCCATATTTCTTTTTTCATAAGTGTTTGATCATGAATGTTCCTCCTAATTGCAAGGCCATAGTACCTTTGCAACTGGTCTATTTCACTATCAGTCAATCTTCCTTTTCCACCTAAGCCCTTTCCATCTGATAGGACAGTACCTTTTAGGGTATTTTTCACCCGACGCAACCTTGTTCCAACTCTTTTTTGAACATGGCCAATACACTCAAGCTTTTCTATCGTTGTATCACCGTAAGGCTTCTCAGATTGTACATGCTGAAACCCTTTGGAGTCACCATCCCCCAGATATTTTATATATATAACTCCACGTTTTTCTTCTGAATGCTGGAAGATTTTCAGCACTCTGTTACATTCCATTTCTCCACTCGAACCTTCATGATTTTTCAAACAGTTGGTCTGATGTTCAACCTTTTTGTTTGGATTTTTTATACAACCATGGCAAAACTTAGTAAGGCACTCTACATCTACCACTTTACCTGTGTCAAATGATGTGGCTGTTATGACACCATTTAGTGAGGTGTGGCCTCGCTTTTGCCACGTTCCGTCGAATACAGCAGCGATGTCTGAACTTCCATTGTTTTCCTTTACTGTTTCATGAGCAGCATTGACCATTGAGGCTTCTGTCACAAAACTAAGAGCATTCAAAAACAAATCATTACTGAATTTTAGAGGAGGTTAAGGCAGATTTAAAACTGCACACAATGTTTTAGCAGCTGCAGCTCCTTTTCTAATTGAACGGAGAGCATATACAAATCTCATGTTTATTTCATATAACCTATTTTTAGTGATCTTTGAACTCATTGTTCTATCATTTTCTTGACAGTTTGAGCATTTCAGTACTAAATTGCTTGCTAAACCTACACTTTTATTAGCATCTTCACCTAGTGTATTTTTCACAGTTGCAAAACTTACATTTTACAAATTGTCACAATAAGTTAGATAACTGGTTTAGGTCTACAAGAGCAAAGGCTGAATCACTATTTAGAGCATTTATGCCTACATTGTTATCTACCTTAGAAAGATAGCTTAACTTCTTTTTAGATGAGCTAGGAGGATGTTCCAAAGAAACAGGCCTTAGAGGAACCTCATTATTTATAGGTTCAGTACCAGTAACAAGCAGACATTCCTCAGAATTTTTATTGCACACATTCTCCCCTAAAGAGTACCTATTACCACAAAACTTTCTTTTTTTGAATAATTTCTTTGATCTTGTCATTTCAATATAAAAAGAAAGCTCACAATCGGAGAAAACTTCACTTTCCAACAATAGAAACACAGCACAGCAGAAAGAAAACAATGGTAAACTACAGATGTTGTTTTTATGTTATGTTTACTAAAATACATCAACTGTTGAACATATGCTGTAAAATCAGCTGATCAAAACACAAAGCCAACAAAATATAAAGTATTATAATATATTATACGAAATTACACACTGAAGCAACAGGGAAGTATTCTTGAGCTGAGGCACTGAGAAAAACGAAGTGCAGACATAAACTAAAAAATTTATTTAGACCTTATTTGGTCGAATTATTATTATAATGTATATATTTTCTTGTTCAAGACAAAATGTGCTATCATATAAAAAAATTTAAAAAAAATTGTAACAAAAAAAATAGTTTTTTCGCGACCTTACCCCCTAATTAAGAACATTCAATTATTGTAAAACAGCCCAAATTAATTCAAAAAGTAAATAAGTCATAAGTGACAGCAAGCAAAACATATGTAAATAAAAAATAATCTTTAATTTGGGTAAAATAAGAAGATATAGCTAGAAGATAACATCCAGTGAGCAGTTGACCCTTGTGAACCTACCGAGAACCATCGGATTATTTTTAATACAGGATTAAAAAAATCAAGAAGTGTGTGTGATCCAGTATCTCTGTTCCAGTAGAGCTGCAGGCGATCACCAAATATACTGCTCACATAAATTGACAATCTAAGTTATACAGCAAGAATACCACAAGTATAAATGATATTTTGATACTAATGCATTACAGCAGACCATCTTCAAATTAAAGTCACTGTAATTTAAAATATATAAAAATATTTCAACAGTATTCTTATTCCCAATATATATTAGCCAATTCTTATAAGTTTCATCAACATATCTGTACATTATATAATAATAAGTGATTACCTGTATGCGGTCCGCCGTGTGACTTCTCAAACTTATTACGTTACGCGTTTCAAGGCGTATGCCTCATCATCAGACGTATAAAACCAAAAACACACATATCACACAAAACTGCGTTTGTCAAAAAATAAAATTGCAGAAACAAGCATATTATGTGCACGTGATGTAGGGTGCGCACCCGTTCAAGTGTTGTCTGCTACTGATTGGAATTCGTTGAGCAGTCTCAAAGCAGTATCATACAGGCAGTTAGATACAAAGTTCAATTGTTCATTCAGAACACAATCACGACTGCTATCATTATTATATGCATTATAAATTTCCAGCTCCTCCAAGGCATTCATAAAACGGCCCTTGTTACATATATGCAAAGGCATTAGATTGGACTTAAAATCTGTATAATTGTGATTGTGTTGGGTCAGATGACGAGTGTAATTAGATTTTATATCATTATAATTATGTGTCTTTTTTGGTAAGTGTTCACGGAAGCGTTTGTAAAAACCTCTTCCGGTCTGACCTATATAGAAGCTGTTACAATCATTGCAAACCAGTTTATAAATGCCTGTTTTTTCTTCAATAGGTAAGGACAGTTTAGGTCTAAGTATATTAATTAGTTTATTATTGGTTCTAAAAGACATAGTATAACCAATATTGTTCATCACTGAGGATAAAATTTTTGGCATGATGTATGTGTATTTCGCAGATATAAATTTTTTCGGTGTTTTATTAAGTGGACGGGGCTTAAGTTGAATGTTATTATGCTTCTTTAGCAATTTGTCAATGATGTGACTACTGTAACCATTGGAAACTGCAATAAATCTTATTGTATTTAGCTCAGTCTCGAAATCATTATTGTCAAGGGGGACTGTCAACAATCTATGGATTAAACTATTATATGCTGCCATTTTTTGAGAGTATGGATGGTGGGAATCTGCATGTATTGTATGGTTAGTGGCAGTAGGCTTCCTAAAAATATTGAATTTCAATGTGTCCAATCGTCTAGTGAGGGTCAGGTCTAGAAAGTTAATTGAGTTATCATGCGCGGTCTCTAAAGTAAATTGAATATTATTGTTGAGTTCATTTAAAAGATTTTTAAAGGAGTCAACTTGTCTCAAATTTATAATGCATATAATAATGATAGCAGTCGTGATTGTGTTCTGAATGAACAATTGAACTTTGTATCTAACCGCCTGTATGATACTGCTTTGAGACTGCTCAACGAATTCCAATCAGTAGCAGACAACACTTGAACGGGTGCGCACCCTACATCACGTGCACATAATATGCTTGTTTCTGCAATTGTATTTTTTGACAAACGCAGTTTTGTGTAAAATGTGTGTGTTTGGTTTTATACGTTTGATGATGAGGCATACGCCTTGAAACGCGTAACGTAATAAGTTTGAGAAGTCACACGGCGGACCACATACAGGTAATCACTTATTATTACATAAAAGTGACTTGGATACCATACGAAACATGAATATCTGTACATTGTCAGATATCTTTCAATGTGAAAGTGATAAACAGTGTAAGTGTTAGAAGTGAGAGAATAAACAATTCACAATAATAAGAAAAAGGAAACAAAGATAATAAAACAGATTGTAAAAGATGGATATACAACTAATATAATAGTGTTAATTAATAATAAACTAGTACTATGAGTGCAATGAAAATAAGACATCCTATGTTAATAAAAATATTCAAGGGATGATTATCAAGATAGAATAAATGGTGTTATAATGTTATTCACCAAAATTGTAATTTGTTCAATTAAAAGAGTTGAGTTTGTAAGAAGGAATATGGCTGAAAGGTAAACAGGCCATAAACCTAATTTTTGTGTTATATTTATAGTAATATTAAGTGATAAACAAGTTATAAGAAATGGCAATAGATATAAGAAAGGAGATAAATTTTACAAACATAATATTAATCATTAGAGTAAAGACAGAAAAAGAAATAAGAGAATAACAGACAAGCAATGATTTTGTAAAGGGGGTAAGGTCGCGAAGGCTACTACAATGCTTTTTAAATGGAGCGTTTATGGTACACATGACCCATTTCCTCAGGACTTACTCGAAGGATATATTTGAAATTTTTACCTCTTCCTTCTGTGTATACAGTAAATGTACTGAACTAAAATTAATCCTCTAACTTAAAAAAATGTGATTTAATTATCCTAATTTAAAAAAATATAAAAAAAAAACAGAAATGTTTTATTTTAAATATTTTTTATTGTAAGTAATGATTGGATCTCATTAATAATTCTAGTTCAGTATAAGTACAAAGTTATGTTTTACACACTTGCAAAAGTTCAGCACTATAGGTTGAGTAGAAGCTGAGATAATGGGACATTTATGAAAAAAAAATACAGGTTTTGGTAAAACAGGTTTAAAGATGACACTACACATTTTTACACATTTAAAACTCTCCAGGTCCATAGGAACAATCTTCCTTGCTTTCCTCTTCTTCCCTCTTTCTTTTTCTGTCTTCTTTTGACTCTAGCTTCTTTTGTCACTGATTCTGCTTCTTTTTCCGCTTTTGCAACACGTAACTCATCGATTTGCCTCAGCGCCTTTACCATGTTCTTGCCTGGTTGAATAGCAAGTTCTTAGAAAACTCTGGCCTTCCACATAGCTCCTTCATTAATGTAAGAACTGCATCATACAATCCAATTCTCAGAGATTTTAAGCACACAAATGTAGTCTTGGGCACCCTGCTCCATATTACATGGTTTAGGCTTTCGTTAGGGTTTTGCGTTTTACCATGCAAGCATTTACGCAATAACTCAGGTTTACTCAGGTCTTGAAACACTGGTTTGATTGATTCCATAACAGCCAAGGGCAGAGCGTGTTTGTGAGAATATGTTTCATTACTTTCTTGGGCCTTGTTATATCTCCACCAAGATTCAGGTCCTTTAGGGCAAAGTTGGTGCTGTGGATGGGTGTCGGTTGACAATTATTTGTGATAAAATATGGCCCATATTTCTTTTTTCATAAGTGTTTGATCATGAATGTTCCTCCTAATTGCAAGGCCATAGTACCTTTGCAACTGGTCTATTTCACTATCAGTCAATCTTCCTTTTCCACCTAAGCCCTTTCCATCTGATAGGACAGTACCTTTTAGGGTATTTTTCACCCGACGCAACCTTGTTCCAACTCTTTTTTGAACATGGCCAATACACTCAAGCTTTTCTATCGTTGTATCACCGTAAGGCTTCTCAGATTGTACATGCTGAAACCCTTTGGAGTCACCATCCCCCAGATATTTTATATATATAACTCCACGTTTTTCTTCTGAATGCTGGAAGATTTTCAGCACTCTGTTACATTCCATTTCTCCACTCGAACCTTCATGATTTTTCAAACAGTTGGTCTGATGTTCAACCTTTTTGTTTGGATTTTTTATACAACCATGGCAAAACTTAGTAAGGCACTCTACATCTACCACTTTACCTGTGTCAAATGATGTGGCTGTTATGACACCATTTAGTGAGGTGTGGCCTCGCTTTTGCCACGTTCCGTCGAATACAGCAGCGATGTCTGAACTTCCATTGTTTTCCTTTACTGTTTCATGAGCAGCATTGACCATTGAGGCTTCTGTCACAAAACTAAGAGCATTCAAAAACAAATCATTACTGAATTTTAGAGGAGGTTAAGGCAGATTTAAAACTGCACACAATGTTTTAGCAGCTGCAGCTCCTTTTCCAATTGAACGGAGAGCATATACAAATCTCATGTTTATTTCATATAACCTATTTTTAGTGATCTTTGAACTCATTGTTCTATCATTTTCTTGACAGTTTGAGCATTTCAGTACTAAATTGCTTGCTAAACCTACACTTTTATTAGCATCTTCACCTAGTGTATTTTTCACAGTTGCAAAACTTACATTTTACAAATTGTCACAATAAGTTAGATAACTGGTTTAGGTCTACAAGAGCAAAGGCTGAATCACTATTTAGAGCATTTATGCCTACATTGTTATCTACCTTAGAAAGATAGCTTAACTTCTTTTTAGATGAGCTAGGAGGATGTTCCAAAGAAACAGGCCTTAGAGGAACCTCATTATTTATAGGTTCAGTACCAGTAACAAGCAGACATTCCTCAGAATTTTTATTGCACACATTCTCCCCTAAAGAGTACCTATTACCACAAAACTTTCTTTTTTTGAATAATTTCTTTGATCTTGTCATTTCAATATAAAAAGAAAGCTCACAATCGGAGAAAACTTCACTTTCCAACAATAGAAACACAGCACAGCAGAAAGAAAACAATGGTAAACTACAGATGTTGTTTTTATGTTATGTTTACTAAAATACATCAACTGTTGAACATATGCTGTAAAATCAGCTGATCAAAACACAAAGCCAACAAAATATAAAGTATTATAATATATTATACGAAATTACACACTGAAGCAACAGGGAAGTATTCTTGAGCTGAGGCACTGAGAAAAACGAAGTGCAGACATAAACTAAAAAATTTATTTAGACCTTATTTGGTCGAATTATTATTATAATGTATATATTTTCTTGTTCAAGACAAAATGTGCTATCATATAAAAAAATTTAAAAAAAATTGTAACAAACAAAATAGTTTTTTCGTGACCTTACCCCCTAATTAAGAACATTCAATTATTGTAAAACAGCCCAAATTAATTCAAAAAGTAAATAAGTCATAAGTGACAGCAAGCAAAACATATGTAAATGAAAAATAATCTTTAATTTGGGTAAAATAAGAAGATATAGCTAGAAGATAACATCCAGTGAGCAGTTGACCCTTGTGAACCTACCGAGAACCATCGGATTATTTTTAATACAGGATTAAAAAAATCAAGAAGTGTGTGTGATCCAGTATCTCTGTTCCAGTAGAGCTGCAGGCGATCACCAAATATACTGCTCACATAAATTGACAATCTAAGTTATACAGCAAGAATACCACAAGTATAAATGATATTTTGATACTAATGCATTACAGCAGACCATCTTCAAATTAAAGTCACTGTAATTTAAAATATATAAAAATATTTCAACAGTATTCTTATTCCCAATATATATTAGCCAATTCTTATAAGTTTCATCAACATATCTGTACATTATATAATAATAAGTGATTACCTGTATGCGGTCCGCCGTGTGACTTCTCAAACTTATTACGTTACGCGTTTCAAGGCGTATGCCTCATCATCAGACGTATAAAACCAAAAACACACATATCACACAAAACTGCGTTTGTCAAAAAATAAAATTGCAGAAACAAGCATATTATGTGCACGTGATGTAGGGTGCGCACCCGTTCAAGTGTTGTCTGCTACTGATTGGAATTCGTTGAGCAGTCTCAAAGCAGTATCATACAGGCAGTTAGATACAAAGTTCAATTGTTCATTCAGAACACAATCACGACTGCTATCATTATTATATGCATTATAAATTTCCAGCTCCTCCAAGGCATTCATAAAACGGCCCTTGTTACATATATGCAAAGGCATTAGATTGGACTTAAAATCTGTATAATTGTGATTGTGTTGGGTCAGATGACGAGTGTAATTAGATTTTATATCATTATAATTATGTGTCTTTTTTGGTAAGTGTTCACGGAAGCGTTTGTAAAAACCTCTTCCGGTCTGACCTATATAGAAGCTGTTACAATCATTGCAAACCAGTTTATAAATGCCTGTTTTTTCTTCAATAGGTAAGGACAGTTTAGGTCTAAGTATATTAATTAGTTTATTATTGGTTCTAAAAGACATAGTATAACCAATATTGTTCATCACTGAGGATAAAATTTTTGGCATGATGTATGTGTATTTCGCAGATATAAATTTTTTCGGTGTTTTATTAAGTGGACGGGGCTTAAGTTGAATGTTATTATGCTTCTTTAGCAATTTGTCAATGATGTGACTACTGTAACCATTGGAAACTGCAATAAATCTTATTGTATTTAGCTCAGTCTCGAAATCATTATTGTCAAGGGGGACTGTCAACAATCTATGGATTAAACTATTATATGCTGCCATTTTTTGAGAGTATGGATGGTGGGAATCTGCATGTATTGTATGGTTAGTGGCAGTAGGCTTCCTAAAAATATTGAATTTCAATGTGTCCAATCGTCTAGTGAGGGTCAGGTCTAGAAAGTTAATTGAGTTATCATGCGCGGTCTCTAAAGTAAATTGAATATTATTGTTGAGTTCATTTAAAAGATTTTTAAAGGAGTCAACTTGTCTCAAATTTATAATGCATATAATAATGATAGCAGTCGTGATTGTGTTCTGAATGAACAATTGAACTTTGTATCTAACCGCCTGTATGATACTGCTTTGAGACTGCTCAACGAATTCCAATCAGTAGCAGACAACACTTGAACGGGTGCGCACCCTACATCACGTGCACATAATATGCTTGTTTCTGCAATTGTATTTTTTGACAAACGCAGTTTTGTGTAAAATGTGTGTGTTTGGTTTTATACGTTTGATGATGAGGCATACGCCTTGAAACGCGTAACGTAATAAGTTTGAGAAGTCACACGGCGGACCACATACAGGTAATCACTTATTATTACATAAAAGTGACTTGGATACCATACGAAACATGAATATCTGTACATTGTCAGATATCTTTCAATGTGAAAGTGATAAACAGTGTAAGTGTTAGAAGTGAGAGAATAAACAATTCACAATAATAAGAAAAAGGAAACAAAGATAATAAAACAGATTGTAAAAGATGGATATACAACTAATATAATAGTGTTAATTAATAATAAACTAGTACTATGAGTGCAATGAAAATAAGACATCCTATGTTAATAAAAATATTCAAGGGATGATTATCAAGATAGAATAAATGGTGTTATAATGTTATTCACCAAAATTGTAATTTGTTCAATTAAAAGAGTTGAGTTTGTAAGAAGGAATATGGCTGAAAGGTAAACAGGCCATAAACCTAATTTTTGTGTTATATTTATAGTAATATTAAGTGATAAACAAGTTATAAGAAATGGCAATAGATATAAGAAAGGAGATAAATTTTACAAACATAATATTAATCATTAGAGTAAAGACAGAAAAAGAAATAAGAGAATAACAGACAAGCAATGATTTTGTAAAGGGGGTAAGGTCGCGAAGGCTACTACAATGCTTTTTAAATGGAGCGTTTATGGTACACATGACCCATTTCCTCAGGACTTACTCGAAGGATTTATTTGAAATTTTTACCTCTTCCTTCTGTGTATACAGTAAATGTACTGAACTAAAATTAATCCTCTAACTTAAAAAAATGTGATTTAATTATCCTAATTTAAAAAAATATAAAAAAAAAACAGAAATGTTTTATTTTAAATATTTTTTATTGTAAGTAATGATTGGATCTCATTAATAATTCTAGTTCAGTATAAGTACAAAGTTATGTTTTACACACTTGCAAAAGTTCAGCACTATAGGTTGAGTAGAAGCTGAGATAATGGGACATTTATGAAAAAAAAATACAGGTTTTGGTAAAACAGGTTTAAAGATGACACTACACATTTTTACACATTTAAAACTCTCCAGGTCCATAGGAACAATCTTCCTTGCTTTCCTCTTCTTCCCTCTTTCTTTTTCTGTCTTCTTTTGACTCTAGCTTCTTTTGTCACTGATTCTGCTTCTTTTTCCGCTTTTGCAACACGTAACTCATCGATTTGCCTCAGCGCCTTTACCATGTTCTTGCCTGGTTGAATAGCAAGTTCTTAGAAAACTCTGGCCTTCCACATAGCTCCTTCATTAAATGTAAGAACTGCATCATACAATCCAATTCTCAGAGATTTTAAGCACACAAATGTAGTCTTGGGCACCCTGCTCCATATTACATGGTTTAGGCTTTCGTTAGGGTTTTGCGTTTTACCATGCAAGCATTTACGCAATAACTCAGGTTTACTCAGGTCTTGAAACACTGGTTTGATTGATTCCATAACAGCCAAGGGCAGAGCGTGTTTGTGAGAATATGTTTCATTACTTTCTTGGGCCTTGTTATATCTCCACCAAGATTCAGGTCCTTTAGGGCAAAGTTGGTGCTGTGGATGGGTGTCGGTTGACAATTATTTGTGATAAAATATGGCCCATATTTCTTTTTTCATAAGTGTTTGATCATGAATGTTCCTCCTAATTGCAAGGCCATAGTACCTTTGCAACTGGTCTATTTCACTATCAGTCAATCTTCCTTTTCCACCTAAGCCCTTTCCATCTGATAGGACAGTACCTTTTAGGGTATTTTTCACCCGACGCAACCTTGTTCCAACTCTTTTTTGAACATGGCCAATACACTCAAGCTTTTCTATCGTTGTATCACCGTAAGGCTTCTCAGATTGTACATGCTGAAACCCTTTGGAGTCACCATCCCCCAGATATTTTATATATATAACTCCACGTTTTTCTTCTGAATGCTGGAAGATTTTCAGCACTCTGTTACATTCCATTTCTCCACTCGAACCTTCATGATTTTTCAAACAGTTGGTCTGATGTTCAACCTTTTTGTTTGGATTTTTTATACAACCATGGCAAAACTTAGTAAGGCACTCTACATCTACCACTTTACCTGTGTCAAATGATGTGGCTGTTATGACACCATTTAGTGAGGTGTGGCCTCGCTTTTGCCACGTTCCGTCGAATACAGCAGCGATGTCTGAACTTCCATTGTTTTCCTTTACTGTTTCATGAGCAGCATTGACCATTGAGGCTTCTGTCACAAAACTAAGAGCATTCAAAAACAAATCATTACTGAATTTTAGAGGAGGTTAAGGCAGATTTAAAACTGCACACAATGTTTTAGCAGCTGCAGCTCCTTTTCCAATTGAACGGAGAGCATATACAAATCTCATGTTTATTTCATATAACCTATTTTTAGTGATCTTTGAACTCATTGTTCTATCATTTTCTTGACAGTTTGAGCATTTCAGTACTAAATTGCTTGCTAAACCTACACTTTTATTAGCATCTTCACCTAGTGTATTTTTCACAGTTGCAAAACTTACATTTTACAAATTGTCACAATAAGTTAGATAACTGGTTTAGGTCTACAAGAGCAAAGGCTGAATCACTATTTAGAGCATTTATGCCTACATTGTTATCTACCTTAGAAAGATAGCTTAACTTCTTTTTAGATGAGCTAGGAGGATGTTCCAAAGAAACAGGCCTTAGAGGAACCTCATTATTTATAGGTTCAGTACCAGTAACAAGCAGACATTCCTCAGAATTTTTATTGCACACATTCTCCCCTAAAGAGTACCTATTACCACAAAACTTTCTTTTTTTGAATAATTTCTTTGATCTTGTCATTTCAATATAAAAAGAAAGCTCACAATCGGAGAAAACTTCACTTTCCAACAATAGAAACACAGCACAGCAGAAAGAAAACAATGGTAAACTACAGATGTTGTTTTTATGTTATGTTTACTAAAATACATCAACTGTTGAACATATGCTGTAAAATCAGCTGATCAAAACACAAAGCCAACAAAATATAAAGTATTATAATATATTATACGAAATTACACACTGAAGCAACAGGGAAGTATTCTTGAGCTGAGGCACTGAGAAAAACGAAGTGCAGACATAAACTAAAAAATTTATTTAGACCTTATTTGGTCGAATTATTATTATAATGTATATATTTTCTTGTTCAAGACAAAATGTGCTATCATATAAAAAAATTTAAAAAAAATTGTAACAAACAAAATAGTTTTTTCGTGACCTTACCCCCTAATTAAGAACATTCAATTATTGTAAAACAGCCCAAATTAATTCAAAAAGTAAATAAGTCATAAGTGACAGCAAGCAAAACATATGTAAATGAAAAATAATCTTTAATTTGGGTAAAATAAGAAGATATAGCTAGAAGATAACATCCAGTGAGCAGTTGACCCTTGTGAACCTACCGAGAACCATCGGATTATTTTTAATACAGGATTAAAAAAATCAAGAAGTGTGTGTGATCCAGTATCTCTGTTCCAGTAGAGCTGCAGGCGATCACCAAATATACTGCTCACATAAATTGACAATCTAAGTTATACAGCAAGAATACCACAAGTATAAATGATATTTTGATACTAATGCATTACAGCAGACCATCTTCAAATTAAAGTCACTGTAATTTAAAATATATAAAAATATTTCAACAGTATTCTTATTCCCAATATATATTAGCCAATTCTTATAAGTTTCATCAACATATCTGTACATTATATAATAATAAGTGATTACCTGTATGCGGTCCGCCGTGTGACTTCTCAAACTTATTACGTTACGCGTTTCAAGGCGTATGCCTCATCATCAGACGTATAAAACCAAAAACACACATATCACACAAAACTGCGTTTGTCAAAAAATAAAATTGCAGAAACAAGCATATTATGTGCACGTGATGTAGGGTGCGCACCCGTTCAAGTGTTGTCTGCTACTGATTGGAATTCGTTGAGCAGTCTCAAAGCAGTATCATACAGGCAGTTAGATACAAAGTTCAATTGTTCATTCAGAACACAATCACGACTGCTATCATTATTATATGCATTATAAATTTCCAGCTCCTCCAAGGCATTCATAAAACGGCCCTTGTTACATATATGCAAAGGCATTAGATTGGACTTAAAATCTGTATAATTGTGATTGTGTTGGGTCAGATGACGAGTGTAATTAGATTTTATATCATTATAATTATGTGTCTTTTTTGGTAAGTGTTCACGGAAGCGTTTGTAAAAACCTCTTCCGGTCTGACCTATATAGAAGCTGTTACAATCATTGCAAACCAGTTTATAAATGCCTGTTTTTTCTTCAATAGGTAAGGACAGTTTAGGTCTAAGTATATTAATTAGTTTATTATTGGTTCTAAAAGACATAGTATAACCAATATTGTTCATCACTGAGGATAAAATTTTTGGCATGATGTATGTGTATTTCGCAGATATAAATTTTTTCGGTGTTTTATTAAGTGGACGGGGCTTAAGTTGAATGTTATTATGCTTCTTTAGCAATTTGTCAATGATGTGACTACTGTAACCATTGGAAACTGCAATAAATCTTATTGTATTTAGCTCAGTCTCGAAATCATTATTGTCAAGGGGGACTGTCAACAATCTATGGATTAAACTATTATATGCTGCCATTTTTTGAGAGTATGGATGGTGGGAATCTGCATGTATTGTATGGTTAGTGGCAGTAGGCTTCCTAAAAATATTGAATTTCAATGTGTCCGATCGTCTAGTGAGGGTCAGGTCTAGAAAGTTAATTGAGTTATCATGCGCGGTCTCTAAAGTAAATTGAATATTATTGTTGAGTTCATTTAAAAGATTTTTAAAGGAGTCAACTTGTCTCAAATTTATAATGCATATAATAATGATAGCAGTCGTGATTGTGTTCTGAATGAACAATTGAACTTTGTATCTAACCGCCTGTATGATACTGCTTTGAGACTGCTCAACGAATTCCAATCAGTAGCAGACAACACTTGAACGGGTGCGCACCCTACATCACGTGCACATAATATGCTTGTTTCTGCAATTGTATTTTTTGACAAACGCAGTTTTGTGTAAAATGTGTGTGTTTGGTTTTATACGTTTGATGATGAGGCATACGCCTTGAAACGCGTAACGTAATAAGTTTGAGAAGTCACACGGCGGACCACATACAGGTAATCACTTATTATTACATAAAAGTGACTTGGATACCATACGAAACATGAATATCTGTACATTGTCAGATATCTTTCAATGTGAAAGTGATAAACAGTGTAAGTGTTAGAAGTGAGAGAATAAACAATTCACAATAATAAGAAAAAGGAAACAAAGATAATAAAACAGATTGTAAAAGATGGATATACAACTAATATAATAGTGTTAATTAATAATAAACTAGTACTATGAGTGCAATGAAAATAAGACATCCTATGTTAATAAAAATATTCAAGGGATGATTATCAAGATAGAATAAATGGTGTTATAATGTTATTCACCAAAATTGTAATTTGTTCAATTAAAAGAGTTGAGTTTGTAAGAAGGAATATGGCTGAAAGGTAAACAGGCCATAAACCTAATTTTTGTGTTATATTTATAGTAATATTAAGTGATAAACAAGTTATAAGAAATGGCAATAGATATAAGAAAGGAGATAAATTTTACAAACATAATATTAATCATTAGAGTAAAGACAGAAAAAGAAATAAGAGAATAACAGACAAGCAATGATTTTGTAAAGGGGGTAAGGTCGCGAAGGCTACTACAATGCTTTTTAAATGGAGCGTTTATGGTACACATGACCCATTTCCTCAGGACTTACTCGAAGGATTTATTTGAAATTTTTACCTCTTCCTTCTGTGTATACAGTAAATGTACTGAACTAAAATTAATCCTCTAACTTAAAAAAATGTGATTTAATTATCCTAATTTAAAAAAATATAAAAAAAAAACAGAAATGTTTTATTTTAAATATTTTTTATTGTAAGTAATGATTGGATCTCATTAATAATTCTAGTTCAGTATAAGTACAAAGTTATGTTTTACACACTTGCAAAAGTTCAGCACTATAGGTTGAGTAGAAGCTGAGATAATGGGACATTTATGAAAAAAAAATACAGGTTTTGGTAAAACAGGTTTAAAGATGACACTACACATTTTTACACATTTAAAACTCTCCAGGTCCATAGGAACAATCTTCCTTGCTTTCCTCTTCTTCCCTCTTTCTTTTTCTGTCTTCTTTTGACTCTAGCTTCTTTTGTCACTGATTCTGCTTCTTTTTCCGCTTTTGCAACACGTAACTCATCGATTTGCCTCAGCGCCTTTACCATGTTCTTGCCTGGTTGAATAGCAAGTTCTTAGAAAACTCTGGCCTTCCACATAGCTCCTTCATTAAATGTAAGAACTGCATCATACAATCCAATTCTCAGAGATTTTAAGCACACAAATGTAGTCTTGGGCACCCTGCTCCATATTACATGGTTTAGGCTTTCGTTAGGGTTTTGCGTTTTACCATGCAAGCATTTACGCAATAACTCAGGTTTACTCAGGTCTTGAAACACTGGTTTGATTGATTCCATAACAGCCAAGGGCAGAGCGTGTTTGTGAGAATATGTTTCATTACTTTCTTGGGCCTTGTTATATCTCCACCAAGATTCAGGTCCTTTAGGGCAAAGTTGGTGCTGTGGATGGGTGTCGGTTGACAATTATTTGTGATAAAATATGGCCCATATTTCTTTTTTCATAAGTGTTTGATCATGAATGTTCCTCCTAATTGCAAGGCCATAGTACCTTTGCAACTGGTCTATTTCACTATCAGTCAATCTTCCTTTTCCACCTAAGCCCTTTCCATCTGATAGGACAGTACCTTTTAGGGTATTTTTCACCCGACGCAACCTTGTTCCAACTCTTTTTTTAACATGGCCAATACACTCAAGCTTTTCTATCGTTGTATCACCGTAAGGCTTCTCAGATTGTACATGCTGAAACCCTTTGGAGTCACCATCCCCCAGATATTTTATATATATAACTCCACGTTTTTCTTCTGAATGCTGGAAGATTTTCAGCACTCTGTTACATTCCATTTCTCCACTCGAACCTTCATGATTTTTCAAACAGTTGGTCTGATGTTCAACCTTTTTGTTTGGATTTTTTATACAACCATGGCAAAACTTAGTAAGGCACTCTACATCTACCACTTTACCTGTGTCAAATGATGTGGCTGTTATGACACCATTTAGTGAGGTGTGGCCTCGCTTTTGCCACGTTCCGTCGAATACAGCAGCGATGTCTGAACTTCCATTGTTTTCCTTTACTGTTTCATGAGCAGCATTGACCATTGAGGCTTCTGTCACAAAACTAAGAGCATTCAAAAACAAATCATTACTGAATTTTAGAGGAGGTTAAGGCAGATTTAAAACTGCACACAATGTTTTAGCAGCTGCAGCTCCTTTTCCAATTGAACGGAGAGCATATACAAATCTCATGTTTATTTCATATAACCTATTTTTAGTGATCTTTGAACTCATTGTTCTATCATTTTCTTGACAGTTTGAGCATTTCAGTACTAAATTGCTTGCTAAACCTACACTTTTATTAGCATCTTCACCTAGTGTATTTTTCACAGTTGCAAAACTTACATTTTACAAATTGTCACAATAAGTTAGATAACTGGTTTAGGTCTACAAGAGCAAAGGCTGAATCACTATTTAGAGCATTTATGCCTACATTGTTATCTACCTTAGAAAGATAGCTTAACTTCTTTTTAGATGAGCTAGGAGGATGTTCCAAAGAAACAGGCCTTAGAGGAACCTCATTATTTATAGGTTCAGTACCAGTAACAAGCAGACATTCCTCAGAATTTTTATTGCACACATTCTCCCCTAAAGAGTACCTATTACCACAAAACTTTCTTTTTTTGAATAATTTCTTTGATCTTGTCATTTCAATATAAAAAGAAAGCTCACAATCGGAGAAAACTTCACTTTCCAACAATAGAAACACAGCACAGCAGAAAGAAAACAATGGTAAACTACAGATGTTGTTTTTATGTTATGTTTACTAAAATACATCAACTGTTGAACATATGCTGTAAAATCAGCTGATCAAAACACAAAGCCAACAAAATATAAAGTATTATAATATATTATACGAAATTACACACTGAAGCAACAGGGAAGTATTCTTGAGCTGAGGCACTGAGAAAAACGAAGTGCAGACATAAACTAAAAAATTTATTTAGACCTTATTTGGTCGAATTATTATTATAATGTATATATTTTCTTGTTCAAGACAAAATGTGCTATCATATAAAAAAATTTAAAAAAAATTGTAACAAACAAAATAGTTTTTTCGTGACCTTACCCCCTAATTAAGAACATTCAATTATTGTAAAACAGCCCAAATTAATTCAAAAAGTAAATAAGTCATAAGTGACAGCAAGCAAAACATATGTAAATGAAAAATAATCTTTAATTTGGGTAAAATAAGAAGATATAGCTAGAAGATAACATCCAGTGAGCAGTTGACCCTTGTGAACCTACCGAGAACCATCGGATTATTTTTAATACAGGATTAAAAAAATCAAGAAGTGTGTGTGATCCAGTATCTCTGTTCCAGTAGAGCTGCAGGCGATCACCAAATATACTGCTCACATAAATTGACAATCTAAGTTATACAGCAAGAATACCACAAGTATAAATGATATTTTGATACTAATGCATTACAGCAGACCATCTTCAAATTAAAGTCACTGTAATTTAAAATATATAAAAATATTTCAACAGTATTCTTATTCCCAATATATATTAGCCAATTCTTATAAGTTTCATCAACATATCTGTACATTATATAATAATAAGTGATTACCTGTATGCGGTCCGCCGTGTGACTTCTCAAACTTATTACGTTACGCGTTTCAAGGCGTATGCCTCATCATCAGACGTATAAAACCAAAAACACACATATCACACAAAACTGCGTTTGTCAAAAAATAAAATTGCAGAAACAAGCATATTATGTGCACGTGATGTAGGGTGCGCACCCGTTCAAGTGTTGTCTGCTACTGATTGGAATTCGTTGAGCAGTCTCAAAGCAGTATCATACAGGCAGTTAGATACAAAGTTCAATTGTTCATTCAGAACACAATCACGACTGCTATCATTATTATATGCATTATAAATTTCCAGCTCCTCCAAGGCATTCATAAAACGGCCCTTGTTACATATATGCAAAGGCATTAGATTGGACTTAAAATCTGTATAATTGTGATTGTGTTGGGTCAGATGACGAGTGTAATTAGATTTTATATCATTATAATTATGTGTCTTTTTTGGTAAGTGTTCACGGAAGC
The DNA here is from genome assembly GCA_034769895.1 of Magicicada septendecula. Classification (NCBI taxonomy): domain Eukaryota; kingdom Metazoa; phylum Arthropoda; class Insecta; order Hemiptera; family Cicadidae; genus Magicicada; species Magicicada septendecula. The sequence goes on along the minus strand of CM068369.1, from coordinate 191,944,756 downwards.
GTTTGTAAAAACCTCTTCCGGTCTGACCTATATAGAAGCTGTTACAATCATTGCAAACCAGTTTATAAATGCCTGTTTTTTCTTCAATAGGTAAGGACAGTTTAGGTCTAAGTATATTAATTAGTTTATTATTGGTTCTAAAAGACATAGTATAACCAATATTGTTCATCACTGAGGATAAAATTTTTGGCATGATGTATGTGTATTTCGCAGATATAAATTTTTTCGGTGTTTTATTAAGTGGACGGGGCTTAAGTTGAATGTTATTATGCTTCTTTAGCAATTTGTCAATGATGTGACTACTGTAACCATTGGAAACTGCAATAAATCTTATTGTATTTAGCTCAGTCTCGAAATCATTATTGTCAAGGGGGACTGTCAACAATCTATGGATTAAACTATTATATGCTGCCATTTTTTGAGAGTATGGATGGTGGGAATCTGCATGTATTGTATGGTTAGTGGCAGTAGGCTTCCTAAAAATATTGAATTTCAATGTGTCCGATCGTCTAGTGAGGGTCAGGTCTAGAAAGTTAATTGAGTTATCATGCGCGGTCTCTAAAGTAAATTGAATATTATTGTTGAGTTCATTTAAAAGATTTTTAAAGGAGTCAACTTGTCTCAAATTTATAATGCATATAATAATGATAGCAGTCGTGATTGTGTTCTGAATGAACAATTGAACTTTGTATCTAACCGCCTGTATGATACTGCTTTGAGACTGCTCAACGAATTCCAATCAGTAGCAGACAACACTTGAACGGGTGCGCACCCTACATCACGTGCACATAATATGCTTGTTTCTGCAATTGTATTTTTTGACAAACGCAGTTTTGTGTAAAATGTGTGTGTTTGGTTTTATACGTTTGATGATGAGGCATACGCCTTGAAACGCGTAACGTAATAAGTTTGAGAAGTCACACGGCGGACCACATACAGGTAATCACTTATTATTACATAAAAGTGACTTGGATACCATACGAAACATGAATATCTGTACATTGTCAGATATCTTTCAATGTGAAAGTGATAAACAGTGTAAGTGTTAGAAGTGAGAGAATAAACAATTCACAATAATAAGAAAAAGGAAACAAAGATAATAAAACAGATTGTAAAAGATGGATATACAACTAATATAATAGTGTTAATTAATAATAAACTAGTACTATGAGTGCAATGAAAATAAGACATCCTATGTTAATAAAAATATTCAAGGGATGATTATCAAGATAGAATAAATGGTGTTATAATGTTATTCACCAAAATTGTAATTTGTTCAATTAAAAGAGTTGAGTTTGTAAGAAGGAATATGGCTGAAAGGTAAACAGGCCATAAACCTAATTTTTGTGTTATATTTATAGTAATATTAAGTGATAAACAAGTTATAAGAAATGGCAATAGATATAAGAAAGGAGATAAATTTTACAAACATAATATTAATCATTAGAGTAAAGACAGAAAAAGAAATAAGAGAATAACAGACAAGCAATGATTTTGTAAAGGGGGTAAGGTCGCGAAGGCTACTACAATGCTTTTTAAATGGAGCGTTTATGGTACACATGACCCATTTCCTCAGGACTTACTCGAAGGATTTATTTGAAATTTTTACCTCTTCCTTCTGTGTATACAGTAAATGTACTGAACTAAAATTAATCCTCTAACTTAAAAAAATGTGATTTAATTATCCTAATTTAAAAAAATATAAAAAAAAAACAGAAATGTTTTATTTTAAATATTTTTTATTGTAAGTAATGATTGGATCTCATTAATAATTCTAGTTCAGTATAAGTACAAAGTTATGTTTTACACACTTGCAAAAGTTCAGCACTATAGGTTGAGTAGAAGCTGAGATAATGGGACATTTATGAAAAAAAAATACAGGTTTTGGTAAAACAGGTTTAAAGATGACACTACACATTTTTACACATTTAAAACTCTCCAGGTCCATAGGAACAATCTTCCTTGCTTTCCTCTTCTTCCCTCTTTCTTTTTCTGTCTTCTTTTGACTCTAGCTTCTTTTGTCACTGATTCTGCTTCTTTTTCCGCTTTTGCAACACGTAACTCATCGATTTGCCTCAGCGCCTTTACCATGTTCTTGCCTGGTTGAATAGCAAGTTCTTAGAAAACTCTGGCCTTCCACATAGCTCCTTCATTAAATGTAAGAACTGCATCATACAATCCAATTCTCAGAGATTTTAAGCACACAAATGTAGTCTTGGGCACCCTGCTCCATATTACATGGTTTAGGCTTTCGTTAGGGTTTTGCGTTTTACCATGCAAGCATTTACGCAATAACTCAGGTTTACTCAGGTCTTGAAACACTGGTTTGATTGATTCCATAACAGCCAAGGGCAGAGCGTGTTTGTGAGAATATGTTTCATTACTTTCTTGGGCCTTGTTATATCTCCACCAAGATTCAGGTCCTTTAGGGCAAAGTTGGTGCTGTGGATGGGTGTCGGTTGACAATTATTTGTGATAAAATATGGCCCATATTTCTTTTTTCATAAGTGTTTGATCATGAATGTTCCTCCTAATTGCAAGGCCATAGTACCTTTGCAACTGGTCTATTTCACTATCAGTCAATCTTCCTTTTCCACCTAAGCCCTTTCCATCTGATAGGACAGTACCTTTTAGGGTATTTTTCACCCGACGCAACCTTGTTCCAACTCTTTTTTGAACATGGCCAATACACTCAAGCTTTTCTATCGTTGTATCACCGTAAGGCTTCTCAGATTGTACATGCTGAAACCCTTTGGAGTCACCATCCCCCAGATATTTTATATATATAACTCCACGTTTTTCTTCTGAATGCTGGAAGATTTTCAGCACTCTGTTACATTCCATTTCTCCACTCGAACCTTCATGATTTTTCAAACAGTTGGTCTGATGTTCAACCTTTTTGTTTGGATTTTTTATACAACCATGGCAAAACTTAGTAAGGCACTCTACATCTACCACTTTACCTGTGTCAAATGATGTGGCTGTTATGACACCATTTAGTGAGGTGTGGCCTCGCTTTTGCCACGTTCCGTCGAATACAGCAGCGATGTCTGAACTTCCATTGTTTTCCTTTACTGTTTCATGAGCAGCATTGACCATTGAGGCTTCTGTCACAAAACTAAGAGCATTCAAAAACAAATCATTACTGAATTTTAGAGGAGGTTAAGGCAGATTTAAAACTGCACACAATGTTTTAGCAGCTGCAGCTCCTTTTCCAATTGAACGGAGAGCATATACAAATCTCATGTTTATTTCATATAACCTATTTTTAGTGATCTTTGAACTCATTGTTCTATCATTTTCTTGACAGTTTGAGCATTTCAGTACTAAATTGCTTGCTAAACCTACACTTTTATTAGCATCTTCACCTAGTGTATTTTTCACAGTTGCAAAACTTACATTTTACAAATTGTCACAATAAGTTAGATAACTGGTTTAGGTCTACAAGAGCAAAGGCTGAATCACTATTTAGAGCATTTATGCCTACATTGTTATCTACCTTAGAAAGATAGCTTAACTTCTTTTTAGATGAGCTAGGAGGATGTTCCAAAGAAACAGGCCTTAGAGGAACCTCATTATTTATAGGTTCAGTACCAGTAACAAGCAGACATTCCTCAGAATTTTTATTGCACACATTCTCCCCTAAAGAGTACCTATTACCACAAAACTTTCTTTTTTTGAATAATTTCTTTGATCTTGTCATTTCAATATAAAAAGAAAGCTCACAATCGGAGAAAACTTCACTTTCCAACAATAGAAACACAGCACAGCAGAAAGAAAACAATGGTAAACTACAGATGTTGTTTTTATGTTATGTTTACTAAAATACATCAACTGTTGAACATATGCTGTAAAATCAGCTGATCAAAACACAAAGCCAACAAAATATAAAGTATTATAATATATTATACGAAATTACACACTGAAGCAACAGGGAAGTATTCTTGAGCTGAGGCACTGAGAAAAACGAAGTGCAGACATAAACTAAAAAATTTATTTAGACCTTATTTGGTCGAATTATTATTATAATGTATATATTTTCTTGTTCAAGACAAAATGTGCTATCATATAAAAAAATTTAAAAAAAATTGTAACAAACAAAATAGTTTTTTCGTGACCTTACCCCCTAATTAAGAACATTCAATTATTGTAAAACAGCCCAAATTAATTCAAAAAGTAAATAAGTCATAAGTGACAGCAAGCAAAACATATGTAAATGAAAAATAATCTTTAATTTGGGTAAAATAAGAAGATATAGCTAGAAGATAACATCCAGTGAGCAGTTGACCCTTGTGAACCTACCGAGAACCATCGGATTATTTTTAATACAGGATTAAAAAAATCAAGAAGTGTGTGTGATCCAGTATCTCTGTTCCAGTAGAGCTGCAGGCGATCACCAAATATACTGCTCACATAAATTGACAATCTAAGTTATACAGCAAGAATACCACAAGTATAAATGATATTTTGATACTAATGCATTACAGCAGACCATCTTCAAATTAAAGTCACTGTAATTTAAAATATATAAAAATATTTCAACAGTATTCTTATTCCCAATATATATTAGCCAATTCTTATAAGTTTCATCAACATATCTGTACATTATATAATAATAAGTGATTACCTGTATGCGGTCCGCCGTGTGACTTCTCAAACTTATTACGTTACGCGTTTCAAGGCGTATGCCTCATCATCAGACGTATAAAACCAAAAACACACATATCACACAAAACTGCGTTTGTCAAAAAATAAAATTGCAGAAACAAGCATATTATGTGCACGTGATGTAGGGTGCGCACCCGTTCAAGTGTTGTCTGCTACTGATTGGAATTCGTTGAGCAGTCTCAAAGCAGTATCATACAGGCAGTTAGATACAAAGTTCAATTGTTCATTCAGAACACAATCACGACTGCTATCATTATTATATGCATTATAAATTTCCAGCTCCTCCAAGGCATTCATAAAACGGCCCTTGTTACATATATGCAAAGGCATTAGATTGGACTTAAAATCTGTATAATTGTGATTGTGTTGGGTCAGATGACGAGTGTAATTAGATTTTATATCATTATAATTATGTGTCTTTTTTGGTAAGTGTTCACGGAAGCGTTTGTAAAAACCTCTTCCGGTCTGACCTATATAGAAGCTGTTACAATCATTGCAAACCAGTTTATAAATGCCTGTTTTTTCTTCAATAGGTAAGGACAGTTTAGGTCTAAGTATATTAATTAGTTTATTATTGGTTCTAAAAGACATAGTATAACCAATATTGTTCATCACTGAGGATAAAATTTTTGGCATGATGTATGTGTATTTCGCAGATATAAATTTTTTCGGTGTTTTATTAAGTGGACGGGGCTTAAGTTGAATGTTATTATGCTTCTTTAGCAATTTGTCAATGATGTGACTACTGTAACCATTGGAAACTGCAATAAATCTTATTGTATTTAGCTCAGTCTCGAAATCACTATTGTCAAGGGGGACTGTCAACAATCTATGGATTAAACTATTATATGCTGCCATTTTTTGAGAGTATGGATGGTGGGAATCTGCATGTATTGTATGGTTAGTGGCAGTAGGCTTCCTAAAAATATTGAATTTCAATGTGTCCAATCGTCTAGTGAGGGTCAGGTCTAGAAAGTTAATTGAGTTATCATGCTCGGTCTCTAAAGTAAATTGAATATTATTGTTGAGTTCATTTAAAAGATTTTTAAAGGAGTCAACTTGTCTCAAATTTATAATGCATATAATAATGATAGCAGTCGTGATTGTGTTCTGAATGAACAATTGAACTTTGTATCTAACCGCCTGTATGATACTGCTTTGAGACTGCTCAACGAATTCCAATCAGTAGCAGACAACATTTGAACGGGTGCGCACCCTACATCACGTGCACATAATATGCTTGTTTCTGCAATTGTATTTTTTGACAAACGCAGTTTTGTGTAAAATGTGTGTGTTTGGTTTTATACGTTTGATGATGAGGCATACGCCTTGAAACGCGTAATGTAATAAGTTTGAGAAGTCACACGGCGGACCACATACAGGTAATCACTTATTATTACATAAAAGTGACTTGGATACCATACGAAACATGAATATCTGTACATTGTCAGATATCTTTCAATGTGAAAGTGATAAACAGTGTAAGTGTTAGAAGTGAGAGAATAAACAATTCACAATAATAAGAAAAAGGAAACAAAGATAATAAAACAGATTGTAAAAGATGGATATACAACTAATATAATAGTGTTAATTAATAATAAACTAGTACTATGAGTGCAATGAAAATAAGACATCCTATGTTAATAAAAATATTCAAGGGATGATTATCAAGATAGAATAAATGGTGTTATAATGTTATTCACCAAAATTGTAATTTGTTCAATTAAAAGAGTTGAGTTTGTAAGAAGGAATATGGCTGAAAGGTAAACAGGCCATAAACCTAATTTTTGTGTTATATTTATAGTAATATTAAGTGATAAACAAGTTATAAGAAATGGCAATAGATATAAGAAAGGAGATAAATTTTACAAACATAATATTAATCATTAGAGTAAAGACAGAAAAAGAAATAAGAGAATAACAGACAAGCAATGATTTTGTAAAGGGGGTAAGGTCGCGAAGGCTACTACAATGCTTTTTAAATGGAGCGTTTATGGTACACATGACCCATTTCCTCAGGACTTACTCGAAGGATTTATTTGAAATTTTTACCTCTTCCTTCTGTGTATACAGTAAATGTACTGAACTAAAATTAATCCTCTAACTTAAAAAAATGTGATTTAATTATCCTAATTTAAAAAAATATAAAAAAAAAACAGAAATGTTTTATTTTAAATATTTTTTATTGTAAGTAATGATTGGATCTCATTAATAATTCTAGTTCAGTATAAGTACAAAGTTATGTTTTACACACTTGCAAAAGTTCAGCACTATAGGTTGAGTAGAAGCTGAGATAATGGGACATTTATGAAAAAAAAATACAGGTTTTGGTAAAACAGGTTTAAAGATGACACTACACATTTTTACACATTTAAAACTCTCCAGGTCCATAGGAACAATCTTCCTTGCTTTCCTCTTCTTCCCTCTTTCTTTTTCTGTCTTCTTTGACTCTAGCTTCTTTTGTCACTGATTCTGCTTCTTTTTCCGCTTTTGCAACACGTAACTCATCGATTTGCCTCAGCGCCTTTACCATGTTCTTGCCTGGTTGAATAGCAAGTTCTTAGAAAACTCTGGCCTTCCACATAGCTCCTTCATTAAATGTAAGAACTGCATCATACAATCCAATTCTCAGAGATTTTAAGCACACAAATGTAGTCTTGGGCACCCTGCTCCATATTACATGGTTTAGGCTTTCGTTAGGGTTTTGCGTTTTACCATGCAAGCATTTACGCAATAACTCAGGTTTACTCAGGTCTTGAAACACTGGTTTGATTGATTCCATAACAGCCAAGGGCAGAGCGTGTTTGTGAGAATATGTTTCATTACTTTCTTGGGCCTTGTTATATCTCCACCAAGATTCAGGTCCTTTAGGGCAAAGTTGGTGCTGTGGATGGGTGTCGGTTGACAATTATTTGTGATAAAATATGGCCCATATTTCTTTTTTCATAAGTGTTTGATCATGAATGTTCCTCCTAATTGCAAGGCCATAGTACCTTTGCAACTGGTCTATTTCACTATCAGTCAATCTTCCTTTTCCACCTAAGCCCTTTCCATCTGATAGGACAGTACCTTTTAGGGTATTTTTCACCCGACGCAACCTTGTTCCAACTCTTTTTTGAACATGGCCAATACACTCAAGCTTTTCTATCGTTGTATCACCGTAAGGCTTCTCAGATTGTACATGCTGAAACCCTTTGGAGTCACCATCCCCCAGATATTTTATATATATAACTCCACGTTTTTCTTCTGAATGCTGGAAGATTTTCAGCACTCTGTTACATTCCATTTCTCCACTCGAACCTTCATGATTTTTCAAACAGTTGGTCTGATGTTCAACCTTTTTGTTTGGATTTTTTATACAACCATGGCAAAACTTAGTAAGGCACTCTACATCTACCACTTTACCTGTGTCAAATGATGTGGCTGTTATGACACCATTTAGTGAGGTGTGGCCTCGCTTTTGCCACGTTCCGTCGAATACAGCAGCGATGTCTGAACTTCCATTGTTTTCCTTTACTGTTTCATGAGCAGCATTGACCATTGAGGCTTCTGTCACAAAACTAAGAGCATTCAAAAACAAATCATTACTGAATTTTAGAGGAGGTTAAGGCAGATTTAAAACTGCACACAATGTTTTAGCAGCTGCAGCTCCTTTTCCAATTGAACGGAGAGCATATACAAATCTCATGTTTATTTCATATAACCTATTTTTAGTGATCTTTGAACTCATTGTTCTATCATTTTCTTGACAGTTTGAGCATTTCAGTACTAAATTGCTTGCTAAACCTACACTTTTATTAGCATCTTCACCTAGTGTATTTTTCACAGTTGCAAAACTTACATTTTACAAATTGTCACAATAAGTTAGATAACTGGTTTAGGTCTACAAGAGCAAAGGCTGAATCACTATTTAGAGCATTTATGCCTACATTGTTATCTACCTTAGAAAGATAGCTTAACTTCTTTTTAGATGAGCTAGGAGGATGTTCCAAAGAAACAGGCCTTAGAGGAACCTCATTATTTATAGGTTCAGTACCAGTAACAAGCAGACATTCCTCAGAATTTTCATTGCACACATTCTCCCCTAAAGAGTACCTATTACCACAAAACTTTCTTTTTTTGAATAATTTCTTTGATCTTGTCATTTCAATATAAAAAGAAAGCTCACAATCGGAGAAAACTTCACTTTCCAACAATAGAAACACAGCACAGCAGAAAGAAAACAATGGTAAACATCAGATGTTGTTTTTATGTTATGTTTACTAAAATACATCAACTGTTGAACATATGCTGTAAAATCAGCTGATCAAAACACAAAGCCAACAAAATATAAAGTATTATAATATATTATACGAAATTACACACTGAAGCAACAGGGAAGTATTCTTGAGCTGAGGCACTGAGAAAAACGAAGTGCAGACATAAACTAAAAAATTTATTTAGACCTTATTTGGTCGAATTATTATTATAATGTATATATTTTCTTGTTCAAGACAAAATGTGCTATCATATAAAAAAATTAAAAAAAAATTGTAACAAAAAAAATAGTTTTTTCGCGACCTTACCCCCTAATTAAGAACATTCAATTATTGTAAAACAGCCCAAATTAATTCAAAAAGTAAATAAGTCATAAGTGACAGCAAGCAAAACATATGTAAATAAAAAATAATCTTTAATTTGGGTAAAATAAGAAGATATAGCTAGAAGATAACATCCAGTGAGCAGTTGACCCTTGTGAACCTACCGAGAACCATCGGATTATTTTTAATACAGGATTAAAAAAATCAAGAAGTGTGTGTGATCCAGTATCTCTGTTCCAGTAGAGCTGCAGGCGATCACCAAATATACTGCTCACATAAATTGACAATCTAAGTTATACAGCAAGAATACCACAAGTATAAATGATATTTTGATACTAATGCATTACAGCAGACCATCTTCAAATTAAAGTCACTGTAATTTAAAATATATAAAAATATTTCAACAGTATTCTTATTCCCAATATATATTAGCCAATTCTTATAAGTTTCATCAACATATCTGTACATTATATAATAATAAGTGATTACCTGTATGCGGTCCGCCGTGTGACTTCTCAAACTTATTACGTTACGCGTTTCAAGGCGTATGCCTCATCATCAGACGTATAAAACCAAAAACACACATATCACACAAAACTGCGTTTGTCAAAAAATAAAATTGCAGAAACAAGCATATTATGTGCACGTGATGTAGGGTGCGCACCCGTTCAAGTGTTGTCTGCTACTGATTGGAATTCGTTGAGCAGTCTCAAAGCAGTATCATACAGGCAGTTAGATACAAAGTTCAATTGTTCATTCAGAACACAATCACGACTGCTATCATTATTATATGCATTATAAATTTCCAGCTCCTCCAAGGCATTCATAAAACGGCCCTTGTTACATATATGCAAAGGCATTAGATTGGACTTAAAATCTGTATAATTGTGATTGTGTTGGGTCAGATGACGAGTGTAATTAGATTTTATATCATTATAATTATGTGTCTTTTTTGGTAAGTGTTCACGGAAGCGTTTGTAAAAACCTCTTCCGGTCTGACCTATATAGAAGCTGTTACAATCATTGCAAACCAGTTTATAAATGCCTGTTTTTTCTTCAATAGGTAAGGACAGTTTAGGTCTAAGTATATTAATTAGTTTATTATTGGTTCTAAAAGACATAGTATAACCAATATTGTTCATCACTGAGGATAAAATTTTTGGCATGATGTATGTGTATTTCGCAGATATAAATTTTTTCGGTGTTTTATTAAGTGGACGGGGCTTAAGTTGAATGTTATTATGCTTCTTTAGCAATTTGTCAATGATGTGACTACTGTAACCATTGGAAACTGCAATAAATCTTATTGTATTTAGCTCAGTCTCGAAATCATTATTGTCAAGGGGGACTGTCAACAATCTATGGATTAAACTATTATATGCTGCCATTTTTTGAGAGTATGGATGGTGGGAATCTGCATGTATTGTATGGTTAGTGGCAGTAGGCTTCCTAAAAATATTGAATTTCAATGTGTCCAATCGTCTAGTGAGGGTCAGGTCTAGAAAGTTAATTGAGTTATCATGCGCGGTCTCTAAAGTAAATTGAATATTATTGTTGAGTTAATTTAAAAGATTTTTAAAGGAGTCAACTTGTCTCAAATTTATAATGCATATAATAATGATAGCAGTCGTGATTGTGTTCTGAATGAACAATTGAACTTTGTATCTAACCGCCTGTATGATACTGCTTTGAGACTGCTCAACGAATTCCAATCAGTAGCAGACAACACTTGAACGGGTGCGCACCCTACATCACGTGCACATAATATGCTTGTTTCTGCAATTGTATTTTTTGACAAACGCAGTTTTGTGTAAAATGTGTGTGTTTGGTTTTATACGTTTGATGATGAGGCATACGCCTTGAAACGCGTAACGTAATAAGTTTGAGAAGTCACACGGCGGACCACATACAGGTAATCACTTATTATTACATAAAAGTGACTTGGATACCATACGAAACATGAATATCTGTACATTGTCAGATATCTTTCAATGTGAAAGTGATAAACAGTGTAAGTGTTAGAAGTGAGAGAATAAACAATTCACAATAATAAGAAAAAGGAAACAAAGATAATAAAACAGATTGTAAAAGATGGATATACAACTAATATAATAGTGTTAATTAATAATAAACTAGTACTATGAGTGCAATGAAAATAAGACATCCTATGTTAATAAAAATATTCAAGGGATGATTATCAAGATAGAATAAATGGTGTTATAATGTTATTCACCAAAATTGTAATTTGTTCAATTAAAAGAGTTGAGTTTGTAAGAAGGAATATGGCTGAAAGGTAAACAGGCCATAAACCTAATTTTTGTGTTATATTTATAGTAATATTAAGTGATAAACAAGTTATAAGAAATGGCAATAGATATAAGAAAGGAGATAAATTTTACAAACATAATATTAATCATTAGAGTAAAGACAGAAAAAGAAATAAGAGAATAACAGACAAGCAATGATTTTGTAAAGGGGGTAAGGTCGCGAAGGCTACTACAATGCTTTTTAAATGGAGCGTTTATGGTACACATGACCCATTTCCTCAGGACTTACTCGAAGGATTTATTTGAAATTTTTACCTCTTCCTTCTGTGTATACAGTAAATGTACTGAACTAAAATTAATCCTCTAACTTAAAAAAATGTGATTTAATTATCCTAATTTAAAAAAATATAAAAAAAAAACAGAAATGTTTTATTTTAAATATTTTTTATTGTAAGTAATGATTGGATCTCATTAATAATTCTAGTTCAGTATAAGTACAAAGTTATGTTTTACACACTTGCAAAAGTTCAGCACTATAGGTTGAGTAGAAGCTGAGATAATGGGACATTTATGAAAAAAAAATACAGGTTTTGGTAAAACAGGTTTAAAGATGACACTACACATTTTTACACATTTAAAACTCTCCAGGTCCATAGGAACAATCTTCCTTGCTTTCCTCTTCTTCCCTCTTTCTTTTTCTGTCTTCTTTTGACTCTAGCTTCTTTTGTCACTGATTCTGCTTCTTTTTCCGCTTTTGCAACACGTAACTCATCGATTTGCCTCAGCGCCTTTACCATGTTCTTGCCTGGTTGAATAGCAAGTTCTTAGAAAACTCTGGCCTTCCACATAGCTCCTTCATTAAATGTAAGAACTGCATCATACAATCCAATTCTCAGAGATTTTAAGCACACAAATGTAGTCTTGGGCACCCTGCTCCATATTACATGGTTTAGGCTTTCGTTAGGGTTTTGCGTTTTACCATGCAAGCATTTACGCAATAACTCAGGTTTACTCAGGTCTTGAAACACTGGTTTGATTGATTCCATAACAGCCAAGGGCAGAGCGTGTTTGTGAGAATATGTTTCATTACTTTCTTGGGCCTTGTTATATCTCCACCAAGATTCAGGTCCTTTAGGGCAAAGTTGGTGCTGTGGATGGGTGTCGGTTGACAATTATTTGTGATAAAATATGGCCCATATTTCTTTTTTCATAAGTGTTTGATCATGAATGTTCCTCCTAATTGCAAGGCCATAGTACCTTTGCAACTGGTCTATTTCACTATCAGTCAATCTTCCTTTTCCACCTAAGCCCTTTCCATCTGATAGGACAGTACCTTTTAGGGTATTTTTCACCCGACGCAACCTTGTTCCAACTCTTTTTTGAACATGGCCAATACACTCAAGCTTTTCTATCGTTGTATCACCGTAAGGCTTCTCAGATTGTACATGCTGAAACCCTTTGGAGTCACCATCCCCCAGATATTTTATATATATAACTCCACGTTTTTCTTCTGAATGCTGGAAGATTTTCAGCACTCTGTTACATTCCATTTCTCCACTCGAACCTTCATGATTTTTCAAACAGTTGGTCTGATGTTCAACCTTTTTGTTTGGATTTTTTATACAACCATGGCAAAACTTAGTAAGGCACTCTACATCTACCACTTTACCTGTGTCAAATGATGTGGCTGTTATGACACCATTTAGTGAGGTGTGGCCTCGCTTTTGCCACGTTCCGTCGAATACAGCAGCGATGTCTGAACTTCCATTGTTTTCCTTTACTGTTTCATGAGCAGCATTGACCATTGAGGCTTCTGTCACAAAACTAAGAGCATTCAAAAACAAATCATTACTGAATTTTAGAGGAGGTTAAGGCAGATTTAAAACTGCACACAATGTTTTAGCAGCTGCAGCTCCTTTTCCAATTGAACGGAGAGCATATACAAATCTCATGTTTATTTCATATAACCTATTTTTAGTGATCTTTGAACTCATTGTTCTATCATTTTCTTGACAGTTTGAGCATTTCAGTACTAAATTGCTTGCTAAACCTACACTTTTATTAGCATCTTCACCTAGTGTATTTTTCACAGTTGCAAAACTTACATTTTACAAATTGTCACAATAAGTTAGATAACTGGTTTAGGTCTACAAGAGCAAAGGCTGAATCACTATTTAGAGCATTTATGCCTACATTGTTATCTACCTTAGAAAGATAGCTTAACTTCTTTTTAGATGAGCTAGGAGGATGTTCCAAAGAAACAGGCCTTAGAGGAACCTCATTATTTATAGGTTCAGTACCAGTAACAAGCAGACATTCCTCAGAATTTTTATTGCACACATTCTCCCCTAAAGAGTACCTATTACCACAAAACTTTCTTTTTTTGAATAATTTCTTTGATCTTGTCATTTCAATATAAAAAGAAAGCTCACAATCGGAGAAAACTTCACTTTCCAACAATAGAAACACAGCACAGCAGAAAGAAAACAATGGTAAACTACAGATGTTGTTTTTATGTTATGTTTACTAAAATACATCAACTGTTGAACATATGCTGTAAAATCAGCTGATCAAAACACAAAGCCAACAAAATATAAAGTATTATAATATATTATACGAAATTACACACTGAAGCAACAGGGAAGTATTCTTGAGCTGAGGCACTGAGAAAAACGAAGTGCAGACATAAACTAAAAAATTTATTTAGACCTTATTTGGTCGAATTATTATTATAATGTATATATTTTCTTGTTCAAGACAAAATGTGCTATCATATAAAAAAATTTAAAAAAAATTGTAACAAACAAAATAGTTTTTTCGTGACCTTACCCCCTAATTAAGAACATTCAATTATTGTAAAACAGCCCAAATTAATTCAAAAAGTAAATAAGTCATAAGTGACAGCAAGCAAAACATATGTAAATGAAAAATAATCTTTAATTTGGGTAAAATAAGAAGATATAGCTAGAAGATAACATCCAGTGAGCAGTTGACCCTTGTGAACCTACCGAGAACCATCGGATTATTTTTAATACAGGATTAAAAAAATCAAGAAGTGTGTGTGATCCAGTATCTCTGTTCCAGTAGAGCTGCAGGCGATCACCAAATATACTGCTCACATAAATTGACAATCTAAGTTATACAGCAAGAATACCACAAGTATAAATGATATTTTGATACTAATGCATTACAGCAGACCATCTTCAAATTAAAGTCACTGTAATTTAAAATATATAAAAATATTTCAACAGTATTCTTATTCCCAATATATATTAGCCAATTCTTATAAGTTTCATCAACATATCTGTACATTATATAATAATAAGTGATTACCTGTATGCGGTCCGCCGTGTGACTTCTCAAACTTATTACGTTACGCGTTTCAAGGCGTATGCCTCATCATCAGACGTATAAAACCAAAAACACACATATCACACAAAACTGCGTTTGTCAAAAAATAAAATTGCAGAAACAAGCATATTATGTGCACGTGATGTAGGGTGCGCACCCGTTCAAGTGTTGTCTGCTACTGATTGGAATTCGTTGAGCAGTCTCAAAGCAGTATCATACAGGCAGTTAGATACAAAGTTCAATTGTTCATTCAGAACACAATCACGACTGCTATCATTATTATATGCATTATAAATTTCCAGCTCCTCCAAGGCATTCATAAAACGGCCCTTGTTACATATATGCAAAGGCATTAGATTGGACTTAAAATCTGTATAATTGTGATTGTGTTGGGTCAGATGACGAGTGTAATTAGATTTTATATCATTATAATTATGTGTCTTTTTTGGTAAGTGTTCACGGAAGCGTTTGTAAAAACCTCTTCCGGTCTGACCTATATAGAAGCTGTTACAATCATTGCAAACCAGTTTATAAATGCCTGTTTTTTCTTCAATAGGTAAGGACAGTTTAGGTCTAAGTATATTAATTAGTTTATTATTGGTTCTAAAAGACATAGTATAACCAATATTGTTCATCACTGAGGATAAAATTTTTGGCATGATGTATGTGTATTTCGCAGATATAAATTTTTTCGGTGTTTTATTAAGTGGACGGGGCTTAAGTTGAATGTTATTATGCTTCTTTAGCAATTTGTCAATGATATGACTACTGTAACCATTGGAAACTGCAATAAATCTTATTGTATTTAGCTCAGTCTCGAAATCATTATTGTCAAGGGGGACTGTCAACAATCTATGGATTAAACTATTATATGCTGCCATTTTTTGAGAGTATGGATGGTGGGAATCTGCATGTATTGTATGGTTAGTGGCAGTAGGCTTCCTAAAAATATTGAATTTCAATGTGTCCAATCGTCTAGTGAGGGTCAGGTCTAGAAAGTTAATTGAGTTATCATGCGCGGTCTCTAAAGTAAATTGAATATTATTGTTGAGTTCATTTAAAAGATTTTTAAAGGAGTCAACTTGTCTCAAATTTATAATGCATATAATAATGATAGCAGTCGTGATTGTGTTCTGAATGAACAATTGAACTTTGTATCTAACCGCCTGTATGATACTGCTTTGAGACTGCTCAACGAATTCCAATCAGTAGCAGACAACACTTGAACGGGTGCGCACCCTACATCACGTGCACATAATATGCTTGTTTCTGCAATTGTATTTTTTGACAAACGCAGTTTTGTGTAAAATGTGTGTGTTTGGTTTTATACGTTTGATGATGAGGCATACGCCTTGAAACGCGTAACGTAATAAGTTTGAGAAGTCACACGGCGGACCACATACAGGTAATCACTTATTATTACATAAAAGTGACTTGGATACCATACGAAACATGAATATCTGTACATTGTCAGATATCTTTCAATGTGAAAGTGATAAACAGTGTAAGTGTTAGAAGTGAGAGAATAAACAATTCACAATAATAAGAAAAAGGAAACAAAGATAATAAAACAGATTGTAAAAGATGGATATACAACTAATATAATAGTGTTAATTAATAATAAACTAGTACTATGAGTGCAATGAAAATAAGACATCCTATGTTAATAAAAATATTCAAGGGATGATTATCAAGATAGAATAAATGGTGTTATAATGTTATTCACCAAAATTGTAATTTGTTCAATTAAAAGAGTTGAGTTTGTAAGAAGGAATATGGCTGAAAGGTAAACAGGCCATAAACCTAATTTTTGTGTTATATTTATAGTAATATTAAGTGATAAACAAGTTATAAGAAATGGCAATAGATATAAGAAAGGAGATAAATTTTACAAACATAATATTAATCATTAGAGTAAAGACAGAAAAAGAAATAAGAGAATAACAGACAAGCAATGATTTTGTAAAGGGGGTAAGGTCGCGAAGGCTACTACAATGCTTTTTAAATGGAGCGTTTATGGTACACATGACCCATTTCCTCAGGACTTACTCGAAGGATTTATTTGAAATTTTTACCTCTTCCTTCTGTGTATACAGTAAATGTACTGAACTAAAATTAATCTTCTAACTTAAAAAAATGTGATTTAATTATCCTAATTTAAAAAAATATAAAAAAAAAACAGAAACGTTTTATTTTAAATATTTTTTATTGTAAGTAATGATTGGATCTCATTAATAATTCTAGTTCAGTATAAGTACAAAGTTATGTTTTACACACTTGCAAAAGTTCAGCACTATAGGTTGAGTAGAAGCTGAGATAATGGGACATTTATGAAAAAAAAATACAGGTTTTGGTAAAACAGGTTTAAAGATGACACTACACATTTTTACACATTTAAAACTCTCCAGGTCCATAGGAACAATCTTCCTTGCTTTCCTCTTCTTCCCTCTTTCTTTTTCTGTCTTCTTTTGACTCTAGCTTCTTTTGTCACTGATTCTGCTTCTTTTTCCGCTTTTGCAACACGTAACTCATCGATTTGCCTCAGCGCCTTTACCATGTTCTTGCCTGGTTGAATAGCAAGTTCTTAGAAAACTCTGGCCTTCCACATAGCTCCTTCATTAAATGTAAGAACTGCATCATACAATCCAATTCTCAGAGATTTTAAGCACACAAATGTAGTCTTGGGCACCCTGCTCCATATTACATGGTTTAGGCTTTCGTTAGGGTTTTGCGTTTTACCATGCAAGCATTTACGCAATAACTCAGGTTTACTCAGGTCTTGAAACACTGGTTTGATTGATTCCATAACAGCCAAGGGCAGAGCGTGTTTGTGAGAATATGTTTCATTACTTTCTTGGGCCTTGTTATATCTCCACCAAGATTCAGGTCCTTTAGGGCAAAGTTGGTGCTGTGGATGGGTGTCGGTTGACAATTATTTGTGATAAAATATGGCCCATATTTCTTTTTTCATAAGTGTTTGATCATGAATGTTCCTCCTAATTGCAAGGCCATAGTACCTTTGCAACTGGTCTATTTCACTATCAGTCAATCTTCCTTTTCCACCTAAGCCCTTTCCATCTGATAGGACAGTACCTTTTAGGGTATTTTTCACCCGACGCAACCTTGTTCCAACTCTTTTTTGAACATGGCCAATACACTCAAGCTTTTCTATCGTTGTATCACCGTAAGGCTTCTCAGATTGTACATGCTGAAACCCTTTGGAGTCACCATCCCCCAGATATTTTATATATATAACTCCACGTTTTTCTTCTGAATGCTGGAAGATTTTCAGCACTCTGTTACATTCCATTTCTCCACTCG
The DNA here is from genome assembly GCA_034769895.1 of Magicicada septendecula. Classification (NCBI taxonomy): domain Eukaryota; kingdom Metazoa; phylum Arthropoda; class Insecta; order Hemiptera; family Cicadidae; genus Magicicada; species Magicicada septendecula. Next base: position 191,926,569 of record CM068369.1, on the reverse strand, counting down.
AACCTTCATGATTTTTCAAACAGTTGGTCTGATGTTCAACCTTTTTGTTTGAATTTTTTATACAACCATGGCAAAACTTAGTAAGGCACTCTACATCTACCACTTTACCTGTGTCAAATGATGTGGCTGTTATGACACCATTTAGTGAGGTGTGGCCTCGCTTTTGCCACGTTCCGTCGAATACAGCAGCGATGTCTGAACTTCCATTGTTTTCCTTTACTGTTTCATGAGCAGCATTGACCATTGAGGCTTCTGTCACAAAACTAAGAGCATTCAAAAACAAACCATTACTGAATTTTAGAGGAGGTTAAGGCAGATTTAAAACTGCACACAATGTTTTAGCAGCTGCAGCTCCTTTTCCAATTGAACGGAGAGCATATACAAATCTCATGTTTATTTCATATAACCTATTTTTAGTGATCTTTGAACTCATTGTTCTATCATTTTCTTGACAGTTTGAGCATTTCAGTACTAAATTGCTTGCTAAACCTACACTTTTATTAGCATCTTCACCTAGTGTATTTTTCACAGTTGCAAAACTTACATTTTACAAATTGTCACAATAAGTTAGATAACTGGTTTAGGTCTACAAGAGCAAAGGCTGAATCACTATTTAGAGCATTTATGCCTACATTGTTATCTACCTTAGAAAGATAGCTTAACTTCTTTTTAGATGAGCTAGGAGGATGTTCCAAAGAAACAGGCCTTAGAGGAACCTCATTATTTATAGGTTCAGTACCAGTAACAAGCAGACATTCCTCAGAATTTTCATTGCACACATTCTCCCCTAAAGAGTACCTATTACCACAAAACTTTCTTTTTTTGAATAATTTCTTTGATCTTGTCATTTCAATATAAAAAGAAAGCTCACAATCGGAGAAAACTTCACTTTCCAACAATAGAAACACAGCACAGCAGAAAGAAAACAATGGTAAACATCAGATGTTGTTTTTATGTTATGTTTACTAAAATACATCAACTGTTGAACATATGCTGTAAAATCAGCTGATCAAAACACAAAGCCAACAAAATATAAAGTATTATAATATATTATACGAAATTACACACTGAAGCAACAGGGAAGTATTCTTGAGCTGAGGCACTGAGAAAAACGAAGTGCAGACATAAACTAAAAAATTTATTTAGACCTTATTTGGTCGAATTATTATTATAATGTATATATTTTCTTGTTCAAGACAAAATGTGCTATCATATAAAAAAATTTAAAAAAAATTGTAACAAAAAAAATAGTTTTTTCGCGACCTTACCCCCTAATTAAGAACATTCAATTATTGTAAAACAGCCCAAATTAATTCAAAAAGTAAATAAGTCATAAGTGACAGCAAGCAAAACATATGTAAATAAAAAATAATCTTTAATTTGGGTAAAATAAGAAGATATAGCTAGAAGATAACATCCAGTGAGCAGTTGACCCTTGTGAACCTACCGAGAACCATCGGATTATTTTTAATACAGGATTAAAAAAATCAAGAAGTGTGTGTGATCCAGTATCTCTGTTCCAGTAGAGCTGCAGGCGATCACCAAATATACTGCTCACATAAATTGACAATCTAAGTTATACAGCAAGAATACCACAAGTATAAATGATATTTTGATACTAATGCATTACAGCAGACCATCTTCAAATTAAAGTCACTGTAATTTAAAATATATAAAAATATTTCAACAGTATTCTTATTCCCAATATATATTAGCCAATTCTTATAAGTTTCATCAACATATCTGTACATTATATAATAATAAGTGATTACCTGTATGCGGTCCGCCGTGTGACTTCTCAAACTTATTACGTTACGCGTTTCAAGGCGTATGCCTCATCATCAGACGTATAAAACCAAAAACACACATATCACACAAAACTGCGTTTGTCAAAAAATAAAATTGCAGAAACAAGCATATTATGTGCACGTGATGTAGGGTGCGCACCCGTTCAAGTGTTGTCTGCTACTGATTGGAATTCGTTGAGCAGTCTCAAAGCAGTATCATACAGGCAGTTAGATACAAAGTTCAATTGTTCATTCAGAACACAATCACGACTGCTATCATTATTATATGCATTATAAATTTCCAGCTCCTCCAAGGCATTCATAAAACGGCCCTTGTTACATATATGCAAAGGCATTAGATTGGACTTAAAATCTGTATAATTGTGATTGTGTTGGGTCAGATGACGAGTGTAATTAGATTTTATATCATTATAATTATGTGTCTTTTTTGGTAAGTGTTCACGGAAGCGTTTGTAAAAACCTCTTCCGGTCTGACCTATATAGAAGCTGTTACAATCATTGCAAACCAGTTTATAAATGCCTGTTTTTTCTTCAATAGGTAAGGACAGTTTAGGTCTAAGTATATTAATTAGTTTATTATTGGTTCTAAAAGACATAGTATAACCAATATTGTTCATCACTGAGGATAAAATTTTTGGCATGATGTATGTGTATTTCGCAGATATAAATTTTTTCGGTGTTTTATTAAGTGGACGGGGCTTAAGTTGAATGTTATTATGCTTCTTTAGCAATTTGTCAATGATGTGACTACTGTAACCATTGGAAACTGCAATAAATCTTATTGTATTTAGCTCAGTCTCGAAATCATTATTGTCAAGGGGGACTGTCAACAATCTATGGATTAAACTATTATATGCTGCCATTTTTTGAGAGTATGGATGGTGGGAATCTGCATGTATTGTATGGTTAGTGGCAGTAGGCTTCCTAAAAATATTGAATTTCAATGTGTCCAATCGTCTAGTGAGGGTCAGGTCTAGAAAGTTAATTGAGTTATCATGCGCGGTCTCTAAAGTAAATTGAATATTATTGTTGAGTTCATTTAAAAGATTTTTAAAGGAGTCAACTTGTCTCAAATTTATAATGCATATAATAATGATAGCAGTCGTGATTGTGTTCTGAATGAACAATTGAACTTTGTATCTAACCGCCTGTATGATACTGCTTTGAGACTGCTCAACGAATTCCAATCAGTAGCAGACAACACTTGAACGGGTGCGCACCCTACATCACGTGCACATAATATGCTTGTTTCTGCAATTGTATTTTTTGACAAACGCAGTTTTGTGTAAAATGTGTGTGTTTGGTTTTATACGTTTGATGATGAGGCATACGCCTTGAAACGCGTAACGTAATAAGTTTGAGAAGTCACACGGCGGACCACATACAGGTAATCACTTATTATTACATAAAAGTGACTTGGATACCATACGAAACATGAATATCTGTACATTGTCAGATATCTTTCAATGTGAAAGTGATAAACAGTGTAAGTGTTAGAAGTGAGAGAATAAACAATTCACAATAATAAGAAAAAGGAAACAAAGATAATAAAACAGATTGTAAAAGATGGATATACAACTAATATAATAGTGTTAATTAATAATAAACTAGTACTATGAGTGCAATGAAAATAAGACATCCTATGTTAATAAAAATATTCAAGGGATGATTATCAAGATAGAATAAATGGTGTTATAATGTTATTCACCAAAATTGTAATTTGTTCAATTAAAAGAGTTGAGTTTGTAAGAAGGAATATGGCTGAAAGGTAAACAGGCCATAAACCTAATTTTTGTGTTATATTTATAGTAATATTAAGTGATAAACAAGTTATAAGAAATGGCAATAGATATAAGAAAGGAGATAAATTTTACAAACATAATATTAATCATTAGAGTAAAGACAGAAAAAGAAATAAGAGAATAACAGACAAGCAATGATTTTGTAAAGGGGGTAAGGTCGCGAAGGCTACTACAATGCTTTTTAAATGGAGCGTTTATGGTACACATGACCCATTTCCTCAGGACTTACTCGAAGGATTTATTTGAAATTTTTACCTCTTCCTTCTGTGTATACAGTAAATGTACTGAACTAAAATTAATCCTCTAACTTAAAAAAATGTGATTTAATTATCCTAATTTAAAAAAATATAAAAAAAAAACAGAAATGTTTTATTTTAAATATTTTTTATTGTAAGTAATGATTGGATCTCATTAATAATTCTAGTTCAGTATAAGTACAAAGTTATGTTTTACACACTTGCAAAAGTTCAGCACTATAGGTTGAGTAGAAGCTGAGATAATGGGACATTTATGAAAAAAAAATACAGGTTTTGGTAAAACAGGTTTAAAGATGACACTACACATTTTTACACATTTAAAACTCTCCAGGTCCATAGGAACAATCTTCCTTGCTTTCCTCTTCTTCCCTCTTTCTTTTTCTGTCTTCTTTTGACTCTAGCTTCTTTTGTCACTGATTCTGCTTCTTTTTCCGCTTTTGCAACACGTAACTCATCGATTTGCCTCAGCGCCTTTACCATGTTCTTGCCTGGTTGAATAGCAAGTTCTTAGAAAACTCTGGCCTTCCACATAGCTCCTTCATTAAATGTAAGAACTGCATCATACAATCCAATTCTCAGAGATTTTAAGCACACAAATGTAGTCTTGGGCACCCTGCTCCATATTACATGGTTTAGGCTTTCGTTAGGGTTTTGCGTTTTACCATGCAAGCATTTACGCAATAACTCAGGTTTACTCAGGTCTTGAAACACTGGTTTGATTGATTCCATAACAGCCAAGGGCAGAGCGTGTTTGTGAGAATATGTTTCATTACTTTCTTGGGCCTTGTTATATCTCCACCAAGATTCAGGTCCTTTAGGGCAAAGTTGGTGCTGTGGATGGGTGTCGGTTGACAATTATTTGTGATAAAATATGGCCCATATTTCTTTTTTCATAAGTGTTTGATCATGAATGTTCCTCCTAATTGCAAGGCCATAGTACCTTTGCAACTGGTCTATTTCACTATCAGTCAATCTTCCTTTTCCACCTAAGCCCTTTCCATCTGATAGGACAGTACCTTTTAGGGTATTTTTCACCCGACGCAACCTTGTTCCAACTCTTTTTTGAACATGGCCAATACACTCAAGCTTTTCTATCGTTGTATCACCGTAAGGCTTCTCAGATTGTACATGCTGAAACCCTTTGGAGTCACCATCCCCCAGATATTTTATATATATAACTCCACGTTTTTCTTCTGAATGCTGGAAGATTTTCAGCACTCTGTTACATTCCATTTCTCCACTCGAACCTTCATGATTTTTCAAACAGTTGGTCTGATGTTCAACCTTTTTGTTTGGATTTTTTATACAACCATGGCAAAACTTAGTAAGGCACTCTACATCTACCACTTTACCTGTGTCAAATGATGTGGCTGTTATGACACCATTTAGTGAGGTGTGGCCTCGCTTTTGCCACGTTCCGTCGAATACAGCAGCGATGTCTGAACTTCCATTGTTTTCCTTTACTGTTTCATGAGCAGCATTGACCATTGAGGCTTCTGTCACAAAACTAAGAGCATTCAAAAACAAATCATTACTGAATTTTAGAGGAGGTTAAGGCAGATTTAAAACTGCACACAATGTTTTAGCAGCTGCAGCTCCTTTTCCAATTGAACGGAGAGCATATACAAATCTCATGTTTATTTCATATAACCTATTTTTAGTGATCTTTGAACTCATTGTTCTATCATTTTCTTGACAGTTTGAGCATTTCAGTACTAAATTGCTTGCTAAACCTACACTTTTATTAGCATCTTCACCTAGTGTATTTTTCACAGTTGCAAAACTTACATTTTACAAATTGTCACAATAAGTTAGATAACTGGTTTAGGTCTACAAGAGCAAAGGCTGAATCACTATTTAGAGCATTTATGCCTACATTGTTATCTACCTTAGAAAGATAGCTTAACTTCTTTTTAGATGAGCTAGGAGGATGTTCCAAAGAAACAGGCCTTAGAGGAACCTCATTATTTATAGGTTCAGTACCAGTAACAAGCAGACATTCCTCAGAATTTTCATTGCACACATTCTCCCCTAAAGAGTACCTATTACCACAAAACTTTCTTTTTTTGAATAATTTCTTTGATCTTGTCATTTCAATATAAAAAGAAAGCTCACAATCGGAGAAAACTTCACTTTCCAACAATAGAAACACAGCACAGCAGAAAGAAAACAATGGTAAACATCAGATGTTGTTTTTATGTTATGTTTACTAAAATACATCAACTGTTGAACATATGCTGTAAAATCAGCTGATCAAAACACAAAGCCAACAAAATATAAAGTATTATAATATATTATACGAAATTACACACTGAAGCAACAGGGAAGTATTCTTGAGCTGAGGCACTGAGAAAAACGAAGTGCAGACATAAACTAAAAAATTTATTTAGACCTTATTTGGTCGAATTATTATTATAATGTATATATTTTCTTGTTCAAGACAAAATGTGCTATCATATAAAAAAATTTAAAAAAAATTGTAACAAAAAAAATAGTTTTTTCGTGACCTTACCCCCTAATTAAGAACATTCAATTATTGTAAAACAGCCCAAATTAATTCAAAAAGTAAATAAGTCATAAGTGACAGCAAGCAAAACATATGTAAATGAAAAATAATCTTTAATTTGGGTAAAATAAGAAGATATAGCTAGAAGATAACATCCAGTGAGCAGTTGACCCTTGTGAACCTACCGAGAACCATCGGATTATTTTTAATACAGGATTAAAAAAATCAAGAAGTGTGTGTGATCCAGTATCTCTGTTCCAGTAGAGCTGCAGGCGATCACCAAATATACTGCTCACATAAATTGACAATCTAAGTTATACAGCAAGAATACCACAAGTATAAATGATATTTTGATACTAATGCATTACAGCAGACCATCTTCAAATTAAAGTCACTGTAATTTAAAATATATAAAAATATTTCAACAGTATTCTTATTCCCAATATATATTAGCCAATTCTTATAAGTTTCATCAACATATCTGTACATTATATAATAATAAGTGATTACCTGTATGCGGTCCGCCGTGTGACTTCTCAAACTTATTACGTTACGCGTTTCAAGGCGTATGCCTCATCATCAGACGTATAAAACCAAAAACACACATATCACACAAAACTGCGTTTGTCAAAAAATAAAATTGCAGAAACAAGCATATTATGTGCACGTGATGTAGGGTGCGCACCCGTTCAAGTGTTGTCTGCTACTGATTGGAATTCGTTGAGCAGTCTCAAAGCAGTATCATACAGGCAGTTAGATACAAAGTTCAATTGTTCATTCAGAACACAATCACGACTGCTATCATTATTATATGCATTATAAATTTCCAGCTCCTCCAAGGCATTCATAAAACGGCCCTTGTTACATATATGCAAAGGCATTAGATTGGACTTAAAATCTGTATAATTGTGATTGTGTTGGGTCAGATGACGAGTGTAATTAGATTTTATATCATTATAATTATGTGTCTTTTTTGGTAAGTGTTCACGGAAGCGTTTGTAAAAACCTCTTCCGGTCTGACCTATATAGAAGCTGTTACAATCATTGCAAACCAGTTTATAAATGCCTGTTTTTTCTTCAATAGGTAAGGACAGTTTAGGTCTAAGTATATTAATTAGTTTATTATTGGTTCTAAAAGACATAGTATAACCAATATTGTTCATCACTGAGGATAAAATTTTTGGCATGATGTATGTGTATTTCGCAGATATAAATTTTTTCGGTGTTTTATTAAGTGGACGGGGCTTAAGTTGAATGTTATTATGCTTCTTTAGCAATTTGTCAATGATGTGACTACTGTAACCATTGGAAACTGCAATAAATCTTATTGTATTTAGCTCAGTCTCGAAATCACTATTGTCAAGGGGGACTGTCAACAATCTATGGATTAAACTATTATATGCTGCCATTTTTTGAGAGTATGGATGGTGGGAATCTGCATGTATTGTATGGTTAGTGGCAGTAGGCTTCCTAAAAATATTGAATTTCAATGTGTCCAATCGTCTAGTGAGGGTCAGGTCTAGAAAGTTAATTGAGTTATCATGCTCGGTCTCTAAAGTAAATTGAATATTATTGTTGAGTTCATTTAAAAGATTTTTAAAGGAGTCAACTTGTCTCAAATTTATAATGCATATAATAATGATAGCAGTCGTGATTGTGTTCTGAATGAACAATTGAACTTTGTATCTAACCGCCTGTATGATACTGCTTTGAGACTGCTCAACGAATTCCAATCAGTAGCAGACAACATTTGAACGGGTGCGCACCCTACATCACGTGCACATAATATGCTTGTTTCTGCAATTGTATTTTTTGACAAACGCAGTTTTGTGTAAAATGTGTGTGTTTGGTTTTATACGTTTGATGATGAGGCATACGCCTTGAAACGCGTAATGTAATAAGTTTGAGAAGTCACACGGCGGACCACATACAGGTAATCACTTATTATTACATAAAAGTGACTTGGATACCATACGAAACATGAATATCTGTACATTGTCAGATATCTTTCAATGTGAAAGTGATAAACAGTGTAAGTGTTAGAAGTGAGAGAATAAACAATTCACAATAATAAGAAAAAGGAAACAAAGATAATAAAACAGATTGTAAAAGATGGATATACAACTAATATAATAGTGTTAATTAATAATAAACTAGTACTATGAGTGCAATGAAAATAAGACATCCTATGTTAATAAAAATATTCAAGGGATGATTATCAAGATAGAATAAATGGTGTTATAATGTTATTCACCAAAATTGTAATTTGTTCAATTAAAAGAGTTGAGTTTGTAAGAAGGAATATGGCTGAAAGGTAAACAGGCCATAAACCTAATTTTTGTGTTATATTTATAGTAATATTAAGTGATAAACAAGTTATAAGAAATGGCAATAGATATAAGAAAGGAGATAAATTTTACAAACATAATATTAATCATTAGAGTAAAGACAGAAAAAGAAATAAGAGAATAACAGACAAGCAATGATTTTGTAAAGGGGGTAAGGTCGCGAAGGCTACTACAATGCTTTTTAAATGGAGCGTTTATGGTACACATGACCCATTTCCTCAGGACTTACTCGAAGGATTTATTTGAAATTTTTACCTCTTCCTTCTGTGTATACAGTAAATGTACTGAACTAAAATTAATCTTCTAACTTAAAAAAATGTGATTTAATTATCCTAATTTAAAAAAATATAAAAAAAAACAGAAATGTTTTATTTTAAATATTTTTTATTGTAAGTAATGATTGGATCTCATTAATAATTCTAGTTCAGTATAAGTACAAAGTTATGTTTTACACACTTGCAAAAGTTCAGCACTATAGGTTGAGTAGAAGCTGAGATAATGGGACATTTATGAAAAAAAAATACAGGTTTTGGTAAAACAGGTTTAAAGATGACACTACACATTTTTACACATTTAAAACTCTCCAGGTCCATAGGAACAATCTTCCTTGCTTTCCTCTTCTTCCCTCTTTCTTTTTCTGTCTTCTTTTGACTCTAGCTTCTTTTGTCACTGATTCTGCTTCTTTTTCCGCTTTTGCAACACGTAACTCATCGATTTGCCTCAGCGCCTTTACCATGTTCTTGCCTGGTTGAATAGCAAGTTCTTAGAAAACTCTGGCCTTCCACATAGCTCCTTCATTAAATGTAAGAACTGCATCATACAATCCAATTCTCAGAGATTTTAAGCACACAAATGTAGTCTTGGGCACCCTGCTCCATATTACATGGTTTAGGCTTTCGTTAGGGTTTTGCGTTTTACCATGCAAGCATTTACGCAATAACTCAGGTTTACTCAGGTCTTGAAACACTGGTTTGATTGATTCCATAACAGCCAAGGGCAGAGCGTGTTTGTGAGAATATGTTTCATTACTTTCTTGGGCCTTGTTATATCTCCACCAAGATTCAGGTCCTTTAGGGCAAAGTTGGTGCTGTGGATGGGTGTCGGTTGACAATTATTTGTGATAAAATATGACCCATATTTCTTTTTTCATAAGTGTTTGATCATGAATGTTCCTCCTAATTGCAAGGCCATAGTACCTTTGCAACTGGTCTATTTCACTATCAGTCAATCTTCCTTTTCCACCTAAGCCCTTTCCATCTGATAGGACAGTACCTTTTAGGGTATTTTTCACCCGACGCAACCTTGTTCCAACTCTTTTTTGAACATGGACAATACACTCAAGCTTTTCTATCGTTGTATCACCGTAAGGCTTCTCAGATTGTACATGCTGAAACCCTTTGGAGTCACCATCCCCCAGATATTTTATATATATAACTCCACGTTTTTCTTCTGAATGCTGGAAGATTTTCAGCACTCTGTTACATTCCATTTCTCCACTCGAACCTTCATGATTTTTCAAACAGTTGGTCTGATGTTCAACCTTTTTGTTTGGATTTTTTATACAACCATGGCAAAACTTAGTAAGGCACTCTACATCTACCACTTTACCTGTGTCAAATGATGTGGCTGTTATGACACCATTTAGTGAGGTGTGGCCTCGCTTTTGCCACGTTCCGTCGAATACAGCAGCGATGTCTGAACTTCCATTGTTTTCCTTTACTGTTTCATGAGCAGCATTGACCATTGAGGCTTCTGTCACAAAACTAAGAGCATTCAAAAACAAATCATTACTGAATTTTAGAGGAGGTTAAGGCAGATTTAAAACTGCACACAATGTTTTAGCAGCTGCAGCTCCTTTTCCAATTGAACGGAGAGCATATACAAATCTCATGTTTATTTCATATAACCTATTTTTAGTGATCTTTGAACTCATTGTTCTATCATTTTCTTGACAGTTTGAGCATTTCAGTACTAAATTGCTTGCTAAACCTACACTTTTATTAGCATCTTCACCTAGTGTATTTTTCACAGTTGCAAAACTTACATTTTACAAATTGTCACAATAAGTTAGATAACTGGTTTAGGTCTACAAGAGCAAAGGCTGAATCACTATTTAGAGCATTTATGCCTACATTGTTATCTACCTTAGAAAGATAGCTTAACTTCTTTTTAGATGAGCTAGGAGGATGTTCCAAAGAAACAGGCCTTAGAGGAACCTCATTATTTATAGGTTCAGTACCAGTAACAAGCAGACATTCCTCAGAATTTTCATTGCACACATTCTCCCCTAAAGAGTACCTATTACCACAAAACTTTCTTTTTTTGAATAATTTCTTTGATCTTGTCATTTCAATATAAAAAGAAAGCTCACAATCGGAGAAAACTTCACTTTCCAACAATAGAAACACAGCACAGCAGAAAGAAAACAATGGTAAACATCAGATGTTGTTTTTATGTTATGTTTACTAAAATACATCAACTGTTGAACATATGCTGTAAAATCAGCTGATCAAAACACAAAGCCAACAAAATATAAAGTATTATAATATATTATACGAAATTACACACTGAAGCAACAGGGAAGTATTCTTGAGCTGAGGCACTGAGAAAAACGAAGTGCAGACATAAACTAAAAAATTTATTTAGACCTTATTTGGTCGAATTATTATTATAATGTATATATTTTCTTGTTCAAGACAAAATGTGCTATCATATAAAAAAATTTAAAAAAAATTGTAACAAAAAAAATAGTTTTTTCGCGACCTTACCCCCTAATTAAGAACATTCAATTATTGTAAAACAGCCCAAATTAATTCAAAAAGTAAATAAGTCATAAGTGACAGCAAGCAAAACATATGTAAATAAAAAATAATCTTTAATTTGGGTAAAATAAGAAGATATAGCTAGAAGATAACATCCAGTGAGCAGTTGACCCTTGTGAACCTATCGAGAACCATCGGATTATTTTTAATACAGGATTAAAAAAATCAAGAAGTGTGTGTGATCCAGTATCTCTGTTCCAGTAGAGCTGCAGGCGATCACCAAATATACTGCTCACATAAATTGACAATCTAAGTTATACAGCAAGAATACCACAAGTATAAATGATATTTTGATACTAATGCATTACAGCAGACCATCTTCAAATTAAAGTCACTGTAATTTAAAATATATAAAAATATTTCAACAGTATTCTTATTCCCAATATATATTAGCCAATTCTTATAAGTTTCATCAACATATCTGTACATTATATAATAATAAGTGATTACCTGTATGCGGTCCGCCGTGTGACTTCTCAAACTTATTACGTTACGCGTTTCAAGGCGTATGCCTCATCATCAGACGTATAAAACCAAAAACACACATATCACACAAAACTGCGTTTGTCAAAAAATAAAATTGCAGAAACAAGCATATTATGTGCACGTGATGTAGGGTGCGCACCCGTTCAAGTGTTGTCTGCTACTGATTGGAATTCGTTGAGCAGTCTCAAAGCAGTATCATACAGGCAGTTAGATACAAAGTTCAATTGTTCATTCAGAACACAATCACGACTGCTATCATTATTATATGCATTATAAATTTCCAGCTCCTCCAAGGCATTCATAAAACGGCCCTTGTTACATATATGCAAAGGCATTAGATTGGACTTAAAATCTGTATAATTGTGATTGTGTTGGGTCAGATGACGAGTGTAATTAGATTTTATATCATTATAATTATGTGTCTTTTTTGGTAAGTGTTCACGGAAGCGTTTGTAAAAACCTCTTCCGGTCTGACCTATATAGAAGCTGTTACAATCATTGCAAACCAGTTTATAAATGCCTGTTTTTTCTTCAATAGGTAAGGACAGTTTAGGTCTAAGTATATTAATTAGTTTATTATTGGTTCTAAAAGACATAGTATAACCAATATTGTTCATCACTGAGGATAAAATTTTTGGCATGATGTATGTGTATTTCGCAGATATAAATTTTTTCGGTGTTTTATTAAGTGGACGGGGCTTAAGTTGAATGTTATTATGCTTCTTTAGCAATTTGTCAATGATGTGACTACTGTAACCATTGGAAACTGCAATAAATCTTATTGTATTTAGCTCAGTCTCGAAATCACTATTGTCAAGGGGGACTGTCAACAATCTATGGATTAAACTATTATATGCTGCCATTTTTTGAGAGTATGGATGGTGGGAATCTGCATGTATTGTATGGTTAGTGGCAGTAGGCTTCCTAAAAATATTGAATTTCAATGTGTCCAATCGTCTAGTGAGGGTCAGGTCTAGAAAGTTAATTGAGTTATCATGCTCGGTCTCTAAAGTAAATTGAATATTATTGTTGAGTTCATTTAAAAGATTTTTAAAGGAGTCAACTTGTCTCAAATTTATAATGCATATAATAATGATAGCAGTCGTGATTGTGTTCTGAATGAACAATTGAACTTTGTATCTAACCGCCTGTATGATACTGCTTTGAGACTGCTCAACGAATTCCAATCAGTAGCAGACAACATTTGAACGGGTGCGCACCCTACATCACGTGCACATAATATGCTTGTTTCTGCAATTGTATTTTTTGACAAACGCAGTTTTGTGTAAAATGTGTGTGTTTGGTTTTATACGTTTGATGATGAGGCATACGCCTTGAAACGCGTAATGTAATAAGTTTGAGAAGTCACACGGCGGACCACATACAGGTAATCACTTATTATTACATAAAAGTGACTTGGATACCATACGAAACATGAATATCTGTACATTGTCAGATATCTTTCAATGTGAAAGTGATAAACAGTGTAAGTGTTAGAAGTGAGAGAATAAACAATTCACAATAATAAGAAAAAGGAAACAAAGATAATAAAACAGATTGTAAAAGATGGATATACAACTAATATAATAGTGTTAATTAATAATAAACTAGTACTATGAGTGCAATGAAAATAAGACATCCTATGTTAATAAAAATATTCAAGGGATGATTATCAAGATAGAATAAATGGTGTTATAATGTTATTCACCAAAATTGTAATTTGTTCAATTAAAAGAGTTGAGTTTGTAAGAAGGAATATGGCTGAAAGGTAAACAGGCCATAAACCTAATTTTTGTGTTATATTTATAGTAATATTAAGTGATAAACAAGTTATAAGAAATGGCAATAGATATAAGAAAGGAGATAAATTTTACAAACATAATATTAATCATTAGAGTAAAGACAGAAAAAGAAATAAGAGAATAACAGACAAGCAATGATTTTGTAAAGGGGGTAAGGTCGCGAAGGCTACTACAATGCTTTTTAAATGGAGCGTTTATGGTACACATGACCCATTTCCTCAGGACTTACTCGAAGGATTTATTTGAAATTTTTACCTCTTCCTTCTGTGTATACAGTAAATGTACTGAACTAAAATTAATCTTCTAACTTAAAAAAATGTGATTTAATTATCCTAATTTAAAAAAATATAAAAAAAAACAGAAATGTTTTATTTTAAATATTTTTTATTGTAAGTAATGATTGGATCTCATTAATAATTCTAGTTCAGTATAAGTACAAAGTTATGTTTTACACACTTGCAAAAGTTCAGCACTATAGGTTGAGTAGAAGCTGAGATAATGGGACATTTATGAAAAAAAAATACAGGTTTTGGTAAAACAGGTTTAAAGATGACACTACACATTTTTACACATTTAAAACTCTCCAGGTCCATAGGAACAATCTTCCTTGCTTTCCTCTTCTTCCCTCTTTCTTTTTCTGTCTTCTTTTGACTCTAGCTTCTTTTGTCACTGATTCTGCTTCTTTTTCCGCTTTTGCAACACGTAACTCATCGATTTGCCTCAGCGCCTTTACCATGTTCTTGCCTGGTTGAATAGCAAGTTCTTAGAAAACTCTGGCCTTCCACATAGCTCCTTCATTAAATGTAAGAACTGCATCATACAATCCAATTCTCAGAGATTTTAAGCACACAAATGTAGTCTTGGGCACCCTGCTCCATATTACATGGTTTAGGCTTTCGTTAGGGTTTTGCGTTTTACCATGCAAGCATTTACGCAATAACTCAGGTTTACTCAGGTCTTGAAACACTGGTTTGATTGATTCCATAACAGCCAAGGGCAGAGCGTGTTTGTGAGAATATGTTTCATTACTTTCTTGGGCCTTGTTATATCTCCACCAAGATTCAGGTCCTTTAGGGCAAAGTTGGTGCTGTGGATGGGTGTCGGTTGACAATTATTTGTGATAAAATATGACCCATATTTCTTTTTTCATAAGTGTTTGATCATGAATGTTCCTCCTAATTGCAAGGCCATAGTACCTTTGCAACTGGTCTATTTCACTATCAGTCAATCTTCCTTTTCCACCTAAGCCCTTTCCATCTGATAGGACAGTACCTTTTAGGGTATTTTTCACCCGACGCAACCTTGTTCCAACTCTTTTTTGAACATGGCCAATACACTCAAGCTTTTCTATCGTTGTATCACCGTAAGGCTTCTCAGATTGTACATGCTGAAACCCTTTGGAGTCACCATCCCCCAGATATTTTATATATATAACTCCACGTTTTTCTTCTGAATGCTGGAAGATTTTCAGCACTCTGTTACATTCCATTTCTCCACTCGAACCTTCATGATTTTTCAAACAGTTGGTCTGATGTTCAACCTTTTTGTTTGGATTTTTTATACAACCATGGCAAAACTTAGTAAGGCACTCTACATCTACCACTTTACCTGTGTCAAATGATGTGGCTGTTATGACACCATTTAGTGAGGTGTGGCCTCGCTTTTGCCACGTTCCGTCGAATACAGCAGCGATGTCTGAACTTCCATTGTTTTCCTTTACTGTTTCATGAGCAGCATTGACCATTGAGGCTTCTGTCACAAAACTAAGAGCATTCAAAAACAAATCATTACTGAATTTTAGAGGAGGTTAAGGCAGATTTAAAACTGCACACAATGTTTTAGCAGCTGCAGCTCCTTTTCCAATTGAACGGAGAGCACATACAAATCTCATGTTTATTTCATATAACCTATTTTTAGTGATCTTTGAACTCATTGTTCTATCATTTTCTTGACAGTTTGAGCATTTCAGTACTAAATTGCTTGCTAAACCTACACTTTTATTAGCATCTTCACCTAGTGTATTTTTCACAGTTGCAAAACTTACATTTTACAAATTGTCACAATAAGTTAGATAACTGGTTTAGGTCTACAAGAGCAAAGGCTGAATCACTATTTAGAGCATTTATGCCTACATTGTTATCTACCTTAGAAAGATAGCTTAACTTCTTTTTAGATGAGCTAGGAGGATGTTCCAAAGAAACAGGCCTTAGAGGAACCTCATTATTTATAGGTTCAGTACCAGTAACAAGCAGACATTCCTCAGAATTTTCATTGCACACATTCTCCCCTAAAGAGTACCTATTACCACAAAACTTTCTTTTTTTGAATAATTTCTTTGATCTTGTCATTTCAATATAAAAAGAAAGCTCACAATCGGAGAAAACTTCACTTTCCAACAATAGAAACACAGCACAGCAGAAAGAAAACAATGGTAAACATCAGATGTTGTTTTTATGTTATGTTTACTAAAATACATCAACTGTTGAACATATGCTGTAAAATCAGCTGATCAAAACACAAAGCCAACAAAATATAAAGTATTATAATATATTATACGAAATTACACACTGAAGCAACAGGGAAGTATTCTTGAGCTGAGGCACTGAGAAAAACGAAGTGCAGACATAAACTAAAAAATTTATTTAGACCTTATTTGGTCGAATTATTATTATAATGTATATATTTTCTTGTTCAAGACAAAATGTGCTATCATATAAAAAAATTTAAAAAAAATTGTAACAAAAAAATAGTTTTTTCGCGACCTTACCCCCTAATTAAGAACATTCAATTATTGTAAAACAGCCCAAATTAATTCAAAAAGTAAATAAGTCATAAGTGACAGCAAGCAAAACATATGTAAATAAAAAATAATCTTTAATTTGGGTAAAATAAGAAGATATAGCTAGAAGATAACATCCAGTGAGCAGTTGACCCTTGTGAACCTACCGAGAACCATCGGATTATTTTTAATACAGGATTAAAAAAATCAAGAAGTGTGTGTGATCCAGTATCTCTGTTCCAGTAGAGCTGCAGGCGATCACCAAATATACTGCTCACATAAATTGACAATCTAAGTTATACAGCAAGAATACCACAAGTATAAATGATATTTTGATACTAATGCATTACAGCAGACCATCTTCAAATTAAAGTCACTGTAATTTAAAATATATAAAAATATTTCAACAGTATTCTTATTCCCAATATATATTAGCCAATTCTTATAAGTTTCATCAACATATCTGTACATTATATAATAATAAGTGATTACCTGTATGCGGTCCGCCGTGTGACTTCTCAAACTTATTACGTTACGCGTTTCAAGGCGTATGCCTCATCATCAGACGTATAAAACCAAAAACACACATATCACACAAAACTGCGTTTGTCAAAAAATAAAATTGCAGAAACAAGCATATTATGTGCACGTGATGTAGGGTGCGCACCCGTTCAAGTGTTGTCTGCTACTGATTGGAATTCGTTGAGCAGTCTCAAAGCAGTATCATACAGGCAGTTAGATACAAAGTTCAATTGTTCATTCAGAACACAATCACGACTGCTATCATTATTATATGCATTATAAATTTCCAGCTCCTCCAAGGCATTCATAAAACGGCCCTTGTTACATATATGCAAAGGCATTAGATTGGACTTAAAATCTGTATAATTGTGATTGTGTTGGGTCAGATGACGAGTGTAATTAGATTTTATATCATTATAATTATGTGTCTTTTTTGGTAAGTGTTCACGGAAGCGTTTGTAAAAACCTCTTCCGGTCTGACCTATATAGAAGCTGTTACAATCATTGCAAACCAGTTTATAAATGCCTGTTTTTTCTTCAATAGGTAAGGACAGTTTAGGTCTAAGTATATTAATTAGTTTATTATTGGTTCTAAAAGACATAGTATAACCAATATTGTTCATCACTGAGGATAAAATTTTTGGCATGATGTATGTGTATTTCGCAGATATAAATTTTTTCGGTGTTTTATTAAGTGGACGGGGCTTAAGTTGAATGTTATTATGCTTCTTTAGCAATTTGTCAATGATGTGACTACTGTAACCATTGGAAACTGCAATAAATCTTATTGTATTTAGCTCAGTCTCGAAATCACTATTGTCAAGGGGGACTGTCAACAATCTATGGATTAAACTATTATATGCTGCCATTTTTTGAGAGTATGGATGGTGGGAATCTGCATGTATTGTATGGTTAGTGGCAGTAGGCTTCCTAAAAATATTGAATTTCAATGTGTCCAATCGTCTAGTGAGGGTCAGGTCTAGAAAGTTAATTGAGTTATCATGCTCGGTCTCTAAAGTAAATTGAATATTATTGTTGAGTTCATTTAAAAGATTTTTAAAGGAGTCAACTTGTCTCAAATTTATAATGCATATAATAATGATAGCAGTCGTGATTGTGTTCTGAATGAACAATTGAACTTTGTATCTAACCGCCTGTATGATACTGCTTTGAGACTGCTCAACGAATTCCAATCAGTAGCAGACAACATTTGAACGGGTGCGCACCCTACATCACGTGCACATAATATGCTTGTTTCTGCAATTGTATTTTTTGACAAACGCAGTTTTGTGTAAAATGTGTGTGTTTGGTTTTATACGTTTGATGATGAGGCATACGCCTTGAAACGCGTAATGTAATAAGTTTGAGAAGTCACACGGCGGACCACATACAGGTAATCACTTATTATTACATAAAAGTGACTTGGATACCATACGAAACATGAATATCTGTACATTGTCAGATATCTTTCAATGTGAAAGTGATAAACAGTGTAAGTGTTAGAAGTGAGAGAATAAACAATTCACAATAATAAGAAAAAGGAAACAAAGATAATAAAACAGATTGTAAAAGATGGATATACAACTAATATAATAGTGTTAATTAATAATAAACTAGTACTATGAGTGCAATGAAAATAAGACATCCTATGTTAATAAAAATATTCAAGGGATGATTATCAAGATAGAATAAATGGTGTTATAATGTTATTCACCAAAATTGTAATTTGTTCAATTAAAAGAGTTGAGTTTGTAAGAAGGAATATGGCTGAAAGGTAAACAGGCCATAAACCTAATTTTTGTGTTATATTTATAGTAATATTAAGTGATAAACAAGTTATAAGAAATGGCAATAGATATAAGAAAGGAGATAAATTTTACAAACATAATATTAATCATTAGAGTAAAGACAGAAAAAGAAATAAGAGAATAACAGACAAGCAATGATTTTGTAAAGGGGGTAAGGTCGCGAAGGCTACTACAATGCTTTTTAAATGGAGCGTTTATGGTACACATGACCCATTTCCTCAGGACTTACTCGAAGGATTTATTTGAAATTTTTACCTCTTCCTTCTGTGTATACAGTAAATGTACTGAACTAAAATTAATCTTCTAACTTAAAAAAATGTGATTTAATTATCCTAATTTAAAAAAATATAAAAAAAAACAGAAATGTTTTATTTTAAATATTTTTTATTGTAAGTAATGATTGGATCTCATTAATAATTCTAGTTCAGTATAAGTACAAAGTTATGTTTTACACACTTGCAAAAGTTCAGCACTATAGGTTGAGTAGAAGCTGAGATAATGGGACATTTATGAAAAAAAAATACAGGTTTTGGTAAAACAGGTTTAAAGATGACACTACACATTTTTACACATTTAAAACTCTCCAGGTCCATAGGAACAATCTTCCTTGCTTTCCTCTTCTTCCCTCTTTCTTTTTCTGTCTTCTTTTGACTCTAGCTTCTTTTGTCACTGATTCTGCTTCTTTTTCCGCTTTTGCAACACGTAACTCATCGATTTGCCTCAGCGCCTTTACCATGTTCTTGCCTGGTTGAATAGCAAGTTCTTAGAAAACTCTGGCCTTCCACATAGCTCCTTCATTAAATGTAAGAACTGCATCATACAATCCAATTCTCAGAGATTTTAAGCACACAAATGTAGTCTTGGGCACCCTGCTCCATATTACATGGTTTAGGCTTTCGTTAGGGTTTTGCGTTTTACCATGCAAGCATTTACGCAATAACTCAGGTTTACTCAGGTCTTGAAACACTGGTTTGATTGATTCCATAACAGCCAAGGGCAGAGCGTGTTTGTGAGAATATGTTTCATTACTTTCTTGGGCCTTGTTATATCTCCACCAAGATTCAGGTCCTTTAGGGCAAAGTTGGTGCTGTGGATGGGTGTCGGTTGACAATTATTTGTGATAAAATATGACCCATATTTCTTTTTTCATAAGTGTTTGATCATGAATGTTCCTCCTAATTGCAAGGCCATAGTACCTTTGCAACTGGTCTATTTCACTATCAGTCAATCTTCCTTTTCCACCTAAGCCTTTTCCATCTGATAGGACAGTACCTTTTAGGGTATTTTTCACCCGACGCAACCTTGTTCCAACTCTTTTTTGAACATGGCCAATACACTCAAGCTTTTCTATCGTTGTATCACCGTAAGGCTTCTCAGATTGTACATGCTGAAACCCTTTGGAGTCACCATCCCCCAGATATTTTATATATATAACTCCACGTTTTTCTTCTGAATGCTGGAAGATTTTCAGCACTCTGTTACATTCCATTTCTCCACTCGAACCTTCATGATTTTTCAAACAGTTGGTCTGATGTTCAACCTTTTTGTTTGGATTTTTTATACAACCATGGCAAAACTTAGTAAGGCACTCTACATCTACCACTTTACCTGTGTCAAATGATGTGGCTGTTATGACACCATTTAGTGAGGTGTGGCCTCGCTTTTGCCACGTTCCGTCGAATACAGCAGCGATGTCTGAACTTCCATTGTTTTCCTTTACTGTTTCATGAGCAGCATTGACCATTGAGGCTTCTGTCACAAAACTAAGAGCATTCAGAAACAAACCATTACTGAATTTTAGAGGAGGTTAAGGCAGATTTAAAACTGCACACAATGTTTTAGCAGCTGCAGCTCCTTTTCCAATTGAACGGAGAGCATATACAAATCTCATGTTTATTTCATATAACCTATTTTTAGTGATCTTTGAACTCATTGTTCTATCATTTTCTTGACAGTTTGAGCATTTCAGTACTAAATTGCTTGCTAAACCTACACTTTTATTAGCATCTTCACCTAGTGTATTTTTCACAGTTGCAAAACTTACATTTTACAAATTGTCACAATAAGTTAGATAACTGGTTTAGGTCTACAAGAGCAAAGGCTGAATCACTATTTAGAGCATTTATGCCTACATTGTTATCTACCTTAGAAAGATAGCTTAACTTCTTTTTAGATGAGCTAGGAGGATGTTCCAAAGAAACAGGCCTTAGAGGAACCTCATTATTTATAGGTTCAGTACCAGTAACAAGCAGACATTCCTCAGAATTTTCATTGCACACATTCTCCCCTAAAGAGTACCTATTACCACAAAACTTTCTTTTTTTGAATAATTTCTTTGATCTTGTCATTTCAATATAAAAAGAAAGCTCACAATCGGAGAAAACTTCACTTTCCAACAATAGAAACACAGCACAGCAGAAAGAAAACAATGGTAAACATCAGATGTTGTTTTTATGTTATGTTTACTAAAATACATCAACTGTTGAACATATGCTGTAAAATCAGCTGATCAAAACACAAAGCCAACAAAATATAAAGTATTATAATATATTATACGAAATTACACACTGAAGCAACAGGGAAGTATTCTTGAGCTGAGGCACTGAGAAAAACGAAGTGCAGACATAAACTAAAAAATTTATTTAGACCTTATTTGGTCGAATTATTATTATAATGTATATATTTTCTTGTTCAAGACAAAATGTGCTATCATATAAAAAAATTTAAAAAAAATTGTAACAAAAAAAATAGTTTTTTCGCGACCTTACCCCCTAATTAAGAACATTCAATTATTGTAAAACAGCCCAAATTAATTCAAAAAGTAAATAAGTCATAAGTGACAGCAAGCAAAACATATGTAAATAAAAAATAATCTTTAATTTGGGTAAAATAAGAAGATATAGCTAGAAGATAACATCCAGTGAGCAGTTGACCCTTGTGAACCTACCGAGAACCATCGGATTATTTTTAATACAGGATTAAAAAAATCAAGAAGTGTGTGTGATCCAGTATCTCTGTTCCAGTAGAGCTGCAGGCGATCACCAAATATACTGCTCACATAAATTGACAATCTAAGTTATACAGCAAGAATACCACAAGTATAAATGATATTTTGATACTAATGCATTACAGCAGACCATCTTCAAATTAAAGTCACTGTAATTTAAAATATATAAAAATATTTCAACAGTATTCTTATTCCCAATATATATTAGCCAATTCTTATAAGTTTCATCAACATATCTGTACATTATATAATAATAAGTGATTACCTGTATGCGGTCCGCCGTGTGACTTCTCAAACTTATTACGTTACGCGTTTCAAGGCGTATGCCTCATCATCAGACGTATAAAACCAAAAACACACATATCACACAAAACTGCGTTTGTCAAAAAATAAAATTGCAGAAACAAGCATATTATGTGCACGTGATGTAGGGTGCGCACCCGTTCAAGTGTTGTCTGCTACTGATTGGAATTCGTTGAGCAGTCTCAAAGCAGTATCATACAGGCAGTTAGATACAAAGTTCAATTGTTCATTCAGAACACAATCACGACTGCTATCATTATTATATGCATTATAAATTTCCAGCTCCTCCAAGGCATTCATAAAACGGCCCTTGTTACATATATGCAAAGGCATTAGATTGGACTTAAAATCTGTATAATTGTGATTGTGTTGGGTCAGATGACGAGTGTAATTAGATTTTATATCATTATAATTATGTGTCTTTTTTGGTAAGTGTTCACGGAAGCGTTTGTAAAAACCTCTTCCGGTCTGACCTATATAGAAGCTGTTACAATCATTGCAAACCAGTTTATAAATGCCTGTTTTTTCTTCAATAGGTAAGGACAGTTTAGGTCTAAGTATATTAATTAGTTTATTATTGGTTCTAAAAGACATAGTATAACCAATATTGTTCATCACTGAGGATAAAATTTTTGGCATGATGTATGTGTATTTCGCAGATATAAATTTTTTCGGTGTTTTATTAAGTGGACGGGGCTTAAGTTGAATGTTATTATGCTTCTTTAGCAATTTGTCAATGATGTGACTACTGTAACCATTGGAAACTGCAATAAATCTTATTGTATTTAGCTCAGTCTCGAAATCATTATTGTCAAGGGGGACTGTCAACAATCTATGGATTAAACTATTATATGCTGCCATTTTTTGAGAGTATGGATGGTGGGAATCTGCATGTATTGTATGGTTAGTGGCAGTAGGCTTCCTAAAAATATTGAATTTCAATGTGTCCAATCGTCTAGTGAGGGTCAGGTCTAGAAAGTTAATTGAGTTATCATGCGCGGTCTCTAAAGTAAATTGAATATTATTGTTGAGTTCATTTAAAAGATTTTTAAAGGAGTCAACTTGTCTCAAATTTATAATGCATATAATAATGATAGCAGTCGTGATTGTGTTCTGAATGAACAATTGAACTTTGTATCTAACCGCCTGTATGATACTGCTTTGAGACTGCTCAACGAATTCCAATCAGTAGCAGACAACACTTGAACGGGTGCGCACCCTACATCACGTGCACATAATATGCTTGTTTCTGCAATTGTATTTTTTGACAAACGCAGTTTTGTGTAAAATGTGTGTGTTTGGTTTTATACGTTTGATGATGAGGCATACGCCTTGAAACGCGTAACGTAATAAGTTTGAGAAGTCACACGGCGGACCACATACAGGTGATCACTTATTATTACATAAAAGTGACTTGGATACCATACGAAACATGAATATCTGTACATTGTCAGATATCTTTCAATGTGAAAGTGATAAACAGTGTAAGTGTTAGAAGTGAGAGAATAAACAATTCACAATAATAAGAAAAAGGAAACAAAGATAATAAAACAGATTGTAAAAGATGGATATACAACTAATATAATAGTGTTAATTAATAATAAACTAGTACTATGAGTGCAATGAAAATAAGACATCCTATGTTAATAAAAATATTCAAGGGATGATTATCAAGATAGAATAAATGGTGTTATAATGTTATTCACCAAAATTGTAATTTGTTCAATTAAAAGAGTTGAGTTTGTAAGAAGGAATATGGCTGAAAGGTAAACAGGCCATAAACCTAATTTTTGTGTTATATTTATAGTAATATTAAGTGATAAACAAGTTATAAGAAATGGCAATAGATATAAGAAAGGAGATAAATTTTACAAACATAATATTAATCATTAGAGTAAAGACAGAAAAAGAAATAAGAGAATAACAGACAAGCAATGATTTTGTAAAGGGGGTAAGGTCGCGAAGGCTACTACAATGCTTTTTAAATGGAGCGTTTATGGTACACATGACCCATTTCCTCAGGACTTACTCGAAGGATTTATTTGAAATTTTTACCTCTTCCTTCTGTGTATACAGTAAATGTACTGAACTAAAATTAATCCTCTAACTTAAAAAAATGTGATTTAATTATCCTAATTTAAAAAAATATAAAAAAAAAACAGAAATGTTTTATTTTAAATATTTTTTATTGTAAGTAATGATTGGATCTCATTAATAATTCTAGTTCAGTATAAGTACAAAGTTATGTTTTACACACTTGCAAAAGTTCAGCACTATAGGTTGAGTAGAAGCTGAGATAATGGGACATTTATGAAAAAAAAATACAGGTTTTGGTAAAACAGGTTTAAAGATGACACTACA